>OY856410.1:354831382-355506382 GCA_963693085.1 Alisma plantago-aquatica | reverse complement strand
GTCTCGAGAAGCTCTCTCCATGTTCCTATGACGAATCGTACGTGCTGAAGATGCACACCCGTGCCAGGATTCTCAACAAGAGCACACCTTAGATGCTGGATTGTCCTAATTATCGGACCTGTAAGGAATGCTCGCGGTGTCCTGAGCCCAAGTGTCTAGCATACTCCGTAAGATCCTAGCCGAACGCTAAATTCACTTTATTCCCCAAGCTTTTTATTATGTTGGCTGCAAATAATGGTCCGCAGACAAAATGGAAGGAAGCCTATTATTTACATTGCATCTTGTGCGGATTGAAACTCGCAGGCAAACGGGGAGGATGAGCCAAGTTCTGCCGAGACTATTACATAAAATACAGATGTTTCCTGTTGTGAGTATTTATTTAGTTACCGATTATGCTCTCCATTGTGCCACTACCAAGCACAACTTAATATAGCAGTTGGTACCAAATTGCAAAGATACTTTCTGTATTGAGATATTGGGCAACTTCCTGGTAGCACGTTGCCATCTATCCCATACACTCACCAAAGCATGAATCATAAAGGATTTCTGAAGCATGTAATTCCATCTGAAGTGAACCAGTATATTGTCATGGTCACAGTAAATAAAGTTCAGAAATCATCATATCCACCTATAAGGTGAGCGATGCAATTCCTGACTGGTGAGTCAACATTTTTAACAGTTTACAATAATTTGAGAGTACATGATTTTATCACGTTGCCATGATTCAGATGAGCCTTAAGCATGTATTTAGAAAGCTTTTTTTATGTATCAAGGGTTTCGTGTAACACTTTTTCTTGTGTTTGAATAAACGCTAATGAATAGCATCTTTTGAGATCCTCATGTTCTCTTATAACCATTGAATACATGTAGAAAGTGTTAGCTATACAATATGCTCCTTCTCCTTGGTTGCTTTGTTCTCCTCACAACCTCCCACTTTCACTGATAGGATGTAACTTGTCATCGGCATGTATCAAAAGACTAGAATCCTTCTTCTAGAATCAAATGACTTGAGCTTTGCCGTGCAGTCCATAACTATTTTACAATATCAGCATGACCACATACGTATTTTATACGTCGTCCACTTTTCATTAATGTTTTGTATATTTTCTTTTCTGAAAGGCACCTATTGGATAAAAGGGGGGCCAACAATGGCAAACCCGCTACTATATATCTATCTCATGTCTCTTCAGATGGTAATCTCCATAAGCTTATCATTAGACATATTGACCAATCTTTGCATAATGATATTCTCACCTCCTTGATTTGATCCTTTGGTATAAAGACAACTAAATGTCTATATGGCATACAAACTAAAGGCCACATCATCATAGGACAACAACCCAATAAGTTTCTGTTCAATGAACAATGTAGTAGTGTTTTAACAAAAATTGGTTGACCATGTAATGATCCACTAGGGATAAACAAACTGTAACAAATAACTTGATCACTAACTTGACGCACCACGTAGAAGTTTTTATGTGTGGGTTTTGTATTGACTAACATTGAGGCTAGATGCATAATGCATCATGCATTGTCAGTTATGATTTTTAAAACTTTGGAAATGAAAAAGTTGTTTATAGTAGTAGTATTTATTAAATAATCAAGATGGCGATAAAATTGTGGAAGGTAGTTAAAGTAACGGGCCTGATGGGAATTAAAGAGAGAATGTGCACATTACAAGGAGAACATGGGGATTGGAGGTCGTGGAACAACGATGGAAGAGATAAGAAAAGTGGGGAGAAAATTGAGAACCGTTTTTAGTGGGATGATTGAAAAGAGAGAGTGAGAGAATCAGTTATTATCGGAGTTAATGGGAGCGTGGTGTGAGAGTAATTGGTTACGAGTGAGTCTTTCATTTATGTCAATGTAAAAATTGTTTTTTCTAAAGTAGCTTTTTTTATTCAATTTTTACAAGTAGCTTATGCTTGTCTTACCATGATGGTTATTCATGCTTTCTTGAACCACAAACGACAAGTTGTTAACACTCCTTAGCCACCTATTTTAAATAAAGCATAGGTGAGCAATGCATATTTGTTGTCAAAGAGGCGATCTTGAAGATTCTAAAATTAGTGAATAAAAAAAGGAGAATTTTTAAGATGTAAAGAACACTGATGTGTATTAATAGAAAACATTAAAATAACATAATTCTTTTCTTAATATTTAAAATTCATATTAGAATGATTACATAACTAAGAGAGAACAAATTTAGCTGCTCTCTCTAGGGCTTCTCTCTCTAGGGCTTTGTTGCTCTTCCTTCTCTCTACCCTCCCAGCAGCTATCGCTGGGGGGAGGGAGAGTCTTTCCGACGCTTTCCTCCCCCTGGCCCATCAACTGCCAAGGCGAGGCAGTAGATAGTTCTCGGAGTGAACCCCTGGAGGAAGTTGTTGGCTGTTGTGTTGGAGTCGTCTCGGTTGTCAGGGTGAAAGGGCGATGCGTCGCGCGAGAGGTGATTAGATCTGGGCTAGGTTTCGGCTACCTCAACTCAGTCGACTCCTATCCGCTCAAGCGAGGCGGATGGAGAGAAGTTGTTCCACTCTGGATCCGCAGCTCTTTTGCCGCTCCATCAAGCCACTAATGAAAGGGGTTCCTTCCCTTTTTCTCACTGGCTCCCTCTCTAAGCAATTATGGTGCTCCATCGGCGACGGCGGGTCCCGTCTTTGCTCTATCCCCTGCTTCGGCGACCCCAGCGGTGATGGCTTCCTCGATGGACGACTGGGCTTCCACCGGTCTGCTCGGAGATGCGGTCGACCTTCTACCAATCTGGGTTCTGTTCACCGACACAGGGCAAGGCCTTCGTGGTCTTTGCGGCTCCAGGTCATTGCTAACTTCGGCTCCTTGCCGTGTTGTCAAGCGTGGCCTGGGCAAACGGGGGTAGGACCTTCTTTTCCTTTCCCCCTGGTTCCTCTACTGCCAGGAGATGGAGCTCTTTTAGCGTTCGACGAAATGCTTCTGAGAAGCGTTCAAGTAGGCATATGGGCAATCGAGTTTGGGGAGTAGATCATTTTCAAGCCTTATCCTCCTTGGCCCCTCTGCCATTGCTGTGAAGCTCTTCAGATGTTTGACGTGTTGTCGTTGTGCAAATAGAAGGTTTGCTTGTGCTGGACCTTCTCCGGCATTGTTTTGTTGTTGTGTAAACATTAGATACCGAAGTTCAAGAACTCTTACTAGTTAGCAACCTGGCTGTGTGGTGGGTGGATAGTTAGAAGGTGATCCTTAATCTTGGCATATAACCACACTTTGTGGGTACTCTTATAGATAGTTGGTATTGTGCTAAGCATGAAGGGTGATTTGGAGCTGTTTTCCCTTCCACACGCTATTGTTAAAAGTGTTGGCTCTTGCTCTTATCCGGCTTGCTCAGTTTCTTGTTGATCCGGTGCTAGGGGTTCCCTTTTGGGTGATTTCGCCCAGGTAGAAACTCGATGTTCAGATGGCTAAGAAGGTCAGTAGCTTCAAGGCTAGCTACAGGCAGGATAACTTGTTTTTGATCTATGTCAAGCTACTGTTACTACTTGTGGGTACGTTGAATGCATGTAATTGTGGCTTGTAAATAGTCTTCTTCCAATAGGAATGGTTGGACTTAGCTTGCTTAGTTAGATAGGTCTTCTTAGTTTTGACTCTTCGTTTAGAAATCATGTTTCCCCTGCGTGGGGTTTTGATCCTTGTATGAGCTTTTAGCTCATGTCGATGTAATGGGGTACTTAGTGCCCAAAGTTTTTGGTATTAATAGTAACACGCATTTTGACCGACCAAAAAAAATTCATATTAAAAATTAATTCACTTTTTTCATTTTTGATAATTTATTTTGGAGAATTTAATATCACTTGTTTACTAGCACGTGTGCGTTGATAATTTATTTTGGAGAATTTAATATCACTTGTTTACTAGCACGTGTGTGTGTGTGTGTGTGTGTGTGTGTGTGTGTGTGTGTGTGTGTGTGTGTGTGTGTGTGAAGCTAACTTGAGTAAAGCGGAAGGTAAGAGACAAACAATTCAAAATACCTCGACTTTTTTAGAACAGGTCCGAGTCTGTTGTTAGGGTGGAGAACTGAACCAAGAATACTGAAAGCCCAACCAAAATGAGCACCTAAGAAAAAAAGACCTTACCCGATATCCATGACAGTTTGGGCCTCTCTGATTTAACTAGATAATTCTAGAAATTTATACATGAATCAAGATTCAGGAATGGAAGTTTTCAAATCACTGACTCAGACCATGTCTGTGAAAGCATAACCAATATATATGTACACACAAATGTATGTATATATATATATATATATATATATATTTGTGTGTATATATATATTTATATGTATACACAGACACACACAAATATATATGTATGTACACACACATGTATATATATATATATATATATATATGTGTGTGTGTGTGTGTGTGTGTACATACAAATATATATACACACACATATATATATATATATTTGTGAGTGTGTTTGTGTATATATGTGTGTGTGTGTGCGCGCGCGCTTGTGTGGGTGTGTGTCTATTTGTGTGTGTGTGTATACATACGTACATACATACATATATATGGTGGGGCACACACAGGTATACACACACACATGTGTGTGTACATATATATGTGTGTGTATGTATGTATATACATACAGAGATATGTGTGTGTGTGCATATATACATGGGATTAAGAGAGAAAGATTTTTCCTCCCCCTCTCCCACACCCGTGGCGGAGACCGAACGCCCGGGAAGGTGGTAAATCAAAGCGGCAACTGGGATTCGAACCCGGGTCCCTTTGTTAGGGGACACCGTACTTGACCACTTGAGTCACTCCTTGTCGGCTATACATATATATGTGTGTATGTATATATGTGTGTATGTGTGTGTGTGTCTACACACACACACACACACACACATATATATATACATATATATACACACACACATATATATACATATAAATTTGCGCGTGTATGTATATTTCACACACACACATATATACACATATACATGTATGTAATATATATATATAAGAGTGTGTGTAACACAAATACATATATACACATACACATATACGCACATACGTACATACATATATGTCTGTGTGTGTATGTATATATATTGTTGCAGAACTTATTGACAGCTGAGACATCCACTAAATGTTAGCAAGTGGCAGGTGAAGTCAAACCTGAGAGATACAGCCCGAATATTTTAATATAGGTGCAGCTACTTGATCAAAACAAGAGAAAAAGAGAAGACACAGAGTAATAACCGAAATCTATGCTATAAAATAATAAATAGAATCATATATGTGGTGGTATCACTTACTGTTTGGTTTTCATCATCATCACTGTCGGAACAAAATTCGTCATTTTCACCCTTGCCTTTTGGCAAATCAATATATATATATATATATATATATATATATATATATATATATATATAGATAGATAGATAGATAGATAGATAGATAGAGAGAGAGAGAGAGAGTCAGGCTAGAATACACTCGAGTGTACAGATCGTACGAATACACTCAAGTGTGTTTGCATATCAAGACTATTTTTTGCAAAATGTAAATCACTTATCTTCACCGTCATACTATAACTAGGCTACATACAAATTTTGAGCCTATTTGGATGAGTGTAAGTCACTCATCCAAGGGCAACAAAATCGACGCGCGAAACTAATTTGAAATGCATAATTTTTGCGATCTTTATAACATGAACTATAAATGTCCAAATGTGCTCAAATTTCGCGTATGAGCTATTCACAAGATGTTTAAGAAGATCAACAGATTAGATTTTTGAAAAAAATGGTGCATCATGAAAAACTACTTGAGTGTATTCTGCTCCGAATACACTGGAGTGTATTCTAGCCTGACTATATATACACACACAAAGATATATATATATATATATATATATATATATATATATATATATATATATATATATATATATATATATATATATATATATATATATATATATGTGTGTGTGTGTATATTTGTTTATACACACACACACACATGTATCGGAAAGTCTTGGTAAGTATATTTCCGACCCCATAAGAGGGACAAATTACAAACTACACCCAATACGTGTAGTTAACCAACTTTACATGGCAATGTAATCAAATAAAGCAACAGATTAGTCACAAACTTGACCATTTAGTACAGATTTAGCTCCCAATTTCTAATGATATGATTAGATAATTGGGTCATTCTATGATGATTTGTATTGTAGTGCAGTTGGAGCTCATGCTCGATCTTCTTGAAAGCCGCTAGCTCGTCTTCTTTCCTGTCTCCATGTCTCATGGAGTTCCTTGCAGTCCATATGGTATGGATGCAAACGGTGATTGCCCACAAGCTTATAATACGGTCTTCTACACACACACATATGTATGTATGTATGTATATATAAACACATATACATGTATGTAATATATGTGTGTGTGTTTGTGTGTGTAACAAAAATACATATATACACATACATATACGCATATATATATGTATGTATATAAATTGTTGCAAAACTTATTGACAGACAGAATTCCACTAAATGTTAGCAAGTGGCCTCAAACCTGAGAGATACAGCCTGAATATTTTAATATAGTTGCAGCTACTTGATCCAAACAAGAGAAGATACAGAGTAATACCCGAAATCTATGCTATAAAATAATAGATAGAATCAGATATGTGGTATCACTTACTGTTTGGTTTTCTTCATCATAACTCTCATCACTGTCAGAACAAAATTCGCCATTTTCACCCTTGCCTTTTGGCAAATCAGTAGAGATGGAAGGTGGCCCGCATGTAAGAACTAGATAAGTTTTCCTTGCCTTCGAGCTGGTAACATAGCAAGGTAAATATAAATTGCTCATATAAAAATGAAACGAATGTGATGGTGGTAACAAAGAAACGATTGGTGGAAGATATCATTGGCTTCGCAGTGACAAACAAGGTTAAGACAAGTGGACTTAGCAGTTACTGATAAGACAGATACTTCTGTTTCATGTCTCCATGACCTGGAAATTTTGCATGAAGCATTACCTATGAGGCCAATCAACAACCATACCACCAGCAAATCCGGCGCGCATAGCGTATGACATGATCATTTCATGTTGATCCATGTTTTCAGCATACAGTTGAAGGACAGCTCTTGCACCCCTTGCTAAGCATCTGTACAATGTTCCAAAAAAAGCCCTGAAAATGAATCATAATACAATGTGTTACTTCTAACTATGTTGTACCTCTATCTTATACATGTTAATTTAACCAAAAAAAAACACAATTCACGACTCTCTAGCCCTAGGTAGGTTGATAACACAATATGTTGCTTGCAAGGGTCAAATGTGCAAATACAAAATATACAATATGTTGCTTATATACAATATGCAGTCGAATAGTAGTTACAACACCTTCTCTAGGAAAGAGTGGTAGCCAACAAACATAGGAATTGATATTAGAAGTCGTGAAGAGGGTTGGAGGCACCACTTAGTCCTTATATGGCTTTAGGGCACATGTTAGGATTAATGCTTTGGGCCGTATCAACTTTGCCCCAACTTTGCCAACTTTGAGGAAACATCGACAACGTCAAGGATGTTGGGATGAATATAGAAACGAAAAGTCACAAAAACATTAAAACTTCGCCACGAAGTTTGGACGAGGCTAAAGTATTGAGTATTCGACTACGCCTGAGGTCAAAGCTGGGAGTTTCGGCAAATTTTGGGCCAACTTCAGCGAATTTTAGTTCCATGGCAGAGAGTAACTACATATGCAAGCTACATGGTCACATATATAGGTGTGTATGGAGCAACCAATTTTGATTTATAGCTTTTTGTGTATATCTTTTAGCGATAATTGGTACTTAATTTTTGCGGAACTACATGAATACATGGAATAATTTGTAAAGTGTCGGATGACATAAAATATATATCATAATAACTTTGAGTTGTTCCCACAAAATCTAGTTGTTTTAGCTCATATATTCAGGAAATGCCAATATGGTGAATTATTTTCTGTTTTCGGACATGCTTAAATGTTAATAGCTTAACATTTTCATTTAAGTTTCTTCATTTAATTGTATGTTTAAGTTTATACTAACATTAAAGATAAAGTAAATATGTGTATTCGTTTGTGTGTGATTCAAAACTACATATGTCTCCACATAGAACATATATTTCGTGATGTCTATAGCCTTTAAAACACATGCCACTTTTTGGAGCATTGCTCAGGTTTCAAATGCAAGAATATCATCTGACATATAGACTTCAACATACACTTACGGTGAAAAGATGCAGAGTCATTGAATCGTGAAAATGAATATAACCATGTATAAGGAGATGTTATATTTTATTTAACAATTAGATGATTCGCTGTCAGGCTGAAGCAAGAAATGCTTACTTCAACCGCAATCTTGGTTCGTGGGAAGATTTATCAGCATAACATAGCCACTGCAGAAAGGATGTAAAAAGTGAACAAACAACTCAAATAAGAATACAGGAACCACATTATAAGAGTTTAAATTTATTCCTAGTGACTCATTTTGCAATCAAGCTTTAGTTGGTTGGACATTGATATTGAAGACAAACCTGAATAGCAGATATACTGATGGCACCATCTAGCACTCCAGGACGGAAACTCAAACCCTGTGATGCAATAATGAAATAACAAATCCATGTATTCAGAACTAAGTAGCCAGCTATATCAGTATAGAGTAAATACTATATATTTAATGTCGAATTAAGCACAGCTTTCATTAAAATATTGATAAAGATGGGGAAAAAAATCAAAAATAGGCCCAACACTGCAAGATGATACATTTAAAACTCCATGAAGTCATCTCGCAAACTAGCACTAAAAGATGTTGAAACAAGCCCATGTTATTGTTAGGCTGTATATCATTACTGCATTGACACCAAACAAAACCACAGACGAAAAACTCAGAACACAGAAATGATACCAGAAAACCACCAACCAATCTCTAGTCAAAAATGCAGTGGGCATTACAGGACAACAAAATACTTTCATCATGACATCTATGTCAACATGTTTGAAGTATTTCTATATTGAGGCGTGTTTTATTGATTCCTTAAAATCTGTATCACAGAAATTTTACCTACCAGGGTTAAATGACCACCATAAATTTTTCTTTGACAAACATCTCAAAAAACTTCCTGACCAGCCCCATAAATCAACTGATACTTGCCTCAAGTTGTGTTCTCTAACTATTATGGAGGCGCCATATTCAACCGTTAGACTTGTGAGATAGGCTCATGTTTCTGAGTTCCCAGTCTTGAAATTTGGAGCTCGACATTTTGTCCTATCAGATAAACTATTGATGAGCTAGGGATCAAGTATAGTAACCTAAAGATGGATCTATGTTTTCCTAGGGGTAGATGGATGCGTAGGAAGAGTAGTAATCTTTGCAGTTTATATCCCTGCTGGCATCCACAGCAGTAATATTTGCAGTTCATATCCCTTCTGGCATCCACAGATCCACCCCAAAAATCTCCCTCAGCCACAACGCAAATGTCTAAGCAGTTGATCACTTTGACCAAGATTGGCAAATTCTCCAGAGGAAACCAACTCCATGGATCCTTTCAAATTTGGATTTGTACCAACCACCTCTAGTTCAATAGGAGCTCCGTTGGTATTCAAGACTTCATGTTTTTGTGCAGAAGCTTACCACGAGGGTTTGCTACTCAATAGCCAGATCTGTCATCATCATATTGGCACCAGTTTTATCAATGTTTATGTGCAGTTGTGGTGGTGCAGAACGTTTCGGAAGGATTTGGAGTGGTGTTTACTTCCATTAGTTTGTTAATTTGCTTCAAATGTTAGTTTGGTGAGGCTTCATGGGTCTGCAAAGGATAACAAATCCTATATTTTGGGCCCTTCGTATCCAGCCAGGCCTACATCTCATCAGAGGTACAACTACCACAAACATTGGGGACATAAAGTGGATTGGATTTAGGAGCTATAGACATCTTTTCAGAGGCATGACACATTTATATGAAATTAACCCTAGAACAACTAGTGAAAACAAAATATTCACAGCAAGAGTGTTGTTATTTACACGAATTCAACAGGAGACAAAAAGAGTGTTGTAGGAATGTTAAAAATATTCAGCAAAGGTTATAAAAATCACATGCAATACAAAATTTTAAATGCCGCATTTTGCTAGTGAAAGTCTCTTTATGTGAAATGGCCATGTGATTTATGATCCCCCCAAGCTGAATATGCTAATTATTGGAATATGCACTTATTACATTATTATGACTTGTGTTGCGTGTTGCCAAATGATAGGTTTGCTTGCTTATGCATTGATGCTTGATTTTATATGTTATGAAGTTTCACCATTCATCATTCCATGCTTTCATAGAATAGATTATTTAGCAAATACAGTGACATCAGGCTGACCACGACCAGTTCAACTACAAACTTTGAGACTCGAAATTTTAATCAGGTCAACCTTCAAGTCGGGTCTGAGGAACTTGATATGTTGTGTGTATGTATATGCATGTGTTTCTGTAAAAAAGTATATCAGCATGTTGTGCGTGTGTGTGTGTGTCGTATGTATATATGCATGTTACGCATGATACACATATATATGCATACGCTCTGTTAAAACCTTCATTATCCACTTTATATTGGAATGGCACAATAAAGCGGTTCATAGTCTCTGATTTCTATCAAGCAAACTGTATTGCAATGATTTGTCGATAGAGCTCACTAATTGGTATAGAACCATTTGAGATATCCCTATATCGCCTATTATGAACTATCTTCCCAAAAATCTAGGCTCATCTTTCTCCACGGTGGAAAGGTAAAAGCTAAATAGTTGTCAAC
This sequence comes from Alisma plantago-aquatica, assembly GCA_963693085.1. Lineage (NCBI taxonomy): Eukaryota > Viridiplantae > Streptophyta > Magnoliopsida > Alismatales > Alismataceae > Alisma > Alisma plantago-aquatica. The sequence goes on along the minus strand of OY856410.1, from coordinate 355,495,559 downwards.
ATTTTGAAACTTGGATAAACTAACCATGAGAGGCAACAAAGATATGATGTAATATAGAACCTACTTTTTTTAAAGGTAAAGGACCTAATTGGTAGAGAACCATTTGAGTTCTTCCCATATTGCCTATCACAGTGAGTTGTCAACAGGACCTAATAATTGGTATATAACCATTTAAGATGTCCTTATAACAAGCTATCCTCCCAAAATTCTTGAATCATCTATCTCCATATTGGAAAGCTAGCAGATATATAGTTGTCAACATTTTGCGATTTGGATAAACTAACCATGAGATTGTCGCAGTAAAGAGTAATAAAGATGGCACTTATACTTCACACTAATGGTATAAATATAATAAATGGTATACAATTTATAACCTTAATAAATTTAAAACAGTCAGTAAACAAAAAATGCTAGCTAACAGGCAACCAATACATACTTGACCCATGTCAGCAAGCATAACATCACCATCTACTTCTCGCTCCAAAGCTATATCTGAAATACGGAAAAGGTTTAGTTGTTGGAAGAAAATTATAGCTTAATTGGGATGACAAAGTTCCAGGGTCATGAGGATATCCACGCACTGAGCATTGATTCTGATATGTCAAGACCAATCCAATGATGCCCATTCTCTGAAAGTGTTTCGCCACTAAGACCAGAACCACATCCTGTGAAAATGAAGTAAATGCAATAATGTCAATTAAAAGAAAATGTGTAATGCTATTTAGGGGTAAATTAATAAAACCAAATGTGTGAAAACATGCAGCAACTAGGGAGCTTTCCAAAATATTTAAGAGTGTCTAGGTAAATTCACGCATGACATATCCCATTGTCTAATGCAAAAACTCGATAGCACATACAATTAGGCTTAACTAATTCTCAAACTATTTTATCGTGTTTTAAGATTTTACCAAAAAACAATTTACCTAAAAAAAGATTTATTATGCAATTTTAAGTTTTAGGATTTAAGTGTAATGTTAAGGACTTACTTGTAAGTTCCAACTTTTATATTTCCATATGGCAATCAATTAGGTGTCTGGTCGCAGCTGTTGCCACCAGTTACATAAGTCTATTATAAAAACCAGTCATGGGGTATGTGCTCACGTAAACAATTGATTAATGAATTTGAGTTTAAGAGAATGGGTTCACCATCATTTGGTATCAAAGCCTGAAATTTAAAACCTAAGCCAGATCCTATAACCCCTCTCGGTACACTACCAAAATCCTAGGTGTGATAGAACCCTATTATAACACACCATCAATCTATCCAAAACCCTAGGTTAGCAATCTCTTCCACCCACGTCACAAAACTAAAAAAAGAAATATTGTTCCTCATATTCATGTATATCCTCATGAATCATCATTCATGTGTTCTTAAAGTATCTATGGGATAGCTAGATGAATCCAATTATTCAGCTTTTCCTAACTAGTCTAGAGTGAATTGAACAGACCTGCCAGACGCAGTTGAACCAGAACCAGTAACGGAACCAGTTCGGTCAGCATCCTAACCCATTGATAGCCCAAAACCGGCAATAATTGGCCAAACCACCGATCCAACCAGTTGACTTGACAGGTAAAACTGGTCCGGTTATCTAGAATCGGCCGGGTTTATGTGACATGCAGCCCCTGCCTAAGTATTAGGCAGGGGCAGGAAACCCAGACTCCTTAGGCAGGGGCAGGAAACCCAGACTCCTTCCAACACCCCTCGAAACCCTATGCATTTCATACTTTTTTAGCGATATGTGGTTTGATTAGGTTGTTTTAATCATGTTATTTAAGTGTTATGCTACTACTCAAAGTCATTTTATAGAAATGAAGTAAATGCAATAATGTCAATTTAAAGAAAATGTGTAATGCTCTTTAGGGGTAAATTAATAAAACCAAATGTGTGCAGACATGCAGCAACTGGGGCTTTCCAAAATATTTAAGAGTGGCTAGGTAAATTCACGCATGACATATCCCATTGTCTAATGCAAAAACTCGATAGCACATACAATTAGGCTTAACTAATTCTCAAATTATTTTATTGTGTTTTAAGATTTTACCCAAAAAAAAACGATTTACCTAAACAAAAGATTTATTACGCAATTTTAAGTTTTAGGATTTAAGTGTAATGTTAAGGACTTACTTGTAAGTTCCAACTTTTATATTTCCATATGGCAATCAATTAGGTGTCTGGTCGCAGCTGTTGCAACCAGTTACTTAAGTCTACTATAAAAACCAGTAATGGGGTATGTGCTCATGTAAACAATTGATTAATGAATTTGAGTTTAAGAGAATGAGTTCACCATCATTTGGTATCAAAGCCTGAAATTTAAAACCTAAGCCAGATCCTATAACCCCTCCCAGTACACTACCAAAATCCTAGGTGTGATCGAACCCTATTATAACACACCATCAATCTATCCAAAACACTTGGTTAGCAATCTCTCCCACCCACGTCACAAAACTAAAAAAAGAAATACTGTTCCTCATATTCATGTATATCCTCATGAATCATCATTCCTGTGTTCTTAAAGTATCTATGGGATAGCTAGATGAATCCAATTATTCAGCTTTTCCTAACTAGTCTAGAGTGAGTTGAACGGACCTGCCAGACCCAGTTGAACCAGAATTAGTAACGGAACCAGTTGGGTCAGCATCCTAGCCCATTGATAGCCAAAAACCGGCAATAATTGGCCAAACCACCGATCCAACCAGTTGACTTGACAGGTAGAACTGGTCCACTTATCTAGAATCGGCCGGGTTTATGTGACACAGTGATTAAAAGAGTGGATGGAGCGGCCGCTTAAGCGCCCAAATGTAGGATCCATAGTAATTTCACCTGAAGCGGCTACTGGAGCGTTTTTACTGTAAGTGGCCGCTTTTATCCGCCTTAGCCGCTTCAGCCCGCTTTATTGGACCCGTTTAAGCGGCCCGCTTTGTCTGCTTCAGGCTAGAATATTTCATAATGTGTTGCTTAAGTGAAATAAATAAAACAGTAGCAGTCTGTCGTCCTGTTCTCAACTTCGTGTATTGTGTTATCTTATTAAACATTACCAATTTTGCAGTTATCACCATTTCTACGTTAAGCTTACTGTTTCCTTTCAGATTTTTATGCGTTACTGTTGCTCACGTGCAAAAATTTATAATTGTTGTGTTACAATTAAAATAGAACCATTGCTTATATGCTAGCATTGCATATCAAAATACATATAGGAACTGACTACTGTTACTGTTATGTTATTAAAATACATATATAGAAAATGATTACATATTGAAATTCTTATCAAAACATCTTGATAGCTAGTACCTAATGGTATGGTGTAACGAGCCTGTGATCCTTTTTAATACATCGATTGTAGCAATAGGTTAAGATTTATGTCTGAATTCTTTTATTGGTTGTCGTAAATCAGTAGTTATTTAGCTGATATTGTAATTTAGTATATCCATATTATTAAGTAACATCCATCAACACTTCTGGTATGCTCAGTTTTTCTATAATTTTGTCAATTTTATATTCTTTTAGCATTACTAATTGCATGCTCTGTATTGGTACCATATTGGAGTGTATCAGTTTTGTAAACTAACATGTGTTTCACTTGTATACTGAGTAATTTGATGCTATGTAATCTTGAATACAAGAATAAGAATTGCATGATATGAAATTTTTTCAAATGATGATACAATATATGGCAGTGCAATGTAACATGAGTCAGTACTCACTAATATACAAAGTAATTTGATGGTATGTAATTTTCTAACATGTTACAACACCTGCTTGTTAGTTATCAATTCCTATTGAATAGCATGTTTGTTTGAAACAACAAAATTCGATGCAGTGAAACATTATTCAGAATGCTTGATTGTTGAGTAATATTTCTTTTTGTTAGTAGTATGACTATGACAATCACTGAATTTTTTTTTAATGTTTTAAAACAATGTGGACCGCTTTTTCAAAAAGCGTCCGCTTTAGTTCGCTTCAAAACCCGCTTCCCGCTTTCCGCTTCAAGGGGGGCAATCCGCACGCTTCCCGCTTCACGTTTTCCGAAACCTAGATGTGACATGCAGCCCCTGCCTAAGTATTAGGCAGGGGCAGGAAACCCAAACTCCTTCCAACACCCCTCGAAACCCTATGCATTTTATACTTTCTTGGCGATACGTTGTTTGATTAGGTTGTTTTAATCATGTTGTTTAAGTGTTATGTTACTACTCATGTAATTCAATAGATTTGAATCAAACTACTACATATGTAGAACTATTGTCATGTCATGTTTTAAATTGCTAATGCAGTACCCATAATTACACTTCAAATTTAGTTACCCGCAATTAGAGAGCCATGGTTTTAGATTTAGATTTACATTTTAGAAATTTAATAATCAATAGTCAATCAGGCATAGTGGGTTCTATGACTGTTGGTACTTTTATCACAAATAAACTGGTTCTATTTTGTCTATACTATATTTATAGCTTATTAGAATATTACTTACTCATTGCTGAAATCAACCATTGAACAGGCCAGAGGATTAGCCAAGAAACAGTAGCCTCACCACCGGATGACGGTTCCAGTCAGCATAGAGTATATTTCTATCGACAGAATTATCAGACTTTGGAAGAATTGCTATAGCGAAAGAATCCGTTCAGGGATTCTGAGATTATTCTTTATTGTTTTTTTCCCAGGCTAAGCAATGATAAAGGACTATGGCATTTTAGTCTAGTTTATCACTAATTCCTCTTAAAGATGAGGCTGCACTATCAACCGCAAGATGGAACATATCTGCCACGCGTCTTACAGCCTTGGCTGAAGCTGAAAACTGATATGTTGAGGACACTGTTCTTTTTACAATAATTGCCGGGAAACTAACAAGCCTACCATTTCTCTTAGTTGAACTAAATACATGCTCAATTCAGAATTATAAAAGACCAACCTATGTCAAGAAGGAGCTTTGGGACGCCATCTTCTGGTAAAGCGAGAAGCTCCAGGGCCCTCTCAGATATCCTTGCCTAAGATTCATTGTTTTCAGGGTCAATACGACGCCATGGCTTCGCAAAGCATTTATACTTTGAAAGTAATAAGTTGGCAGTGAGATACCTGGATTTCAGCAATGCGGGAAGATGTGGTATATTTGCGCGCCTCGGAGTCATTGTAGAATATCTCTGGAGGAGCTTGCTGCTCTGGACGTGGCATCCTCAGCAGATATGCCCGTTGTCCTCTTTGTTCACTGGTGATGTTGGGGATGTTTAGCCGTTCTGAGGCGATACGCCAGGCTTGATTCTATGGAGCAGCGCACGGACGGGGAGGAAAAGGGCGGCGGTGTCCAACTATGGAGACTGCCGGGGGTGATACCAGTATCACGGGCGTGGAGGGAGCAGAAAACAGAAGCAGGTACGGCAGCTGAGAGGTCGACGAAGACGGGAATGCGGCGGAGAGAAAAGGCGGCTAAAAAAATCGCGGTGTAGGGTTCGCGCCTGCTAAACGCTGTATAGACCGCCTACCGGTGTTATTGCAGCGTTTGGTCCAGTGAAAAAACGACACTTTCAAACGCTCTCCATGGCTGCATGAATTGCGAAAACAGGGTATTTGACAACGACTGCAAACTGACTGCTCCTCCCTGCCAGTTAACGCTGCCCGAAATATCGCTACCACTTTGCCAAACAAAACATATGTTTCCTTTCAGGGGCAGCGATTAGTGCAGCCTTTGGCAACGTAGTTGGCCCTTCATAGATGACTCATCACAAAATTTTCGCAGCAATGAGACTCATTGTCCGTGGTTGTTACTCAGCTGCCCGAAAAATCGTCACTGCTTTGCCAAAAGAAGCGTAAATGTGGTCGGGTAGGAGAGTTTGTAACCATTGTTATCAAACACCAAGTTGGTGATGGCTTACATTTTGTACAGTTTTTCATTTAATGAAGCGATAGGCAGTGTTTGCATATGCCATTTTTTCACCGGAGAAAATCATACGGTGATTCATCTCACCGTACCGGAGCGGTAGCTAATCAAACGCTTTGCCAAACGTTGTATTATGCATCGTTTGGCAACGTTATTGGTGAACCAACGCTCTGCTGCGCAGTGAGATGGATCGTCGTAAGATTTTTGTCCAGTGAGAAAAAACTACAATTGAACGTTACTCAACACTAAAAACACTACAAATTCAAAGTGGTGAGTGATCTTGTGTTTGGTAACGGTGGTTACAAACAAGTGTGACATGCCGACTTGTTAGGAAATTAAGTGTAAATTAATGTTAGACTTAGAGCCCAAGACATTATTTCCTTATGTTGTTGTATTATCGTTTCCGAATCACTATAGAATACATGTATCATCTTGTACTGTCTAATCAGGAGTCTCTGACTATATAAATAGGGATAGACACCGATGGATATTGTGTGCCAAAGTGCGCCGATGTGTGGGGTTCCAACGTGTGGTAACTTCGGGTGTGCCAATGTAGGACAACATCGTGTGACAAAGATGGGAAGCCACAAAAGATAGCCAAATAGGAGAGAGAACAAGAGTGGGTTATGGGCTTCTATTGTGGACACGGAATTGTGAGAGATCGACAATCCTTGTAATCTTTCTTGAGGTTGCTTAATAGAATTTTGCGGTCTTCTTCGCCAATCATGTTCTCTGTTTGATTATTTATTTGGTGGTTATTAGTTTTGTTGATGTGGTCGTCGTAACTTTTGTCATTCATGCTTGGATTGTATCTCGTGTGGTGTTTTTCTTAGGTTTGAAGCGTCCGCATATCTCTTCACGACCTTGCCCCATCGTTGTCCAGGCAATCACACTGTTTTACCAAACATAGCATTAGCATAAAGGTTGGGTCGGCTGCGCGTCGCTGCTCAGGACAAACGGTCGCTGCCGAAATGTGTTCCCAAACAAAGCAAGCCTTGCAAGGCAGGAAACCAAGCCCATGGTTTGAGATCCAGATTACAAAATTCGGACGGGTTAGTCGATAGATCCAGATTAATTTATTCAGATTCGATCCTGTTTTTGTTTGGCAACCCAATCTCATTGCAGACACTCATTTAAATTGGATTGGTCGCATAATTTGTGTTTTTCATAACACAAAAGACATAGTCAAATTCGGACTGGGATCCCGAAATTTTGCTGATAGCAGGACTGACTTGGTCTGGATTAGAGGATTATGAAACCCAAAAAGGACTTTGTCACTCCGGTTTTTGTCAAACTAAACAAGAATGGACCCAACTGGGTTAGTCGGGATTAGCATCTACGTGGCAGCTCAGAATCTAAATCATGTCCCGAACCAAACATTACCCAACTTCACATTAATCGTCGGTTTGTATTTATGTAGCTAGGCCAGGGTCGTAATGTGTAATGCCCATTGAATATACACAAACTCCAACAAGGAAGTGTCGAGGTTTTCTCCCACGTTTGCCCTAGTTATATGTGCTATGTTCGGTAAAGCGTTAAATTCTAAAGCTGGCTGAGTTGTCGCTGATGAGCCATCGGAATTCGATGCCATTTTTACAAAAAGTTGAGATTTTATGTCGCTCAACCTTGTGAAAAAAAGTAAACGGACTGTAGTCGATTTAAAAAATATTCCACCTGCCATTTTAATTGAGGCGATTGGTATCTTCCCGCGGCTAACACACACCGGTAGTCGCTATCCGGATTCCAATGGTTGCGTTGCCATAAGCGACATTCATGGTATTAGAGCATAGGGGTGAAAATCATAAGGCTCCTATTTGGTTCGGGAGTGAGTTCGGATTTTACCTTTATCTTCTTATGCCACGTCAGCACGATCCGATCTAAGTTGGCGTAGATGGGTGTTTGGTTCAACATCCCGGGACGGCCCCATTTCGGAGTTCCGTTGTCTTAAAATCCAGACCATGTCAGTCCCGATCCGAGCGAATTTTGCTTTTCAATCCAGATTAACTCGCCCCACACTCTCTCCTCTCACCCCCGACTCGTCTCACTCTCCTCTCCCCTGACACCCCCTTTACTCCAGCTGAGGGAAGCAGTACCTGCAACTACTCAAGGAAGACGATGATCAGTTGTGTTTGCGAGTAGGTCTGGTGTTGATCGTCCACTCCTACCCTCTGTCCCGGCGGCGTCGTGTATTGCTGTTAGTCAGCCTCTTTTGACCATGCAAGCGTAGTCTGTGCCCCTGCCTTTGCTGCCTCTGGGAGCGGCTGCTGCTTCACGGGCCGAACAGGTCGTAGCATGTGTCAAAATGAAAATAGGTAACGCGGTCGTGTTGTCCAATCTTGTCTTCTCCCAACGCATTTGACCATAGTTCTCCATTTTTCAAGGACAAGGAAGCTACAAGAAGGGGCAGAGGCAAGAAATAAGTCCTCATTCTGCTATAAATTAGGGCCACTACTGGTCTAAGTGCTCCCGTTTCACCTGCTCAGTGTTCTGAAGGTACTCTCAGATGTGTTCGGTTCATCAACAAATTCTTCCTTGTCCGACTTCTCTTCAGTGCTTAGTAGGTAAGTCAATTTTTGTTCTTCCGATTATTTTTGTGTGGTTATGTTTCTCCTCTCTTTCTTCTGGTTATCAAGATACTAATTTTGTATTTATTTATTTTTTGTGTTGTTGCTCAAAACGGTGTGGACTTTGTGCTGGCGATGGCAATCTCAGGTATGCTCTTCCTCAATTTTCTAATTGTTGTTATCGTCCTAATAATCAATATATGAATCTCTGACATATCCTCAAATTTTGTTGTGTTGTTGCTCATTTTTTATTATCATATGTATACAGATATGTCACTCTCCCGGGATAACTATTCTTTGTTGTTTATTTTTTATTACTGTATACGTATTATAGTTCTGAGATTTGTTTTCATCCATATTGGATTACAATCCACATTGGGTTTTAGTTAGACGGTTTTGATATTGGTTACAATTTATGTATACATATAGGATATTTAAATTATGTTCAGTTGTATTGTGTTTATCTTTTGTGGTTTTTAACGGATGAGTAACCCATGTGGACTAACTTAGGATTGACTCAACCTGTTTTGTTATTGATCAGATTGTATTTTGTACAACTAATATGTTTTCTTTCAATGTGGTAGCCCCATAAATCTCAATTTTGGGTTTTACTAATTTCTTCCATCCCTTCTCTATCACTGTTTTGGGATAATTATTCTTTGTTGTTTATTCTTCATTATAATAAATGTATTATGTCTCTTGGGTTTGTTTTCATCCACACTTGATTATAGTATATGTATGCATATGATAATTAAATGTATGTTTATTATTTGTGGTTTTTCAATGATGAGTGACCCATGATGATAGATCCAGGACAATCATACCTGACTTCCACACTATCTTTTACATGTATATCCCATAGTTGTTGTGGAAAATGAATTGTATGTAGACACCAACAAAATCATCTCACTTGCAACATGTATATCCCATAGTTTTTCATTGACGATTGTCCCATGATGGCTGAATCAGAACTAGTACTACTTTTTTGTTTGTGTTTGATCAGATTCTGTTATAAATCTCAATTTTAGGGTTTTCTGCAATCTCCCATCCCTTTGATGTCATTTTCTTAGTATAGGCACTCTTTTTTGTCTACTCTTTGTTACAATATATGTATTATAGCTTTGAGATTTGTTTTCATACATATTGGATTGCAAACTATATTGGTTTTTGTCTATTTATTTTGATCTTGATTAGAATTTCTATATGCATATAGGATACTTAAATTATGTGTAGTTGCTTTGTATTAATCTGTGAGACCCCTAACCTTGCTTAAAGTGATGAACAAGCTTAATTATCATAATTGAATTCTTATAACCCTGATCTAACCTTGTTATATGCTTTGAAATCATAATACAAGCTTAAGTTTCAAATTTGGTCCAATTTGGACATTGTTTGAGCAAATTCTGCAATTTTATGCACATTTTGGACTTTTCTGCGATTTACCCAATTGAGATGTTTTCTTTGCAATTTATCACTTGCATTATGTTCCTTGGATATTCTCTCATCATTCTTGAGCTTTTTGAGCCATGGGGAGCCTATTTAAACCTTCGTTTGAAGGTGTTTTCCTCAAGGGTATTTTAGGGTTTACCCCTTCATGGATGAGCTACCTTTAGTAGCTATCAACTAATGAATTATTTGATTGGCTTGGAAATTTGAAAAAGGATAGATAAATAGGTCTATATGGATGGTGGGGAGGTGTTTGTGTGTGTGCTTGTATATTCTTAATAGTTTAAGGCCATGGACACTTGGAAAGATGCTAGAACTTCAACTTTTTCTTTTTCTTTATCTTAAAGTTTCATATACTTATCCCTAAGCACCCAAAAGAGCCATTTTCTCTCCACCATTTCCCTCCCTCTAAGAACCACGTTCTGCCTCTGTGCTGATGCAAATTTTCTGTCCAAGCAATAAGAAAGAGGGGATCTTCTTGGAAAAAGAATCTAGGGTTGCAATTGACTTCCTCTTAGGGTTTAAAAAGCTTCCTTCTAGTGATCTTGACCTAAAAGAGTAAGATTCCCCTTCTTTCCTCCATTTATTGATTTATTATCCTTCCTCCTACCTTTATCCAAGTTGGAACCTTGTTGTTCCATGGTAGAAATTGCTCTAAAGCTCTAAAACCCTACCTTTCTTGCTCCTTATGCTTAGGGTTTGCTCATTTGATGAAGAAAGATGCTAGATGGACGAGTTCATAGCTTATGCTTGGGTTTTCTACCCTACTTGCTCGTGTGTTTTTTTCTATTTGGGAGTTTATCTTCTAATTAGAGACAAGTTTTATAACTTGATCCACGTTTATTTCTTACCATAAGCTTTCTAGCTCATGTTCTTGCTTGAAAATGATGATCCATGCACTAAAAAACTATGCTTGACTTGGATTTTGATTTTTATAATGTTCCCAAATGTTGATTTTAGTTCTATTTGAACATATATTCATGTGTACGTTACTCCTAAGGTATAATATGACTTAGATCAGGTTAGTTTGACAACCGACGGTGCTAACCACCTATCAACTAATGGTCAATTTTAGGGTTTAAAGCTCGTTTCTTCTTATACACATGACTCAATGGTGGTACCATTGCAACAACCGATGGTGTCGTCTTCATGAGAACTGATGGTGGTGACCAAGGGTGTCAACTGACGTTCACCCCTTAGGTCAGGTGTTGGCCTAATTAGAAGCTTAGTGATTAACAACTAAGTACCCTAATGATGCTATCAATCAATGGTGATATTAGTTTGATATTCGATGGTGATTAATGAATATAGTGTTGATCTAACAACCTATGGTGACTTAATGGTCACTACTAATGCTGGATCAGGTCTCCACAACCTATGGTGAGTTACACATGTAGTTTTAGCATCAATTAAGCCTTAAACCAATGGTTTCTTGGGTCATATGATGCAATGGTCGGACCTATACTCCAATTGATGGTTTTAATATATGAACTTGACCTAATGGCTAAGAGCTAAGGTTTCTTGACCCAATAAATTGGAATGATGCCTAAATTTAATATGTTGGTCCTAATAAAGTGATTTAAATGGTTTCCTTTATGAGATCAACTTAAGAAGCTCATTTATATACGACTTGTTTTAAGTAAACAATTGCTTGTGGGTTTTACCCTACTCTTAATAGATATTTTTATGTTGTTAATCAAGGGATGTCTAGGGTTAGACGGTGACTCTTTCTAGAACACAACTCAATGACTTCATATGTGGTTTTCTCAAGATGTTTGCTTATGTAAATAACTAATGGCTTTACCTTTTCAACATTTAATGGTTAGAAGTTGATGCCTCGATATTCCCATTGTTTTGGGTGAAGTTTGTACCGTAATGTTATGATTATGATGATGAGAATTTGATGGTTCAATGCCTTAAACTTGTAGTCTTATCCTTACCCTCGTATGATTATAATTTATAATCACCATAATGAATTAATAGGTAACCCTAATGAGGTATAGCGTGTTATACCTAGCTTTAATATAACTAAAAAATGGTAATTGGGTATGAATAGTCCTTGAATGAATAATACAATCATGGAGTACTCTCTTATTGTTGTTGAAACCCTAGTATGTTATAACCTGATGGTTACACCTTGATTTATGTGTGGGTTCATTTTTGAGAATAGTATGGAATGTGATGGTGATGCTTCACCTTATGCATCCATGATCCAATGGGGATGTTGTGAGTTAGGGTTTGGGTATAAGTGTAGATTAGTAACATTAATATAATTTATCTTGTTGAACCTAACTCTAATGCAAATAGATAAAGATGAGTATTCATGTTTAACATTCTTATATGATGGAATTATGGTTAAATAACCTCCTTAATATGATCATAACCTTAATATGTTAATTGGTGGTTATCATAGCCACATGGTTGATACTTTCTTATGCTAAACATGTGCATTATGAATATGATGAGGGTTAATCATATACATATTTCTTGCATGTTGATGTAATAAAGGAATGTTCTTAATGTTAATATAACCCTAGTATGATTGTTTATGAATATCTCCTAGCTCATTAATGCAATATTGTGTTGTTATATGTAAGTGATGTTGTTGAGCCTGTTATAAGGCATGCAAAGATAATGATGACCTTATAGGGAATAGTATGATGGTCTTAATGACCTTTGGACATGGTTGAGCCCTGAATGAGGTGTAATCCTCTTGTGATTATAAGGGTTGATACCCTGTGATGTTGTGAAAAGGATTTATATCTTGTGATAGTATGATGACTAGTGTAGTCTCATGAATGGCAAGTGAATAGTACCATGTGATGATGAGATGAGAAATTATGTTTCACATGTTTTATATCTTTTGAAGTTGTGATATTTATATGCTTGCTAGAAGTGAATTAGGGTTTGTATGTCCACTTGTTTGATGTAGCCTTAATTCACCCAATTGGCATAACTAACTAATCAAGTGCAACTTTAATCATGTAGTGCCCTATGTCGTAGAGCCATCTTCAGTGTCAGAACTTGCTGATGGTGAAATGAGTATTCCTAAGGGAAACTCAGAGTGCATAGTGTTGAGTATGTGGGGGTGGCAAGTTGAGGATATATCCTTGTCATCCACAATACAGGTTACGGAGGATGGCTATGGTCATGCCTCAGACATTTGATGTGAATGAGGACAACTGCGGTTGTAACTTGGATTAGAGGGTTTTGTATACCCTAGTTTCTAGTGTCGTGACCTGTACTAAGGGCAGACTAGTGGTTAGTAGCTTGACTATATGTCATTGTAGTGGCAGCTTTCACTGATATGTCACTGCCTTTTTACTCATACTGACTGATGGGAAGAGATCTTAGAATACTGACACTCCTAGATCTTGTACGGAACTGAATAGCCCTTCGTAGGGGTCGGTTGGACTTTGGGTGGTATGACTCAAACTCCCCAGGGCATAATAAAAGATGTAAGACATCCATGTAGCATATATGTTTAGGGTTATACACAGCGCTTCATATTGGATGATTACCCTTGTTTGCTTTCTTTCACCAATATCATGTATAGTACAATAAGAGATAATAGATATGCTTATGTTGTAGTTACACTCATGTTGTAAACTTTTTATGTTGTCAAATATACTGTCACTGATGGTTAAGATGTTGCTGCTAGCTACGTTTAATATTTCTAGCCATGCCTATGTAAATAGAAATTCTTAAACTATTAATCATGCATATGCAATTAATTGTGCTATGATGTTAGTTCTACTTATGATATATATATATATATATATATATATATATATATATATATATATATATATATATATATATATATGTTCCTTTTATTTGAGATGCCAATATTGATAGCCATGTTATGTTACTAGACATATTCATGATGTCAGGGATGATTATGCTACTAGATTGCTTGTGTTGTTAGAAAGGAATATGATGGTAGTCATATTAATGATAATGATTGTTATTAGATGCAATTTGATGATATTTGAGTAGATATCTATCTAGAGAAATGGATTTATTTGTTACCTATATATGCATTGATGATCATACTTGTTGCCAAGATTATTTGTTTAATCTATTTAGCATACTTAAATAGTTCAATCTGTTAAATTGATTATTAAATACTCCAACTGCTCAGTTATCTACTGTTTAAAATGTTGTATTAATAAGCGTTGTTGGATGTTATATCTCTTATTGGAACATGGGTCTCACCCTTGTGGTTCGCCACATCTTTTCAGGAAATCGGCAGTGACGGCAATAGAATCATGGAAGTAAAGAGGAACTACAGTAATGATTCTTGGAGAAAGTTGATTAGATGTCTAGTGTGTCCTAGAGTCATCCTTGTACTCTCAGGTTCGGGCAGGAAAAGTTTGTATATGGTGTTTCAAAAAAAATTAGAATTTTATTAGCATGTTAATATTTTTTGTATGGCATATACAAATATTGTTCTCCTGTGTATATATGTTGTGGCTAAGGCGATAGAACAATTTGTATCAAATTCTTGGCATAGTATGGATATAAGAAAGATGTTGGACTCTTATGTAAATGGTTATGAGTGGGTGTTGATGTTGAAATTGATTTTGATTTACCCATATTTTTGGGTATGTGGTTAATTGGTGATCGATTATGTTTTATGTTTTTAGTAATCTCATTTAGTGTAACAGGTTCCCACATTATAATTTGTGGTTTTCCAGTGATTAATTTCCCATGATTATTGAATCAGAACTGCATCTGGTGTTTTATTTGTGTTGATTAGATTGTGTTATGTCCAACTAATGTGATTTTGTTGAATGTGGGATCCCCATAAATCTCATAGGGTTTATTACATTCTCCCATTCCTTTGTTGTCACTATTCTAGGATAGCTAATCTTTGTTGTTTGTTCCTCATTTAGTACATGGATTAAGATCTGAGATTTGTTTTCATACATATTGGATTATAAACCAAACTAGATTTTATTCTATCATTTCTTATCTTGTTTAAAAGTTTTGCATGCATATAGGCCTTGGATGACGTCCACTTGTTTTGTATTTATCATTTGCGGTTTTTCATTGATGATTGGCACATGACGGCTAAATAAAACAAGTTTTCTTTTGATTTGTGTTTATATGATTGTGTTATGTCCAACCAATGTGCTTTTGTTGAACGTCGTAGCCCCATAAATCTCAATTTTGGGGTTCATTACATTTTCCCATCCCTTTTTTCACTATCCCAGTATAGCTATTCTTTGTTGTCTATTCTTCATCACATTACATGTATTATAGCACTAAGATTTATTTTTATCCATATTGAATTATCAATTCTGATTTTGACAATTGTTTTGTATGCATATAGGGTGCTTGGTTCTGTACAATTTTGGTGTGTTTATCTTTTTTTGTTTTCTAGTGATAAGTGTCCCACAATAACTGAACTATGACGAGTTCTACTTTTTTGTAAGTTTTTATTAAAATGTGTTAATGTGCTTTTATTGAATGTATTATCCCCATAAATCTCAATTTTTAATTTTCTACATTTTCGCATCCCATTGTTGTCACTCTCCCGGGATAGCTATTATTTGTTGTTTATTCTTTATTACAGTATACATATTATAATTCTGAGATTTGTTTTCATCCATATTGGATTACAATCCACATTGGGTTTTAGTCAGATGATTCTGATACTGGCTACATTTTTTGTATTCATATAGGATACTTAAATTATGTTCAGTTGTATTGTGTTTGTCTTTTGTGGTTTACAACAGATAAGTAACCCATGTGGACTAAATTAAGATTGATTCAATATTTTTTTTGTTGATCAATTTTTGTTATGTACAACTAATATGCTTTCTTTCAATGTGGTAGCCCCATAAATCCCTTCTCTGTCACTGTTTTGGGATAACTATTCATTGTTGTTTATTCTTCATTATAATACATGTATTGTATCTCTTGTGTTATGTACATCAATATAATTCTGATCGTTGCCCAAAACCAGTGCAAAATGAAACTTATGTGTTCACCAAATCTAATTCTGAATTTTACCTCATTATATTGCCCAAGAAAAACATCAAAAATCACTCAATTTTCGATTCATTGTTCTAATTCATTGAATTATTTGCTAACATCAAATCACTCATATTCAGCTGATCATATCATTTTGATCAGCACAATTAACCTACCCAAACCAAACTGAATTTGAACTTGTATTATCCAACAAGGTTAATATTCTGGATATTGTGGTTTTCATATAATTATGCCTCTCATACATGTGTAAAGAAATTTACTTCAATCTTGTACACTTATTAGGTTATTATACTTGTTCATATAATTGCCTCTCATAAGTCATTAACTATTCCATCTCATGTCTTTCTCCCGATAGAATCATACTAACCTTTTTTTTGTTCTTCCTCAAAACGATCTGGACTTCCTGCTAGCAAATGTGGATGACAATCTCAGGTATTCTCAGCCTTCATTTTTCTGATTGTTCTGATCCTCCTAATATCATATGTTTCCCTAATTCCCTCTAAATTTTTGGATTTACTACATTCTCCCATCCCTTTGTCCCAATGTACCTTGATAGCTATTATTTATTGTTTTTTCTTCATTATAGTATATATTACAATTCAAAATTTTTGCTTTCATCCATATTGGATTACAACCCACATTAGGAGTCATTGTGTTGATTTGGATCTTAACTACAATTTTTGTATGAATATAGGTTACTTCAATAAAGTTCAATTTGTTTGTGTTTATCATTTGTGGTTTTTCATTGATGATTGTCCCATGATGGCTGAATCAGAACTAGTTCTACATTTTTGTTTGGGTTGATCAGATTTTGTTATAACTCTCAAATTTGGGGTTTACTACAATATCCAATCCCTTTGATGTCATTTTATTAGTATAAACACTCGTTATTATCTATCCTTTGTTACAAAATATGTATTATAGCTTTGAGATTTATTTTCATACATATTGGATTGCAAACTATATTGGGTGTTTGTCTATTGATTTTGGTCTTGATTACAATTTTTGTATGCATATAGGATACTTAAATTATATTCATTTGTATTGTGTTTATCTTTTGTGGTTTTCAACATATGAGTAACCCATATGGACTAAATTAGGATTGATTCAACCTATTTTGTTGCTGATCAGATTGTCTTATGTATAGCTAATATGCTTTCTTTCAAGGTGGTAGCCCCATCAATCTCAATTTTGAGGTTTACTAGCTTCTTCCATCCCTTCTCTGTCACTGTTTTGGGATAACTATTTTTTGTTGTTTATTTTTCATTATAATACATGTATTATCTCTCTTGGGTTTGTTTTCATCCACACTCGATTATAGTATATGTATGCATATGATAATTAAATGTATGTTTATTATTTGTGGTTTTTCAATGATGAGTATCCCATGATGATAGATCCAGGACAATCAACCCCGATTTTCACACTATCTTTTACATGTATATCGCATAGTTGTTGTGGAAAATTAATTTTATGTAGACACCACCAAAATCATCTCACTTGCAAGATGATTTTTATGGTTGACTGTGTTGAAAATTATATATATAAGTTCTAAATGCAATAATCTGAGTTCACAGTTGCATGCCATGCTCCCAACCCAATGATGCATCAATAGATTGTGTTATGTGTATGATTTTGTGCCTTTCATCTTCCTAAAATATTTGTGTTAATCAGAATTTAATTTTGGATTGTTGATTCTATTTTGTTTTCATCTATACTAGACTGTTGATTCTATTTTGTTTTCATCTATATTAGACTGTTGATTCTATTTGTTTTCATCTATATTGGATTGTTGATTCACTTTTGTCTTCATCCATATTGAAGTGCAAATTAGTTTGCTATTTATTTTTTCCATCCATATGTACATGATTTTATCTATTATTTATTTTCATCCTTTTTGTAATGTCAATGAATTTTTATATTCATCCATATTCAACTATCCTTTCAAAATTAGGGTTATTTCGTTTCATCCATTTTGCACTGTCCATTCAGATTTGGTTCAAAAAAATTGGATTATTTCATTTCAAAATTAGGGGTATTTCTTTCCTTCCATTTGATCCATCTATTCATATTTGATCTATTTATTCTAATTATCAATATTTACACCTAACAAATACTATTTACTTAAGGGATGAATTTTTTAAAAATAGGCATTGTTTGTAGGGTACGTTCTACCACTAAAAATACAAATTGAGCTGATCATACCAGTTTGATCAGCACCATTAGCTTGCCCCATTTCCTAATTTTTTGAAATTGATCTAATTTTGATCAAGTTAGATATGAGTCAATCATTATCAACACAAGGTATCAACATTGCTTACTTGTATATGTGTGTTATCTTATTAGGTTATGCATGTGTTACATTTATTATGTCATTACACTTGTTCGTATAATTCCTACTCAAATGCTAATACACTTTGTTACAACAAAGCTCATATATAATGACCACCTTATACCGACATGGTTGTGCCATTGACTTCCCTATGAGAGGATACTTTGTTGCTAGAAAACACCTATGTGACCACCTAAGTTGTACGTATTAATAACCATCCAAGTCATTATTTTAAAATTACTATAAACACCACTCACTGTCATTATATATTGTAGCACCTACACAAGTATGTCTTCCGCAAACCCCATGTTCTATATTGTATGGTCGAGAGAGTCTGGTGACACTCTAGTTTAAGCATTGCAAAGGCAGTATGACATAGGCACGTGTATTGACAGCTAGTTTACTAGGGACACTTGGAGGGAGAAACTTCGTGATTTGCAAAATAGTATGGGGAGGTCGGGTTGTACATTAGAGCAGGTCAAAACTCGGTGGAAGAACCTGAGGAAGGACTACACCAGATTGAAGCTTGTCACCAACAAGAGTGGCATTGGATGGGATGATACTAGGAATAAGCCCAAGCTGCCTGACACCCCTGAGTGGAGTGAGAGACTTGTGGTATGTACAATAACCATACCCTGACCCTAAAAGTAATGTCCTACATTTACATATAAATCTCCTAATAAAAACTTTTTTATACTTACGCAAGCAAGGATCTTGCTAGGTTGATTAACCGACCCTTTCCCCACTACTACGACATCGAGTTGATGGCGGGGAGGAACATTATTAGAGGACACCATGCAATGTCTTCTACGGATAGACAAATACCGTCCGACGTTGCCTCTAAGGATGAAGTTGTTGTCGACTTAGATGTGTCTGATACACCGATGAACACAGAAACCCCCATAGGGGAACCAAACATAGGCGCACCTGGGATGCAGAGTGAGGGTGACATCGTGGGAGGCAGAATAGATAGCCAGGGTGTTGGGGGAAGGACTCCTCCTGTCCATAGGCATAGGAAGCAACCATCAATGTCACAAGAGCAATGTGTGCTTTCTAATGAAGTGTTATCTGGATTCACACAGGTGTACACAAAGGTACACAAGTTAGGCACAAGTGTGACCACCAGAGCCATTGAAAAAGAAGAGTTTGCAACAATTTTGCAACATTTCAATGACACTTTTGCTGATGCCCCTAGCCCTGTATTTACAACTCTTGTGAATGCCATAAAGGAGTCAACAAACTGTAACATCTACCTCAACCTTACACATACCCCACACAAAATAACAATATGGTTGCAAGACCTTTGGGAAAGGTCCCAAGGTGGTAGTGCAACACCACTACCTTCAATGCCATCCTCTTTTGTGCCATCTCAGTAGGGATTTGCTTAGGAATCCCCATCATCAAACTTCAACAACACATCAAGTATGCCATCCGTGTGGTATATTGGAACCAATGATGCTGGCACAAGTGGGAATAATAGAGGCCCTTCAGCATAATGAATTAGAGGCTAGTGACAGTTATGGTTTGCTTTCCAATTTCATTTTGGTTGATAACTTCATAAATTTATTTTTCCATTATGTTTTCTATGTTTGGGAGCATCATCACCAATCTGCTTGTAATAATTACTTCCCGAACAAACATTTGTTGCTCGTAGCATTTAATTCATATCTAATGTTGATGTAGTTTTTTTTTCCAGTCACATCTTTCATATTATGTTCAGGTTTTTATTCTTTTAATTTTAGGCATCATTTCAAGGTTGTTATCCTTTTAATTGTAGGCATCATGTCTGCTAGTGATCATACAGAAACAACAGACCTCATTACAAAGATTTTGGATATCATGTCTGGTCCATAAAATCACATTGTTGATGTAGTTGACTCAATAGTGAACTCCACCATGGACAACATTTCTGATGATGACGACATACCACCTACAATATCTAGGTTAGTTAGTATTAGGAGTGGCCACCAAAAGGTGCTAGAAATGATAATCGGTCATGAACAAAGGGCTTATGACCTATACCGAATGTGACCACATACTATAATAGCCCTCATGGATAATCTTGAGAGTTGTGGCTTGTTACGAAGTAGTAGAGGCATCTCATTAGTTGAGGCTGACTAAAGATGGTTGGCCATGGCTATACAGATCGTGTTTTAGCTGAGGACTACATCCACTCTAGTCAAACCATAAGTAGAAAGTTCAATGAAGTATTAGACGGGGTGTGTGCGTTGTTTCATGACTACGTTGTCATGCAAACCACAATCACAACAACACATCATCATATATTGGAGAGCCCAAGGTTCTACCCTTACTTCAAGGTAATAGTTATCCCCTACAATTTATAACATTTTCAATTATTTTGTATGTTGAAACCTGATTTTGGTGTTGTAGAATGCCATCGGGGCAATTGACGGGACACACATCCCAGTCTTGGTGAAACACGACAAGCAAAATCATTATCGAGATAGAAAAGGGAATGTCTCTCTGAATGTCATGGTTGTAGTAGACTTCTCAATGGAGTTTACATATGTCCTAACTGGGTGGGAGGGATCGACAGCTGACCAAAGGGTCCTACAGGCAGTAATGACCACATGCGGTTTCAAAGTAACACAGGAAAGTATTATCTAGTTGATGAAGGTTACACCAACACTCTCAATTTCTTGCATCTTATCGCAACACAACTTACCATAAATCTGAGTACCGAGGAAATAGACATTCATACAACAACAAGAAGGAGATGTTCAACCACTGTCATGCTCAATTACACAATGTTATAGAAAGAGCATTTAGTGTGTTGAAGAGGATGTTTGCCTACCTTAAAAAAGGGGGTGATGTATCTTATACATTCACAGTGTCGCCTCGTAATGGCTTGTTGTATTCTCCACAATTTTATATGTCACCAGAATGATGGTGAAATTATGATGGAGGAAATCCTAGAACACAGTTCAACATCTACCTTCCCAGCCAATGGGGTCGACCTGAGTTTGCTACAACAAACAACTCTGACTGATGCTAGAAAGGGTGATGTATTACGTGAAACAATTTCCAATTTCATTTGGGATACTCGTTGACCTTACTTTGTACTTGTCATCATTTCTATAGTGTATGAGAACTCATCTACCACTTGCCTTAAAATATTTGTTTTATAAAATGTTTTTATGGCTCCTAATTAAAAATGTCGCATTATGTTTCATTAGGTTGTCTAAATGGAGAATGGAATGTTGTTGTGTCCATGTGGCCTCCAATGCACCGTACAAGTATACATGGATGCCACAAATGTGGTAAATGGACAGTTTGAAGACAACAACCCCACATGCCATATTTTACATGTGGTAGGGGTCTTGTTCCAAACAGATGTCGTATGATGTTTCCCGTGCAGTGAGTACAACCTAATGTGGCCACCCTTACTGCAGTTAGGGATGCATTGGTAACACAACTTACTTATGAACGCAACGAACGCAAGCATTGGTCTGCACAATGTGACTTTGTCTATTCGACAAGAGCAGACACCGATAGGCTAGTAGTGGAAATTTCAACTTTGAGGAAGAGGCGCCTATATCTTTGTGAACTACTTAAACTACCAACTAATAGTGACTCTTCAACAAAGGAAGAGGGCTACAATACATCATAGTTGTAATAGAGTATGATCTATCCAAATGAATCTTCACTTCTATTTTAGAGCAGTCAACACCTCCGATGACGCCATAACATTGAATGGCAGAGTTAGATTTAGACTTTCCTATCGATTTAGATTGTCAATCTTTGGTTGTTATTAACATTATAAACTTTCTTAATTCATCCTCTGATATAAATGTTGAATTACATTATAAGGTTGCCGATTTTATTGCCATCATTGGATCTTTTTTATCATAATGATGGTTTGTTATTGCTTCAATAGATATATGCACATTAAATATTCATATTTCAATTATCATATTATCTTTGCACCATTGTAAAATGAACCCTTACCATTGCAATATATTACATACAAATTTTTAATTATGGTCGGGCAAGGCACGATGTCTTATGGCATATGGTGTACAGAGAATGATATGGTCCTCAAAGGTTTGATGAGAAACCAATATGACCTGGGGAGATGTGTGAATGGAGTATATACCGCACAAGCTTGGGGGGAGGCATGGTGTGACTTTCAAAACTTAATGGGGGTGCCTTACATATCTCTCAATGAGGTGCAAATTCGATGGCAGTGCCTCAAGAGAGAGTTCATTATAGAAAATTGTTTCATTTTGGGACCTTTATTACCTCCTTGGCCATTGGTCTTACAACATGTCATTCCATGCAATTTTGTGACGACTCAGCGCACTTACCACTCAAGAGTTGTTGAATACCTAAACACTATTGAAAACAACAAATATGTGGCTACAGGATTAGGTGGTGAAGGCAATGAATGAAGTTGCAAAAATTGTTCACCACCTTAGGGACGCTCATTATTTTTGTTTTGTATGCATTTAAAAATGTACTTGATCCAATTATTATGAACATTAATTGCAAATTATTATTCTGTACTTGTTTTTGTAATGGTTATGAACCATTACATGTTGAAGATTATGTTAAATACACTAGCTATTTATTTCAATTTCTCTTAACTATTTCCCTAGTTTGTGTAACTTATTCTTAGCCTTACTTTGTTGTTATAATAATTTGCTCTGACTTGTACTTATTTATTATGTTTAGATGTCAAAGTCGTTTACAAAGTCGCATTCAAAGTTTCAAAAAAATGATGATGTCATGTGTAAGGGTAGAGAAATATGTGAATGAAAAACTCATGCACAAGAAGAAGTGTTACGAGCCTTCCCAGACTCATTCCCCAAATGCGATCCCATAACAAAGCAAAGTCGGTGTCACTGGTGGCGTCAAGTCAGTGGTGTACACACTAGCCAACAAGGGGTGACTAGATGCACTCTATGGGACTTGAAAACATGGGTGGATTAAACTTTCGAATTTATAATGGCATACACTCGATACACTCGCACAAACTAAAACACTACACCTGCAAGCGCATGGGGTCGTGTCATAGTATAGAAGGAGGGTAAGTATAGGGTCAATCCACAGGGAGAAAAGGGGGTACTAGAGCTATGTTGATTTTTCTAGGTTCCTACTGCAAAGACTAGGGTTAAGGATTTAAAGGTGGTTTGATTATTAACTGAGGTGAACAAGAAAGCAATTAAGGGTGAGAATGAAATCTAAGTTAACCCTAGACTAGATTTAAACTAATTAAGCATGAAAAGACTAAACTAGATATGAAAAGGCAGTTTATGCAAGCAAAAGAGCAAGTAAAGAGTTAAACTAGCAAGAATAAGGCAAAAACAAGGTAAGAAGCTAACTAAGCAAGAAAAGAACTAACTAAGC
Source organism: Alisma plantago-aquatica (assembly GCA_963693085.1). Taxonomy (NCBI): domain Eukaryota; kingdom Viridiplantae; phylum Streptophyta; class Magnoliopsida; order Alismatales; family Alismataceae; genus Alisma; species Alisma plantago-aquatica. The sequence goes on along the minus strand of OY856410.1, from coordinate 355,471,977 downwards.
TAACACTAGCTAAGTAGGATGAAAACTAGGATTTTAAAGCAATTGAGAGAGGTGTGGGCTGTTTAGGGGATGTACTCATCACTTAAGTTAGGGGATGACATATAAACATTATGATTCCATTTAGATTATCCAAACCAAACAACAAGTTAGAGTCTGATGAATTAACCTAAGCTACTAACTGGCCATGGATATGCTAGGTTGTGTATAGGGGAACTAGTCTTCTAACACTCCCTACTACCCTTACAAGGCTCAATTGGGTTAGGGATTAGGTTCAATTCAATTAGAGTCTAATCAAGTCTAGGTTTCTAGATTAGACATTCCTAGGGAAATTAGTGGCCGAGGGTAGTAATGGGGAGGTGAAATTAGGGTTTTGGACCCAAATTCCTCCACATTCTAGCCTTGAGAAGACTCCATGCTAATTGCACTAGAGTCACCTAATATATCTACTTAAATCTCTCACTTAGGCTTAGGGAGATTGATTAGGATGTAGGAAGATGGGAGACAACTTAGGGATCCAAGAATTGGACCTAGGGGAAAATCTCAAAATTCACACGTAAGTAATTTCCCTAAATTCCTAAGTGATTTCACACACAAAACAACAAGCAATCCATGGAGAATGAGATAGAAATAGAACATAATCATTAGCAAAAGGAATTACAAAGTTTACATGTCATTTTCCCCCAACATGGTATCAAAGTAACATTTTATACCCCAAACAGCCCACCCAAGGGGCCTAGCTACTCATGGAAATGGAAAATACAAAAAGAAAGGAGAAAGAGGTAGAAGAAGCCATGGAGCTCGGTGTAGATGAAGAAATCCTCCACTTCAGCTGCTGCATGGCATCCTCCTCTCTCCTCCATGGTGTAGGGGCATGGAATGATGGTGGAAATTAATGGGTGGAAATGGAAGGAAAGTAGGGGTTTGATGGTGGAAATGGTGAAATGGAGGGGAATATGGAGGTGGAAATGAAGTGGAATGGAGGAAGGATGAAATGGAGTGGTAGGAGTGAGCTAGGGGTTGTCAACCTCATGCTAGAGCCACCACCTAGGTATATATAGGTGTGGGGGAAGCAATAGGTCAAGTGGCTGTAGTATGGGGAAAATAGTGGAAAAAGTAGTTGGGCTTTGTGAGTGGCACGGCCGTGGTGGGTAGGGGTGAGCATGGTCATGGTGGTCACCATGGGTCGTGTCAAATAAAATGTCAAAATCACAGGTTGATGGTTAATTCTGTATTGAGGCTAGCACGACCATAGTGGAGTGAGGATAGAACGGTCGTGGTGGTCACCACGATCGTGGTGGCTTGAAATGTTGAGGTACCACCACGGCCAGGGTGGCTCAAAATGTTGAGGTTGTTCTCTGCTCCACAGTCATTCTGCCTCTACTGTAGCATGATTGTGCTGGGTAGAACGATCGTTCTGGGTCGGTTCACCACGACCGTTCTGGGTGGCATGGCCGTGGTGATTCTCACTTCACTTGAAGATGAATCTATTGATTTGCAAGTGAGCTAGCACAACCATTCTGTGGTACCACAGTTGTGCTGGGTTCTGAATCAACACTTTGACTTTGTTCTTTGGATTTTCTTGGACATCTTTGCTTCAATGGATCTTTGGCCACTAGGGGTAGGTCGAGGGAGCATCGGGCTTCACTTTGGGTCTCTCCAAGGGTAGAGAGACCCTAGGATCATTCCTCTCTCTCTTCCATCAAGCGTGGTCCAAATGCCTAAAAAACATGCAAACAATGTCCATAAATGCATTTATACAAATATGCATATTAGGGGAAATGACATGTAATCTAACAGATATATATGTGATTGAAATGCAAAATGACACAACATGAAGCCCTAAAATAGGGCTGAATCACCACCCCAAACTTGAAACATACTTGTCCTCAAGTATGCTCCAGCTCAATCTCGCTACAAAATTTTCACAAGCAAGAAATGACAAATGCAATATAAAGGATGATTATTGTTGAATGGGATCAATAGTGACTAAGTGCATGCATTCCACCTCTCTCCTCTCCTGCTTTCACAAACCAATTATGAAAAAAGCACAAAGCATATGAACTTCAAATACAGTGCATAAAACACACAAGCTATCCATATTTCTTTCATGTAGTTCCGGGTAAACCATTTCATGACGGTGTTAATCAAGGATGCCCAGGAGTGTTGTTTCACCTTCATCCTTTCAACCTTATGTTTCAAATCACACCAAATGACCCACGTGGCTACGGTAAAGGGAAAAATGAACTAGGTTTGATGTTTCCTAGCTCAATGGGTATAAAGATGGAAGAAAGGTTTGCGGTAAGATTTTGGAATGCTATTACATAGAGCACTCATCTTTTCTTTATTTGAATGCTCTTAAATAGGAGCATCCTTTTATTTTCTTTTTGCATTTTTTTTCTTTTCCCTTAGAGTAGATAGGGCATATGGTGATGAGAGTGAAGCAGTGGTGCGGCTCCGCTAGTGGTGCTTTTACACCCCACGAGGTCGGAGCGCATGGGATATGGGATTGTGCTTTCAAAATTTATATGGTCCCACACTAATTACCTACGTCTACTAAGACACTACGCCCGCAAGCGCACGGGGTCGTGTCGTAGTATAGGTGAGGCGGCAAGTACGGGGTCGATCTGCGAGGATAAAGGGGGCGCTAGAGTTAGACGGCGTGAGCTACGTTCCTAGTGCAGAGAGTAGGGTTTTTAGGATTTTAAGGTTGATTGTTGGTTGATTACACTAATGAGCAAGTAAGAGATGCGAAAAGGAAACTAAATTATGAAAGAGCAAGAAAATTAGTGAACTAAGTTATCAAACTAACTACGCAGGAGCAAGAAGGGCTACACTACTCTAGCAAGGCAAGGAGCAAATAAGAACTAAACTAACCACTAGCAAGAGCAAGAACCTAAGTTAACACTAAAGGGTAGAACTGAGCAATTGACTAAGTTAGACTAAAGCAATTGAACTAAGCTAGCATTAACAAGCAGACTAAGCGATTAGGGTTTTAAGCAAGGTGATTAAGGTGGGTGGGTCGTTTGGGGCATGTCACTTTGATTTTAGTTGGGGGAGTTCATTAAACATGCATGGTGTTCAATTCATATCTAGATTACCAAACCAAACAACAAGGGCAATGCCATTAGAACATACCCTATACTACTAGTAGAAGACTAGGGTTAGGTGTAGTTCTAGTGAGATTGGCTAAATCTAGGTTTCTAGGGTAAGTGATAGTGGACAATTGAGGGTTGAGGGTAGAGATGGGAGTGGAGATGAAGGGGTTTAACCTCATGCCACTAGCCACTCTAGCCTTTAGAAGGCCCTAGTCAATTGCATTACTCTCACTTACACTAGCCACTTAAATCTCACACTCATTTGTAAGAGGAGGGGTGTGTATGTAGGAATAAAGGGGGCTAGCTAGGGATCCACTAATTGGACCTAGGAGCCATTCCTAAGATTGCCACATACACCCCAATTCCTCCTAGAAATGAAGTGTCATCAAAAACCTCAAAACAGGCAATTCATATAAGAAGCACAAACCACATGCAATAAGATAGGAAAAGAGATGGAAGCAAGAAGTAATCATCATAAATATGAATTGAGTTCATTATAAGAATTTATCCCCCAACATGGTATCAAAGTAACATTTAATCCCAAACAGCCCACCACAAGAGGGCTTAGCTAGACATAGTCATGAAAACAGGAAAAGAAAGGGGTAGAAGAGGAAGAAACTCCATGAAGCTTGATGAAGTGGCCTTCTTCTTCACCTCCAAGCAGCTGCAGACGTCCTCCCTCCTCCAATGGTGCAGGGGTGCATGAAAATGGTGGGATGGATGGATAGAAACCTAGAGAAACTAGGTTTCTATGGTGGAAATGAGTGGAAAATGGGTGGAAATGGGGTTGAATGCCAGGAAGAAGGTGGATGGGAGTAGTGGATGTAAGGGAGCAGCTAGGTTGCAGCTAGGGGTGCTCTCCCTCGAGCCCTAGGAGCAACTAGTGCTTATATAGGAGCTAGGGCTAAGTGGGGGCAAAATAGGAAAAATAGTGGAAAGTTGTATAGGGTATGTGAGCACCACGGTCGTGGTGGGTGTACCACGGCCGTGGTGATGGTAGTGGGGGACGACCGTGGGGTGGTGAACACGGTCGTGGGGTGAAAGAAGTGGTGAGATGGTGGTGGCCACGGCCGTGGCGGAGTGCCACGGTCGTGGTGGGTAGTATGCACCACGGTCGTGTTGGGTAACACGGTCGTTTTGGAGGGGTTGGAGCTGACCGTGGGGAGGGGCCACATGCGTCTTGATCACCATCGGCCACGGTCGTGGCGACTTGGCCACGGTCGTGGTCAGTGAGGCCAATTCTCTGTTGCAACCTGACTTCTTATAAATTAATTCCCACAACCGTGGCAGGGTGCCACGACCGTGTTGTCTTCAGTGGCCACGGTCGTGGCTGAGAGGCCACAGTCGTGGGCGATCTGTGGATTTCCCTGTTGCAACCTGTTGGATTTTGGCAAAAAAGCCACGACCGTGGCATTGGGCCCACGGCCGTGGTGGGGCTTGACTTCTTGATTTCTCTTCTTACTTTGTCAATTTTGGATGTCTTTGCTCGGGGATGAGTCTTGGCCACTTGAGGTAGGTTGAGGGAGACTTTGGGGCCTTCTTTGGGTCCCTCTCTCTCCCTAGTCCATCTAAGCAGGGTCCAAGTACCTAAAAAATAGTGCAAAGAACATCCATAAGCGTATTTGCAATGATAATCATATTGGGGAGAATAACATGTAATTCTAATGCATTTGAATGTGATAAAAGTACAAAATGACACAAGATATAGCCCTAGAATAGGGTTGGATCAAGCAGTGAGATGTAGATGTGGCCACCCCAAACTTTTGGAGGTGGCCACTGTTGATATGTGCACTTTGGCATCCTTTCATGAGGTAGAGAGGTAAGAAGATAGTGAGTGAAGAGTCGAGTCAAAGAGGGGTCATTGGCGTGATTCTCAACATAAGGTATCCTGCATGAAAATTAATCCAACACTTCATCTAACAATGTCACACCACATGAATGAATAACCTGAAATTGATACTTCAATCAAGTGATTTCATAGGCACTAAGCGCTCATAGTTTGCTCAAATCACAAATCAACCAAATCATTCACAAACACAAGAGAGGTGATGCACATGTAAGAAGTCAAGAATTGATACCATTTAGTACTAAATAATGATAATTCACTTGCATTTGTCAAAGGTCATCATTTTTAATCCAAAAAGTAGAGATTGGGTTGAAACACACTTTTAGGCAAGAAATCTCAAATTTGGGCAAAATTGGCCAAAATGGTGCCAAGTTGCCTTTAATCACATCTAAGCCTATATTATTGAACTTAAAGCAATAAACAAGTAAATCGTAGCTAAAACATGCAAAAAATTACCAAAAATCTACATGATATGCAATGCATGGCAAAAAGAGCATTTTTTTTAATTACACAAAAATGACAAGAAAGAAAACTACATGGCATGCAAGTATGCAAAGCATGTAAACTCTAAACTAGATAGCAGAAACAAAAAAAAAGTAATCAGATGAGACAGGTAATCAACAAGACAATATGAGAACTGAGGGCTTACTGCCCTACCACCCCAAACTTTTGAATCATGTTGTCCTCAACATGAAACTAAAGCTTAGGAATGATAGGGTAGAAGTCATGATTGTGGTGGAGGTGGTCCTCCCTGTGGTGGGGGTTGCTAGTAGTAATCACCCCAGTAGTCCACCTATGGAGGCGGGTATGTCTCCTGGTAGCCAAAAAGTGATCCCCAAAAATCCTCCCCCCATTGGGGTTCCTCTGTGTCTGCGCATGCTGGTAGTGGTACATGTGGTTAATCTGATGATGCATCTGATGCTGATCCAACCACATGGATTGATGTGTTTGTTTAATTTCCTCCAACTTTGCATGAATGGCTGACATGTCATATGCATTTATTGGAGGTGGATGCGCATCAAAATCCTCCCCTCTCTGTCGTGTGTGGTGTGGCTGGTCAAAAATGTGTTGCTACTCTAGCACATTTGTCTCTCATGCTTCTTCTTGTAATTCCACATTTTGTGTAGTGAACCCCTCTCTTGGGTGCTCGTCCTCATACATTGTTATCACCTCAGAAAAAATTCTCCGATGGCCCCACATCCATGAGTAGGGAGTGGCGTGGTATGGAGGCTCCAATGTGATTCTAGGATACCCGGGGTTTAGAACATAGAAGATTTTGTTGTCTTTGAGGGAGATAATTTGGGACCTAGAAAGGTAGTTTAGATCAACATATTTGCTTCCCTCTACCTTGGTAAGTCCATCTAAACTGCATCCCATTGCCTTTGCCATTGTGGTGACAAGTCATCCCATGATGAATGGATTTTTACTCTTGGAGGGAATAGTCTTCAAGTGATCAATCATTATGGCACCAATGTTTACGAACCCCCTACTTACAATTGTGGCCATAACAAATGAATCCTTATGCGAGAAACACCCTTGATTGTTATAATGACCAAACAAGGTGTTTGCCAAGACCTTCTATAGGTATCTCATAAAGGGGTTGTAGATCATACTGGTTTTTGAATTTCCTATAGAAAAAGAGGATTGACTAGTGATTGTCTTCCACATATTTGCGTAGTCTGCTCTACCACTCTTGTCAAGTCTTCCTTCATTGAACTTCTCTACCATTTCTGAATTGGGGGCAAAAGATAGCATTAATTTGGGAAGCTTTAAGTACACGAGTAGAGTTGTGCAGCTCAAACATGATTGCATTCTCTCCTTGGTATTGTACCTTCTCTAAGGTTGCAAAGAACTCATGAGTCAACTCTAAGTAAGTTTCTTCAACCTCAGTCAAGATCTTGTACAACCCACAATGTTGCATTTGTCCTCTGAATGTGTAGTTGACCCCTGGATCCTGCATGGTAATCATGCATGCATATCTAGTAGGGATCACCCTCCTTGTCAAGCACTCGGGGTGGAGAGGCCTCATTATGGCTTTTCTTGCCATTCCCCTTCCATAGGTGGCTCCTTAGGGTTGCTTTCCCTCCCATTTCAATCGTTCCTCCTCAATCCTGGACACCATATCCACCAGTTCATCTTCCATCCCTTCACTTACAAAATCATCTTCCTCTTCTTCTGCATAGGTGCGTGACCCTGAACTTGTGTCTAAGTTCAAGGGCACCCTCTTGTAGCTTGCATTAGGTCAAGTAGAGCAAGTACAATGCCTTACTGGAGTTGGTCATGGTGGTAAGTGCGATGAATATGCATCATTTGACTTCTTGGCCCTCCTTTATCAAGTCGGTGCATCAACATGGACATAATCTATGATATTTTCCAACTCTTCTTCTTCCTCCTCCTCCTCTTCCTCTTCGAGGTTGTGGTAGCTTGGATCAGTGGTGTGGCCGTTGTAGGAGGAGTGGTTTCAGGATGCGCTCATCGATGTCGAGCATTTGAAGGACCAAGAAATGGAGTTGGACGGTGAAGATCCACTGTCGAACTGTTGTAAACAGGTAGCCTGTTTGGACCGGCTTTTCCCCCCAGTGAGCATGTCCATCATCTTCTCTACTCCCCTTCTTATTGCCTTGCATGTGCTCTTCATTTTTACAAAGGCAAGCTAGGACAACAAGAACCGAACACTCTGGCTGTAGGGGTGGATTTTGCTTGAAAATGGAGAAATCGGTGGTGATGGAGGGTGGAAATCAAAGCTTGAGGTTAGGGAAGATGATTAGGGACCAAAGGGAACTCAAATCTAGAGTTTGGGAGCAAGAGGAGTCAATTTGGGGGTGAAGGAAGGTTTCCCTAATCGCCTGCGTGCGCAGAACGACCGTTCTGGGTCGAGAAAATGAATTATGGGTCGTGCTGGCTTGGGTGGAGTCGGGCGACTTACGCACTGAATTTGGGCCAGCATGGCCGTTCTGGCAAGATTCCAGTACAACTGTTTTGGCCATTACGGTCGTGCTGCCCACGTCCAAAACTTGAGTTTTCCCTGTTGAAATCCAACTTTGCCAGCATGGACGTTCTACTCCAGAACGACCGTGTTGGGTTCTGTTAGTTTAAAAATCTTAATGAATCATCAAATCATTTCATCATTCATAATCCAGTCATCTTGAATGACCACTTTGATATTGTATCAACTATTTTTCACTGAATATGCCTCATTTCTCAACTTGCATCTGTTTCACCTGTCATTTCATTAAAACTAAAACATAAACTATCAAACACAAGTGTGCATGTGTGTGTTTTTAGGTTTGTGCAAAAATAAAGCAAAAGTATCAAAAATGAGAGGTTGGGTGAAAAATTCCCCAAACCTAGGTGGGTTGCCTCCCACAAGCGCTGAGTTTCTTGCCTTCAGCTTGGCTTCTTGGTGATTCTTCAGTAAATCATCCATTTGGCATCTTCATGTGCCCATTCTTACAAAACATGCATCCCTCATTTGTACTCAACTTGTTTTCCTCATCCCTTTGATCACAATAATCATATCTTGATCTTCTTTTCTCAAATGATCATTCGGACTTGTGAAGTGGTCATGTCCACTATCCCTATCTCAGACTCGCTGGGTTGGGGTTTTGTACATGTTGATCTTGATCTTCATGTCCATGAATGAAACTGCCATGGTACCGCTACATACATGAATCTTAGCATCAGCTGTAGATAAGAACGACCTTCCCAAGATGATGGGAATCTTCCTATCCTTTGGCTCCATATCATGTGAAATGAAATCTGTCGGGAACACTGCATCTTTCTCTTTATCAATCATCACCAAGACATCATCCAGTCTACCCCTAGGCACTTTTATGGATCTATCTACCAACTAGAGAGTGCAATGTGCCAGCTTCAACTTGCCTAAGCCCAGCTCAACATAGACATTGTATGGCATCAAATTCACACTAGATCCCAAATCAAGTAAGGACTTGTATATGAGATGTCCCCCTATATAGCTAGGTATGAGTGGGGCTCCTAGGTATTTTCTCTTCATAGGGAGTGAATGTTGTATGATGGAGCTCACTTTCTTTGGAATCCTCCCCATTGACCTTCTCTTCACAATGCATAGGTTCTTGAGGAACTTGGCATATGATGGGATTTGCTTGATAGAATCCAAGAGTGGAATGTTCACCTTCCTTGGCAAAACACCTCAAGAGTATCCACATTGTGCTTTTGTCTCCTATTCATTTCTGGTGGCTCATCTAGTGCTTGAATGAATGGAGGATCATTGGCTTTTGCCTTGCTTGAATTAATGTGAGGTGGAACACTAGGGATGGTGGGACTTGCACATGGAGTATGAGGTGGAGCACATGGTATCCCAAAATTAGTGGTATGTATCACTGAATCATCTTCAACAATCTCAATCATAGGATCACCACTTGGCTGCCTTTGCTTTGCTTTGTCAACCTTTCTTTGACTTGCGGGATGCTCAAGAGGTTTCCCACTCCTTAGATCTGTCACATCACTTCCTTGTTCTTGGTGGAGAGAGGGAGCTAGTTGTGGTTGTAGAGGAGGTGGAGGTGACACTTGGGGTTGAAATTGAGGTGGAGGGGGAAATTGAGGTTTGAAGGTGAATTGTTGGGAAAATGGTGGTGATGGAGGGGGAAGTGGAGTATAAGTCTTGGGATTTCCTTGAAAATGGTAGATGAGATGCACTTGCATGGGAGGTAGATTATAGAAAACTTGAGAAGAGGGTGTGGGTCCACTTGCTTCATGGTAGTTCATGATGGGTTTTGAAGACAATTTTTCTTCTTAGAGAGCAATTATGGAAGATAGCTGCTCTACTTTCTCTTCTAGCCTTGCAACATCTTTCTGAACATCATCAAATATTTTCAATCTATTGAATCGTATGCTTGGAGCCCTTGATCTTAGAGCTTGGACCCTTGGTGTTGAGCTTCTTAAGGTAGGTTTTATAACACTCAACCTACTCTATTGTTGCACTCTTTTATTCATGCATGCAACTAGTTTCTCTATCTAAAGTGTTCCCCCTAACACACTAGTAGATGATGATGATCACTAGAACTGGTTTGGTAATGAAACCTTGCTTGGTTTAGTAGAAATTCAAAATCCTAGTTGTATACCCGTTTTCTTGGTGATTATGATTTATGGTGGCTTTTCCAAATCTCTTGACCATGATCTTGATCATCTTTCTTTAGGATTGTGTACCTTTACCTATCTTGTTGTTTGCTGTTCTATTTTGAGTGTGTAGATCATAGTTTATCACTCTTTCATTGTGATGCCCCGCGCCACACAAAGCGATATTACTCAGAATAAAACTGTCGAAGAGAGATCAACAAGCAAATTATTATAAAACACTATAAATTAAAACCATTTTCATAAAACTGCCAAATAACAAGAACCTTCACATATAAGTCCTTTCATGCCTCAAAGCATATACAAAACATGCTATAAAACTGTTATCGAAGAAGTGTTCCATAACACATATACATGATTACATGTCATCTGTACAAAATAGGTATACAAGCCAACCACATAAAGAAAGCATGTTCAAAAAACATTTACAAAATGTTCCCAAAGACCTGAGTGTACATGGATGACTTCAGCAAAAGACATCCAACAACACTACCAACCTCGCCCGCTATTGCTCCTCTTGCTACTGCTCAACCTTTGTTGCACGATATCTACCTCTTTGTGCTCGTTAATGTGATGAGCCAGAGGTGCACACACTAACCAATTAAGTTTGATTAGATGCACCCCACGAAACTCAAACACACTTGAGATATTTTGATATTTGTTAAAACCCTAAAAAGACTCAGTCACAATACTAAACAGGACACTGCAAGCGCACAAGATACTGTTGTAGTAAAGATAAGAGGCAAGTATAGGGGTCACTAGAGCTAAGCTAGTGTTTGCCATGCTACTAAAGCGGGGATTAAGGTTTGAGGGTTTAAAGTTGATTTGGTTTGATTACACTACAATTGCAAGCAATAAAGAGCAATAAGGAAACTAAGTTAACCAAACACTCTAGGTTACTCTAAACAAGCTAAGGCTATCAAACTAAGCAAGGCAAGCAGTTAGACTAGAGCAAGAAGTTGCACTACACTAGCAAGCTAAGTTATCAAATAATATGCAATCTAAGCAATTGGGCAAACATGAGTCTAAGTTATCACTAATTAGCCAAAATACCACAAGCAAGCTCAAAGGAGCCCTAACTACTTGAGCAATAACTAACTATCTAGAACTAAGCAATTAACTAAGAATTCACAAAGGCAATTGACTACACTAGCATTAACAAGTTAAGAAGGCGAACGAGGGTTCTAAGCAATATGATGAATTGGTGGGCCATTTGGGAATATGACTAGATATTAGTTGGGGGAGGGTCAACCTATCATGCAAATCTCACATCTCAATCTAGATTACCAAACCAAATAATAAGGCAAGTACTATTAGAATATACCTTATACTACTAGTTGGAGAACTAGGGTTAGGTGTGATTCTAAAAGGACTTGGCAAGTTTAGATTTCTAAGGTAAGTGGTATTAGGGCAATTGAGAGCCAAGGGTAGAAATGGGAGTAGATATGAGGGTGTTTCACCTCATGTTACTTGCCATCTAGTCTTTAGAAAACTCTAGGCAATTGCTCTAATCACACTTACACTAGCTACTTAGATCTCACACTCACTTGTAGAAGAAGGAGATGTATGTAGGAACAAAGGGGACTATCTAGGGATCCACTAATTGGACCTAGGATCCATTCCTAAGATTACCACATACATTCCAATTCCCCCTAGAAGCTAAGTGTCATCAATCATCATAAAACAAGTAATTTATGTTTAAAAGCACAAACCACATGTAAGATAATAGGAAATGAGATAGAAGCAAGAGGCAATCATCATAGAATGAAATTATGTTCAATACAAGTTATTTCCCCCAACATGGTATCAAAGTCACATCTTAGCCCCAAACAGCCCACCACTACGGGCTTAGCTAGACACACTCAAAGAAAAGATAAAAGAAATGAGAAGAAGGGGATAGGACTCCATGGAGCTCGAAGTAGATCCTTCTCCTTCACCTTCTAGCTGCTGTAGGGTGACCTCCCTCCTCCAAGGTGGATGACGAGCATGGAAATGAAGGGGATTATGGTAGAAAACCTAGAAAACTAGGTTTCTACGGTGAAAATGAGGTGGAAATGGTGGATGGAGAGCATAAATGCAAGGGGAGTGCAATGAATGCTCTAGAGTGAGTAGAGAGGAGTAATGGAAAATAAGGGGATATAACCTTTGTGTTGTGGCCACAACCTATGTATATATAGGTGGTGGGGAAGCACTAGGGTAAGTAGGGGCAAAGTGGGAAAAATTATGGTGAAAATGGGTAGGTTTAGGTGGTCAGCACGACCATGTTGAGGTGCCACGACCATGGTGGGGGTTGCATGGCATGATCATGGGCAGTGGAATGACTGAGGTGGAAAGTGGAGTTAAAAGTGATAAGTGTATATGGTGGCCACGGCCGTGGTGGGGTGCCATACTCATGGTGGGTAGAGGGTACCACAGTCGTATGGGGGTACCACAACTGTGTTGGAGGAGGAGGCCACGAGCGAGGCCATTTTGAGGGCGTTGTGTCTTCAGCTTGCCACAGGCATGGGGAGAACTACAAGTGAGGTGGCCTTCAAGGGCCACAGTCATGGTGATGACCACAGCCATGGTCATTCATGTGTAAATTGGACCAATTCCCTATTGATTTTGGGGATTTTTATGCATAAATCACCACAGGCGAGTTGATGACCATGGGCGAGGTGGAAGGTGCTGGCCACGGCCGTTCTAGGGGCCATGGTCGTGGGGTCTTCAGTGACCACGACCGTTGTGATGACCACGGTTGTGGTCATTCATGTGTAAATTGAGCACATTCCCTGTGACTTTTGGAGAATAATTCCCACAATAGTGGTGATGTACCACGGCCGTTTTGGGGCTTCTTAGTGTGTATCTCTACTTCATCTTCTTCATCTAGCTTCCTTTTGCTTTGAATTGCTCTTGTGCATCCAAGGAAAGCTCATGGAAGAGATAGGTCCACTCTTGGGGTGTAAGACCCCATATACATTCCTCATCTCTCTCCCATGCATCAATTGCATGCATAAGTGCCCTGGAATACACATAAAAGGAGGCATACATGCATTTATCATAAAAGATCATATTAGGGGCGATAACTTGTAATCTAAACTGTTTAGATGTGATTATCATGTAAAAAGGCACATGATGAAGCCTTAAAATAGGGCTGCATCACCACCCCAAACTTAAAACATACTTGTCCTCAAGTATGCTCCAACTTAATCTCTCTCCTCAATTTCGTTCAATTAAACAAGAATGATAAAATGCATTGCAATAGAAAATTATTGACTAAATGGTCTTAGAAGTGACTAAGTGCATGTGTTCCACCTCTCTCCTCTCCACTTTAACAAACCAATCATGAAAAGAGCATTGAGCATACAAACTTTAATATAGAGAATAGAATACACACGCTTTCTGTATGTCCTTCTTGCAATTTTGGGTAAATCATTTCATGTTGGCGTTAATCAATGATGACTAGGAGTGTTGTTTTGCTTTCATGCATTCAATCTTATGTCTCAAACCACACCAAATGATCCACATGGTTGTAGAAAAGGGTAAAGTGAGCTAGATTTGATGCTTTCTAGCTCAATGGGCATGAAAAAGGAGGAAATGATTATCGTAAGAGATTGGAGTTTTTTTACACACTCATCTTTTCTTTATTTAGATTCTCTTAAACATGAGCATCTTTTATTTTCTTTTTGCTTTTCTCTTTTCTTATTTTCATTTGTTTTGCCCTTGGTGTAGGTAGGGAATATGGTGGATAGAGTGAAGAGGGGAGATGTAGATATGGCCACCCCAAGCTTTTGGAGGTGGCCAAGGCTAAATATGTGCACTAAGGCATCCTTTCATGAGGCTGAGAGATATGAAGATGGTGAAAGAATAGTCGGGTCAAAGAGGGGTCATTGGTGTAGTCCTCAACATAAAATATCCTACATGAAAACAAATCCATCACTTCTTCAAATGATATCACACCACATGATTGAACAACATGAGATTCACATTTATTTCTTGTGATTCCATAGGCTCAAAGCGTTCATAGCTTGCTCAATTCACAATTCAACCAAGATATTTCACAAACTTGAGAGAGGTGATGCACATGTAAAAAGTCAACAAATAAGACCATATGGCAATAAACTCTAAAAATGTGCCATGCATTTGTCAAAGATCAACTTTTTCAGTTCAAAAATTAAATATTAAGTTAAAACATGCTTTTAGGCAAGAGCATATAAATTTGGGCAAAATTGGTCAACATTGTGCCAATTTGCAATCAATCACATCTAAACATATATTTACAGAATTTAAAGCATAAACAACAAATCATAATTTAAAACACACAAAAATTACCAAAATCTACATGAAAAAGCAATGCATGACATGGAAGAGAAAAATGAGCAATTTTTTTTGAAAATTATGCAAAAAATGCAAGAAATTAAACTACATGTATGCATGCATGCTAGCAAGAAGAAATCTACACTAACAATAGTAAAATCAAGCAATTCCAAAATCAAGTGGGACAAGTGCAAACAAAATGAGAGATAAAGATAGGGTGGTGCATACCGCCCTACCACCCCAAACTTTTGAGTCATGATGTCCTTAGCATGAAACTCAAGTTTAAGGATAGTAGGGTGAAGATCACAGTTGGTGTTGCAAAACAAAGGGCATGTTACCATGTTTTGGCTGATCAGGCTATTTTGACTGATGTTGTTGAGGAGGTGGAGGTCCTGGATGGATTGGAGGGAACTGGTAAAAATGACCCCAATATGCGTCCTGATGGGGGGTAGGTCTCGTGATGTCCCAAAACACCACCTTAAAAGTCTTCACCCATTCATGGTTTCTCTGTGCCTACACATGGTGGTAATGGTACAAGTGGTTGACTTGTTGATGCATATGGCGTTGATCATGCCACATGTACTACTGGATGAGCTGCATGTCTTGTTGTGTCTTCTGGTTGCCTTCAAGTTGTGCATGGATGGATGGCATATCATATGCATTCACTGAAGGCTCCTGCAGTTGGGATGTTGCCTCATACCTTCATCTCACCCTTTGGGGATGTCTTCTTTATTATCCTCCTTCTTCTTCTTACTGATATGCATTCAATTCTGCCACTTCTTTTTATGCAGCAGCGGGGTTGAAGTTTTCCCAGGGGTTGACTTGCTCCCATTGATTCAACTTGTTGTCTAGTAAATCAGGGGGAACAATGGTAGAGAGGAGTGGGAAACCATGATAGGGTAGCTCAAGAAATCTTGATCTTATGGATTTAACATTGTACATCAGCCTCTTGTTCTTTATTGTGATCATTTGAGAGCGCACAAGGTACTTTAAATCAACAAATTGAGCTCCTTCAGCCTCCTAAAGTCCAGTGACATCAAAGCCTAGGGATATAGCAATCAAGGTCACAATCCCTTCCATAAAAAATGGAGTCTTGCTTTTAAAGGGAATTGTCCTCATGTGGTCTATCAAGATTGACCCTAAGTTGATGTGCAATTTCTCATTTATACCATGTAACACAAGGAGGTCCTTTTGTGAAATGTTGCCCTAATTATCCCCCTCCTACAATGGTGTTAGCAATGACCTTCTGTACATATCTAGATAAGGGGTTGCTGATAAACATTGTCTTTGATTTTCCAGTTGTGTATGTTGGCTCCACTGTCAAACTGTGCCTGGTTTCACCATAGTCTAAGTCAACCTCCCTCTTAATTAAGCCATCATTCATTTTTTTTGGCTTCTTGAGGGTCCTTTGCAAAGATGCATTTTAGCTCAGAAGCACTCAATATGTGTACTTTGTTAAACATTGCAAACTTGATAGCTTCCTCCCCTTTGACCTTGATCTTCTCTAGTGTGGTGAAAAATTGCTAAGTTAACTCCATGTATGTGGTTTGTGCCGTGAAAAGCACCTTCCACAAACTGATCTTCTTCAGCTTTCTTACCACTTCTATTTTGATTCCCATGCCTTCAATTACCTTCTCACACCCATATCTTATCGAGATAACTATCCTTGACATGCACTCAGGGTAGATAGGTGTGATCTACATCTTGATCTGACCTCTACTATAGGATGTTCCCTCAGGAGCCTTGTCAAACCCTTTCAGCATGTCTGCCTCCAAGTATGCCAAAGTGTCCTCTGGCTCAAAATCCATTTCCTACTCAGCAATATCATCATCATCTTCCTCAACCTGGTAGGATCTTGACCATGAGCTTGTGTCAGGATTTAGTGGTACTCGTTGCTCGGGGTATCGCCATGGGTGATCCTCCTCTTTTATCATCAACTGTCACCTTCCTTGTGGCTGCTGTTGTGGTCTCTCCCCCAATGAGGAGGTAGAATGGTGTGCTGACGTGGTCCATGGAGACAACCTTGATGAAGATGAGGCTACAACCCCCTTGCCCCACTTTTGGAGGGTTGTGATCTCTGGGTCAACCTCATCAATCATATCATCGAGGTTCTCCTTTGATGCCTACTCGTCCTCCTCTTCCCTATACACCTCATCGGTGATGTGGTGGTTGTCCGATGACTGGGTTTGGGATGCGCTCACAGACGCCGAGTGGTTGAGCAATTGGGAAATGGAGTTTGATGGTGATGGAGTGTGGGATGGTATGGATACTCAGGAAGAGGCTCTCTTGGTCCACACCTTGCCTCTTGTGATCACCTCAAGGCTCCTTTGAGGCCCCTTCTTCACAACCTTGGTAATTCCCTTCATTGTGTGGATATGGTGGTGGTGGTATGGCTGTTATTTTTGGATTTTTGTGGAGGGACCGAAATGGAGGTCCATTGATGGGTGGGATAGGCTAGGAAGGTTGTTTGGATGGTGGAGGATGGTTTGGTTGAAGGTTTTTAGCAAAAATTGATAGATTTTGGTGAGGTTTTGTGTGGGGCAGTTGTAGGTGAGGTGGAGAATGAAAATGGATATGGTGGCTCAATTGGTGGAGGTTTTGGAGTGGAAACGGTAGAGGGAAAGGTGGTAGAGGTGTAAACATTGATTAGAAGTCGATTTGTTGGAGGATATGGGCTGGATATGCAATATCAGAGGTGATGGGGGCAGAGCACGTCGTCATGGCCCGGGGGGTCGAGCAAATGAGTTTGGAAGTGAATGGGGTCGTGGTGTTAAAGTGAAAAAATAGGTGGGGTTGGGTCCCGCCACGACCGTTGTGGCTCGCCGCAGTCGTGGTGGGGGTTTGGCAACACAGACGTGGTGGGTACCATGGTCGTGGTGGAGGTGGATATTATTGTGGATGGACCCTCGCCATGGTCGTGGTGGGCACCACGGTCATGGTGTGATCCTCTTGCCTTAGCCATGGTAGTCACCACGGCTGTGGCCGTTCCTGTGCAAAATCACCTCCATCCCAGTAATGCTTTCGAATTTTTGCACTTAATTCACCACAGTCGTGGTGGTCTCCACGTCCATCTTGCCTTCATGTTGCCATGACCGTGGTGGTGGCCATGGCCATGTTGTCCAGCATGGGCCACGACCGTTTTGAGCTCCACGACCGTGGCCAATCCTTCATAAATTTGGTTATATTGTTGTAACTTTCTTGAGATTTTGCAATTAAATCGCCACATCCGTTTTGAGGCACCACGACCGTGGTGGTTCTTCATTCAGTACTTTGTCGATTCAAATTCAAAAAATTTGGTATCTTTGCAAATTTTTTTATTCTTTGCCATATTTCAACTTCAACAACCATGTCTTGCCCTCTCTATCTGTCTCTTAAACCTGTTACATGTATCTCATCAAAACTCAAACAAAAACTATCAATCACAAATTTGCATGTGTGTATTTCATGGAAAAAGAAAGCAAAAGTATCAAAAAGTAAAGGTTGGGTGAAAAAGTTCCCAAACCTAGGTGGGTTGCCTCCCACTAGTGCTAAATTTTACGCCTTCAGTCGGGCTTATTGATTCTTGACCTCTTTCATCCTCGTGAAATTCTCAAGGCATCTTTGAAATAAATATCTCTCTCATGTGCATTCAAGCACATCCCCTCATCAAGCTGGTGTTCCTCAACTAACATCACAATATCAAAACTTTGATTTTTTCTATCTAGTCCAACTTCAACAACTGACTTCAATCTTTGTCCATTCACAATAAACTCTCTTGCTCCATCTTTTTCACATATCACAATAGCTTCAGATGGGTACACATTCTTGACTAGGTAAAGTTCTTCCCATCTAGACCGAAGCTTCTTTGGAAAGAAATTCATCCTAGAGTTGTATAACCAGACCCATTGACTGGGCACAAAATCTTTCTTCTTGATCAACTTGTCGTGAAGAAACTTGGTTCTCTCCTTGTAGCTTTTGGACAACTCATAGGCTTCATGCCTCATTTCCTCAAGTTCATGCAACTGCAACTTTTTTTTCAACCCAACCGTGTCTCCATCCATATCCATGATTTTCAAAGCCCTAAATATCTTATGTTTCATCTCAACCGGTAGATGGAAGCCTTTTCCATAAACAAACTTGAATGGTGTGGTGCCAATCGGGGCTTTATATGCAGTCCTATAAGCCATAAAGCCTCATTGAGACGTAATGACCAATCCTTACGGTCTGGTCTCACCATATTCTCTAGAATGAGCTTTATCTCCTGATTGGCCAACTCAACTTGACCACTCGTTTGAGGGTGGTACGAAGTATTCACACGATAATTAACTCCATATTTCTTGACTAGCCCTTCAAAAGTGCAATGGATGGAGTGGTTTCTGCCATCACTAATCAAAGCACACAGCACACCGAACTGACTGAATGTAGACACATATTCCATGGCTACCAAAATCAAAAACTACTCTATGATCATTGGTTCTAGTCGCAACAGCCTCAATCCACTTTGACACGTATTCCATGGCAACCAAAATGTAGACATATCCAAAGGAGGGAGGGAATGGACCCATGAAGTCAATCCCCCAAACATCAAATACCTCCACCACAAGAATGATGATAGAGGCATCATGTCCCTCTTAGGGATAGTGCCCACCTTTTGGCACTTCAAACAACACTTGAAAAATTCATGAGAATCTTTAAACAAGGAGGGCCAATAGAATTCACTTTGCATAGGAAGGAATTTGCTTGACCGCATCAAGCAAAGGAATGTTTATCTTCACTTGTTTGAAAGTTTCCATGATATCTTCAGTATGTTTCTTTTTTCTTTTCTCAATATAGGGCTCCTCAAGAGAATCAAGAAATGGGGGGAGTTGGGCTCCCAATTGGCTCGGATCAACAGAATCATCAACTGCAATCACGGGAATCACAATATCACTTCTCGGTATCATGGTATCAACCCTAGTCCATGTCACAGTATCATCAATATAGATCTCAGTATCAGCATGTCTGATCACAGTATCACCTCTACTCTCACTGGATGCACTATCAACAATAATATCACAGGTCTTCTCCAAAGTCCTCCCACTCCTCAAAACTGTTAGTGCCTTTACATGCTCATGTGTAGAGGAGGAGGAAGCTTGTGGATTTGGTTGTGGCTCTTTGGTGTGTCTGAGCCAGAGGTGCACACAGTAACCAATTAGGTTTGGTTAGATGCACCTCACGAAACTCAAACAAACTCGAGATCTTTCAATATTTATAGAAAGCCATAAAAAGACTCAATCACAATACTAAATAAGTCACCCGCAAGTGCACGGGGTACTATTGTAGTAAAGAGAAGAGGAAAATATAGGGGTCGATCCTTAGGGATAGAGGGGGCACTAGAGCTTAGTTAGCGTTGGATACATTCCTAAAGAGGATACTAGGGTTGAAGGGTTTAAATGGGTTTTAGTTTGATTACACTACACAACAAGCAAGTAAAGACAATATGAAAACTAGATTACCAAAAACTAGGTTATCCTAAGCAAGTTGGATCTATGGAGCTAGATTAAGAAATTAACTAAGCAAGATCAAGATGATCTATTCTACTCTAGCAAAGTAATTATCAACTAAGAACTAAGCTAAACACTAAAGTAAGAATCTAAGCTAACCCTAACTAGCAAAACTAAGCAATTAACTAGAAGAAACAAAGACAATTAAGTTACACTAGCATTAATAAGCAAGGAGGTTAAGGTGGGTTTCAAGCAATGAATTAGGTAGGTGGCCCATTTGGGAATGTGATTTGATATTAGTTGGGGGTGTCAACATGGAATACAATTATCACAAATCAATCTAGATTACCAAACCAAACAACAAGGCAAGTGCTACTAGAATGTACCTTATACTACTAGTTGGAAAACTAGGGTTAGGTGTAATTCTAGTAGGACTTGTCATGTCTAGGTTTCTAGGGTAAGTGGTCCTAGGGAAATTGAGAACCAAGGGTAGGAATGGAAGTAGAGATGAGGGTTTTTCACCTCATTCTACTAGCCATCTAGCCTTTAGAAAATCCTATGCAATTACACTAGTCACACTTACACTAGCTAATTAGATCTCACACTCACTTGTAGAAAGAGGTATATGTATGTAGGAAAAAAGGGGGCTAGCTAGGGATCCACTAATTGGACCTAGGAGACATTCCTAAGATTGCTACACACACTCCAATACCTCTTAGAGGCTAAGTGTCATCAAACATCACAAAGCAAGCAATTTAATTTTAAGAGCAAAAATCACATGCAAGATAATGGAAAATGATATAGAAGCAAAGATAATCATCATAGAATAAAATTATGTTCATTAAAAATTATTCTTCACCCGATATGGTATCAAAGTCACATTTTTACCCCAAACAATCCACCACTAGGGGCTTAGCTAGACATAATCAAGGGAAAGGCAAAATAAATGAGAAGAAGGGGATAGGAATCCATGGATCTCAAAGTAGATCCTCCTTATTCACCTCCTAGCTACTGTAGGGTGACCTCCTTCCTCCAAGATTGTTTATGGGCAAGAAAATGGAGGGGGTTATGGTAGAAAACCTAGAAAACTAGGTTTCTATGGTGGAAATGGTGGGTGGAGATCATTAAAGCAAGGGGAATGCAATGAATGCTCAAGAGAGGGTGAGGAGGAGTAATGGCAGTTGGGAGACAGTGTAACCTTCATGCTCCAGCCACCACCTATGTATATATAGGTGGTGGGGAAGCACTAGGGTAAGTAGGGGTAGAATAGAAAAAATTAGTGTAGAAAAATAGTAGGGTTGAGTGATCAACACGACCATGGTGGATGGCCATGGCTGTGGAGGGGGTAAGGTGGCATGGTTGTGGGTTGGGGACACGACCGAGGTGTGAAATGGAGTGAAAAAGATAAGTATATGTAGTGACCACGGCTGTGACGGGGTGCCACAGTCATGCTGGGTAAGGGGTACCACGACCGTGTTGGAGGACCACTACCGTGTTGGAGGAGGAGGCCACGGGTGAGGCAGCTTGGAGATTGTCTTTGTCTTTAGTTCACCACGAGCATGGGGAATGCCATAGGTGAGGTGGTCTTCAAGGGCCACAACCATGGTGGGAGGCCTCGACCGTGGTCATTCACGTGTAAAATGAACCACTTCTCTGTTGATTTTTAGGAACATTGTGAATAATTCCCACGACTGTGGCGGGAGGTGACAACCATGATGTCTTCAGTTGGCTATGGTTGTGCTGATGGCCATGGCCGTGTTGTCTTCAGTTGGCCAAGCTTGTGCTGATGGCCATGGTCGTGGTGATTTCGGTGCAAAACACTGACATCCTTGTGATTCTTAGCTATAATTCCCATGACCGTGCTGGGGTCTTCAATGGCCAAATTAACTTCAATCTTCATCATCAATGGACTTCTTTGCTTGATGTCGAATCTTGTCCATTAGGGGTAGGTTGAGGGAGCTTTAGGGCCTTCTTTTGACTCCTCCATGAGCAGAAGAACCCTAGAACTCCTTCCTTCTCTCTCATCCATCCAAAACATGGTCCAAGTACCTGAAAATAATGCAAATAACATCCATAAGTGCATTTGATAATAATACTCACATTGGGGGATTTAACTTGCATTTACTATGTTTAGATGTGAATAGAATAAAAAATGGCACAAGATGGATCCCTAAAATAGGGCTGCATCACCACCTCAAACTTGAAACATACTTGTCCTCAAGTATTCTCCAACTCGATCTCTCTGCAATTTTTCCACAATCAGGAAATGACAAATGCAATGCAAAGGATAATTATTGCTGAATGGGATCAAAAGTGACTAAGTACATGCATTCCATCTCTCTCATGTCCTGCTTTCACTAACCAATCATGAAAAGAGCACAAAGCATATGAACTTTAAATATAGTGCATAAAACACACAAGCTATCCATATTTCTTTCATATAGTTCCCGATAGACTGTTTCATGATGGAGTTAATCAAGGATGACTAGGAGTGTTGTTTCACCTTCATGTTTTCAACCCTATGTTTCAGATCACACCAAATGACCCACATGGTTGCGGAAAAGGAAAAAATGAGCTAGGTTTGATGTTTCCTAGCTCAATGGGTATGAAAATGGAAGAAAGGATTGCAGTAAGATTTTGGAGTGCTATTACATAGAGCACTCATCTTTTCTTTATTTAGATGCTCTTAAACATGAGCATCTTTTATTTTATTTTTGCATATTTTCTTTTCCTTTTCTTTGCCCTTGGAGTAGATAAGGCATATGGTGATGAGAGTGAAGTGGTGAGATGAAGATGTGGCCACCCCAAACTTTTAGAGGTGGCACAACTGATATGTGCACTTTGGCATCCTTTCATGAGGCGAAGGGGTAAGAAGATGGTGAGTGAAGAGTCGGGTCAAAGAGGGGTCACTGGCGTGATTCTCAACATAAGGTATCCTGCATGAAAATTAATCTAACACTTCATCCAACAATATCACATCACATGAATGAACATCTTGAAATTAATACTTCTATCAAGTGATTTCATAGGCACTAAGTGCTCATAGCTTGCTCAAGTCACAATTCATAATATTCACAAGCCTAAGAGAGGTGATGCACATGTAAAAAGTCAAGAATCGATACCATTTAGCAATAAATAATGATAATTCACTTACATTTGTCAAAGGTCATCATTGTTAATCCAAAAAGTAGAGATTGGGTTGAAACACACTTTTAGACTAGAAATCGCAATTTTGGGCAAAATTGACCAAAATGGTGCCAAGTTGCTTTCAATCACATCTAATCCTATATTATTGAACTTAAAATAGTAACCAAGCAAATCCTAGTTAAAACATGCAAAAATTACAAAAAATCTACATGATATGCAATGCATGGCAAAAAGAGCAATTTTTTGAAAATTACACAAAAATGCATGAAAGTAACTACATGCTATGCATGGATGTAAGAAAAAGTAAGAATAAGAAAAACTAAGCTAGATACTCATGGCATGGCAGAGGTGGAACAAAAATCACAAAGAGACAGAGATAGGGTGGTTCATACTGCCCTACCCACGCCAAACTTTAGAATCATGTTGTCCTCAGCATGAAACTATAGCTTAGGGTAGATAGGGAAAGTGTCATGATTGCTGTGGCGGCAGGTCAGATGAATGAGGATGATCTTGAGGAGGAGCTGAGCTTGAGGGAGGATGCTGGTAGTATTGCCCCCAGTAGTCATCCTGGAGTGGAGGGCACGTCTCTGAATATCTCGCAATACCACCCCAAAAGTCTCCACCCCATTCGGGGTTTGTTGCTGCTTGGGCATGGTGGTAATGGTACATGTGGTTGACCTAGTGTTGCATCTGTTGTTGGTCCTACCACATGTACTGCTGGATCAGCTACATGTCGTGTTGTGTCTGTTGAATGCCCTCAAGCTGATCCTGGATGGTAGACATGTGATATGCATTTGTTGAGAGCTGTTGCAGCTGGGATGTTCCTTCATCCCTTCTTCTTGACTTTTGGGGATGCTTTTCTTCTTCAGCTTCTTACTCCTACCCTTGCACATTGGACTCAACAATTTCTTCTTGTGCGGTGGTGGCTCCCCTGGTGTATGTTTCACTTGGGTTGTTTTGATGCCATTGATGCAATTTACCTCCAGTTTATGGGGGATTCCCAACACAGTGAGAAGTGGCACAACTGGTCTGATAGCTCAAGATCAATCTTTGACACACTACTCGCATGATACATCATTCTTTTGTTCTTGACCGTGATGCTGTGGGAGCGAGTGAGATAGTTCAAGTCAACAAATTGAGCTTCATCAGTGTCTTCTAACCCAAAAACATCACACTCCAAAGCTAGTGCAATTGAGGTTACAAACCCTCCCATGATAAAAGGTGTTTTACTTTTGGAGGGTATGAACCTCATATGATCAATCAAATGCACTCCAAGGTCAATATACCATTTGTGGTGCATTGCCATCAAGACAAAAATGTCTTTTGAGAAATCGTGCCTTGACTATCATATCTGCCCACAATGGTGTTGGCCAAAACCTTCTGCACATAATGGAACAAGGGATTGCTTATAGTTGAAGTTTTTGACCTCCCTACATAATAGTCCTTTATTCCTGTCAAGAGATACCAGAAATTTGCATAAATAAAATCCACCTCTCTTTAAAGTAGACCGTTATCCATTTTCTTGGCCTCTTCGGGGTTGGTAGTAAATATGCAATTCAATTCAGTTGTCACGAGAGTGTGCATTTTTCCCATCATGACAATTTTGATTGTGTCATCACCTCTCACCTTTGTCTTTTCAAGCATGGCGAAGAATTCTTGAATCAACGTGGTATAAGTTGGTTGGGGTGTGAAAAGAACGTTCCACAACCCAATTTTCTTCAAACTACCCTCCACAACCACCTTGATTCCCAGCTCATCAATGACCTTCTCACATCCATACCTAGTGGAGATGACTCTCCTTGACATGCATTTGGGGTATGTGAGGGAAATTTTTCTTTATATGTGTCCTCTTCCAAAGGACACTCTAGCAGAGGCCTTTCCCAAGGCCTTCAATATGTCATCCTGCAGTTGTACTAGTATATCCTCTGCCTCAGTTGACAATTCCAACTCTTCATCATCACTGTCATCCTCTTATTCATCCATCATGTATGATTGAGATCCAAAACTTGTATCAATATTGAGTGGTACCCGGTGTTCGGGATACCACTGTGTAAATTGTTCTTCTTTTAGATGCAATTGTCGCGTTGCTTACGGTTGCTGCCCATGCCCCTCTGCCATGGAAGATGTTGAATGGCGTACCGAAGCGGGCTTCGACAGATGCTGTGATGAGGATGGGGCTGCTTGAATCTTTGGCTTGTTTTTGCAACCATCAACTCGACCTCATCAATCAAGTCATCGATGTTTTCCTCAGATGCCTCCTCCTCCTCTCCCCTATATGTCTCGTTGGTGATGTGATGGTTGTCGGATGACCATTTCCGGGATGCACTCACAAACATCGAGTGGGGGAGTGATTGGGTAACAAAATTGGATGGTGAGGGGGTGTGTGAAGGCATGGAGACCTGGGAGGAGGCTTTCTTAGTGCACACCTTGCCTCCGGTGATCACCTCGAGGCTCTTTTGAGCCCCTTTCTTCACTGCCTTTGTGATCCCCTTCATTTTTTTGGATGTGGAGGAGGTGGTAGGGCTGTGAAATTCGGATTTTTGGATAGAGAATGAGATGGAGGTGAATTAAGGGGTGGAAAGGAAGGATATGGATGTTTGAATGGTGGGTGAATGGTTAGTTTTTTATTTGGATGACAAATGGAGGTTTTGGGGAAGGGGTGGTTGTTGGACGAAATGGAGGCGAGAGTGGTGGTAGAGGGTGGATTGATGGATGATTTGGTGTGGAAATGGAAGGGGAATGGTAGAAGGATGATTAGGGAGTGATTGGTGGTGGATTGGAAGTGATTTGGGGGCTTGAATTTGGAGTTTGGAGGAGTTGGGGGTCGGGGTTCGCCACCACGGTCGTGTGCGTGCAAAGGAGAATGATGGAATGAGAGAGGGTCAGGTTGGAGAGGAGTTTTAGTTATATTTTTTGTGGGGTTGGGGCATGCCACAACCATGGAGGATGGCCACAGTCATGGTGACAACTTGGTAGCACGGTCGTAGTCAGTGCCACAGTTGTGTTGTCGATGAAGAGCACACCCAACCGGCCTTGTTGCGGTCATGGTCACCTACCACGGTCGTGGCCATCTGTTCTTGAGATAGCTGTGGCAGCTGGCCACGGCCGTGACCATTCATGCACAACTTGGCCAATCAACCTAATCCTCTGACTTCTATAATTAATTCCCACAACCGTGGTAGGAGGCCACAACCATGTTAGACTGTTGTGACCACGGCTATGGCGAGCTCCACAATCGTGGTGGGGGACATTTCTTCATTTTTTTAGCTCAAATTCAAGAACTTTATTTTTCTTCGAGATTTTGCCACAAATTGATCTTAGTGGCCATGATTCACTTCTGATACCTCTCTCTTTAGTGCCTAACACCTGCCATATCATCAAAACTCAAAGAAAACTATTAAATACATGTGTGTATTTTGTGGAAAAGAAAGCAAAAGTATCAAAAAGAGAAGATTGGGTGAAAAAGCTCCCAAACCTAGGTGGGTTACCTCCCACTAGCGCTAAGTTTTATGTCTTCAGCCGGGCTTATTGGTTCTTGAAGTCATTCATCCTTGTGGGATTCCTAAAGCATCTTTGAAGTAAATGTCTCTCTCATGTGCATTCAAGCATGTCTCCTCATCTACTTGATGTTCCTCCACTAGCATCACGATATCAAAACTTTGATTTGCTTTGTCTGGACCACTTCCACAACTAATTTCAACCTTTAACCATTCACAGTGAATTCTTTTGCTCCTTCTTTTTCACAAACCAACACAGCTCCGGATGGATACACCTTTCTGACGAGATAAGGCCCTTCCCATCTAGACCAGAGTTTTCTGAGAAAGAATTTCATCCTTGATTTATACAACCATACCCACTTTCTGGGCTCAAAGTCTTTCTTCTTAATCATCTTGTCATGTAGAAACTTTGTTCTCTCTTTGTAACACCTGGACATTTCATAAGCTTCATGGCACATATCCTCTAATTCATTTAGCTGAAAATTTCTTTTCATTCTGACATTCTCTCCATCAAAGTCCATGGCCTTCAAAGCCCAATTTTCCTTGTGTTGCATCTCAACCAGAAAATGACATCTCTTACCATACACAAGCTTGAATGGTGTGGTGCCAATCAGGGCTTTGTATGCAGTTTGATACGATCATAAAGCTTCATTGAGACATAGTGACCAATCCTTGTGGTCCGGTTTCACCATCTTTTCTAGAATGAGATTTATCTCCCGATTGGCCAACTCAACTTGACCACTTGTTTGGGGGTGGTAAGGAGTAGTCACACAATGGCTCACTCTGTGTTTCTTAAGCAAGCAATCAAATGTGCGATGGATGACATGACTTCCCCCATCACTAATCATAACTCTTAGAATACTAAACCGGATAAAGATATTGGATTTCATGAAGTCACTCACCACTTTGCGATCATTTGTCCTTGTTGTAACAGCCTCGATCCACTTTGACACATAATCAATGACAACCAAAATGTAGACATATCCAAAAGAGGGGGGAAGGGCCCATAAAGTCAATCACCCAAACATCAAACACCTCCACCACAAAAATGGGTGATAGAGGCATCATGTCTCTCTTAGAGATAGTGCCCACCTTTTGACACTTCAAACAACACTTACAAAATTCATGCGAGTCTTTAAACAAGGAGGGCCAATATAATCCACTTTGGAGAACCTTTGCAGCCGTACGTTTTCCACCAGAATGGCCTCAACAAACTCTGAAATGGCACATAGATAGAATTTCTTACTACTCCATCTCCAGAACATATCTCTAAATAAGTTGGTCAGGGAAATATTTGAATAAGTGAGGATCACCCCAAACATAATTTTTGGCCATAGAAAACAACCTTTTGCTTTCGTCCCTCATCCAAGTGCTTGGTATCCTTCTACTAGCTAAGAAGTTAGCTATGTGTTTATACCACAACCTTTGAGTGGATGAGAGTAGGAACAACTTCTCATGCGACATTGTCTCTTTAATTCTACTTGTGTCATCAAAAGGTGCTTCAATTCGGGAGAGATGGCCGGCCGCATAATTTTCTACTCCCTTCCTGTCTACAATCTCAATATCAAACTCTTGAAGCAACAATATCCAATGGATCAACCTTGGCTTAGAGTCTTTCTTCACCATCAGATATTTCAAAGCAGCATGCTCTGTGTATTTAATCACCTTGTTTCGTAGAAGATATGATCTAAACTTGTCAAGAGAGAAGATCACTGCAAGAAACTCTATCTCGGTAGTCATGTAGTTTCTTTGGGCTTCATATAGAGTCTTGCTGGCATAGTAGATAGCATGCGGAATCTGGCCAACTCTTTGGCCCAACACAGCCTCCACTGCCATTTCGGATGCATCACTCATGATATCAAATGGCAAAGAGAAGTTTGGGGGATGCATTATAGGAGTAGAAACTAGATTTTCCTTCAAGTGGTTGAAGGCTTCAACACACTTGTCATCAAAATGAAACTCAACATCTTTCTCCAACAAGTGACATAAAGGTCTCAAGATCTTGCTAAAATATTTGATGAAGCAGTGATAGAAGCCTTCAAGTCCCAAGAAAGACCAGACATGTCTCACAGTAGAAGGAATGGTGAGAGTAGAAATAAGGCCCACCTTGGTCCTATCAACTTCAATCCCATCTTTTGAAACCCGACGGCCCAGAACGATGCCTTCGGGTACCATGAAATGGCTCTTCTCCCAAGATAGCACTAGGCAAACCTTGACGCATCTCTTAAGAATGGTAGTCAAATGGAGTAAGCAGTCATCAAAGGTTTTATCAAAACCAAGAAATCATCCATGAAAACTTCAAGCAATGAATCAAGAATATCGGTGAAGATTTAGGTCACACATCTCTGAAAAGTAGAAGGGGCATTACACAACCCAAATGACATTCTCCGGTAAGCAAATGTGCCACTTAGGCAAGTGAATGTTGTCTTTTTCTGGTCCGCGGGATGCACAACAATATGGAAGTACCTAGAGTATCCATCAAAAAAACAATAGAAACTTTTTCCCACTGACCTTTCTAGAATATGATCAAGAAATGGAAGAGGGTAGTGGTCCTTCTTGTTCTTCTCATTGAGATTCCTATAGTCAACACACATTCTCCATTTTGATTATTCTCTAATAGGCATCAGCTCACCATCCACATTCTCTACCACTGTGATCCCACCCTTCTTAGGTACAACCTGGATGGGACTCACCCATGTGCTATTAGAAATTGGGCAAATAATTCCAGCATCTAGCAACTTCACAACCTCTTGAGTTACAACTTCCTTCAGTTTTGGATTCAAGCACCTTTGCATTTGGCGGGTCGGCCTTGCATCATCCTCCAAATAGATTCTATGCACACAAATGGAGGGGCCAATACCCCTCAAATCAGAAATATACCATCCAATGGTTTGAATGTTCTTGTTTAGGACTTTCATCAATGACTCTTCTTGTTTCGGAGAGAGAATGGAAGAAATGAACACCAGGAGGGTGTTATTGGAGCCTAGAAAAGCATACTTCAGTCCTTCGGGGAGTGACTTGAGATCAAGAGTTGGAGGTTATTCAAGAGAGTTATTTAATGGCTCAGAAATTGATGGGAGGTGCTCTCTTGAAACCACCAAGGGCAGCTCATTCACTTCATCCTCTTCATCATCATCATCATCATCGGGGAACTCAACTATTGGCTCTAAACCTCTACCTTATGTGAGGCCCCTGAACTTTCTTAAGGAGTTGAATAAGCTTAATTACCATAATTGAGTGATTATAACCCTAATCTAACCTTTTTATATGCTTTGAAATCATAATACAAGCTTAAGTTTCAAATTTGGTCCAATTGGGACACTGTTTGAGCAAGTTATGCAATTTATGCACATTTTGGACTTTTCTACAATTTACCCAATTGAGAGGTTTTATTTGCAATTTATCACTTCCATTATGTTCTTTGGATATTCTCTCATCATTCTTGAGCCTGTTGAGCCATGGGGCTCCTGTTTAAACCTTAGCTTGAAGGTGTTTTATCCAAGGGTATTTTAGGGTTTACCTCTTCATGGATGAGCTACCTTTAGTAGCTATCAACTAATGAATTATTTGAGTGGCTTGGAAATTCGACAAAGGAGATCTTAGAAGGTCTACATGGATGGTGGGGGATTTTCCTATGTGTGTGATTGTATATTCTTAATAGTTTAAGGCCATGGACACTTGGAAAGATACTAGAACTTCAACTTTTTCTTTTTCTTTATCTTAAAGCTTCATATACTTATCCCTAAGCACCCAAACGAGCCATTTTCTCTCCATCACTTCCATCCTTATATGAACCTCATTCTCCCTCTATGATTCTATGAATTTCCTATCCAAGGAAGAATAAAGTGGGGATCTTCTTGGGGAAAAAGCTCTACGGTTGCAATGGACTCTCTTTTACGGTTTAAAAAGCTTCCTTCTAATGACCTTGTCCTAAAAGAGTAAGAATCCCCTTCTTTCCTCCATTTATTTCTTTCTTATCCTCCCCCCTATCTTTCTCCATGTCCTAACCTTGTTGTTCCATGGTAGAAATTGCTCTAAAGCTCTAAAACCCTACCTTTCTTGTTCCTTATGCTTAGGGTTTGCTCATTTGACGAAGAAAGGTGCTAGATGGACGAGTTCACAACTTATGCTTGGATTTCCTACTCTACATACTAATGTTTTCTTCTATTTGGGAGTTTATATTCTAATTAGAGGCAAGTTTATAACTTGCTCCACGTTTATTTCTTACCATCGACTTACTAGCTCATGTTCTTGCTTTTAAATGATGATCCATGCACTAAAAAGCTATGCTTGACTTGGATTTTGATTTTTATAATGTATAATGTTCCCTATTTTGATTTCACTTCTAGATGAACCTGTGATCATGTGTACTTTATTCCTTAGGTATAATATGACTTGGATCAGGTCGGTTTGATAACCGATGGTGCTAAACACCTATCGACCAATGATCAATTTTAGGGTTTAAAGTTGATTTCTTCTATAAACACATGACTTAATGGTGGTACCATTGCAACAACCGATGGTGTTGTATTCATGACAACTAATGGTGGTGACCAAGGGTGTCAACTTACATTCACCCCTTAGGTCAGGTCTTGGAATAATTAAAATGCTAGTGATTAACAAAGAAGTTCCCTAATGATGCTATCAATCAATGGTGATATTAGTTTGATATTCGATGGTGATTAATGAATATAGTGCTAATCTAAAAACCTATGGTGACTCAATGGTTATTGCTGATGGTGGATCAGGTCTCCACAACCTATGGTGAGTTATGCATTTAGTTGTAGCATCAATTAAGTCTTAAACCAATGTTTTCTTAGGTCATTTGATGCAATTGTCAGACCTATACTCCAATTGATGGTTTTAATATATGAACTTGACCTAATGGTTAAGATCTAATGTTTCTTCATCCAATAAATTGGAATGATGCCTAAATGTAATATGTTGGTCCTAATAAAGTTATTTATATGGTTTTCTTTATGATATCAACTTAAGAAGCTCATTTATTGACGACTTGTTTTATATAAATAATCGCTTGTGGGCTTTACCCTACTCTCAATGGAACTTTTTATGTGGTTAATAAAGGGATGTCTATGGTTAGATGGTGACTCTTTATAGAGCACAACTCAATGACTTCATAGGTGATTTTTTCAACATGTTTACGTATGTAAATGACCAATGGCTTTATCTTTTCAACATTTAATGGCTAGAAGTTGATGCCTTAATATTCCCATTGTTTTGGGTGAAGCCTATGTAATGTTATGATTCCAATGATGAGAATTTGATGGTTCAATGCCTTAAACTTGTAGTCTTACCCTTACCCTCATATGATTATGATTGATAATCACCATTATGGATTAATGGGTAACCCTAATGAGGTATAGCTTGTTATACCTAGCTTTAATATAACTATATGATGGTAATTGGGTATGAATAGTCCTTGAATGATTAATACAATCATGGAGTACTCTCTTATTGTTGTTGAGACCCTAGTATGCTATAATCCGATGGTTACACCTTGATTTATATGTGGATTCATATATGAGAATAGTATGGAATGTGATGGTGATGCTTCACCTTGAGCACATTCCCTGTGACTTTTGGAGCATAATTCTCACATCCATGGTGATGTACCACGACCATTTTGGGGCTTCTTGGTGTTGATATCTACTTCATCTAGCCTCCTTTTGCTTTGAATTGCTCTTGTGCATCCAAGGAAAGCTCAGGGAAGAGATGGGTCCACTCTTGGGGTGTAAGACCCCATAGACATTCTTCATCTCTCTCCCATGAATCAACACATGCATAAGTGCCCTGAAATACACACAAAAGGAGGCATACATGCATTTATCATAAAAGATCATATTGGGGGAGGGGATAACATGTAATCTAAACTATTTAGATGTGATTATCATGCAAAAAGGCACAAGATGAAGCCCTAAAATAGGTCTGCATCACTCATCCACCTAAAAAGTGTGTGGGAAACCCATGAGGTGAGATTCCAAATCTCAACGGGAGATATAACCCACCATAAATTCTATTATTATCACAAATAAGATAAACTAAGCAGTAGTATGATTACAACAATGTGAAACAGGTAATTACCATTAATAGGAAGAGAATTTACTATTGAATTATAAAACATCTTAATAATTTAAAAGGAATATGAAGAACATGTATATTTTCTATCAACAACATTGTATAAAGATCAAACAAGGCCTCATCCAATTGTTTTTGTATTTTGATCCTATGCAATTATACTATACAATTGATTACACATTTTATTTTTCCCCGAGGATTTGAGTCGTACCCACCCAAATCCCACCGACCACTTGATAAGTTGAAATCGGTGCCATACAAGGTCTAATGGAAGAGACAAAATCTATGACCTCACCTTCCTCAGTCAATACGAGTGAACATGCAGTGACAACATAGTCAATTGATTCTAGCAACATATAGTTTAGTTGTGCAGATTTAGCCCACCTTGGTACAAGTCATAGCGCTAGTAGAGTTACGACCGTAGCCACACTCTTCCAGGGTATGGCTTGCAGCCAATCATGTGATACATATCATGGAGCTGCAGTCCAAAGTTGCACTCTTCCAGGTATGGCTCATAGCCAATCCCATGATACATATACATTCAAGACACAAAGAGATACCTCAACTTGCACCCCGCACATTCAACAATATGCGTTCTGAGTTTAACTCATTTCACCATTCAACAAGTGCTGACACTGAATGGATCTATGGCACAATACAAACTACACTATTAGATTCCACTTGATTAATTAGACCAATTAAAGCATCTTTCAATATCAATCAAGTTACAACGTACAACTTCTAACCAAAATCTACATAAATAGGGGCATGACACATCACTAGAACATACCGAAGAGCATAAGGTGTGATCTCATCACTTCCTATCTATTTTTCAACCTTTTTCCATCACAAGGACCACATATCTTAGGGTGACAACCCCTCCTCTCATCACTGAGGAAAATCATCTCATACAAGGCAATAAGATATCATTATTTCATAAAACCATTTACCTCCTCTTTCAAGGATGTCGATAACATTTTATGCCTCACAAGGCCCATTCAAATAGATCATAACCACCATAGCTCATACCTGGCTATGTATATCAACTGGTATCACATGCATTATTAGAGACTTATAATAAGAAGAGCAATACATCATCAAAACTACCATCTCATAAGATTCATGCCATTTACATCACATCATTAGAGTTAGGATTTCCATTTAATACATTAGGGTCTACAAGGTTGTATAAAAAACGACCCTTAGATCATCACTTCCATCATCAATGTGAGATGTGTTATGAAATATAGAAACATGGTTCTCATTGTAATTATAAAATGTGTTATGAGGTTTGGAACATAACTCTCAACATCATTTGTACAACTTGTCCATTGGGTATCACTTCATACCATGTGACCCTAACATCAACATGGTGTATCTTATACACCATCACAAGGTATAGATCAAGGTTACAACATAGGGTATCAGGTTAACCCTAGGTGTGTCGGGCAACATATCCAATGCAAGGTATCAATTTAGGGTATACTAGGTGAACAACCAATGTGTCAGCCTACCAAAACAGGAGGGTGTATCAGTTAAGCATCACCATATAGGTGTATCGGGCAATGATACTTCAAGGAAAGGGTGTCATCCAACCCCTCCTATCGGGCAACATCAACACATGGTGTGACAGGTGTCAGGAGTAATAGGAAACATCCTAGTGTATCAAGCAACTTAGGGTTTCAACAACACTTCAAACCATGACGGCTTGTTAGGGGATATCAGGCAACACTCATCTCCCAAAGAAATGCGTCCATGGCCATACCCCAAACCATAATGGTTGCAGGTGTGTCAGGCAGCAACGCCCCCAAGGGTATGACGGTCTAGCTGCAGCAACCAAACATATCATTTTAAGTGTTACCAAGCCATGACGGCCATCAGCAAAGCATGTCGACCTAAGCCCCCCCCAACAACTGTGACGACTTGTCACAAAGGGTGACAGTCAGTGGCGTCACTGGTCATGACGACCACCTAAGGAATATCTGCCTCATCATCTTCCACCCTAGGACAACGTTACGAGCAAGGCAATAAAGGGTAACACAAGGGTAGACACTAAGTAAGATTCATCTTGTTTAAAACAACACTCAAACCTACCAAGAAGAGCTACTAACATGCAAGATATAACGAGCCAAATATAAAGAGAAAAGATAGCAAGTAAAGGGTGATAATAACAAAGATGATTTTGAGTTATATAACCCACCTCAAGGATCACCACCAAGCTCCAAGCTTCACGAGCTCAAGGTAGAAGAAGATCTTCCAAGCTTGATCACCACAACACCTCCAAGAGAGAAGATGGAACCAAGGTTAAGAGAGCATGAGAGGGAAAAGAAAGTAACCAAGATCCATGGCCGAGAAGAAGAAAGAAGGAGAGAATGGAAGCTAAGGATCATGGATTACCAAGGTAGAGGATCCAGAGAGCACCACAAGCATGGGACTCATCCTCCAAGCTCCAAGGGAGAGACTCCTCTAGCTCAAGGTCGTCCACCAAAGAGGGAAAGCAAGGATAACTAAAAGGGTTCTCTTGCATGGGGAGAAAGAGGTATATATACAAGAGGGATGGAAGAGAGAGCAAGGGGAATGTGTCACCACCTTAGAATTCTAGGTGAAACTTATCCACGAAGAAAGAGCCACATGCAACACCATCCAACAAGGTGATAAGATCTATGTCTCACCTACTAGGTCACCTAAGATGGTTAAGGCCGATACACACATCTACCCTCTTCACAAGCCGATAGGGGTAAACCCTAGGTACCACAAACCTATATGGTGCATCTCTATACACCAAAAACCTATACGATGTCCCTCAAGACACCCACAACCGATACAAGGCCTCTTTAAGGCTCTCAAGCCCGAGACAACAATCCTATATCAAAGGCACACCTCAAACATGTGTCCAAAGCACCACCAAGGATGTCACCACTCAACCAAGGTCCAAACAAGGTGCCCATCTCTTTCTCTTTCCTCTAGATGATGCCAAGATAGAGAAGGAACACACTAGAGGCAGAAAACTTGCACATCAACCCCTACTCTGGGTAAATTGCAATTTGCACCAAAATTCTCCACAAAACATAAACATCAAGCTCAAACAAGAAACTCAAGCTTCCAACATGCCCTAATTACATCTCAGATGTTTAGAGAAAGGATCTAAGCAACATACTTAAGCAAAAGAAACAAGGTTACCCTAAAACGTGGGTCAGGGTCCTTACAAGCAATAAACCCCTAACAAGGATTTTTCCCCCAAAATCCTAAGAGAAAAGGGAGGGGTACTTCCTCCTCATCTCTTCCTTGAGCTCCCATGTGGCTTCCTCAACACCACAGTGATGAAAAAGAACATTCACAAGCACAAGGTCCTTCCTCTTCAGCTTCTCCACCCTTCGGTCAAGGATCAACGCCAAACCTTCCACATAGGTCACATCCTCATCAAGCTTCACCTCCACAGGCTGTAACACTAACTCTATATCTGGATGACACTTCCTCAACATACTGACATGGAACACTGGATGTAACATGTGCAACTCAAGTGGCAACTCCAACCAGTAAGCCGCCTTCCCAACACATGCCATCACTGGGTAAGGTCCCATACACCTAGGAGCCAACTTGCCCTTCTTTCCAAACCTCAGAACACCCTTACAAGGAGAGACTTACATATATACCTTATCTCCCACTTGGAACTCTAAGGGTCTATGATGATTATTCGCATGTGACTTCTGTCTGTCGTGTGCTACCTTCAACTATATTGTATCACCTTAATCTTCTTTTTCATCTACTGCACAAGCTTAGGACCAAGAAGTTGATACTCACCTGTCTCATACTAACACAATAGAGATCTGCAATGTCTCCCATACAACGCCTCATATGGTGCCATGTCAATACTACTATGATAGCTATTATTGTAGGAGAACTCTATCAAAATGAGATGTACATCCCAACTTCCTAAAAATTGAAGAACACA
The DNA here is from genome assembly GCA_963693085.1 of Alisma plantago-aquatica. Taxonomy (NCBI): domain Eukaryota; kingdom Viridiplantae; phylum Streptophyta; class Magnoliopsida; order Alismatales; family Alismataceae; genus Alisma; species Alisma plantago-aquatica. The sequence continues at coordinate 355,435,471 of OY856410.1, read as the reverse complement.
AGCCCTCAACAAATCCTCCAAGGTCTGAATGGTCCTTTCTGATTGACCATATGTTTACGGGGGGAAAGCAGTGTTGAACTTCAACTACATACCCAAAGCTGTGTGCAGTCGCTCCCAAAAGCAACTCATGAACTGAGTACCTCTATTAGACACGATAGTTTCTAGAACACCGTACAAACACACTATCTCATCCACATAAATCACGACAAGCTTCTCTATTTGAACATTGTGTTCACAGGAAGGAAATGCACTGACTTGGTTAACCTATCAACGATCACCCAAATGGAATCATAACTCTTGGATGTTCTGGGCAGACCAACTACAAAGTCCATAGTCACATGATCCCATTTCGACTATGGTATAGGCAACTGTTGTAACGTTCTTGCAGGCTTCTGATGCTTATGCACTGACTTGTTGACCTACCAAACATCTTGCAACAAACTCAGCTACATCTTTCTTTAAGACTGGCCACAAATACATATCCTTCAAATTGTAGTACATCTTGGTACTACCTGGATGCATAGCATACATGGATGAATGAGCCTCCTCCAACACCATCTTCCTTAGATCATTGGCTTCAAGAACCCTATCATGTTATGGTAACAAACTGTCCATCGTCCGATTCATGGAAGCCATCACACTTCTCACTGCCGAACTATGATCTAATTTACTGTATCACAATATCTATCTATTGTGCCTCTCTAATCTACTATGTCAGTATAGGTTTTACTTGTAACTATGCCAACAATCTATCTAATAAGAAGACTTCCAACTTGACATTCATTTGACGCAAGGAGACCGACATGTCTCACTCATGTCACATCAAAGAACTCAACTGGCCTTTGTCTATGGATGAGGATGAAAGCTTCCTGCTCAATGCATCTTCTATGACATTCAACTTTTCTGGATGATAATCAATCATGCGGTTGTAATCTTTGATGAACTCCATCCAAATACGTTGTCTCATATTCAACTCTTGCTATGAAAAGATGTACTTCAATTTCTTGTGATCTGTGAAGATATGACACTTATCTTGATACAAGTAGTGCCTCCAAATCTTCAAAGCATGGACTACCACTGTTAACTATAGATCATGGGTTGGGTAATTCTCGTATTTCTTAAGCTATCGAGAAGAAAAAGAAATCACTTGCCTGTCTTGCATCAACACACAACCCAGACCATTCTTGGATGCATCACAAAAGACTATGTATCCTTTTCCTTGCTCAGACAGGACCAGAATCGGTGCACTTGTCAACTTTTCCTTCAATGTATGAAAATCACTTTGACATCTGTTGTCCCAAACAAACTACACATCCTTCCTCGTCAACTTAGTTAGGGGTAAGGCGATAGCACTGAAGTTCTTAATGAACCTTCAATGATATCCTTCCAGACCTAGAAAGCTATCACTACAAAAAAAACATGAATTAGCTACATATAATATGGTTACAATTTTCTTTTATGTAGTTAGTAATGGTATTTCCTTACATTTTTATATTATGTAACTTGAAACAATGTAGCCATGTTCGATTTTGATACAAAATTTTACCATTCCGCCAAGGTCCAAACCACACACTCCGTTCCCGCTCAGATTTTCATTTGTACCATTTTCTACCTTCTCCCCCTAAACCCCTGGCGGCTTCTTCCCCCAAATCCTTGGCTTCATTCCTACCCTTTGCATCCCTTCTGCTCCGCCACAAACCGCACAATCAGCAAAGAAATACGTCTTCATCCTTTAGCCATACAAACTAGCGACTTTATTCATCTCTTCGTCCCGTTGCGCCATTCCCTTACCTCATCCCCGTCCACAACATCTTTGCCCCTAAAATACCTTCTCCACCTTATCCCTCTATCACGTCTATTTCCCCTATTGGTTTAGCGGAGGGTATAGGAGTTCTTCAAAAGTGGATACGACAACAAACCATGGAGAGTTGTGATGGGAGTAAATTAGCAAGCATGTTTATGCACGAAGGTTGTGATGCGTAAGTGGGGCAGAGTGCTACTCCCTTTTTTCTATGCTAGCCTCCCACCCTGCATTCAAGCTTGTTGCTCCATCATTTACAAGGATGAATCCTCTACGTCTATATCTATCCAGAAAATAGCCCAATATTATACTATTTTTCATTTCCTTACATGATATTGATATCTTGCTGATGCTATTTAAATATCGTCAAATTAGTCTTTGAACCTCATGACGGTGAGCTAAATGTGATTAGGTGCAAAGATAGTTACCACTCCCAATGCTTGTAATGTGTGACCTGCTCTGCTAATGGCTTCATTTATAAATGCATTCGATCTTCATGAGGTAAAGCTATAGGAAATTAAAGGGTGCTGGTGGAAGTTACTGTCCTCTTACTTAGTAATACAAAATTAGATTCATATTGTTGCTTTGGAAGGGTAAAAAGACACTTCAAAAAGGTTTTTCTAACAGCATTAAACCTTCCTGGCATACTTGGTATCCATGTTTATGTCATTAAGAAATGATGGTTGTACAGACACGTGCCCATAGTTGGTGTACATGTGCTAGTTAGATAATTGTTTACCTATAGTTAGGATTACATGTCCTGGTTTTAGTCCCAAACATTCTTTTGTTCTTACAAAAAGTACTTGGAAGATTTATGTTATATTCTAGTTTTTTTTTCAGTTCTTAGTTCCAAATTAATTTAGCAATTCATGCAAAACATTTTAAGATGATGGTCTCTTTTTGCAACTCGATTGAACTATAGCTTGTGAACTTCAACAGAGGTTTCTTGTTGGCATGAGCCAAGTGTTATGGAGCTATTGTTGTGGTTTCTTGACTTAATTTTTTGTTTGATCTGGATTCAAGCAAAGGCTTTACTTGCTGCCTGCTGGGTCTAGTGATGTATATCTCCTTTGTGAAGATGGTATACAAGTGTTATCTGGTTTGGATCTGTTGATGAAATGGGGAAATTCTTAACCTCCATGGCATTCAATTACTTTGGTAAGTGAGATAAGAAACATGATGATACGTATAGGGGAGGTCATCCTAGGAGATTTGATGTTGTGGCCAGTGAGTTAGGAAAATGGGGGATGCACGTACAGGAGATGCTTATGTAGGCACTAACATAATCTTTTTTCACTCAATTATGCTTACATTTGTTCTCTTATGCTAGTTGCCCTACGATTATTTTGTTAACGCAGGTTGGTATTTACTTGCACTTTTATAATGTGTTCTGTAATATGACAAAGGATTTTACCAATATCAACATGTTCAACCTAACACCCTATGCTCCCTTGATGGTTGGCTGAGCTACTCCTTCATTTTCTTGAAATTCTCGTTATCTAATTGAACTAGTTAGGAATCGTATGCGTGAACTTTTTTTATATTTTGTAATCAGAAAATATGTGCGGCAGATTTCTGTTTACATTGATATGTAATATGATATCTCTGATTCTGTAAAGAGCAAATGTGTGTCGGATATATATTATATAGTAATTTTGTTAGCATTCAAAAGTAGCCGTAGTAGTGCTAGATTTAAGGCATATGTATACAAAACAGAGTACACACATACATACAAAGTCTGCTCTTTATAATGTACATAAGGGTTGCTAGATTTATTGATTAAGAGAATATATTCCAGGCATTCTGGAAGCCAAATAGATTCATCAATTTTAAGAAACATCAAGTTAAAAAGGAATACAACTTGGAGATTACAGATTCTACTATGATAGGCTCACTGCATTTCAGAACCTTAGTATTACACTTGAAGCTTACATATTACATTAAGATTAGCTCATTATTGATTGTTCCTGTGAGTTTACACGTGCTAAGTGCTGGCCATAAAATTACATACAAATTAGACTCCGATGAATTATGATACATACGTTACCATGACTATTTTTAGTGCTCGACTGGATTTTTTGAGGTGATTCTTCTTGAGCAGCGTGCTTTGTCAACTTAGTAATCCACAACTTGCCTTTTGCGCTACAAACCCTCAGGTAAGACTTTGGGTTGAGATGATCTTTTAGATATAGGCATGCAGATGTGGCTTGGTACTAGTTATATATCATGGTCGCATTTGCAAAGACAGTTGTTCATGATTTTGGATTCATCTATTACCATTCGAGAGGTGCATTACTATAGTACCCATTGTTTATTCACTTATGAATATGTTTTAATTCTTTAATACATCCTACAATGAAGTACTTATACAAGGGTTATCATATCTGTGATGATATTGGGTCACTCTAATATAATTAGCAAATTTTGGGTTATCTTGTATCTTTTAGAAAATAATAATGAAAGAACATCAGTAATTCGAACATTGTTCATTTTATTTTGTATCTAGTCCTAGTTCGAGTGAGCTTTTTTTTGGTTATATTTGCTGCTAGCTGAATGGATGATCCAATAGCTTATCATAACTTCTCCAACTCACTCGATTAAATCTTCTTAATAGGTTAAGCTATAATCTGGTTTTTAGTTCCATGAATCTTAGTCGGGTCTCTCTGCCTTGAAAGTCTTGACTTCCATTGCTGTCTTCTGGAATGTATGATCTACAATTTTGATCTATCTTCAGTTTTGAAGGGCTTGTGTCTATTTTAAAGCTGAATCTTAAGACTGGTCAGTTCTTTGGATAACTGATAACTACCATTGCATTACGAGTCTTTCACTAGAAACTGCAAACTGGCTGTCAGGTCCAGATTGAACTAATACACTTGAGATTGTTATATTACTACTCTGATATTCAGTTCCATGTATTATATATGTGAATGTTATCTCCGATATTCAGTTCCATGTATTGTATATGTGAATGCCATCTCTGATATTTAGTTCCCTAAAGGAGGTGATATTTATGTCTGTGATCTTGCATTGATAAAAGTCATAAAAAGTATTTGGTATATCTAGAGTTAGTGAATATTTGAATGCATTATCCTCATTTCATACTTTCTGTTCACTATTTTAAACTTTAGTAATAGGTATTATAGAATAAAGTTGAGATGTCTGGTCAAATTAAATGAACATTAAGTGATCTCAAAGCTTACTTATGGCTTGTGCACAACACACACCACATGAAAAATATGGTTAAGCTATTTATAATGGGTTTCAAGTTGGTTAAAGAAAACAACACGACATCAAGTGTAATATGGCATCAATTTGAATTTTTTAGTAATCAATTCAGGGTACTATTGTATGGAACGACTTGCAATCTAGTGTTACTGGTGATTATTTATTGTTGAACTATTATATGCAGATTATCTTGATCGACAACACCCTCAACTTAGTGACCAAGCTTCAGACTGCATAGCTTCTCGCAGAGGCATTTGTCATCAAGCTCCCTAAAAAACACTCCATTTGTATGGGCAAGTCCTACTTAAGGGTGTTGGCATTATCTAGGGTGTTGCCAAAGGAACGGGCAAGTCCTACTTAATGAACATTTTTCTATTTCCAAGTAACTTACAACTTCGTATTTATGTAGTACGCTACATCATTGGGATGTCCATTTTTGGTTCTATCTGGTTAACACCAATAGATTTCATCTGAAAGTGGATTAAATTATCAAATTATGACATCATTTTTTGTGCTAGTTTGATTACAACTCTCTAATTCAAAATTCTAATTTGTTTCAGGAATCCAATACTTGCACACCAACAGTGCAAACAGGACACCACTAGTTCACCAGAACATTGCCGCAGACAACATTTTGATAGATGCCCATCTAAAGCCCCTGATCTCCAGTTCCGGCCTCCACAAGCTCCTTGCCGACAACATTGTCTTCTCAGCCTTGAAGACCAGCGCAGCAATGGGTTACCTGGCCCCTGAGTATGCCACCACAGGCAGGTTCATTAAGTAGGACTTTCCTGTACCTTTGGCAACACCTATATGGTTTCTAGCTTCCTAAGATGTCTCTGTACTACTATTCCTACTTCTCTTGGATAAGGGTATGCTCTAATGTTTGATTTAACTTGTTACCCAAGTTATAAGATAATCCGAGTATTTGTGATACATAAACTGAGCTTTAGCAGTAAAAGAAATGCAAAGCCATGTCTCCTATTTTCAGTATTCACAACAACAACTATAATATGTCAACTGGTTTTCCTCATTCTATATTCGTCTAGCATTGTTTCCCTAATGGACAGAATGTATCTTTGTGTGATTTTTTCCAAATTCGTGACAATTAACTATTTTTTCTTGGAGTTTCTTAGTTTCTAGGAATCTTACAGCTGAATATATAATACAGGACCTTGTTCTGGGCACCACCATTTCAACAAGAGGCAACAAGCAAACTGAGGAATGACATAAGCCTTTACCATATAGTTTGAAGAAGCAGCATAAATGGATGGAGACCCATATAGTATTTCATCTTGGTGAATCGAGAAGATGATACAGTTTCATGACTTCATGTTAAATTTCCAGTCCTTTGCAGGTGAATGATTAATGAAATTGCATTTTCAAATTCTTAGAAGGAAAGGTGAGCAATGAGGAAAAGATTAAGACCAGCTAACATGGTAAATAATAGGTAATATGCCAGGTATGTATTCTGCTAGAATCTCCATATATGTTGGCTTCCTTAGTGTTAAGAAGGGGTCTGTGAGCAACTGAGATTGTTCTCTTTGTGGCTCTCCCTTACATGTGCAGAATTTTGGATGTCATCTGGCTGCATATTTATATAGTACATTCAAGTAGGTCAGGTTACATGCATCCCCTGGAGGTTATGTTCTAAGTGTCAATTGCCCAATCACCAAGTTGAAGTAGTTGCACTACTATAACATCAAGTTACTATAATTTTTTTTGCAGGATGGAAATGCATAATCATCTAGGAAGTTTGAACCAGTTCCTAAATTCATTTCTCCTAACAGGTCAGGTCTGTCCTACATATTTGTTAAATTATTTAATCATCCATCTTCCCTGAGTGTTTTGTTCCGTATGAATGTAACCACTAGGATACTGGAAAATTACTTAGTTGATGCTACTGGAAAATATAGTAGTGTTTTCTATATTTAATACATTTCTCTCTTTCACTAATGGGTGCATGTGTTTTACTAAACATGTAGGAAGCCAGTGGTAGAGCTATCAATGAACACACTATGCCAAATGTTTTATCCCCCCCCTGATTACTTGATGAGTTGTAAATGTAAAACCTCCATGTATTTATGCATATTGATTCTAATTCCATGTCTTAGGAGAAATGATGTAGTAAGGTTTTATTCTCCAGAATATAGAAGAAACTACCTTTCTACAGATCAGATGTATGCCATTTTCAATTGTATGCCTATTCTTACATAAGTGCGTGTACTACTAATGATCTTTAATTTTCCAATCTTGTGCACCTCCTGAAGGAAATACCTCAATGGCACTGCCATGATCCTCAAAGCATTACCTTACCAATGCCAAGAAGTTTCGATGGTGTCTAATGCTAGTTCCACCTTGTATGGAGAAGGATTCATTGATGATGGGATCTTGATTCAAGACTAGCTTTATTGTAAGTTCTCTCCCTACACCCATTTCCAGTTATTCTTTCCATATCCAGGCCAAGTTACTTCACATGCTCATCATTAGCATACAAATTCATTATGAAACCAATGGTAAAAGAATTGAGTTAAATGTTTAGGGGACTAAACAGTAATTAAGATTCAATATTTGGGTTTTTGTACCTGTATCTTTGATAAATCTGCATACCAGACCCACCACATCTGTTCAACAGGTATGTTCCATATCCATTTGTCCTTACTAGGTGTCATAAAGTAGCAAGGTATTTCAGGCATACAAGCAGGCGTTCAAGAACAGGTAGTTATTAAGTTAACTCAAATACAATGCATATTTAATACCACATTTGAACATATTGGTATAAGTTCAATAAGGGACATTTGATGCTAGGTCTGTTAGGTTGTTTGTTTTCAGTCTAGCATAGACTAGTATTTTATATAATGGATATCATACATGCATAAACATATTATATATAAGCATACCATAATACCCTGTGTGCATTTGGTAAAACCAACAAGTGAGCATAATTTTGCATATTTTCTATTTGCAAAATTATGCAAACATCTGAAACTTGCTTGATTTATTAAATATGGTGTTGACTGTTGAGAACTACACACCCAAATACTTCTTTTGAACTCTATTTTCTGTCCTCTAAAAAGAATTTAGGATTTTTGAAGTCTTAGACTATGAGATTATCTAATTATCTTACTTGGATCATTCTTTTTGTTTCCCTAATTTTCGTATGTCCCAAACAAGTAATTGTAAACATGTCTCCATCTTATGGTTTCATTTTGATTATTGGTTTTTTACTTGATGGGAATAACCTAAATTTGACTATAGATTCTGTTGCTATAGTTGAGTCATTTTATTCGATGGTCTTTCCCTTGAGCACAACTATTGAGTATTAGTTTACTTTAGGACTTAGAGACTTTGTTGCAATTTGACAAGACGCAAATTATAGATGATCGTTCACGGCATAAGCTGTTTACATCACGATGGGTATCATTCTAAAGCCTCAAACAGATTACTGTGGATATTTTAGTGGTTCTTTCCTTAATGGGGGTTGGTACACAAATGTGACGCATCTTCTCTGGTTATAAACATCACGCTTCCTCCATCTCACAGGTTTTGTTCAATTCAGGTGTACCTGGTAACTGGGCAGAATGTAGGGAATACTGCCATTTTCATTGCTTATCTTCCTTTCTATGAAATCATTGGCTTTCCTATCTTCCTTTCTATGAAATCATTGGCTTGCCTCTTCGGATTTTCATTGTCTTTTCCCTTGAAATGACATCGTTTGACCATTTTTGCTGGTTCTTGGGTCTAGAGTGTGCACCCATTTTGATTTGATAGCTATCCTTGTTTTTTATCTATCTGTATTTTTTTTGCTTGTGTGAATTGATGGGGAAGTTATGAGTCTTTCTGAGAAAGTGAAACCATATTTTCTTCATGTGAACTCCTTTTGGCATATAATTCCTGCATTTAGAGATTATGCCAGAATGAATTGGTTCAGTTGATTTGTAAACATATTGGTATAAGTTCAATAAGGGACATTTGATGCTAGGTTTGTTAGGTTGTTTGTTTTCAGTCTAGCATAGACTAGTATTTTATATAGTGGATATAATACATGCATAAGTGTATTATATATAAGCATACCATAATACCCTGTGTGCATTTGAGTCAGATAGATACTTCATGAGGCAGTGTCCAGATATATACAAGTGATCAGCTGCGACTAGAACAACTTTACCTTTAGTCTCTCTCAATCATGGATACCATATGCAAGGTTTTTTATTATTAAGAATCTTTGTCATGGTAGAAGTAGTTCTACTAACATTAGATTTGAGTGCTTTGGAGCAATGAATGTCATGGAGCTGAGATTTTCTATTCTTCTTCTGATGATGGGGATTTTGTAGTAGTTAATCTTTATCATAAATTGTAGTTACAATTTTACTTTGTGCTTAGGAAATTTTCCTTCTTATTTGATTTCACCAGGATTTATGCAAACAAGACTTATTAAAAGACAACTTGAAAGTTTCATGGACATATTAGATTGATTGAATTAGGGTCACCTTCAATAATATATCCATTATTTCATGTGTTGAATCAAACTGATATTGGACTTATGCCATGTCACTGATTTCTATTCTAATTCTCAACCTCCCCAGCCAATTCTTCCCCCTATAGTTGCACTTAATACATTTGGTTTATGAAAACATCACTACCATTTTTATTCTATTCACAACTATCCTGACCGTGCAAAATCCTCTTCCATACCATTACTTCACCGCGACCTTTTGGACTGCTTCTATCTTGATTGTTGCACCCAACAAGTAGCAGACAGAGCCAAACACCTTATGACCTTTATCCTTCCAACAGTTCAGATTTTCGGCCCAGATGTTGTCCTACGAGAGACACCCCCATGTCATCACCATTGTCATTCTATTCCCTACTATCAGGGACAAGCAAAAGCCTCTTCCACACCATTATTTCACCCCACCTTTTTGGCAGCTGCTATCTTGAGTGTGACACCCAACAAGCAGCAGACAAAGTCACCCCATCTTTCTCCCTTCATCATACCATATAAATAATTTGTATGCATCTACTACACTCAAAGGTTATGGAATAATTTTTATGCATCTAGTATACATCTAAGACATCACAATACCCTATTTAATTCAATTGCTATGCAGGGGCATCTGGTTGGCTCACGGGTAATGTAGGGGAGGCAACTTGAGTACAGAGTACATATCAGGGTCCAGCTCATGCTGCTATTTGCTGTCAACAAGATCCTCGTTCTTTTTGAACATAATCATCTAAGTCTATGGTTACAACTGTTTCTGGGCACGCTTAATGGGGTGCCCAATCATAGTTTAATGTCAGTTTACATGTTGATATGAGAATCCACTTTTCATATTTCAATTCCATCAAATGTATTGTTAGGCACCACCTCATCAATAGATGTTGGGCTTCAAGGTAATGCCTAAAACGATGCTTCTCTCTTATCTTATTTTTCTGGTGTTGGTGACATCATTGGTATGGTTACTACTTTTTCTCAGACCATATAATGGATCACATACACATGTTTTGAGGAGTAATTAGGGATAACCCATACATTAATCTATTCTAGGATAAACACTTGTCAATGAAAAATGTTAAACTTCTGCTTTACAGATTGAAATAATAGTAAGGTGAGATGTTGGAGGTGGTAGAAAATAATAGTAAGGTGAGATGTTGGAGGTGGTAGTCTTGGCATTTTATATTTTGTGTCCTAAACTTTCTAACAACAAAATTCATAAATGGTTTCTGTAATGTAACTTTATCTAGCTAGGTTGTATAACCACGGGCCATCAATTGGATTATAATTAGTCAGAATCTTTCATAAATCTTCTCTCTTTCTCTCCTCATTAAAGGCATAAACAATGGTTAGGTAAAAGCAACTTGAAGATGCCTGGACACTAGTGTGTAAGGACTTTTCTATTTTAGAGATCCTTGTAACATTACAGTTGTCAATCTCCCAAAATTCGATAATCATTCCTAAGGCGTGACTATTATGGTTAGTCGATGAACTAGCATTGGACATCAGCCTATTCAAAATCTTGTTAACTTTCTTCCTTCTTGCATTAGTTTCTCATTTAGAGTGATGTCAGATTCTATATCAGTTGTAGTATTTCAATATTCAGTTGTATTTACAACTGTCTCAGGATGACCCCATGGATATTGTTATAGAAATTATTGAAGTGCTCCAAATTTAAAAGTGCATTAATTCATTCCAGACAGGCTTGGAATTCCCCAACCATGAATGCTCAGTAAGTTGACTTTGCTTCATGGCTTCTTTGAGAAGCTAGTCCCATTGACGTTAATTTCCTGAAGGCTGAGATGATTAGTATTATTGGTGCAACCAAGGGTAAGGTTATGATTTCGTTGTGATCCATTGGGATGATACTAGGCTGCCCAGTAAACTGTACAAGGGTCTTCACAGATTGAGTTGTATCTTGTAGGCTTTCAATGGTTCATTGCATGTAGAAATCGTTATGTGGCTGGAGTTTATAGCAGTGTTATAAATGATTCTTTAGATAACTATCTTTTTGATCAATTATTGTAGTATCATCAAGGACGCTTTGAACATTAGGTTGAGGATGGTTTATTTCTAACTGCAGTTTAGAGAGACTGAAGGTGTTTTCTGTTACAGTAATATATGTTTAATAACAAGTTTCGTTTTGAATGGAAGTCTGAAAATATTTAAGGCCTCTTTGTTTCTCTTATGTTTCATTATCGATCCATGTGTAGGTTTTCTATTTCTTTTGGATTCCGTTTCCTTGGCCTCAAGTAATGTGGTCTAACATGGAGAAATTTGAAGTACAGAAGAGTCTTGTGTAACTAAAGTGCATTGATCCATCTTCATTGGACAAAAATTCATTGAGGAGCTAAACAAGACAACCGAAGAAAGAAATACATCAAGCATATGGAACTCAACTAGCTATCATGCAATGTACCATAATCAATGATCAAGGCAAGACCACTCCCATAAATATGAATTGAGAAGTAAATTAATATGCTAAGTTTGTTGACCTTAAAGGTCATGGGTTTTCTTTGCAAAGGGTCAAGTTCCTATGAAAGATCCAGGTATGCTAGAGAATATTGAGTTCACTTTTTTCTGTTGATTATCATGCGTTCTATTCATTTCAATCAATATATACTGGTAGTTTAACACTCAGTCTTCTTTGAGAGGTTGAGTTTAAAGATGAGATGGAGGTTGCTGTTGACAAACTTTCTTATGCATTACAACGTTATTTATAGACCGACTTCTTTCTTTTTTGATAGGTTGCCAAAACTTGTTGGTTGGGCTACTTGCCTTTTTGGTTGTCAATGAGGGGCTCATTATTTGACTAGGTACTTCTCTATGATTGCTGCTATCTTGTTTCAGCTCCAAAAATGAGAATGGATTTTACATATTTGTTACTTGCTAATAATCAAATCCATGTCACTAATGTTTAGATGCCTGGGATTTTCTGGTTGGTTAACTTCCTGTTTGGTTAAGATAAGTAACATGACACTTCATTGTGAAGGTGTACATGTAAATACTTAGAGAATGATCAACCTTATTGCTTTATATTACAGTATCTCAGAAAGCCACAAATGATTAGTGGGGAGTATGAAGGTGGAGATGGTTAATACTACTTGCAAACAAGACGATGACACCTGAATCTTCTATGATGTCTACTTTGAGAAGACATACAGGATGCAAATGTCGTAAAGGATCCTCATCTATCTTTCCATCACCAAGTCAAACTTCAGCACTGCATACACAGGTATGCTACATACAAGTACAAGCAAACATATTAGATACATATTGTTGCTTAGCATGGTAGAAATAATGATGATCAACTGGGATGTCTTCCATCCCAAAAAATGCTTGGATGTCTTCCATTTTGCTGTTCTATAATATTCTGTTCTATATATATGCTATTCTATAATATGTTGTTCTATAATATGCTATTCTATATATATGTTGTTCTATAATATGTTGTTCTATAATATGTGTTGTTCTATAATATGCTATTCTATAATATGTTGTTCTATATATATGTTGTTCTATAATATATAAGAGAAATTCTACCTATGTTGTTCTATAATATATGTTGTTCTATATATGTTGTACTATAATATGCTGTTCTATATATATGCTGTTCTAATATATGTTGTTCTACCAAACCATTCAAATCATACTTTTATATGTTGTTCTATAATATATGCAGCCATGCTATGTAGAATTCTACCTATGCTCACTGCACAATTTATGGGAAAATGGAGACAAAAGTTTTGGCTCCTCTAGGTGCTTAACCATATCAAGAATGGTTTCAAGGCATGTTAAAATTCAAATACAATGCTTAGTTTCTCATGACGTTGTTTCTGGAAATTTTTGATGTTTGTTTCATGGATTAATGCTAGCAGAACACTACCATCAACTAAGAACATATTATTTGAAGTCTTGAACAGGTTCATCATTGAAGGGAGGTTTTTCAAAGTTCAACTGTTGACTCGTGGGAAGGCAGTCATAGTGTGGAGGATTAGTAAGTGATCTCGTTAACATGTATATGCTGAAAAGTCAGAAGTTACATGTGTCTGCTTACAAGTTTTGTATTTGATTTCTTCTCTTCACATTGTGGTTTAACAATTTGGTACATCTGACAGTACATATTGGGGGCCACACAAGTGAATGAAGTATCTTCAAGGTACTAATTCTGTAATCTTATTCTCATAGTAACCTTCATTTATTCCATGTATGGATGCTTATATGTCTTTATTAAACTATTAGATGATCTTTACCTTATGACATATATGAATATTAACTTCATCTCAGTAGATGTCCATATCTCCCTATTATACTGTTATATATAGAATTATTTTTGAAGTGCTTTCAGCTACTCACGTCCTGGAGTTGTATACTATTTGTGATTAATCTTGTGGTTCATTTCACTTTGAAGCATGATGATGCAACTCCATTTGAAGCCCAAGCCCACCCAGTCACAACTGCAGCAACAACCACAGACACAATAGTGTATCATAATATGTTGCAATTTGATATGGCTCTTTGCTACTATGAGAAGGTTGCATTGCATAGACCTATGTATATATTTGAATAGCCACTGTCAGCAATTGCAATCATAGTGACTAACTTCATAGGGACGATATTCCTTCTATCTCTGCTTGGAGGGTTCCTTTCAGATTCTTATCTCGGGTGCTTTTGGACGATGCTGGCCGAACAACAAGAGCTTGAACAAAAGAAGACAATAAGGATGTTATAACTGGTCGAGAAGGACACAACTCTTTCGCAAGATGTTAGTAGACCAGTGAATCATTGATATATGTATATACTTTTCTTTGTACACATTGTGTAATAGGGGCAAGGTATACGTCCTCCCCATGTACATTTGACGCTTCATTATAAATGAAAGTAAGATTGTTGGCATAATGAGCATCACTTGTTCTAAATACTACAATTTTGTTACTAAAAGAACTTGTGTACTAACAAATTACACTATATATATATATATATATATATATATATAGTCGAACTAAGCATATATGTATGTGTACTAAATGGCACTACATATGTAGCTAGATGCATAATCAACTACATATATGTGTATATAGTAACTAATGCCTTTCCCTACACATTAAATACATATAAAATGTATTAATTTCATGTTTTTGCTACATACTAACTATATATGCAATTGTAGTCATACATTTAGCTATACTTATACTTATATTTAAATATGTAAGGACAACATCTAGCTACGCTTTCAGATACATATGAATTTGTAGCGAATGAATTATCTAACTACATATTTGAAAAATATAGTTAAATGCTTTAACTATACGAGCATATACTACAATTTGTATGTGTAAAGAAATATGTAGTTAAAGCCTTTGGCTACAAAATATGGGGTTTTCGCTACAATTTTTTTTTGTAGTTAAAGACCATTTTTTTAGTAGTGTATGCACTTCTGTCAGGGTCTTTGGCTGCTTCCACTCTATGAAAGACTCCACTTTTTTAGGATCCACGTGTACTCCTTTGGCAGATATAACATGCTCCAAGAAAGCTACCTCCCTCAACTAGAACTTGCACTTGCAAAACTTAGCATAAAGCTGGTGCTGTCTCAGCATGGTCAATGCCTGACGAAGATGTTGTTCATGTTGCTGACAATTTTGACTGTATATCAAGATGTCATCTATGAAGACCATCACAAACTGATCAATGAACGGTCGAAACACCCTGTTTATCAAATATCTGAATGTTGCCGGTGCATTGGTCAGCCCAAATGGCATAACCACAAACTCGTAGTGACCATACCTTGTCCTAAAGGCAGACTTGGGTATGTCATCCTCCTTGATCCTCAACCGATGATATCCTAATCTTATATCTATCTTCAAGAACACCGTCGCACCATGCAACTGGTCAAACAAATCATCTATCCTTGGCAACAAATACTTATTCTTTATTATCACGTTGTTCAACTATCTGTAGTCTATACACAACCTCATAGATCTGTCCTTCTTCTTCACGAACAACACCAGAGCACCCCAAGGTGATGTACTCATCCTGATGAAACCTTTGTCAAGCAATTCTTGCAACTATATCTTCAATTCTGCTATCTCTATTGGTGCCATCCTATACGGTGTCTGAGCTATCATTTGCGTGTCGAGAACCAGATTGATCCCAAAATCAATCTCTCGGGGTGGTGGTACATCTAGAAACTCCTAAGGAAACATGTCATCAAACTCCCTAACAACTGAAACCTCTTGAATACTAGAAATTCTTTCCTCAGTACCATCATGTGTGCCAAAAATGTTTCGCAACCCCGTCTCAGAAGCTTCCTTGCTACCATAGCTGATAAAATACACATCAGAAGAATATTCCTATATCGTTTGAAGATCCACGTCTCACTACCATCCACAAACGTTGCTTTCTTGGAACTACAATCCAAGACTACTATATACTTATTCAGGGTATCCATTCCAAGGATCGCATCGAATCCATGCATGTCAAGTGGTATGAGATCTACTTGAATGTTGTGTCCCGAAAAGGAAAGAACACAGGACGAACACACATTCTGCAGCATTACAAAAACGACCAAGGAGTTTCTAGCAACAAACTATTCTTCTTACGACTAACATGCAAAAGACAACTACTAAGCACTTCACATGTGATAAAAGAGTGTGTTGCACACAGATCAACAAAAATAGATATAAAGCAAGAAGAAGACAAATCAGACTGAAATAACTTCATTTGACCTGTCCCCACTCATAGGTTGACCACCACCTCTGGCTGACTCATATCGTAGAATCTAGTCATTGCTTGTTGTCACCCCCATCCTATGCTTACCTGAGAAGATGATCTAATTTGTGACGCTTGGCCACATCCTCATCCTCCTGCACTACTGTTCTATTGTCTCTACGAGCTCTGCTGACTCTACCTCAGTTTTTGGGTCACTTTTTCACCCCTCATTAGACATTCTCACCTCAGACGTCTAATCTTTCCACACTTGTGGCAAGCCCAGTTCCCAAATTGTGGCCTAGATGGACCTATCATCGATGCTGATGTAACACTCTGGGCTCCTACGGATAGTGGAACGACGAATGTGGTCATTCACATGTAAATTGAACCAATTCGCTGTTGTTTTTGGGAATCTTTATGCATAAATCACCACGCGCGAGGTGGAAGGTGCTGGCCACGGCCGTTCTGGGGGAAATATTCATGGGGTCTTTAGTGACCACGACCGTTGTGACGAATACAACCGTGGTCATTCACGTGTAAATTGAACACATTCCCTGTGACTTTTAGAGCATAATTCCCACAACCGTGTGCATCCAAGGAAAGCTCATAGAAGAGATAGGTCCACTCTTGGGGGTGTAAGATGCCATAGATGTTCTTCATCTCTCCCCCATGCATCAACACATGCATAAGTGCCCCGAAATACACACAAAAGGAGGCATAAGTGCATTTATCATAAAAGATCATATTGGGGGGGGATAACTTGTAATATAAACTATTTAGATGTGATTAACATGCAAAAAGGCACATGATGAAGCCATAAATTAGGGTTTCATCACTTGTCCACCTAAAAAGGGTGTAGGAAACCCACAAGGTGAGATTCCAAATCTCAGCGGGAGATATAACCCACCACCAACTCTATTATTATCATAGATAAGATAAACTAAGCAAAAATATGATTACAACTATGTAAAATAGGTAATTACCATTAACAAGAAGAGCATTTATTGTTGAATTATGAAACATATTAATAATTTAAAAGGAATATGAAGAACATGTATATTTCCTATCAACAACAATGTATAAAGATCAAACAAGACCTCATCCAATTGTTTCCATATTTTGATCCTATACAATTATACTATACGAGTGATTACACATTTTATTTTTCCCCGAGGATTTGAGTCGTACCACCCAAATCTCACCGATCACTTTATAAGTCGAAATCAGTGCCATACAAGGTCTAATGGAAGAGACAAAATCCATGACCTCACCTTCCTCGGTCAGTATGAGTGAACATATAGTGACAACATAAGTCAACTGCTTCCAGCAACATATAGTTTAGCTGTGCAGATTTAGCCCACCTTGGTACAGGTTGCAACTCTAGTGGAGTTACGACCATAGCCACACTCTTCCAGGGTATGGCTTGTAGCCAATCTTGTGATACATATCATGGATCTGTAGTTCAAAGATGCACTCTTCTAGGTATGGCTCATAGCCAATCTCGTGATACATATACATTTTGTGACACAAAGAGATACCACAATTTGCACCCCGCATATTCAACAATATGCGTTCTGAGTTAAACTCATTTCACCATTCAGCAAGTGTTGACACTGAATGGATCTATGGCATGGGGCAAACTACACTATTAGATTCCACTTGATTAATTAGACCAATTAAAGCATCTTTCAGCATCAATCAAGTTACAACATACAACTTCTAAACAAAATCTACATATATAGGGGAATGACACATCACCATAACATACTGAAGCACATAAGGTGTGATCTCATCACTTCCTATCTATTTTTCAACATGTGTCCATAACAAGGACCACATATCTTGGGGTGACAACCCCTCCTCTCATCATTGAGGAAAATTGTGGCATCCAACTTATCAAAAACATGATTAACTAATGCGGAAGTGATCGTTTAGCAGCGGATTACTGAAAATCACTAAAAATTAAAACCATTTACAAAGAGATCCATTCTCAATAAAACTCTTTAAACAAGAACCACAATATTATATTTACATACTGGTTCACAAAGTACATTCACTATACTATCTCTTCTCGAGGAATATACATACATTATTGCTTTGCTAAAAAGCACAAGTAACAAAATCCTCGAGGCATTCAAACCAAAATCTCAGACTGATAATAAAAACACTATCTACTGACTCCTAGGACATGAGAGTACAGAGATGACACATAGGACTTTATATACAAAGCTTGTCAACCAATATTTCCACCTTAAGGATTACTGCTGTCCCTATTGTTGTTGCTGCTGCTCTGTTCTTCCCCTGCTACAGAGTCTCTGCCTCTTTGTCTGCGTCTACCTAAAAAATTGGCTCCCACGGGGTGAGACAATTTGTAAATTGCCCCAGCGAGAGATATAACTCTCAGCCGAAAACATTATTATTGCAGTTTAATAGAAATAAATTGAACAGTGGAATCATATATTTCAACAGCAGATAAATCAATAATTATGCAAATTAGAGCAGCATTCCTATTCAAGTATTTCAGCTATAACTTGATAAGGCAACATGTCTCTTATTCAATACAGAATTAAAGAACATAAGAAACATTTATGTATCAAGGACATGCTAAGCAAGATAACATCAACCAATAGTTCTCATATTTCAATCTTATGCAAATACACTACATGTCTGATTACATTTTACAAACATACTTAAGCTCTGAGGATATGAGATATACCGCTCATACTCCAACCGACCATTGTGAAGTCGAAATGGGTACCATACAAAGTCAATGGAAGAGCCGGCTTCCATGACCTCCCACATCTCGGTCAGTGCGAGATCACATGCAGGACATCTTGTGTCTCTTCTACATAGCTTGCCTGGGTATAGAGGCATCTTCGCTATAGAATTACAATGGTGACTGTACTCTCTTCGCAATCGAGAGATTTCATGTTTACCTCCATCGATCCGACATTAACATCATCGGGAGATTCATGATACATCCATCCCGACACATATAATGAAGGATTGAGAGGTTTAATGTTTACCTTTCATCAATTCCCCCATTAGGACGTACGAATATTTTCGCCCATCGACCCCCACATATTCAAAAATATGCGAACTCCAAGAGACCCCATAGGAAAACCTATTTCACCATCACCAGCTACTGACGATGATGGATCTATGGTCAGAGCACTACATGAAGAGATTTCACTTGATTAATTAAGTACATTATCATATTCTTTTAGCATCAATCAAGTTTTCAAACATAACTTATTAGGACAAATGCTACAAAGAAACATGTACTGTTTTCATCAGTTACTTCTCAGTCCTTATAAGACATTGGGATCTCAGTCCCTCGTTTCAATACTGGGAATACTCATCCCTTCACAAACTCAATGCCATAATCATATGGTTCTGGGTATTCAAACCCTTAACCCATTACTGAGCATTGTTACCACTTTTTCAGGTAACTATCACCTTCAGGTCATCTGACCAACATAAACATGATACTTGTTACACAAGCATCTCTCATGGCACTTAAGGCCCACTAATTATCTTATTACCTCTCACTGGGCAACAAGGCATATTATGGCACATAAGGCCCGATAACAATTTTAATAAATAAAACATCATAGCTCATACCTAGCTATGTTCATCATCTCATGATACCTACATGGTTAGTACAGATGATAACATTTACATCAATTTCATATCAACACCATGCAAAACAAATATAGTATCACTATTCAAGGGTAACACCACTATTCTCTCACTGGGGTTAGGGTTTCCCATTTCAGGTCAATTGGGGATACTCATCCCATTACCCAGATCAGGGTTATAGTTTTTCACCATATTGTCCAAGATTAGGGTTCCATATAACATTACATAGCATCACTCTGGATTTGAGTTCCACATCACATTAATATACCAGGATTTTACATAACATCACCCTAAATTAGGGTTCCACATAATATCACCCTAGATTTAGGGTTTACATTCAATATCCCACAACTAGGGTTTACTATTCATCTAAATTAGGGTTTTATATTTCATAACCCTAACTTAGGATTATTCATGTACGAATTCCTTTCTATCATCCTCTCCACTTGATTAGGTTACATCAACCCTTCAATCAAGTACCCACAATTATGATTGGCATAGTGTACTAAGACATTGCTTTCATAACCTTTTTGGGTTAATTAATCTAAAGGTATTGATCATCTAGGTACTTTAGGGTTTCAACCTTTATACCTAACATTGATAATCATCATTGGATTAATGGATCAATCATCTAGGTACTTTAGGGTTTCAACCTTTGTACCTAACATTGATAATCATCATTGGATCAATTATCATCTTAAATCTCCAAATAATTTGATCACATTGGACCTCCATTCGGTTTTGGGGTTTCAACACCAAACGGTTTTGAAACCGTTTGATTCCAAATGGTCCTGAGACTGTTTGACCCCAAACGGTTTCAAGACCGTTTGATCCAAATCAGTTTGAAACCGAAAGGGTTCAGTTGATGATTCCTTCGATCAATTAAATTAGGGTTTGCACCATTAATTTCTTCATCAATTGAGTTATTGAAGTCCATCAAAGTATGATCCTTGGACCCTCAACCATCAATCACAACCATTGATCATCCAAATGGTTTTGGTTGACTTGGTCCAAACGGTTTGAAACCGTTTAAGGTTCCAAACAGTTTTGACCTAAAAGTCCAAACAGGTTGAAACCATTTAAGGCTCCAAACGATTTTGAACTTATTTGTCCAAACATTCAACCCAACTCCAAACGGTCAACTCAAGTATGTTCAAACTGTTTGAAATCATTTAAGGCTCCAAACGGTCAACTATCCCATTCGGTCAACATGCCCAAACAGTTTGGGGTTCAACCTCCAAACGGTTTGCAAATTGTTTGATCACCAAACAGTTTGGTGAAACCGATTGGACCAAGATTCATGAAATTGTTTGCAACTAAATTATGTTGAAATATGTGCTTATGATGATGTCATCATCATCAAGCTTCAACCCCTCGAATTCTACTGCCATATCCATGGTAATTTCATCAAGTAATCAAATAAATTTCAAGAAGAACAATTGAACATATTGAATTGAGGAATTGAATTCAATAACAATGAATAAGAGTTCAAGTTATATAATCTGCCTTCAAATGAGCTTCAAAGCTTGGAGCTTCACGTCAACAATGGTGGAAGAAGCTTTCACAAACCACAAGGTTCGTTCCTCAAGCTTTTGAGTGAAATGGTTTGGCAACAGGTTGGGGGTCGTCCTCCTGTTGCTCCAAGCTCCCTTGGTCGTTTTGCAAGTAAGAAGTGAAAGTGGATTTGAAATTACCCTTTCAACTCATGGATAAAGAAGCATATATATAAATTTTATTGAAAATTCATTTAAGAGAGAGAAAGTAGGGATTATCTCCTCCATTTCCTTGCCACTTGACCCCTTCCCTTCCTTGGTTATGAGGCTATCTCCTTTGCCTCTTATTCCTCTCAATTATCCATGATTTAAAGAAAAGCAATTTAAGCACCTTAACCCTTATAATAATAATATCCATAAGTTAGTGGATATTTCTTTTTATTTTCTTAATGTGAGTGGATTCTCCACTCACGTAGATATTTCCTTTGCCTTTGCAAGGCACAAGGACGTCCATATATGTGGATTTAAACCTCTACAATTTTGGTTAGAAGGGCAATCCAATTAATATAATTATTTTTGCATTATATTGAATTATAATTTCAATCATGCTTAAATCTTGATTATTTTAATATCAAGATTCTCTCTCCTTCAAAGAGGTACAAATGAGATGCCCCTCTCAT
The DNA here is from genome assembly GCA_963693085.1 of Alisma plantago-aquatica. Classification (NCBI taxonomy): domain Eukaryota; kingdom Viridiplantae; phylum Streptophyta; class Magnoliopsida; order Alismatales; family Alismataceae; genus Alisma; species Alisma plantago-aquatica. Next base: position 355,413,427 of record OY856410.1, on the reverse strand, counting down.
TTTATTTTCTCTACATGATGAAAAGAAACATTAGGGACTATTTTGAAGTGGTAATTTTCATATTGAACCCTGGGTTTTGGGTAAATTGCACATTACACCAAAACTAGGTTTTAATGCACAAACATTGCTTTATCATCTCTTTCTTGGTACTTAGGCTACCACAAGCCATACCTCTGCATCATCTTCATTCTCATGATGCTTCAACACCTGAGGAACATCTTATCATGTAACTTTTACAAATTAACCCCTTAACTTGGGTAAATTGCACTTTAGTCCAACACAAGCAAAACATTATTTTCAACGTCATTCAAAAGGACTAAAAATTGAAATATAAGTTCCTCTTGAGCCTTAATTACTTTTCAAAAGATAATATCAAGTATATAATTATCTTTATTAAACAAAACACCTAGGGTTGAAGCATAACCCAGGTCAGGGATGTTACAAAAATCATCTCATACAAGGTAATAAGCCATCATTAGGTCATAAGACCATTTACCTCGTCTTTCAATGATGTCAACAATACTTTATGCCTTACAAGGCCCATTCAAATAGATCATAACCACCATAGCTCAAACATAGTTATGTATATCAACTGGTATCACCTACATGGTTAGAGACTTATAATAAGAAGAGCAATACATTATCAAAACTACCATCTCATAAGATTCATGCCATTCACATCACATTGTTAGAGTTAGGGTTTCCATTTAATCAATTAGGGTTTACAAGGTTGGATCAACAACGACCCTTAGATTATCACTTCCATCATCAATGTGAGGTGTGCTATGAAATATAAAAACATGCTTTTCATTGTAATTATAAAATGTGTTATAAGGTTTAGAAACATAACACTCAACATCATTCGTACAACTTCTCCATGGGGTATCACATCAAACCATTTGACCCTTGCATCAACATGGTGTATCTTAAACACCATCATAAGGTATCAATTATGGTTACAACATAGGGTATCAGGTCAACCCTAGGTGTGTCGGGCAGCTAATCCAATACAAGGTATCGATTTACGGTATACTAGGTGAGAAACATGGGTGTCGGCCTACCAACACAGGAGGGTGTATCGATTAAGCATCACCATATAGGTGTATCAGGCAATGATACTTCAAGAAAAGGGTGTCAACCAACCCCTCATATCGGGCAACATCAACACATGGTGTGATGAGCGTCAGGGGTAACATGCAACACCCTAATGTATCAGGCAACTTAGGGTTTCAGTAACACTTCAAACCATGATGGGTTGTTAGGGGATATCTGCAACACTAGTGTTCCAAAGCAATGTGTCCATGTCCATACCCCAAACTATGACAACTGTAGGTATGTTGGGCATCAACGCCCCAAGGGTATGACGGTCGAGCTGCAACAACACATGTATCATTTTAAGTGTTACCAAGCCATGATGAAATCATCAAAGCATGTCAACCTAAGCCCCCCCCAAAGGCCATGAAGACCTGTCACAAAGGGTGACGATCAATGGCGTCATAGGTCATGATGGCCACTGAAGGCATAATCATCCCCATCATCTTCCACATTAGGACAACATTCCAAGAAAAGCAAGAAAGGGTAACACAAGGGTAAAAACTAAGCAAGATTCCTCCTCTTTAAAATATCACTCAAAACTACCAAGAAGAGCTACTAACATGTAAGATATAACTAGCCAAAGATAAAGAGAAAAGATAACAAGTAAAGGGTGATAATAACAAAGAAGGTTTAGAGTTATATAAGCTGCCTCAAGGATCACCACCAAGCTCCAAGCTTCACGAGCTCAAGGTAGAATAAGATCTTCCAAACTTGATCACCACAACACCTCTAAGAGAGAAGATGGAACCAAGGTTAAGAGAGCATGAGAGGGAAAAGAAAGTAACCAAGGTCCATGGTCGAGAAGAAGAAAGAAGGAGAGAAAGGAAGGTAAGGATCATGGCTTACCAAGGTAGAGGATGAAGGGAGCACCAAAAGAATGGGACTCATCCTCCAAGCTTCAAGGGAGAGACTGCTCTATCTCAAGGTCGTCCATCAAAGAGGGAAAGCAAGGATAACCAAAAGGGTTCTCTTGCATGGGGAGAAAGAGGTATATATACAAGATGGATGGAAGAGAGAGCAAGGGGAAGGTGTCACCACCTTAGAATTCTAGGTGACACTTGTCCACAAAGAAAGAGCCACATGCAACACCATGCAACAAGTTGACAAGATCTATGTCTCACCTACTAGGTCACCTAAGATGGTCAAGGCCGATACACACATCTACCCTCTTCACAAACTGATAGGGGTAAACCCTAGGTACCACAAACCGATATGGTGCATATCTAGACACCACAAAACCTATAGGATGTCCCTTAAGACACCCACAACGGATTCAAGGCCTCTCTATGGCTCTCAAGCCTAAGACAACACTCCTATATGTAAGGCACACCTCAAACCTATGTCCAAAACACCACCAAGGATGTCACCACTCAACCAAGGTCCAAACAAGGTGCCCATCTCTTTCTCTTTCCTCTAGGTTATGCCAAGAGAGAGAAGGAACACACTAGAGGTGGAAAACTTGCACATCAACCCCTAATCTAGGTAAATTACAATTTGCACCAAAACCTCTCCACAAAACACAAGCATCAAGCTCAAACAAGAAACTCAAGCTTCCAACATGCCCTAATTACAACTCAGATGTTTAGAGAAAGGACCTAAGCAACATACTTAAGCAAAATAGATAGGGTTACCCCAAAACATGGGTCAGGGTCCTTACATGCATGTGATGTTTTCATGGAGTTTCCATAGTGCAACTTTTAGGGTTTTTGGTGGCCATTTTGAATGGAGTATTCCACCTTGTTGATGATGAAGTTCCATGGAGTTATCTTCTATTTCATGTTGTGTTCTTTACTATTTTGATCCTGGTGAAGTGTTGGTAAGGTGTTAGACCATGTGGGGTCTCTACTCATGCTTTATTGCGGTCAAAAGCATGCCTTGGGTCAGTTAGGTAGTAACATGTTAACCCCTTTTATGGTGGGTCGCTACCCTTTCCTAGTAACGGTCAAAACCATGTTCTTATGGACCATGTTGGCTTGGATTTTGTAGGAGTTGTAACACCAAGTAGGTGGTTAACCCTTTAGCTATTTGGTACTAGTTGAAATAAGTATGATGGTGATGGGTCATGATCATAGTTCCTTGGGTGGTCACTCTGTGTTGAAAGTGGTGATTTAGCTAGCCTTTGTGTTTTGACCTAACCCTAACCTAAGGGGGTGTTTTGGTCGTAACATGCTTAGAGTGTTGTGGATGGGGCATGGTGATGTGTTAGGATCATAACACATGGGTAGGGTAGGTCGCTACACCTTTGTGGAATGAGTGGTCGTGAACTAGATGATAGTGGGTCATACACCTATGAGTGATGTGGGTTAATACCTATACATGAATACATGATTGACACATATACATATGAATACATGATGATACATGTATGGTACTATTTGGATAACATAATGCTTGACTGTAAACTTGATGCTTAACCTTTATATGATCCAAGAAAGTGGGAAACAATATACCAGGGGTTTGGTGATGATTATATGATACAAAACCGTAATTGGCCACAATGTGGAACTCTAAATCTAATATAAGAATGTATGATGTATTCACTTCTATTTTGGATTGGTTACTATGTTATGATGTTTTCTCTATCTTATTTATAAACCCCTAACCTTTTGGGTGAAATGTAATGGGATATCATAGATAGTGCATGCTATGATGAGTATGATGTGACACAGGTTGAATAAGCCTTTATGAGGCATGCTGAGACACTGTGATACAAGGATGATGTGAATGGGTCCTATGACTTGGAAGAGGCATATTTCTTAATTGAGATGTTATTCCCAATGATGAGTTGAGGGATCAATATCCCATGGTAAGTGCGATAATGTGACAGGATGTGTTCCAAATGTTATCGATCTCCTGATATTGTGCTATGCCCTTTCTTTTGTAGTATTTGCCTATGTTTTATACATTGTAACTTCATTGATTCAAAAAGACACTCCAATTTACCTAAATAATCAAGTGGAAATTGATCATGTAGTTTTCCCTATGCCATAGATCCATTTCAATGTTAGTACTTGCTGGATGGTGAAACAAGTTCTCCCTTATAGGAAGCTCAAAGTCATATACAGTTGAGTATACACATTCACATAATTGTTTTCATACCATACCCTGGTAGGAGTGTGTCTACGGGCCGTAGCTCAGTGATATGATTCATTATATACTTATGAATTTTCACAATATTGGCTATGGGCCATACCTTGGCAGGAGTGCGACTGTAGGCCATAGCTCAGTTCACTACCACTGTGTCTATATACCAAGTCAGGCTAGGTTGTTTTTGTAGTTTGACTTGTTATGTCATTATGGGGGACCCAAATTAACCGAGGGTGTGGAGAGATCAATGGATTCTGACTCTTCCATTGATCTTATATGGCATTGATTTCGACTTAGTAGTGGCTAGTTGGAGTATGAGTGGTATACCTCATCTCCTCAGGCCTTAATAAAACACGAAATCAATCATGTAGCATACTTTTTTAGGATCAAATATGAAAACATTGGTTGAAGCCTTGCTTTGCTTTTATATAGTATAGTTGGTAGAAATTATACATGTTTTTCATATTACTTCTGATCTATTGGATGATAATAACTACCTGGTTGATATCATTAGCTGAATCTGCTTATCATGGTTGTAGCTTTACTTCTAACCTTTAATTACCTTATCTGTGTTAATAATAGCATTGGTGGAGAGTTATATCTCCCGCCGAGACATGGATCTCACCCCTTGGGTTTCTCCACATCTTTTAGGTGGACGTATACAAGGAGGTAGAGACCATGCAGCTGAGGTAGAGCAACAATGAGAAGGATAATAGCTAATAAGGTTGGGTGTGATGCTAGTATGTCTTTTGGTGTTAGAGTCCTAGAGTCGTCCCTGTACACTTAGGTCTTGATGATAGTTCAGTGTGTTTTGTGTTTGCAATAACGATGTGAGTTTTTGGCTAGTGTGCCCTTTGTTGTATATAGTTGACAGATGTTCATGTATATGTAAGTGGAACAAATATCATATATGACATGAATGCTTCTAGATCTTGTTGTATGAACGATGCTTCATGTTATATAATACAACTGACATGTAATGGATCTTTATGTAACAAGTTTTTTGATATTGGTGCTTTATGCAAAACGGTTATGATTTTTAGTGTTTTTTTGGTAATCCACTATTTAGTGTGAGTTTTTGCTTGGGTTTTGTGTGACCTCGTTGTTTTTGTGGTGGCGGCTGTCACAGAATTGGCTGGAATTCACTACTTGCAGAGGACATCTACCACATGTGTTGTTGCTTCTCCTTTGGCGGTGCATAGTTGTTTTGGTCATGCATCTATAGAAAATCTCAAGTGTTTGGTTCTAGGGTTGTCCAACCTAGAGTGATTGTAGTGGGAATCATGTCAAGTAGGGAAACATACAAGGTCAGTTTTCATGTTTAGGATAGTCAAAGAATGATGTCTATTTTGATCTAATATACATGGATATATGGAGTCCAAACCATGATACTTTTAAACTTGGTTATAGATATTTTCTTACTTTTTTGATGAATATTCTCGTGCTATATGGCTTTACATGATGAAGGAAAGATCAACTCTTCAACATTTAAATCCTTATATGCAGAACTGGAAACCCAATTAGAAAGAGATTTGCATCATATGTTCTAATAATGCTAGATATTATTTCAGCCATGAATTCACCCATTTCACATCCTCTAATGGCATGAATCATCATTCCTCTTGGCCACATACTCCACAATAGAATGGAGTGGAGAGAAGGAAGATTCATCATATTATTGAGACCACTCGAACTCTTCTTCTTCATATGCATGTTCCCAAAAAGTCTTGGGAGGGGATGCAATTCTCACCACCAACTACATCATTAATTGCATGAAACCATTCATCCTCCCAAAATTGCATACCTGTATAGATTCTTCATCGAAAAAAGCCATTATACCATTTCCCACCTAAAGCTTTCTGGATGTGTTTGTTTTGTTTCACTATCTTTGTCCATGTGTAGACAAGTTGAATATGAAGTCTGTCAAGTGTGTTCTCTTAGATTACTCTTGAGTTCAAAAGGGATATATGTGCTATAGTCACACCGTACATCATTTATTTGTGTCTGTCAATGTCACCTTTTTTGAAGACACACCCTTCTTTGATGACAGTTCTTCAATGACACCAATAACCATGGAGTAGCTCTTGATCCTTCTTGTTGTAGTTGAGTCTTCTATTCCTATGTCCTCTACTAGTGAAGGTACTCATAATGTGTCGGTATGTATGCCCAAAGATCCAATCATGTGATGACTGTAATATGGCATCATGTACTTGATTGAATAATAATATAGGAAATTTGCGTCTATATGTTTATTCAATTATGAGATGATGGTATAACATGATATATTTCTAAATAATGATGTTAAATGGGCAAATATATCTCTAAGTGAGGAAGTAAACAATGAGATCATATGTATGATAAGAGTATATACACTCTTGTTATGTCCCTAGTCATATGTTGTTGTGGAAACAATATAGACAAAAATAATACATAAGACTATATTGTGTGTTGATTGATGATAGAATCTCAATTGTCATGATATATGATATCAAGCCAAACACATAGGTACTTGTTAAAGAACAATGTACCAGACTAACCCACCTCGAGAGAGATACATGTAAACCATTGAATGGCAGTCAGAATCAGCTCTCATAGTGATGGTGGTGATTGTGGTTCTTAGACCTAAAATCATTACACTCATCACATGTCGTTCAATGTATTTTGTCACCATTTAACATGACCTTAAGTAAGGGTTAGCATAAAGGTGTTTCTCAGATACGTTGTGACGCATGGGGATTGACTATGGGTAATGTAGATCAAATTTGTCCCTCCCACTGGGGTTGATATCATGACCACTTGATAAGCTAGATTGAGAAACATAGGGCCATACTCATGTGAACCAATATGTGACATGTGAACTCACATGCATCTCAGAAAGATTTATCTAGTTCAAGGAACATGGATTGAATATTAAGAGGATGACGATTCCATGCCTCATGTTCAATTTAGATATTAGTGATGAAGGAACTATAAGACAACGATAACACTAATCATCTATGTAGGTTGTAGTTGTTCTCCAACTTTCCAATTACTTGGGTAGCAATGAATTGTTGATAGATACCTCTAAGTACTTGTGATGTCATAATCTAGTTATGGACATTCATTCTAACATAGTTTGGGACCTATAGGGTCACACACATAGGATGCACTTGGAATAGAAGTTTACTCAGATAATATTTAACTTGGTTACTGAAGTGTTTAGGTAATCAACTTAAACAACACTAACTATTAGTCAGAAGAGTAGATTGTCTAGTCGATTGAATAAGAATGCCATTCGAGTGACTAAACAATCCAGTCGAATGACTGGACTATAAGTAGGATTGAATCAAGGAATTGATGCTGACATCATGATGTGCATTAATTATTGCATTGAAAGTCAATACATTTGTGAATAGGAAAATTAGCCAACCGATAGAATGTAGTGTCCAGTCGAGAAACCGACATTCTAGTCAACCGACTGGTGGTCCTATCGACTGACTAGTGATTCACAACAGCCAAAAATTCATAAGATTTGTCCCATAATGTCCCCAATTTTGTGAAAACCTAGCCCATCCACTTCTATATAAAGTGGGGGTGTCCAAGGCTCTCAACACTATTATGGTAGTTATGTAGGCATGACAAGTAGGGTATTATGTGACCTTAATGAGATTAAGTGCCTAGAAGCATACATATAGAATATGACAAGGAGTTGTGCATACCATATATCCAAGAATTGCATGAGATGCGATTGGAAAATGTTGCCTACTTAATAAATGGTTATGGACACCGACGTTGGTTGGGTATTAACTGAACTATTTTGGATCTTGCCTCACTAGATGGTTGTTAGTTGCAATCTTCTCAACTGATAGTGAGAGCTATCGAATTGAACAAAATAGTGGGAGAAATAAGTAACTAAATGCGTTATTAATATCATTAAATTTGTATTTTTAATCAAATAAAATAAAAAGGGTTTTGACGAAATGAAAAATTCCCTTGTAGAAAATGGCAAACAACAACAACTTTTCCTTGTGATCGATGCTTGAGAAGGATAAGTTGAATGGAAATAACTTCCACAAATGATTCAGGATGTTGAGAATCATTCTCACTCAAGAGAGTGATCTCTATGTTCTAGAAACACCAGAGACATATGAACCCACTCCCACCACACCTAAGACTGAAGGGGATGCTTACAAGAAGCATACCCAAGACAACGTAGATGTCAAGTGCATGATGCTATGGTCAATGAACTAAGATTTTTGGATACAACACACAAATATGAATGTTCTCAAGATGGTAATGTACCAAGAGATCAAGTGGGCCTCATGTGCTCAAGTTGATTGGGTATGTGGAGAACCTAGAGAGACTATGATTTCCCTTAGGCCAAGAGTTGGACAAAGATGTGATTCTATAGTCATCTCCAGAATCATATAGCCAATTTGTCATGAAATACAACATGAACAATTTTGATAAGCCATTGTTAGAAATGCCTCACATGTTGAAAAATGTTGAAGCACAAATGAAGAAGGACTAACAAAAATCTGTGATGATGATCAAAAAAGGGAAAGGAAAGTCCAAGGGCAAAGTAAAGGCTAAGAAGAGTTCTAAAACTAGCTAGAAGCCCAAGTCTTCTGCACTTAAAGCAAAGGTAGTGGTGAATAAGGAAGGCAATCGTCACCACTATCACCATGTCAGACAATGGAAAAGGAATTGTCCTCTTTACCTAGAGGAACTGAGGAAAGTGAAGTAGGGGATAAAGATATCCACTAACAATATATATGTTATTGTGATAAATATGTCTACTTATTCATCTTGGTACTGCATACCGGATGCGGATCTCACATATGTTCTAATATACAAGATCTAAAAAAAGTAAACCTTTAAGGAAGGGGGAGGTCAAACTACACATAGCAAATGGAGCAAGAGTTGTTGCCACTATAGTTGGAACCTATTATCTACCTCTGCCTAGTGGGCTTGTCATAGAGTTAGAGAACTATTGTCATGTACCTCTCATTAATAGAAACATCATTTCTATATCTTGTATGAACAAGAATGGATTCTAATATCATATTAAGAATGACTGATGTTCTATTTCTAAAGATGAGATATTTTATGGTAGTGCCCTTATTCCTATGGTTTTTAGTTATTAGATCTAAAAACAAATGTTTTTATAATGTAAATACCAAAAGGTTAAGATTGGATAATTTAAACAAAACATACATTTGGCATTATCATCTAGGGCACATTAGCGAGAAACACATTTCTAGACTCCATAAAGATGATTATCTAGACCCTTTTAACTTCGAATCAATAGAGACATGTGAATCTTATTTATTGAGAAATATGACAAACTCTCCTTTCACTGGACACGATGAGAGAGCTAGTGATCTATTGGGACTTGTACATACTAGTGTGTGTGGACCATTTATCACAAATGTTAGAGGTGGTTACCAATACTTCATTACCTTAACTGGTGATCTCAGTAGGTATGGCTATGTGTACTTAATATAGCACATGTTAGAAACCATTAGAAAGTTCAAGGGTTTCATGAATGAAGTATAGAACCAACTTGGTAAAAGTATTAAAGCACTTTATTCTAATTGTGGTCTAGGGTTTAAGGACCTTCTGTGAGACCGTAGTATCATATAATAATGGACTTGACCTGGAATACCACAACATAATGGCGTATGAGAAAGAAGGAACCACACATCACTAGATATGTTATATTCGATGATGAGTTTTTCTTGTATTCTGACTTCCTTCTGGGGATATGCTCTAGAAATTGCAACATTTACACTTAACTATTTACCATCTAAATCAATTGAAAAGACACCATATGAGATATGGTATGAGAAGCATCCTAATGCGTCCTTTATGAAGATTTGGGGGCTTGATGCTTATATGAGAATGCAACTTCCCGAAAAGAATTGAACCAAATCAAATAAATGTTATTTTGTTGGATATCCTTAGAAAACCAAGGGATATTACTTCTACACTCCATTTGAAAACAAAGTGTTTGTTGCCAGGGATGTTGTATTCCAAGAAAAGGAATTTATTTCCAAAAGAATTAGTGGGAGGGAAGTAGAACTCGAAGAGGTTTGAGACTAATAAGAAAATATTAAACGTGTAGAGGTACAAAAGGAACATGGAGAGTAACAAACTATTATGGGATTTGAAATTCATCATGTAACACATGAACCTCGTAGATCTAGTAGGACAAGCCTTGAGACTAAAAGATTTGGTTATCTTGTGACTCAAGAAGGTGATGATTTGGTCGTAGATGATGAGACAACAACCTACCTAGAATCTTTTAAGGGACTAGAGTCTGAGAAGTGGCTTGAGACCACGAGATCTAAGATGAAATCCATGTACACCAACAAGGTATGGACCTTGGTGGATCTACCTAATGGTGTAAAACCCATAGGATGCAATTGAGTCTTCAAGAAGAATAATGAAATGGATGGTAATGTACAAACCTATAAAGCTCGACTGGTTTCAAAGGGTTTCATATAAGTTCAAGGTGTTGACTATGATGAAACCTTTTCTCCAATTGCCATGGTTAAGTCCACCAGGAGCATGCTTGTCATTCCAACTTATTATGACTATGAGATTTGGTAGATGGATGTTAAAACCATGTTCTTTAATGAGAATCTTCATGAGGATGTGTACATGACACAACCCGGGAGTTTTAAATCCAAAAGAAGCCAATAGAGTTTGTAAGCTATAAAGGTCAAATTATGGATTAAAGCAAGCATATTGGATCTGAAATATTCAATTTGACAAAATAGTCAAAGAGTTTGGATTTAGTCAAAATGAAGATGAATCATGTATTTATAAGAAGGTTAGTGGGTGCATGATCATATTCCTGATATTATATGTAGATGACATACTATTTATGGGGAATGACATGCATACTTTACAAATGGTAAAAGCATGGCTGGGAAGTACATTCTCTATGAAGGACTTATGCAAAACATCCTATATCTTAGGAATTAAGATTTATCGAGATAGATCAGAAGGCTTCTTGACCTAAGGTAGAGTACATACATTGACAAGGTGCTTAAAAGGTTCAACATGGAGAACTTAAAGATAGAAAACTTACCCATGTCTCATGGTATTAGTATCCCTTCGATATCAATGTCCCAACTCTTGGGAAGAACAGGGACACATGAGTATGATTCCATATGCATCTGTAAATGGATCTATCATGTGTGAAATGTTATGAACTCATCATGATGTCTCGTATAATTTGGACATGATGGGAAAATATCAATCAAATCCTGGTGAAGGCCACTAGACTATCGTGAAGAACATCCTTAAGTACTTCAGAAGAACTAAGGATGATTTTTTTATCTATGGTGGTGAGGAAGAGTTGGTGGTAAATGTTACACTTATGCAAGCTTCCAAACTGACACATATGATTTCGATCGCAATCTCAATTTGTGTTTTACCTCAACAATATAGTTGTAAGCTGGAAGAGTTTGAATCAAGAATAATTATTGATTCTACAATAGAGGTTGAGTACAATACTGCCTGTAATGCAACAAACGAAGCTATTTGGATCAATAATTTGTCATTGAACTTAGGGTGGTTCCAAGCATCAACAATGAAGTATAGTTGTATTGTGACAACAATGGATCTATTACACAAGCTAAGTAACCTGGATTGTATGAGAATCACATACAATGATGGTTCCATATCATATAAGAGATTGTACAATGAGGGGATGTCCCCTAACAAAAGAACTTTCACAATAGAAGCATGAAGGGCATGTTAGATCACTCGAGATTAAATTCATGGGTGATTGCCTCTAAGTGCAAGTGGGAGTTTTTTTGGTATGTATTCCTTGAGAGACAATCATATGATTATTGTAATATGGAATCATGTACTTTATTTGATTAGAAATAAAGGCAATTTTCATCTATATTTTTGTTCAATTATGAGATGATGGTATAACATGATAGATGTCTAAAGAATGATGTTACTTGTTGCCATATGTCTTCATGTTGAGGACCTAAACAATGAGATCATATGTATGATAAGAGTATATACATTCTTGTTATGTCCTTACTTGGATTTTATTGTGGAAACAATATAGGCAATAATAATATACAAGACTAGAATGTGTTTTGACTGATGATAGAATCTCATTTGTCACGATATATGATATCAAGCCAAACACATAGGTACTTGTTAGAGAATAGTGTATCAGACAGACCCACCATGAGAGTGATACACGAAAATTGTTGAATAGTAGTTGGAATCAACTCTTATTGTGATAGTGATGATTGTAGTTCTTAGACTTGAAGTCACTACACTCATCACATTCCATTCATTATATTTGACACCGGTCAACGTGACCTTAAATAAGGTCTACCATAAAGGTGGTTCTCAGATACGATGTGACACATGGGGATTGACTATGAGTGATGTAGATGGTATTTTTCCCTCTCACAGGAGTTGATATCCTAGCCACTTGATAAGCGAGATTCAGAAACATATGGCCATACTCATTTGAATCAATATGTGATATATGATCTCACATACATCTCAGATAGTCTGTTCGAGTTCTAGGAACATGGATAAATACTAAGAGGATGATGATTCCATGCCTCATGTTCAATCTGGATATCAATGACAAAGGAACTATACGATCATGATAACACTAATCACAAATGTAGGTTGAAGTTGTTCTCCAACTTTCCAATTACTTTGGTATCAATTGTGTGTTGCTAGACATTGCTCATTGCTTGTGTTGTCATAATGTAGTTATGGACATTTGCTTCCAATGAAATTTTGGACCCATAGGTTCACACACATAGGATGCACTTGGAATAGGAGTTTACTCATGGATAAGATTTAACTTGGTTGCTAAAGTGTTTAGGTAATAGACTCAAACAATGCCGGCTATCAGTTGGCTGACTGGAGTGTCCAGTCGACCAACTAGGCATGCCAGTCAACTAACTAAAAAATCCTATCGATCTACTGGATGATCAGTAGGACTAGATCAAGGAGTTGATGTTGAAGTCATGATATGCATTAATCATCGCATTGAAACCTAGTACTTTTGTGAATAGGAAAATTAGCCAGTCGACCGACTGGAGTGTCAAGTCAACTGATTGACATGCCAGTTGAGCTACCAATGATTTGCAACAGTAAACATTCATGAAATCCATCCCATCGTGTACCCAATTTTATAGAAACCCTAGCCATCCACTCTAATATAAAGTGATGGCCATGTCTCGCAACACTCTTAATTGACAAAACTCCTCATCTTAACATTGTGGTAGCATGAGAGCCAGATGAATCTTACCCATAAAATGGAGTGATAGCCAAAGGGGAGAAAAGTCAACACTAGCACGTTGACAATACAAAGGCACAACTCCATCCTGTTAGTTCTAGAAGAACGACATGAAGTTGCCGGTGGTCTACATGGACTACATATAGGTGTGGAGGCCATCACCATAATGCTAGGAGGACATTGTCAACATCCGTCCAAGGTGCAACACCAGGAGGCCACCACCAAATATTGTCCATGTACTGCTTAAGAAAGAAGCACAACTCTATAGGAATTATCGTTGGACTTGTTCCAGGATCAGGTATATGCGTTGCATCTTACTTTCCGTTCATAGTAGTTGGCACGATCTAGTGGTTTATGGGGAATAATGCAAGAAGTTTTTATTTCTGTTGTCATCCTTATTGCCATATTACCCTCCATAATTGGTTCCGTTCCCCCTTACTATCCCTCCTCAATGTTGGGAAATATGGGAATAGAGTAGGCAATCGAAATAATTTTTTTCTACCCATATTTTCCTTATCTAGCAGATCGCGTAAAAAATGATGTATATGGGGAATACAATATAAGACAAACCTTATCACAGAGAAATTCCAATGACTATTCTTGTAGAGATATGTGCTTCCTTCACAAGCAACACATGGATGACAACTGTAGGCATCCTTCTGGTGTAGCACACACATATAATGCCTGACAATGTCCTCCTAATGTGGTAACAATAGCCTCCATGTCTCTACGTATTCCACATGGACTATTGGAAGCTCCACATTGCACTTTCAAATATGAAGGGGAGGAGTTATCCTTCCATTTGTCAATGTGCTAGCGTCAACTTCCTTTGCTAGAAGGATGCCCGTGGAAAACTAAATCCGATCATATCAATTTAAATCCCAATAGTCCTTAAATTGAAGTGGCTCTGATACCACTGTTGAGCAATATGGGACATATTAGCAACACAAATAAAAAAAATTCTCCCTGTATTTTCCTTACACATCAACAATGATGTATCTTGGTAAGAGGGTGCAAGATATACCTTGTCTGGAGCAAGTCCAATGACTTATTTTTATAGAGATATGTGCTTCTTTTAGAAGTAGCACATGGACGTCAATTGTAGGCATCCTTCTGATATAGCACACATGAACGATGGTTGATGAAATCCTCCTAGAATGGTAACAAAAGCATCCACGCCTCTACATAGTCCATCTAGAACTCCATGTTGCACTTTCAAAGTCGATGAGAATGAGTTGTCCTTTAATTTGTCAACATGCTAGCATCGAGTTTCTTTCCCCTTGCTATCTCTCCCTTAGAGTTAAGACTAACATGATCTCTCACACATTATCAGAACTATGATATGAGGAGTCTTGACATATAGCCAAGTTGTCACAAACTATAATGTGGAATTTTTTGCTACACCGTTGTTCGAGTTTCCTGGAATGTTGAGAAATGTCAAGACACAAATGATGAAGGACAATCCTAGATCTATGATGATGATCAACAGATGAAAGGGGAAGTACAAAGGTAAAGGCAATGCCAAGAATAGTTCTAAGGCTAGCTAGAAACCCAAGTATTATGCACTTAAAGTAAAAGGGAGGAGTCCGTAAGGAAGGGAATGCCATCATTGTCACCAACTTGGACACTGGAAAAGGCATTCTCCTCTTTACATAGAAGAACTCAGGAAGAAGAAACAAGGGGTGGAGACATACACTTTAGGTATATACATTATAGAGATAAATATACCTACTTCATCATCTTAGGTATTAGACTACTGCATGAGGATCTCATATTTGTTATTATGTAGAGAATCTGAGAACAAGTAAGAAAGATGAGGTGGAACTGCATAGAGCAATAGTTATTCCCACTGCACTTGGAACATGTAATTTATCTCAGCCCAATAGGCTTGTAATAAAATTAGTGGATTGCTATTATGAAACTTCCTTTAGTAGAAACATCATTGTATCTTGTTTGGACAAGAGTGGATTCAAATTTCATATAATGAAAGATTGATGTTCTATGGCAGTGCCCCAATGTCTCATAGTCTATACTCGATAGTTCTAGAGACAACTATATATAATGTAGATACTAAAAGACTAGATGACTCAAGCAGAACATACCTATGGCATCATTGTCTAAGCCATATAAATGAGAAACATATCTCTAGATTCCATAAAGATGGTTATCTAGACTCTTTTGGTTTTAAACCAATAGAGACACATGAGTCTTATTTATTGGGAAAAAGACAAAAGAACCTTTCACTAGAAAATAGTGGGATAATGAGTGATCTATTGGGACTCATACATAATGATGTATGTGGACTTTTTTGGAAAAAATGCTAAAGAT
Organism: Alisma plantago-aquatica; assembly: GCA_963693085.1. Lineage (NCBI taxonomy): Eukaryota > Viridiplantae > Streptophyta > Magnoliopsida > Alismatales > Alismataceae > Alisma > Alisma plantago-aquatica. The sequence goes on along the minus strand of OY856410.1, from coordinate 355,397,640 downwards.
GGTTACCAATATTAAAGCACTTCAATATGATCAATGTGGAGAATACTTGAATTAAGAGTTTGAGAACCTTCCTCTAGATCTTGGTATTATATTACAATGGACACTACTTGAAACATAATGGTCTATCAGATTGAAGGAATCATACCCTATTGGACATAGTGCAATCTTAGATAAGTCTATTTAATTTTATAATCTTCTTCTAGGGGATATGCTTTAGAAACCATAGATTCACACTAAATTGTGTACCATCTAAATAGGTTCAAGAAACACCATTGATATATGGCATGGGAAACGTCTCGACGTGCTTTTATGAAGATTTGGAGACGTGAATCTTATGAGAGAAAATAGTTTCTTGAAAACCTTGATCCCAAATCAGATATATGTTATTTGTTGGATACTACATCTGACAACAAAGTGTTTGTTGCCAAGACTCATGTGTCCCTCAAAAGGAATTTGATTCCAAAGAAAATAGTGGGTGAGAAGTAGAACTCAAAGAAGTTTGAGACCAACAAGAAAACATTGAACTTGTATAGGTATAGAAGGGGAAAGGAGAGTCAAAAATTGTTGTGGATCTCAAGTTCCTCATGTAACACTTGACCTCATAGATCTAATAGGACATGCCTTGAGCTTGAAATATTTGGATATCTTATATCTCAAGTAGGCGATGAGTTGGTCATAGATCTGTTGAGGGACCAAAGTTTGAGAAATTTCTTGAGGCCATGAGATCTAAGATGGACTCCATGTATATCAATAAGGTATGGACCTTGGTAGATCCACCTGAAGGGGTAAGACCCATAGGGTGTAAGTGTGCCTTGAAGACCGACATTGATGACATTAGCCAACGAAATGGATGACATTAGTCATGGTTAAATATATCAAGATCATGTTTTCCATTGCAACCTAGATACAAAGGTCAATCTTTCTATTGAAGCAAGCATCTCAGAGCTGAAATCTTCAATTTGACAAGACAATAAAATAGGTTTGTTACACCCACATCCCAAGATAACCACTAATCATGAGATTAGGGCATAAGTTGAGGATTATACATAATACAAAGATCACTCATGACTTTTTCTTTGATTTCAAACAATTATTTTGCTCACATTCAATCACATAAATGGACTATATGAGGGGATTTAAAACTGAATTATTCTAATATTATTTCAACAATAAAGATACATATCTAAAAATTCATTATGTTTCTCACACTTCCATGTAGATACGACATGATAAAAGTTACACATAATCATTTACAACTCTCGCACTACTCTACAAGGACCTATAATGATATGGATTGATTGAACTTAACTAATATGATACTTTGCTTTTTTTGGCATATCTACTCTGGCATTGACATTCTTCAGATCAACATGGTTTCCCTAAAATTTGTGAGTATAGGGGTGACCTACTCGCTTAGTGAATGATTACTTTAAAGAAATAGTATAAAACACTTTAAGAGTCAAAGATATATTATTGAGCAAGTGAATTTAAAGTAGAACAATAATGAACTATGGAGGAACTAATCATTCACAGTTATATATATGGTAGGTTACTCTATATGACTAGAAGGAGTAAATAATTCATTGAACATTCTTGATCAATCACAAAGGAAACTAGTGTTGAATCAAGGTCTAAATTGACTAAACTCTTGTTTTGATAATGACTAAAAATTCCACTGATTTGTGTCTAATGGTTCTACTTGTGTAATTTTAGATTATGTATAGATGCACTCCAAATGACCCAACTTGTGTATCCCAACTTGGAGAAATACAAGTCCAAATCAATGCAAGTGCACTTTTATGGAATATGATGTATCTATATTAGAATCATGTTGTAAATCACTTATAATGATTGTATGACTTGTAATTAAGATTAGAAAAAATCGGTAGCACTTAAAATGAACATTTAAGCACTTTAATGACGATTTATAAAATTCATCATAGAGTGCCTGTTCCGTCGAGTTTCATCCTTGAGAAACTTGACTAACACCCTTGATGGATTTTGGGAATCGGGAGGTTTGGCCGAGTTGGTCCCAGAACAAACTCGACTGACAGCCAACACAACCAAAACAAATTTAAGCCATCGGTCGAGTCTCATCTAGGAAAAACTCAACTGATGCTTCAAATTTGCTTTGTTTCATAGTGTAATCGGTCAAGTTACCTTTATTGAAACTCGATCGTCTGCACTGTATCAGTGTGCACAAAAAGTGTTTTAGCTGTTGGAGTGTTGTAAACATCAAAAATAGATCTGTTGCAACACCCCAAATGACTTTAAGTCATCCTTAAGTGTTTCTACTGGCTAGTAGGCATCCCAAACTATAATAGGATCCCTTGAGCTTCATCTCATGGTTAGCCAAGGACTATGAAGGTTTCTATATTATAGTTGAATGCCTCCAAGAGCCTCCTTTGACTATATAAGATTAATCACTTACTACATCCATTAGACTGAGTAGGATATTTGTAAGAGATCTAGTCCTACATGTATATCTTGTGAATCTCTCACTTCCTCCACCTAACTCTCTTTCTACCATGAAGATGAAAATTCTCTCTTATGGATAAAAGAGGTGAAGAAGAAGAAGAAGGGAAGGAATCCCTTGGTGAAAGCTTCTCCTCGACGAAGGTGAAGTCAAAGGCAGAAGATCCATGAAGAGTGGGTAATTCCTTTAGGGTGGAAGGCTTGTTGCAAGAGTGAGTAAGTCATTGATGAAGGCGGAAGACTCGATGAAAAATTGGACAAGACCTTGTAGATATTGAAGACTATTGGTCATGGATAGGTAAGTCCTTTGGTAGGTTATTGGCTCCCTTGTCCTCAAAGTGAAGGTTGGGTATCCTTGGCCTGAAAAAGAAGGTCATATGTTGTATGTCTTATAATGGAATATAAGTATGCAATGGTTGCAAAATCCTAGATGTTAACCTCTCTAGGTAGTGTAATAACTTTCTTCTAGTTTGGAGATGGGAACCAATATACATATTTTGTGTCACTTGGTCTTGTTCAATCTCTCTCTCCCTTGCTATGTATGTTTAGTTGCACTCAAAGTTCATATTTTCCATATTAACTTAGAAATATCTTGAAGGTATAATAATTTTGGTTCATGTCTTTTTTTGGTGTAACCAACGTGCCTCTCTCTTTCTATTTTTTTGGATCAAAAAATATTTACATCAGCGGGAAAAGGACAAAAAATGGAAACAAAACAAGGAAAATATGTACATCAAAACCTATATGTGCAAACTATAGATGTTCCTAACACAAAAGCTCCAGGTGACACTTGCATCTTTTGCAGTATCATAGAAAATACACCCATTCCTTTCCCCCCAGGTGTAATAGAGAACAACCAGGACAACAATCCTCTTCTCTCAAGAACATATCAATGAGTCATTTAAATAGCAAGGACCCTCCCATATTCAATGCCGAAGAACTTCCAGACAACAAAAACATAATCACATTTGAAGAACAGATGTTCAATATTCTCAGAAACCCTTTTACAAAGATTACATCTTTATTTAAGTGTTTTATCTGTATTCACCCCCTCTAGAGCCCACCCTAGATCCAACAAGTGGTATCATAGTTGGTTTTCTCCAAGCATACTTCCACAAGTAGGAGAAGATGGGTGATTATCAAGTTGGGAGATACTTGATCAACATTCCAATCTTTGATGGGAGTAACTTCCTCTATTAGAAGAGAAGGTTACAATACTACATCTAAGGATCAAGTCTTGAGATATAGAGAATGATGGATCTTTCATACAAGCTACTAGAGACAAATATAGATGAATGTGATGAGGCTATTTTGAAGAAAGAAACCTTGAATGCAAGACCCATCAACATTCTCTATGCCTCCATGTACCCCGCCAAGTTCAATCAGATTTCCTCTTTTGAGGTGGCACATGAAGTATGTAGAAGGCTATGTGTAACTTATGAGGGGACAAAGCAAGTGAAGCAAAGTAAGGTCTACATGCTCAAAGGGATTCTTAGAAAATTCAAGATGGGAAAGGCGGAAAGGGCGAAAGATATGTACTCAAGGCTAAATACCATTGTAAATGGTCTTTCCGTTCTAGGTCATCCTATGGATAGAGGAGAGATCAACTCAAATAAGCTTAGAACTCTCCCCAAGAGGTGGGAATCCAAGGTGACTTCCATTGAATAAGCAAAGTCTCTTAGTGTTATTCCTATTGAGGAACTCATAGGAAATATTCAAGCCCAAGAAACTACACTTGACAAACAAGAGGAAGAAGAAAGAGAATAAGAGAAAGAGTTCATGATAATGAAGAAGGATGAAATCAAAGCCCAAGTTGAATCCATTGTAAGTCAATCCTATCCATCCTTCAAGTTGAAGAAGATGACATGTACTCCAAGGGCAGACTCTACAAAGGAAAGTCTTTCTCCTCTATGTGGTGCTTCAAATGTGGAAAGAAGGGTCACTTAAGGAAGATTGCCCACAAGACAAAAATACCCATCATCACAAGAGAAAAGAAGATAAGCACAAGAAGAAGGAAAAATGGCATAAAAGCTCTAGTGAATCCTCCAACTCAAGCTCAAGTGAAGACTCAAGTGGAGGATCTAGCTCTAGCTCTAGCTCTAGTGAAGATGGAGAATGTCATTTTTCTCTCACGACCTCTCTTTAGATAAAGAATCTTTAATTGCAATTACTCATGCTACTACTGCCTCTCTTAAGTCTTCTAAAAAGAAAAAGAAAAATCTTGCTAGAATTGTTGAAAAATTTAAACTAAAAAAAGATGATCTTGAACAAGCTAATATTTGCTTGCTAGATGAAAACAATGCATATCATAGTCAAGTTGACTCTCTTAAACTTGAAAATGCTAATTTGTTTGATAATCTCAAACTATTGTTCCTAGTTATAATGAAGAGAATACTAAATTTGTGAATTCTCTCTTGCTTGATATTGATGTTATTAAAATTAAAAATGAGGGAAATGATTTTGTTTTGCAAGGAATAGAATATGAAAATAGTATCTAACTTTATAATATTTCTTTGCTTGAAACTAAAAATGCTTCCTTGTTTTCTAAAATCAATGTCCATGAATATTTTTCTAGTTCTAATCGTTGAGAGAGTAATGTTTCTTCTCTTCACATCAATAAGTATTCTTATATGACTAAATCTCTTTACTTAGAAATCAATCTTTTGCATGCTAGAGATAATATCAATCAATTGCCTTCTATGATTACTTCTCTTATGCATGATAATAATAGTTTGAGATCTTCTATGCAAAGATTCTTAGATGATAAATAGAATCTTAATCAAGTCCTAGATCATACTACCAAACAAATGGGTAGAGATGATCTTGGACTTGATAGTAGCCAAAGGAACAACAAAAACAAAGGACCTTCAATTTTCAATGAAGAATCCTTTAGTTCCAAGGCTGTGAGATCATGTATACATTGCAATGAAATTGGTCATCATTTCACATATTTCCTTTTTAGGAAAGCACCTAAGAGTAATAGGACATGGGCTGCTAAGATAACCCCTCCAGACCCAAAAATATGATTGGGGACCATTTCATCTTGTAGGTTACTTACAATTGCATTGAAATGAGCAAGTGGTTTGCAAATTGGTTTCTTAATCTACATAAAAGAAGAAAGGTGAGATTTGTATGGGATGGAAACAAGCAGAAAAGTAATGGTAAGAATAGAGGTAAAGATACTCTTGCTCATATCCAATCATAGCTTCCTTTTGACTAGTTAGTATACACTATACATATGATTTTTGAGTCAAAATTGATATATTGTGTTTCTCATCACTTTCTTGCTCAAAAACTATTTTTGATGCTTCATAGTGCATTACTAACTTTCTTACACATGTTTGAATATGGTTTAATATTTTTATCATGCCTCTAGATATGTATTCTGAAATATATGTGCTTTTTGAGAGCAATTGTCGGCTATCAAGTTTGTCCTGAAAGAAACTTGACTGACAAGCAACAATGGATGTTGCTAATATTTGTTGTCGGCCGAGAAGTTCAACCCATAAACTTGACCAAAAACACTGTGTATAGAATACACAGATGGCTTTTTGGATGAGAATTCCCCTCTCAACTAAACTTTCTCAACCACTAGCCTTATTATAGGGAACTCCCTTTGGTACTTTTATGATATGCATATTGACATGCTTTAAATTGTCTATCTTGCATACAACTTTATCTCTATAATTTCTCTAAATTGGTATATCTAAATCTTGTAATTACCTATCTTGAGTTGTTATGCATGTTTTGATGATGATCTGTTTGAGTCTCTTGGTTGTGTCTTAAGTTGCTTCTGTTGTGCTCGAACTTGCTACATCTATCTAGTAGTATATATTTTGATGAAACTTGAGGTTCTTAATGGTAATAATCTTTTAGTAATAATACATATTTGCTTGTGAGTAATATTCTTTCATGCTTTTGAAATTAATTATCTCTTTGTTTGGATATCCCTCTACATCTAATCATAGCTTGTTCTTTAACTTATGCATCCTTTACTATGATCTATATCATACAACAAGTCTTAAATTGTGATATCATATATTAGTAGTCCATCTACATGTAGTTCTAGTCTTGTTCATCAATTGGTATCGAACTATATGTTATGCTTGTATCTTTTTTTATACATATTCAAGCTTGTTCCTTGACCTGCATATCTACTATCTTGAGTTACTTGATTGCATAGCGTTGCCTTGATTTTTTTTCCAAATTTACATTATGGGTTGTTCTAATGCATGTCTTGATTTTATTTATATACTATGCTTGGACAAGCCCCTAATTTTTCTCTTCTACTCTTCTTTCTAACAATTGGTATATCCTTTTACTAGCAAGTTGTGTTTTCACCCCTCACTTTTTGAAATGACAAAGGGGGAGAAGACATGACTTATGTAAAGAGGAGAATACAAGGGGAGAAGACATACATGTAGAACATATATGAGTAGAAGACATAGTTTCTATGAATGTTATGAAAGCTAACCAAGTAGGAGAAATAACATCGATTGAGGGGGAGCATATGAACTCAATTCTACTGAAACCCCTAAGTTTCTCCAAAGGTATGATTTACTTAAAAGCTTTCAATACATTTATGGAATGGTTTGTCATTTTCAAAAAGGGGGGGGATGTTGACTCAAGGTCAATTTTGACTCAAGGTCTAAATTGTCTAAACCCTTGTTAACGACTAACCATTCATTTAGTTGTGTCTAATGCTTCTACTTGAGTAATTTCAGAATAGGTATATACACACTTCAAATGACCCAACTTGCACATACCAACTTGGAGAAATACAAGTCAAAATCAATGCAAGTGCATTTTGTGGAATATGCTGTATCTCTATTAGAATCATGTTGTAAATAACTTGTAATGATTATATGATTTGTAATTTAGTGTAAGACCCCTGACCTAGCTTAGTGATGATCTTTTTTTAATAAGATGCTTAAACCTTAATTTAATCACGTGATGAACCTTAATAACAAGTGATGTGCTTATGCTTTCAGTTTGGTCCAGTTTGCATGATGTTTGAGTTAATTCTGTTATATGTATGCTTATTTTGGACCAAGTTGCAATTTACCCATGTTAAGGCTTTACCTTAAAATTTGTCACATGTTTAATGTGCCTCCTATGTTTTTGCATCATGATAGGGGCAATGATGATTCGGGGTGCCTCGTTGGACCTTAGTTGATGTAGTGACATCATGTGTGTTGAACATAGGGTTTGCATGGATGCATGAGTTGATGTTGGTGTCAACCGTGTTGTTGACCCTTTTTGTGTAGCTCATGAGGTGTTTCTTCTTGTTTGTGATGTAGCAATCAATGTGCCTTGTTTTGGTTTGGTTTGTAGGGACTGAAGAGGTTTTGAGAAAGTTCTTTTGATGTAGCGATCATTTGCCTTGGTGGACATGGGTAGCGGTTGCTACCATGTGGTTGCCTTGCTTTTGCTTCAACCAAAGGGGTTAGTGGACCAAGTGGTCTCTACCCTAGCTTTAGTTTTAATGATATTTTGTACATATACATCTTGAGTGCTTGTATGGTCGAGCTTTAGAGGGACAAGTGTCACTAGTGGTTTTGGTATCTTGACACTGTTGACTCAAGGTCAATGTTGACTCAAGGTCTAAATTGACCAAACCTTTATTTTTATGATGACTAAACATTCCAATTATTTGTGTCTAATGCTTCTACTTGAGTAATTTCAGATTAGGTATAGACACACTCCAAATGGCCTAACTTGCGCTTCCTAACTTGGAGAAAAGAAAAGTCAAAATTAATGCAAGTGCACTTTTGTGAAATATGATCTAAATCCATTAGAATCATGTTGTAAATCACTTGTGATGATTGTATGACTTGTAGTTAATCTTAGAAAAAAAAGAAGCAATTAAATCAAATATTTAAGCACTTCAATGACATTTTTCAAAATTCATTACTAGGTGATTTTTGATCAAGTTTCTCCTGTGACTAACTCGACCGATCCCCTTACTGGATTTTGAGAAAATTCAAGTTCGGTCAAGTTGTACACTCACAGAACTCAACTGATTCCTACATTGAGAAAAACTGATTTAACCATTCAGTCGACTTTCATCTAGGATAAACTCGACTGATGGTTCAAACACCCTAACAACAGAAAAAAGATTTCATCAAATTCTATTGAGTCTGACTCATAGTGATCATTTAGCAAAGAATGACTTTGGTTATCAAATGATTGAACAACCAAGATCATAGTGCAATCGTTCGAGTTACCTTCATTAAAACTTGACCGATCGCACTGTATAGAAAGTGCAGGAAAAGTGTTTCTAGCCATTTGAGTATTGCAAAACTCAAAAAAAAAATTTGTTGCAACACCCCAAACGTCTAGTATTCATTCTTAAGTGTTCCCACTAGCTACTAGACATCCCCAATATAAATTGGACCCCTTGGGCTTCATCCCATGGTTAGCCAACCACTGTGAAGGTCCCTATTCTATAGTTAAGTGCATCCTACAACCTCCTCTATCTCTAAGCTTAATCAATTGCATCATACATTAGAGTGAGTAGGAGATTTGTGAGAGAGCTACTCCTACATGTATATCTTGTGAGGCTATCACTCCAATATCTCATTTCCACCATGAAGTTGAAGATGAAGATTCTCTCTCTTGTCTAATAGAGGTGAAGAAGAAGAAGGCAAGGCTGAAGGCTTGAAGCAAGAGTGGGTAAGCCCTTAGTGAAGGTAGAAGACTCCTTGCTCAAGTGGGTAAGCCTTTGGTGAAAGATTCTCCTTGGTTAAGGTAGAAGACTCCTTGCTCAAGTGGGTAAGCATTTGGTGAAATATTCTCCTTGGTAAAGGTGAAGTCAAAGGCAGAACATCCAAGAAGAGTGGGCAATTCCTTCAATGTGGAAGACTTGTGCAAGAGTGGGTAAGTTCTTGGTGAAGGCAGAAGACTCGTTAAGTCCTTGGTGAGGTACAAGACTCTTTGTTGTATAGGTAAGTCCTTTGGTAGGTTGTTGGTTACCTTTTCCTTAAAGGGAAGGTTGGGTATCCTTGTCCGAGAAAAGGAAGGTCGTTTGTTGTATGTCTTATAAGGGAATATAAGTATGGAATGGTTGCAAAATACTAGGGCTTGACCTCTCTAGGTAGTGGATGACTTACTCTTAGTTTGGAGTAAGGAACCACTCTAAACATCTTGTGTTATTGTGTTGGTTCAATCTCTCTTATCCTTGCTATGCATGTTTAGTTGCACTCAAAGTTCATACTTTCCATATTATCTTATAAATATCTTGAAGGTCTAATGAATTTTGTTTAAGTGCATTTTAGCTCTATTCACCCCCATCTTAGAGAAAATCACCCATCTTAGGATCCAACAAGTGGCATCAGAGCGGGTCTTCTCCAAGCATACATCCACAAGTAGGAGAAGATGGGCAATTACCAAGGTGGGAGATACCCCATTAGCATTCCAATCTTTGATGGGAGGAATTTCCTTTATCAGAATAGAAGACTACAATTCTACATCCAAGGATCAAGTCTTGATCCATGGCAAATGGTGGACTATCCATACAAGCTACCGGAGACAAAGATAAAAGAATGGGATGAAGCTACCTCGAAGAAAGAAACCTTTACTGCAAGAGCCATCAACATTCTCTGTTCCTCCATCTCCCCCACTGAGTTCAACCAAATTTCTTCTTGTGATACAACCTATGAAGTATGGAGAAAGCTACGTGTCACTTATGAAGAGACAAAGTAAGTGAAAGAAAGCAAAGTCTACATGCTCAAAGGCCTCTTTGAAAACTTCAAGATGAGAAAGGAGGAGAGGATGGATGAGATGACTCAAGGCTCAACACCATTGTGAATGGTCTTTCCATTATAGGTCATCCTATGGATAGAGGAGATATCAACTCAAAGATCCTTATAAATCTCCCCATGAGGTGGTAATCCAAGGTGACCTCCAATATTTAAGAAATAAAGTATCTTGGTGATATTCCTATTGAAGAGCTCATAGGAAATCTACAAGCTCATGAAGTCAAACTTGAAAGGTAAGATGAAGAAGAAAGATAAGAAGAGAGAGCTCAAGAGAATTAAGAAGGCTAAAATCAGATCACAAATTTAGGCTATTTTTATTCAAGCTTCTCCATACTCTCAAGTTGAAGAAGATTCCATGTACTCCAAGGATAGACTCTACAAATGCAAGTCTTCCCTCTCAATCTGGTGCTTCAATTGTGACAAGAAGAGTCACTTCAAGGAAGATTATCCATAAGGCATAAATACCCATCATCACAAGAGAAGAGAATATAAGTACAAAAACAAGGAGAAATGGCACAAAAGCTCAAGTGACTTCTGCTACTCAAGCTCAAGTAAAGAATCTAGTGTAGGATCTAGATCAAGCTCTAGTGATGAAGGAGAATGCCATTTTTCTCTCATGGCCTCAACAAGTGAAGATCCAAATGTGGTAAATCTAAACACTTTAGATAAAGAATCTTTAATTGCTATTATTCATGCTACTCATGCCTCTTTTAATTATTTTAAAAAGAAAAAGAAAAATATTGCTAGAATTGTTGATAATTTGCATGTAGAGATAGATGATATTGAACATGCTAAGATTTAGTTTCTAGATGAAAACAATGCTTATCTTAGTCAAGTATACTCTCCAAAACTTGAAAATGCCAGTTTTCTTGATAAGATTAGAATTCTAGAAGCTCACCCTCTCATGCCTAGTTCTTATGAAGAGCATAGTAATATTGTGAATTCTCTCATGCTTGATATTGATGTTCTTAAAACTTAAAATGAAGTCAAGGATTTTTCTTTATAGGGATTAGAATATGAAAGTAGTGTTTTTGCTTGGAAATGAGAATGCTTCTTTGCTAGCTAAAATCAATGTTCTTGAATCTTGTTCTAGTTCTACTAGTAGAGAGAATAGTGTTGTTGCTCTTCATATTGATAAGATTCTTATATGACCAAATCACTTTTCTTAGAAATCAATCTTTTGCATGCTAGAGATAATATCAATCAACTGTCTTCTACTATTAGTTCTCTTATGCATTATAATCATAGTTTGAGATCTTCTACGCAAAGATTCTTAGATGACAAAAAGAATCTTAATCAAATCTTAGACCATTCTACTGAACAAATGGGTACAGATGGTATTGGACTTGATTCTATCCAAGGGAACAATAAAGAAAAAGGACCATCAATTTTCAATGAAGAATCCTCTATTTCTGAGGCTAGGAGATCATATAATCATTGCAATGAAATTAGTCATTATTCTACATATTGTACTTTTAGAAAAGCATCCAAGAGCAATAGGACTTGTGCTGCTAAGCTAACCCCTTTGAACCCAAAAATATGGTTGGGGACCATTTCATATTTCTTCTTATAGGTCACATTCAAATGGATTGACATGAGCTATATATTTGCAAATTGGTTCTCAATCCACATGATGTTTGAGGTACTTTTGCTATGTGTATGCTTGGTTTGTACCAAGTTGAAATTTATCACATGTTGGATGTGCCTCCTATGTTTTTGCATCATGAGAGGGGGAATGATGCTTAGGGGTGCCTCATTGGACCTTAGTTTATGTAGTGGCATCATGTGTGTTGAATCTAGGGTTTGCATGGATGCATGAGTTGATGTTGGTGTCGACCATGCCGTTGTCCCTTTATGTGTAGCTCCTGAGGTGTTTCTTCTTAGTTGTGATGTAGTGACTTATGTGTCTTTTTTTGGTTTGGTTTGTAGTGACTGAAGAGTTTTTGAGAATGTGATTTTGATGTAGTGATTGTTTGCCTTGGTGGGCATGGGTAGCGGCCGCTACCATGTGGTTGCCTTGGTTTTGCTTCGACCGAAGGGGTTAATGGACCAAGTGGTCATTACCCTAGCTTTAGTTTTAACAATCTTTGGTGCATACACATCTTGAGTGATTGCATGGCTGATATTTGGAGGGACAAGTGTCTTTAGTGGTTCTAGTATCTTGACACCTCAAATCCCTCACCTCTTTCCTACCCTTTGGTATTTATGCCCCTCCTTTTACATACAAGGAACCCCTTTAGATCTCCCTTCTTTCTCCCTTCTTGCTTGGAGTTGGCCTTGTTCTTGGTGGTGCAAGTGGAGGTATTCGAGCTTGAAGAAGGTGGCCTAACCCTTACATGTGGTGATCTAGGGTTGGATCATCTTCCTTTGTTGATCTTTTGGTGATCTGTGTGCTTGGTAAGTGGGTTATTCTTTTGATCTTATTTTTCTTGAAACCCTACCCTCCTTTTCTTCTCTTGGATGAGATTATTGTTCTCCACTGTGGCTATCTTGAGGAACTTCTCTCCATAGAGGTCAAATTAATGGTTCTCCCATGGTAGTACATGAGTGATATAAACATCTCATCTTTCTCTTTCTTTTTCAGCCTAGGGTTTGTACTCTCTCTCCTTTGAGCTTTATTTAACCTTGGTTTGCTCTTCTTCTCTTGATGTGATCTTTCTTGGTTGTGGAGTTGATCCAAGCTTGGCATTCCTTCTCTCTCTTAGATATTCTTGGTTTTTGGAGTTGATCTTCACCTCAAGGAGGGATATATAACTCTGTCCTCTACTATTGTTGCACATTATCTTGCATGCATGTTATCTTATATCTAAAACGTGATCATTAGTTGCTTGATGATGATACCTTATTTTAGGGTTTATGATTCCATAGTAATCTTGTGTAGATTATCTCTTTCTCTTAACCTTAATTCTTTCACTTGAGATCTAAGTGCTGGTGGAGTTGTTGATTCTTACATGCAACATCTTGATCGTTGGTTTATTCTCCATGTTTATGGTTTGATTATCATATGGAAGATGGTGGTTTTGAATCTTATTTGCATATGTTTGATGCTTGGTTTTATTCTTGTTATCTTGATTTCCATGTTGACCCTTGTGACACTTGTTTTAGGGTTTTTATGGTCATCACCTCCATGGGGTTTTCTTCTTGGTGACTCTTCAAATTCTTGGTGTTTTACTTCTATTTTCATCTCCATGTTTTACCTTGTTTCATGTGGTTGTTATGATCCATGATGGGAATTGTGGTCTGCATTTGGTTTGGTTGCAATAATCCTAGCACTAACCACCTTGGTCGCTATGTTATATTGACCTTGCATGGCCATGGTGTTTTCCTATTTGCTTGACCATTGTGGTTGTTATGCCTTGATGCATGTGTTGCAGACGCTACATGTGATGGTGTATGTGGTTGCTAAACATTTTGGTTGCTGCATGAGTGGTCACTACATGTAATGTTGTGTTGCGGTTGCTACACTTGAGGTGTTCCATGTGGTCACTACATATGGGATGGTCATTGTGGATGACCTAACCCTAGTGGTTGCTAGGCAATTAATTCTTAGTGGTTGCTAGAGGTGATGTAGCTCATATGGTCGCTACATGGTTGTAACAAAGTGAATTTTAGCATAAGAATGAATTTATTATTTTTTCCCCTCATTATACTCACTCATGGTCCCAATTCATTTTTCCCGGCCTCTAAATCAATACCTTTACTCAAATTCAAAATATGGTGATAAATGTGAATTGTATACACATTATAACACCCCAAATTAGATTCAATCATCACTTTTCCCTAAGAAGTAAATTCGTCCATCAAACTTAATCATATTGTCCTCAAAATTTTTCTAAATATTCTTTACATTTTTTTGAAGCAAAGATCCAAATTTCACTCAAATAAGACATTCCTACTATTTTCTATAATTATTCAAAGTTTAATTCTAAAAGCCCTTTTTATTTTTCTTTTCGTTCAACCTAAACTAGGTTAGCGATCCTCTCTGAGGCTGGGAGTGATCCCTGATCCTCATATCAGACACTCACAGATTGAGGCCATGATCAAGTGGTCACAGGGTCATCCCCTACCTCCCGCAATCAGTGGAGAGGGGAGTGGCGGCCAAAATATTAATCCATTGATCGTGACCCCGTCTTGAAAATAAAAGTGAACAACGGTGTTTGCCCCGCCAAATCAATTTTTTTTACCCCTTTACCCCCCTCGAACTAACTTGTTTTGAGGGCAAATGAGGCACCCAACCACAACTCAATTTCCACCATGAGCATGCACTCAAAACTCTAACACCAAGCCCTGGTTACCTATATAAACGCCACCCTTCACTTCGTTGATCACCCACGATCGTAGTCAGCACCTCACCTCTTGATTTATGCCTCTCTCTCTCGATTGCCCCTTTTTCTCTGCCGCCATGCCACTATAGCCTAGCTAGGGTGGGAGCAGGCTAGTGACGTTAGAAAAGGGCAACCATGAGCCATATGATCTCCACACCAGTCAAGGGTTGACTGAGATCTAACGGCCATGAACTAGCCACGTACACATCCTCTTCCTCCTCCTTTCATACATGATTAAGAGACGGGAACCTCTCAGCCACTGATCTATTGCTCTAGTCAAAGCTAACCAAGGATCCAACAGATGACAAGTTTAAGGTATTTTTACCTCCTCCCTGCTAAAAAATCAAATAAATGGACAAAACTTGCAAAAATCACAATTCTTCATCACTAACTCCAAAAGTTATGCATAAATAGTCAATTTTTATCAAAACAATCCATTAAATAATTTAAAAATACTTGTGGATCCTAATTCCTTTTGTATCTTTCTATTATCACTAAATTTTATCTCTTACTTATATGATTTTTCAAATGATCCAATAATGGTGTTTAATATTTGGAAACTCTTAATACTTGACTCTGATGATTATTCTGGAACAAAAAAAGTATGAGTTAGATCTGATCTTTTAAACTCATCTACCTTAGAATATGAATCATGCCATTGAAATAAGGATTAATCTTGATATGATGATGATTGATCTTAATCTTGCAAATCCCATAATCATATGCCTGACACATGACTCTACCTGATCTAATCTTGAGTTCCAATGATACTATTTGATCTTGATAATGATCTAGAGATTTGATGGTAACTTGAATAATGATGATAATATTTAGGGTTGACATGTGTTCCTAATAATACCTAGGTAGGTCATTCATTCTTGAAACATGCTTGATACTTGAATAAAGTTGGACATTTGGAAATATTATTGATTATAAGTGGATGACATAGCCCTAAGGTTTAAATAGAAAACTGTAACCCTAATATCAAATATTGAAACTTGATCCTCTTAAAACCATGATCTTGACCCTTGATCCAATATTGTTGACCTAGGATCTGACTCAAGGGGTTGATCTACTCTTTCTTGGAATCCATACTCTGAATACTCATTTAGAAGGTATGCTATTATATCTCCTCCTTGGTTGTATTAAAGATACCTTTTATGTATCTCTTGATTGTACACTTGTCTATATACTTGGTTGAGCTATTTTTACCTATTGATTAGGATTCTATTTTTCCTATATTATATATTTTTTTGATGAACCTAGTGTGTCACTCTCTTTTCATTAGGGCAGAAAACCAAAAAAGGTTATGAACAAAAGATCTGACCCAAAGGGTCTAAGAAAAGGAAAAGATAAAGACCTTTATCTAAGAAACATCTCAAAACGGAGAAGAAAAAACAAAAAAAGCCTGATTATTTGTACATCTTCAGCTGTGTAGAACCTTTGTATTTGCACACACTATAGCCCACAACTCCTCCAGACTCTTCTTCAGACCACCAAAAATCCTTGCATTTCTTTCCAGCCAAATCCTCTGTAAAATAAGACCTGCAGCCGTCTTCTTCTCACCTCTCAACAGAAGAAGCTCATCTAATAAGCACGGTGTACTACCATGATCCTGTTTAAAGATGTCCCATATCACCCTACAGAACAAACACTTGAACAAAAGATGATCTGAATCCTCTCCTTCTGATTGACAGAGAACACATCTAGAAGCTAGAGAGTAACCGGTTCTCTTCAAATAATCACAGGTGGGTATTTTATTAAGGAAACACCTCCATATGAAACAACAACAACTTCTGGGGAATTCACTTTTCCAAACCCACATTGACCATTTCGGTCTCATACTTTTCTTTCTAATCAGCTCCCAGCCATCTCTTAACTTGAACCCCATCCTCCCGTTAACCAAAATGCGATCTTCATTATCATTCATAGAGGGCATACTTGAAACCACAGCTCAGATGGCGTCACCTCCCCTTATATCCAGAATACTCCACCTCTTATCCATAACACAGGAAAAGATAGAACAGTTAGAACCCTTACCCATTCTAAACATCAACTGCTCATCACGAAGATCCAAAAGGTTTTTCTTGTTTGGGATCCAAGGATCTTTCCAAAACTGGAACTTCTTACCATTTCCAACCTGAAACACAATATGCATTTTCAGCAAATTCCTCATGCCCAAAAGTTTCCTCCATAACCAAGGAGCATTTGACTTACACCCAATAGACCAGATAGATTCCTGTTTGATGTATCGTTCATGCAGCCATTTCACCCAAAGAGTTTCTTTGTTACTGGCAACGTCCCACAAATTCTTCAACAGACCAGCCTTAGACCAGTCCTCCACCAACCGGACACCTAAACCCCCTTCACTTTTCGGTCTACAGATGGACTCCCAAGAAACTGTGTGAAGGTGTTTCTGTTTTTCGAAATCATTCCAAACAAAGTTTCTCATATGCTTCTCAATATCCAAAATGACAGATTTAGGGAGGGGAAAGGCAGAAGACCAGAAAATGTGGTATGTAGAGAAGGTTGAAATCACCAACTCCACATGCCCTACAAAAGACATAAGTTTACCTTTCCAGGAGTCCAACTTCCTCCTGATCTTATCAATGATGGGAGAGCACATAGTCTTCATAAGACGACTAGTGAAAAGAGGAAGCCCAAGATACTTTACAGGAAGAGCAACTCTCTCTATGCCCAAAATATGAGTGATATCATTCTGAATAGTATCCGCTCCTTTACTTAAAAATAGTTGACTTTTGGCATTGTTGAGATTTAGACCAGAAATAGAACAAAAGGAATTTAAAACTCTCTCAACCTGCTGAGCATTTAACCTATCTGCTTTGGAGAAAAGAAGGTCATCTGCAAAAATAATATGAGACACCCCAAAATTGTTAGAAGCCTTGAGAGGATTTATCAAACTAGAGTTGACAGCAGATTCAATAATAGAAGAGAATCCTTGCATGGCGATAACAAAGAGATAAGGGGCTAGGGGATCACCCTGACACACCCCATTAGAAGCTTCAAAGGAATTATAGGGGGACCCATTAATCAACACTTGGAAGGAAGCCGAATTAAAACACATTTGAACCCAAGAAAGCTAGCATGGAGGGAATCTCATCTTCTCCATAAGAAACAGAATGTAATCCCTTCTTACTGTATCGTAAGCTTTCGAAAGATCGACTTTAACGCACATAAAAGGAGGACCATTAGAAGAAGGAAATGAGCTCAAAAAATCATTTGCCAAAAGGATTGCATCACCAATAACTCTCCCCTTAATAAAGACAACTTGATTCTTAGCAATCAGCTCAGGAAAAACAACACTCAGCCTATTCGCCATGATCTTCATTATAATCTTGAAAATTACATTACATAGGGATATAGGGCGATAATCCTTCAAATTGGTGGCACCTTTCACTTTAGGGATGATAGTTATAAAGGATCTATTGCACTCTCTCAAAAGCTTCCCAGTTTCAAAAAAACTCAAAATGGCTTTTGTAACATCTTGACCAACAATGGACCAACAAGTTTTAAAGAACCGCCCATTGAAACCATCAGGCCCAGGTGCCTTGTCAACATTCAAAATTTTAATCACTTGATCAACTTCCTCCTTGGTTACCCATTGGCTCAGCTTAGAAATTTGGGAATCCGACAGCTCATGTAGAATCCAATCATCATTCCAAGAAACATAATTGGAAGCAGAAGAGTTGAAAACCCCTTTGTAGTATTTCACAATATGGTCAGAAATAGCCTCAACCTCATTTAAAACTCTATCATTATCATGAAGGATATAGATACCATTATAGATTCTTCTGGTCTTGTGAGAAGCATAAAAGTAGGTAGAGTTCCTATTCCCTTCTTTCAGCCAAATAGCTCTTGATTTCTGTCTTAAAAACTTTCCTCTTCTAGAATAGCCTTACTAACAAACTTTCTCATATCAACCATATCACATTGCAACCAACGTCTGTAGGAGAATCATCAGCTTTCTTTTGTAAATCCAAAGCTTCAGCTTCAAGCTCTTTTACTTTCGAAGAGAAATTACCAACAGTTTCCTTATTCCACTTCAAAAGAGCATCCTTAACAACAACCAACTTTCTGTATACTCTATACATAGGTGCACCCACAGGAGAAGAACCAGTCCACACATCCTCCACAATCTTAAGGAAACCAGGTTGGGAAGTCCACACATTGATAAAATGAAAAGGATAGTTTCTCTTCTTGGACATATGAAGATGAAGAACAACCACCCGATGGTCACTGATCATATTCGAAATAACTTTACCCCACATAGAAGGAAACAAACTGAAGAACTTCAAATTATAGAAAACCCTATCAATATTAGAGAAAGTACTCACCCCTTTCTTGCTATGGCTATCCCAGGTGAAGAAAGAACCCTTAGTGGGGATTTCAATAAGACCAGTGATTTCAAGAGATGAATTAAAATCCAACATACTCTTATTTGTAGGTGGTTGCTTCCCGAGCCTTTCATAAGAAAATCTCACAGGATTGAAATCACCAAGGACACACCACACACCCACATTAGAAAGATAAATCTTATTCAATGACTCCCAAAGAACCGATCTATCAGTATCCCCATTAGTACCATAGATAGCAGATAAGAAGAACTGAATACCCTGATTTTCAATAACCAAATCGCAATGCACAATCTTCTCATTAGCCAGGAGTTTACTAATCATGATATCTGAATTGTTCCACATAATAATAATACAGACATAGCTGTAGAAATCTTCATTTGTAATATAACTCGCACCAGGCCACACCTCGTCCACAATACCCCCAACATCCTCCTTTTTGGTTCTTGACTCAAGAATGATGTAGACATCAACCTTCAGCCTTATTATCTCATTACGTATACGAGAGAGTTTATTATGGATCCCTCTCACATTCTAAGAACAAATAGAAAGAGGTCTATACATTAGGACCAATGATATCCTCCTTCTTTGTACCACCTGTATCATTGACCTCTTCACCCAAATTGACTAAGAGAGAAAATTTATTCGGGGATAGCTATATATTTCTCACGGCAGAGACAGGCTTCAGAGCAACCCTCGGAGGAGACTTAGACCTTCTCTTCTGGATTTCCCACTCAGGAGAAGGAACATGAGTGATGATATTACTACTCTCTTTTGTCCGCATTCCATCAGTAACCTTCACTACATCTATTAAACTAACTGCCCCATCAGTGTTAAGGCTCATCTCCTCCACTACATCATTGGATTCTTCTGGGTCTTTTTCAGGCAATTGACTACTGGCCTTCTTCGGTACCCACATCTTTTTATCCGGACAAAGACCTCCCATCACCATAACCATTAAAGTCTTCTCCTTCCCAACACACAATCCTGACTAATGCCCAAAGTTTCCACACACACTACATGTGCTCGGCTTCCATTCATACTCAAAACGAATTCTATCAACTTGACCATCATCACTCTGAAGCTCAAGCTCATCTAGAAAGTAGAAATTTGCATCAATCAACACCTGCAGCCTCACATACTCTAATCGGGTAAGGTCATCAGTTAACTGATCAGTACGTAATGGCTTCCCAAGGTAGGAGCCAATTCTCATGAACATTTCATCATCCCAGAGCTCCAGAGGTAGATCATGTATCTTAAGCCATATCAGGATCTCAGACATCTTCACCTTCTCCATGGGTTCCCTGCGCTCCCACTTCTTGATAATTAGTAGTTTCCCAGCAATAAACCAAGGACCTCCATCTAACGCTGTCGCCAGGTCCTCTTCATTCGAGAATAGGATCACAAAGAATCCCACCCCCCTCGATTTTATTTCAAGAGACCATTTAACCTTCCATAACTAAGCAAGGAATCTCACCAACGAAGGCCAATGAGGTGTCAATCCAACAATGTATCTCGCCGCCGCCTTACTCCACTTCTGTACATTCCTCTCCACTATAATCTTTGGGTAGAGCAGCTTACCATTCTTCACTTGAACCACCACATTCTTAAACGTATTTGATGGTCTATCCTTCTTCGTAGCCACCATATCTGCCCAGGATCTCGTCTCTGACGAGACACTAATCAAACCAAATCTGAAGCCTCCCAACTTACCCAGATCTTTAATCTTTTCCACATTGCTCAGATCCACGACATTACCAACATGTGAAGCCTCTGGCTGATCGGAAACTCCCACTGATTCTTCTCCTGGCGCCACCAGTTCCACTTCCTCGCTCGCCACCAGAATCACCCTCGGGTCCGCAGCGGTCTCCATTTCAAATCTGTACAATATTGAAAGTACTATGGCACTAGATTTTAAGACAAACTTGAAAACATAAATGATATTGCCCATTATGATTGCCAATATATTGAAGATGATAATGTTGATAATGTTAATATTGAGTGAAAGCAACCTCCTCATTCAGAGGGTGGAACTTGTACATTGACCTCCTACCTCATATGGAGAGAAGGAGCCTAGTGACCTCCCCCATTGCTTTGGGGCGACATGGACACAAAAAATATATAAGCATGCTTCTCAAATCAACATAATGGGAACTCGTAATAAAAATTGAATTGTTCAAAATGAACATCTTGTCAAATAAATATTGGATTTGGAAAATGACTTTTTATACTTTTGTATGTAAGTCCTGCCAAGTGTACTATTTTTCTATAAACTGTTTTACTTGTTTTTGATAGCGTACCACAATTGCATGATTGTGTCTTGGTTTTCTTGATTTTAGGCAAAACAAATGGAACATTGACTAGATCGCTTCCGCGCTCGATATACTCTGATGACAAGGATAAATCTGTAATATCACCTGTTTTGGGTTAATT
Source organism: Alisma plantago-aquatica (assembly GCA_963693085.1). Classification (NCBI taxonomy): domain Eukaryota; kingdom Viridiplantae; phylum Streptophyta; class Magnoliopsida; order Alismatales; family Alismataceae; genus Alisma; species Alisma plantago-aquatica. The sequence continues at coordinate 355,376,274 of OY856410.1, read as the reverse complement.
TGTTCTTTAAATCTCATATTTTGTGAGTTTTTATTTATTATTGTATATGCCAGTGTGTGAGAACCTATCGGGCCACTCAGGGATGGGTGCTTCAATTCTTTTACCACTGTCTAGGCAATGGGATTGGGATTGGGGTAAGAATGATTCCATGACAGTTGGTACCAGAGCATACACACTCCCATATACTTTAAGTAAATAATATCTCGAGTCTCTTGAACCCCAGAAACCGTAAAGTCCATAATTGTGAAAATTGAGGTGTCTAGGCTTGGGTTCTGGCATAATTTCTCCTATCCATCTTCACAGTGGCTGAGATTCCATGATCTACCTGGCCTTAATTGATCCAGAACTGGACCTTAAAGTTCTCCATTGAAAACCTAGAGAGTCTTCTTGCATCTCATCTCTTCATTAATGACTACCCTAAGCCACCCAAGTAGATGATGATTAGGTAGTCATATCCTCATGTGGTCCTTATCTTGTGACCATTTTCCACATGATTGCTCGATTATGGGTAACTTATGTATGGGAAAAATAAAAAGTACTAGAGAATTTTGAAAATTGATGCCATGATCTGACCTTAATTTGAAAACTCAATTTTGATCAGTGAGAATTAATTTTGAAATAAATTCCTCGTGTATGACCCCTAATATCATGCAAACTCAATTTAACCAAAATTAGACTACATGTTTCCTATGTTTGAGGTAAATATTAATAATCCTGATTTGGTGAAATAAGAAGGATTTTCACCTTATGTCTCATTGTTGATAAGGTCCCTATTTGATCAATTTCATGTTGCCCTGTTGTTGACTAAACCTCAAAACATAGCTAAGAAAACTCTTACCCTATTTGATAAACATCATAACTATGCCATCAAATAACTAAGCCTAAGACTCACAAAATCATGATGTAAGACTATGATGCAAAAAGTAGTTTCCCTATTGACTGTTAATGTCTTTTGTAAATCTCAATTTTGATATGATGATTATGGACCTAGATCTTGCACTATTATGCTCTGATTCCTTGAATGCCCAATTCAAATCCTCGATTTCCATACCTTGATCATGAAAGATAATAAATGAAACTATTACCTTGACTTTATAAAATCTTGACATTATTCCCTATTATAATCTTGAATTTTTTATCTTATGACCTTGTAGAATAGGATTTAATAATTGATACTATCCCGATTTGAATAAGCTCAATGGATAATGACTAATGTAGGTAATGTGCTAGATTAGGGCGATAATTGACTCATGAATCCCCTAACCTAGGTCACATCCCTATTATGACTACCTATAAATTTTCACCTTGTTGATTATTTAGAGTTTGGAAAGGTATCCCTTTTCACCCAATTTGGATTGGTTGGCATAAGCTTAATAGGATAAATCCAGGATGATATTGATATTCAATCTTGAATCTTGATTTAATAATGACCTTGATACATGACAATGTCGACTATAGCTTGTGGTTGACTTCCTAAATAGACCTAGGTCTAGATCATTCATCAAACTTAATAATGAAATCTTGAAAATATTGCTCAAATACTGCTCGATTGTTGTATATAGATGAATGATCACCCCTAAGGTCTAAGGTGGGAATCTAGACCCTAGCTCCAAAATTTGACCTAATGATGTCTAAAAATCTCGACTCTTGATATGGATTAATAGTATTGTGACTCACGATTATCAATATCAATAATTATATAAATCCTATGTTCACGTTATTTGGATCTTGAGATCACCTAGATATATGATTAGTGACTTCAAAATCCCAAATCTTAAAATTTTTGAAATGATGACAATTTTGACTCTCTCAATTTATGACTTAGGGTTTATCTCTCATTAGACTAGGGTGGGACATCCCATTGATTTTGAGCTCAAAATCATGATATTGAATCTATGATGTTGTCTCGAATTGTTGAAATATGAAATCTCAAATCATGGATGTATAACCCCACCTAGGCCAATGTAGAAGCTAGGACCCTGAGATATTGGGATTGAAAGTCACCCTGCACACTTGATTCAAGAACTCTATTTGTTTGACCTAATACATGATCTCTCCAAATTTGTGATCAATAGGATGCTTTCCGTATTTGTGACTCATATGATGACTTTGAATAATATATATGCATTGACCTTGATACTCAATTGCTCGATGATGAAATGATGTTGGTACCAAGTTGGTTATGATATAGAACATGGAATCCCAATTACGATTATTGGACTACTTGAATTTTAGGACATGATTTTTATTAAATAGTTGAGGATACTCCAGTATTTGAGGATACGATCTAGATTTTGATAATCACAATTTTGAGGATGTTTTTGAATTTTGGGGACAAATTCCTTTTCAAGGAGGGAAGGATGTGACAAAGTGAATTTTAGAATAAGAATGAATTAATTACCATTTTCCCCTCATTCTACTAACTCGGGTCCCAATTCATTTTTCTTGGCCTCTAAATCAATACCAATAGTCAAACTCAAAATATGGTGATAAATGTGAATTGTATACACATTATAACACCACAAATTAGATTCAAACATTACTTTTCCCAATGAAGTAAATTCGTACATAAAACTTCATCATCTTGTCCTCAAAAGTTTTCTATAAATTCTTCACATTTTTTTGAAGCAATGGTCCAAATTTCAATAAAATCGGACATTCTTACTATTTTCTACAATTTTTCAAAGTTTAATGCGAAAAGCCCTTTTTATTTTGCTTTTTATTCGACCTAAACTAGGTCAGCGATCTGCTGTGAGGCCAGGAGTGACCCCTGACCCTCAGATTAGGTACCCATGGATTGGGACCCAGATCAAGTGGTCACGGGGTCATCCCCTACCTCCCACAATCAGTGGAGAGGGGAGTGGCGGCCAAAATAGCAATCAATTGATTGCGACCCCATTTGAAAATCAAAGTGAACATGGATGTTTGCCTTGCCAAACCTAATGTGTTTACCCATTTCCCCCCTTGAACTGACTTTTTTTGAGGGCAAACAAGGTGCTTGACCACAGATCATCCCCTGCCATGAGCATCCACTCAAAACCCTAACACCAAGCCCCGATTACCTATAAAAATGCTGCCCTTCACTTCGTCACTCACCCACAATCGCAACTAACACCTCCCCTCTCCATTTATACCTCTCTCTCTTGATCACCCTTTTTTCTCTACCACCATGCCACCACAGCCCAGCCAGGGCACGAGCAGGCTGGTCACACTAGAAAAGGGTAACCAAGAGTCGTAGGATCTCCACACCAGTCAAGGGTTGACCGAGATCTAACGGTCGTGAACCAAACACGAACGCCTCCTCTTCCTCCTCCTTTCACATGTGCTCAAGAGACTGGTGCCTCTCAGTGATCTACTGTACTGGTCAACGATGACCAAGGATCCAATGACCGAAAATTTTTCTTGGCTACTCCTTTAAGGTATTTTTACCTCCTCTTTGCTCAAAAATCAAAATGGACAAAACTTGCAAAAAATGTATCTCTTGATTCCTAACTCCAAAAGTTAATAATAAATAGTCAATTTTGATAAGAAAAATCCAGTGAATCATTTAAAAATACTTGTGGAGCCTAATTTATTATGAATTTCACTATTATCCCTAGATTTGATCTCTTTCTTATATGATTTGTCAAATGATCCAATAATGGTGTTTAATCTTTGGAAACTCGTAATACCTGACCCTACTGATTATTCTAGAACACAAAAAGCATAAGAGTTAGATCTAATCTTTTAAACTCATCTACCATAGAATATGAATCACACACATTGAAATAAGGATTAATCTTGATTCAATGATGATTAATCTTGCAAATCCCTTAATCATATGCCTGACCCATGACTCTACCTGATCTAATATTGGGATCCAATGATACTATTTGATCTTAATAATGATCTAGAGATTTTATGGTAACTTGAATAATGATGATAATATTTAGGGTTGACATGTGTTCCTAATAATACCTAGGTATGTCATTCATTCTTCAAACATGCTTGATACTTGAATAAAGTTGGACATTTGAAAATATTGTTGACTATAAGTGGATGGCCTAACCCTAAGGTTTAAATAGGAAAATGTAACCATAATCTCAAATATTGAAACTTGATCCTCTTAAAACCATGATCTTGGCCTTTGATCTAATATTTTTTTTTATCTTGGATCTAACTCAAGGGGTTGATCTACTCTTTCTTGGAATCCATACTCTGAATACTCATTTAGAAGGTACACTATTATATCTCCTCCTTGGTTGTATTGCAGATACCTTTTATCTCTTGATTGTATACTTGGCTATATACTTGGTTGAGCTATTGTTCCCTATTGATTAGGCTTCCGTTTTTCCTATATTATATTTTGAGACAAACTTGAAAACATAAATGATATTGTCCATTATGACTGCCAGTATATTGATGATGATAATGTTGAATTTGAGTGCAAGTGACCTCCTCATTCAGAGGATGGAACTTTTACATTGACCACCTACCTCATATGGACAGAAGGAGCCTAGTGACCTCCCCCATCACGTTGGGGTGACATATCCACACAAAATATATAAGCATGCTTCTCGAATAAGCATAATGGGAACTCATAATAAAAATTGAATTGTTTGAAATAAACATCTTGCAAATAAATATTGGATTTGGAAATCGCTTGTTATACTTTTGAATATAAGTCATGCCAAGTGTACTATTTTGCTATAATTTTTTTTTTTGATAGCGTATCGTGCAATTGCACGATTGTGTCTTGATTTTCTTGATTTTAGGCAAAACAAAGGAACATTGACTAGATTACTTCCACACTCGATATACTATGATCACAAGGATAAATCTGCAATTTCTCCCATTTTGGGTTAATTTGTTCTTTAAATCTCCTATTTAATGAGTTATTATTTCTTATTGTATATGTAGTGTTGAGATCCCATCTTGCCACTCAGGGACGGGCACTTCAATCCTTTTACCACTGTCTAGGTAGTGGGATTGGGATTGGGGTAAGAATGGTATGTGACAATGGTGATGGTCACTACAGATGATGATGTACCTGTTGGTCACTACATCTAGGTTGGTTTGCATGATTGTTTTGTTATGGTGATGAAGCTTAACCTAATGTTCTCCAATAATGTGTGAAGAGGTAATCAATAGGGTATGATGCTAAGTGCTGTGATGGAAACCCTAATTGGTTGTCTATGAATAACCCTAACCCTAATCTTTGAGTGCATGGTGTAAAGCTTATCTTGCTTCAATGATTAGCATGTATTGAAGTATTTTCTCTCTCCTATTTGTATAACCCTAATGTTGCAGGTTGAATAAACATCATAGCTTAAGATTTCAATGTAATATGGTATGTAACACATGGTGATGATTATGAGCCTTGATGAGGCATGGTGAATTAATGATGTTCCCTGCAAGAACAAGAACAATGTGAATGGTCTGATGACCTTAATGATGTCTTTGTGCCTAATGTGAGTGATATCCTCCAATGATGTGGTAAGAGATGGTTATCCTATGATGATATGATAATGGTAATGGTTTGATGTAAGGCAATGAGATAATATTATGTGATGATGTGGTCATAATTATGATTTATATGTTTTATATCTTTAGAAGTTGCAATCTACCATTATATTTGTAGAATATGTTCATGGTTTGTATGTTGTAACTTGATTGATTTGATAAAAGATACTTGTCAAATAACTAATCATGTGAAACCCTAATTATGTAGTTTCCCTGAGCCATAGATCCATTCTGGTGTAAGGATTTGCTGGATGGTGAAATGAGTAATTCCCAAGGGAAACTTGGAGCTCATATTGTTGAATATGTGGGGGTACAAGTTGAGGGTATATCCTTTAATCCACAATTATAGGTTATGGAGTATGACAATGGTCATTCCTTGGTAGGAGAATGACTGTGGTCGTATCTCAGTATGTATGATGTGATAGAGGACAACTGCGAATGTACCTCAGATGATTGGGTTTATATACCCTGCTTACTAGTATTGTACGTATATGCCAAGGTGGACTAGGATATTATGCAGTTGGACTCTATATGTCATTGTGGCAGACTCAGACTGACTAAGGGAGTGGGAGATCATAGGATTTGAATCTCCTAGATCTTGTATGGCACTAATTTCAACATAGCAGTGGTGAGTTGGATTATGAGTGGTATACCTCATCTCCACAGGGAATAATAAAAGATGTAATATAGTCGTGTAGTATATTCACTTATGGTTAAACACAGATGTTACCCTTTGCCTTAATTCCTTATACTATTTAGTTGATAATGATTATACATGTTCTTCATATTCCTTCTAAAAGTATGTGATGTTCTACTGATCAATTATAGTTGCTTAGTCTGCCTAATCTGTGTTATCAAGTTTTAATTATTCGTTTAGCTGAATCTTCTTGTCCTGTAATGATGTTAGTTTCTTATTTAAGTATATCTATGTTAACAATAGTTGTTGGCAAAGAGTTATATCTCTCACTAGGACATTGGTCTCACCCAGTGGGTTTCCACATCTTTTAGGTGGTTGTGCTCGTACTGATAGAGATTGTGTGGATGAGGAAGAGCAACAACGAGATCAATGAAAGAAGAATGTTGGATATGCTGTTGGTGTGTTGTGTAGTAGAGTCCTATGCGTTGTCCCTGTACTCTTAGGTTCTAGATGGGATGTTTTGTAGATGTTTGTACATCGATGCGAGATTTTGGTAGTATGCCATGGTTGTTCATGTATGGCTTGTATATGCGAACATGTTATCTTTTATAATAGGCTTGTGGAAAGATGGCCATTGTACAATGATTTATATACCTTTCTATTATGAAATATGATATATGTGATGACAAGTTGTGAACCTTGATGAATATGTTTCTGCTTGATATGGTAATATGATATCGGTTTTAATTTACCCTATTTTGTGGTAATGTGGTTGTTAGTGGATAATTCAATGCTTTGTTTTGAGTAATCTTGCTTTGTGAAGATGAGTTGTCAATAGTTAGGTTGGTAACAAAGCTCTAGTTTCACTGAGTCTACATGGATATAGGACTAGGGCTTGTGTCTATTCTTGTGTTATCCAACAAATCTGATTGTAGCTTCTACTTATGTAGAAGAAGAAGAAGATATGCCTAGCGAACAACAAGAACATGCTGAGAGTAGTGTTGCTACACCAGGAGATGGTTTGAGGAGGCAGGCAAGAGTAGATGGAGTGCTTGAAATGCCTCAATTCGACCCATCAATTGTACCCAACCCCACCTTTGAGTCCATGTTTGGATAATTCATGGCTATGATTTATCATATGGTGGCCATACCTCAAGTAAGGGCAGCTATCCCCAATGTGAAATTTCAGGGTTCTAAGAAGACCTTTGAGGGGTTGCGACACATTGGAGCGTTGAAGTACATGGGTATAGTGGACCCATTCGATGCAGATATGTGGGTGACATTAGAGAAGGCCTTTAAGATCCTTAGTATCCCTAAAGAGGATAAGGTGAAGCACACAGTGTATCTGTTACAGGGTAGTGATGGCCATTGATGGGCCATTGAGGAGGACAAGAGGCCTGTTGTGGTGATCAACTGGGAGGAGTTTTGGTGGGAGTTTGTGAGTCGATACTTCCTAGAGACATACTTAGATGAGTAGATTTTGCAGTTTGAGAAGATTCGACAAGGATCTATGATGGTCAATGAGTATGAGGCAAAGTTTATGGAGTTGTTGAGGTTTTGTCCTAATATGAATGCAACAGACAAGGAGAGGATCTAATGTTTTGAGAAGGGTCTAAGCATAGAGTTGATGAAGATGATGTCAATTTTGGAGAATAGAGAGAAGTTTGCCACAATTGTGGAGTCTATGGGAAGGATAGAGCGGTCATTGATAGAGAAGTGTTAGGCTAATGCTGAGAAGAGACATGGAAAGTTTCAGGGACACTCTTTCAGAGGCTTCAAGAAGTCTAGGTTTTCAGCACCTCAGTCACAACATAGGTCAATGGTTTAGTCCCAATGGTCTTCGAGCAAGGGGAGAGGCCATATCTTTCTACCGATAGGAGCTCATAGTGCAATGTCAGTTTTAGTGACATGGCCTTCTAAGTTGTAATTTGACACAAAGACCTATTATAGGTGTGGACAAGATGGGATATGAGGTTGTATTGCCCAATGAAGGATTAGGAGGCGTCAAAAAATCTGAGACAGAGTCAGCAAGGGTCACAACAACAACAATAGTTCAACAGTGGTGGAGGTAGAGGACACAATTAGGCATCACAGGTAGGATCGTGTGGACAAGCTAGTAGAGGATGGGGGTGGCAACAAGCAACGAATCAATTCTACACCATGAGTCAGCCCAGAAGGAATGGTCAATCCATGGGATGTGACATGTCAGATGGAGTTATTTAATTCTAATTTGTCATCTTCTTACTTTATATCTATTTTGGTTGACCTGGGTGTGACACACTTGTTTATCACTAGAGAAGTGATAGCTAGTTATTTTTTGCCTGTTATTCATAGATGTGATAGTCTTCTCTTAGAAACCCCTCTCGTTGGTTTCACCGAGTTGCAGGAGGTGTGTCAATCATGCGCCCTTTCTTTCTCAGGATGCAAAATTTAAGTGGGCGTTATACCACTTGACATACATGGATTCAGTGTGATCCTTGGGATGGATACTTTGGAGAAGTATCAGGTGGTCTTAGTTTACAGTTCTAAGGTAGCGATGTTTGTTGATGGTGATGTTTCGTGGATCTTCCAAGGAGATGGGAAGATTATCCTAATGTGCTTGGTGTCAGCAATGATGGAAGAGAGGATAATGAGGCAAGGGTGTGAGGCTTTCTTGGCGCATGTGGTGGATACCAAGGTGAGGAGTCCTAGTATCCAGGAAGTGCTAGTTGTATGTGAGTTTGAGGATTTGTTTCCTAACAAGTTCCCATGTGTACCCCCACCTCAAGAGACTGACTTTGAGATCAATCTAGTTGTACATAGTCGATATCATAGACACCATACATGATGGCACCAACTAAGATGCAAGATTTGAAGAAGCAATTACAGGAGCTACTAGAGAAGGACTTTATCAGATTGAGCACTTCCCCTTGGGGTGCTCTTGTGTTGTTTGTTAAGAAGAAGGATAGATCTATGAGATTGTGCATCGATTACCGACAGTTGAACAAGGTGATGATCAAGAACAAGTACCCATCGCTAAGGATAGAGGGTCTATTTGATCAGTTGAGAGGTGCTACAGTGTTCTCTAAGACAGACCTGAGGTCATGATACTATCAGTTACAGATCAAGGCAAATGACATACCCAAGTCAACTTTTAGGACTAGGTATGGTCACTATGAGTTTGTGGTTATGCTATTTGGGCTAACCCAATGCACCAGTAGTGTTCATGGACCTAATGAACAAGGTGTTTCATCCTTATCTTGATTAGATTGTGGTGGTGTTCGTCGATGACATCTTGATATACTCCAGAGACAACCAACATCACGAACCAAATCTATGGTAGGCATTAACCTTGTTGAGACAACACAAGTTGTAAGCTAAGTTCATCAAATGTGAGTCTTTTTTTGAAAGAAGTGTCTTTCCTTGGGAATGTGATATCTACTGAAGGTGTTGGTGTGGATCCTAATAAGGTTCAGTTTGTGTTAGAGTGGGAGAATCCTAAGACACCGATGGAGGTTCACAATTTTCTAGGCCTAGCAGGCAACTACAAGAGGTTTATCAAGAACTTCAGTATCATGGTGTTACCCCTAACTAACTTGATAAGGAAAGGTGTATTGTTTGTCTAGGATGATAGGTGTCAACGTTCTTTCCATCTTTTAAAGGAGAAGCTGACTAGTGCACCAATGTTGGTTCTTCTAGAGCAAGGGAAAGACTATATCATCTTCTGTGATGCATCAAGGAATGGATTGGGTTGCGTGCTGAAGCAGGATAAGAACGTGATTTCTTTTGCTTCGCTACAACTTAAGAAAAATGAGGAAAACTGCCCGACACATGATCTAGAGCTTGCATATATGGTCCATGCCTTGAAGATTAGGAGACACTACCTTTATGATGAGAAGTGTCAGATCTTCACCTACCATAAGAACACTTAATACATCTTCTCGAAGTAGGAGCTGAATATGCAGAAGCGATGCTGGATGGAGTTAATCAAAGATTATGATTGCACTATAGACTACCATCCAGGGAAGGCGAATGTGGTGGTAGATGCTTAGAGCAGGAAGTGTCCCTTGGAGTGTCATAAGAGAGAAATTTTGGTGACATTACATCATATGAATGTGAAGTTAGAAGTCTCCTTGTTGACAGGATTTCTAGCATAGTTGTAGGTGAAGCTTACGTTGAGGCAGTAGATTAGAGGTGCACAACGTGATGATACTGTGATACAATAGATTCAACTAGAGTTGGGCAGTGAAAAGCATGTTGGCTTCCATGAGTCAAAGGATGGGACCATGTGTTTTCTGTTGGTATGTATACCCTGAGAGCCAATCATGGGATGATTGGTGGGATACATTAAGATTGATTTGATAAACATCAAAGGCAAGCTTCCAATTCTTTCTGGTTCAGTCATATGAGATAGTGATAGAACATATTGAATGTCTAGAGAATAACAATACTCAATGACGTATGCCTTCAGGTTGAGGATCTGAACGATGAGATCATACCGATGCTAAGAGTTTGTACATTCTTTTTATGTCCCTAGTTAGATGTCATTGTGGAAGGTAGACAGACAACAATGACACACAAGACTAGATTGTGGTGTTGGTTGATGACAGAATCTCATGATATAGAGATATCAAACCAAACACATATGTACTTGTTAGAGAACAAATGTACCAGACAGACCCACCGTGAGTTTGACACATGGAACCATGACATGGTAGTCACAGTCAGTACTCACAGTGATGGTGGTGAGTGTGATTCTTTGACCTGAAATCACTACACTCAACACATGTCATTGGGCACACTTTGACATCATCAAACGCAGTCCTGAAACATAGGTTGTTATAAAGGTGATGATTGGGTGGCTTTGACACATGGGGCTTTTGAGGGGTGAGTGATAGATATGGGATTTGTCCCTCCTGAGGGAGTTTGATATCCAAGGCCACTTGATGAGTAGGATTGAAATAGGCGTGTGCACGCATGTGTGAATCAACATGTGATATTGATGTCATACATATCTCTTCCAATCTGCTCTGAGATCAAGAAAGTGAATGAACGTTGACAGGATGACTGTTCCATGCCTCAAGTTCATTCCGGATATCAGTGAAAAAGGAATTATACATTCACTATAACACCATTCACAGATTGTAGGATTGAAAGTTGTTCTCTGACTTTCAATTTCACTTGGGTAGCACTGATGTGTGACTAGGCACCGCTCTTTTCTTGTGAAGTCATAAGTGTTATGGAATTTCACTGCCAACGTGAAATCAACCTGCGGGGTCACACACATATGATTTAACCTGGAAGAGGAGTTTTGTCCACAAACAATGTTTAGATTGATTACTAAAGGAGTTTAGTAGTTCAATTAAACACTCAATTAATTGATAGCTCAAAATCATAGTGTTCAAGGTGTTGGATAGATTGATTAGAGTATCAGATTGATTGAAACTGCAATTGACTGTTTCTGCACGATCTGTACTCCCAACCGATCGGCTCATGTGATGAACCGATCGGCTCAGCTTGGTGAACCGACCAGCTCAGTCGATCGGCTCATGGTCAGGGTGAAACGATTACTTCAAGTGTTGAAACGATCGGTTCAACTGATGCAACCGAGCAAGTTGGGAAAGTAGGATTGGTGAGAAATTTCCTTTCGTTTCACTTGTCCAATTTGATTGGAACAAGGATTGGTATTTGATACCAATTAGAAACAAAAGATGGAAAGTCAATCGAGAACTGACCAGGACCACGAACTGACCGGTTCAGAAATGAACCAACCGATTGAGGTGTCCCAACTGATCGGTTGAGGTGTCAACCGACTGGTTCAGGTCCCCAACTGATCGTTTCAGTTGTGAAACGATCGGTTCAGGTTGCGAGTTGGTTGTTTTGTGGAAAATCTTGAACCCTTCTACTCCTGCTTTTAGTCCCGCATTGCCCGCGATGGAGAACCCTGTCCCATGACCCTCCTATATATATAGGGGTATTGGGGGATTCTCAAAGTACAACTCAGTGCAAACCAGTTGCTCTACAAAGTTGCCGTTCTCTTTGGTTTTGGTAACCGAGAGAGCCCGAGCAAGTGCTACCCGATAAGGGAGGCACAACAAGGGAAAGACAACTCCAGTTGCGACTGGTGGCAGGAGAGTGTGTTGGCGACTAGTACACTGACAGGAGGGTGCGACTCCGTCCAATTCCTTGTGGGACAAGGAGATTAAAGTTCCAGGTGGTCCGTGTGGAATACTTCAGAGGCGGGAGGTTTCTACCGCTAGGAGGAAAACCTTCAATCCCGTTCAGTCCCAGTGCGACCAGGAGCTGCACAGACACCGTCCAAAATAGGAGGTGAAGACCACACAAGGCGTGAGGTATTGTCGCCGAGCAAGCCTCGGGATAAGGTATGATTCTACAAACCATCTTTTCTATTGTATAGACGTTGACGCGTTTCCTTGTTCTGGGTTTGGGGAGGAGAAATTTTTTTTTTCCGCTGCCTTCTCTGCCTCCCCTAAAACCCAACAGTGGTATCAGAGCCACGCCAACTGCTCTATACTTTAGGATTACCGATATGATCGATTTTGGTTTGTCGCCTTTGTTTATTGCATACGATGCGAATAAAATTGGCTTTATGCATGTCCAATCCTAAATCCACAAATCCCAATTTACATATATGATATGTATTATTAATGCACTCGATACACGTCGCCCTTAAACGAGTTTTGTGGTGGATGTATAGCGTGGTTATGGCCAATAAACCCTATCTGTGTATGGTTGTATGTGGTTGCTTGCATCTCGGTCTGCGCAACGATCTTTCTTCTCCTATTCCTGATGTAACTCGAAATAATTTGAGATTTTCTTTCCTACCTTTGCTCCCCTCGAATGTAACTCGAGGTTTCTCTTTTACAATGTAAAATAGGATAGAATTTTATTTCATGTTATGTCAAAGAACAGAGGACATCCTGACGACAGCTGAGATGATCAGTTCAAGGCGTGAACCGATCGGTTGACGTTCTAGACGATCCGTTCAAGGAGTGAGCCGATCGGTTGATGACCGGTTTGAGGAGCAAGATGAGCGGGTGGCGACCATGATGAGAAGCACGACGACCAAGCGAACCAATCGGTTGGAGGAGCCAACCGATCGGCTGGTGGCACCCAAATGACCGACCAGATCGAGAAGGTCACTCATGTGATGAGTTGATCTACTCGAAAGGCAAAGCACAGAGTTCATCTTGTACAAGTTGCATGTGATGTAGACCTAGATGATCGTGATTCCTCTTGGCTTGAGGAATCACATTAGGATGGCCATAATCATCGCTTTTATCATTTTGCATGTTTTCTGTGGGATATATCATGTATATGATACATACTATGTATTGTGGTGATTGGATATGTATATGTATGTAAAAACCAAATCCCTCATTAAATATTAAGTCTTATATGCCTTCAATTAGCGGCACATATGAAAAACTCGATCGACCAAGCGTAGGTTACGCCAAAGCGTGGTGCACCATCTATCTTGTGGAAGTGTGAAGGGTAGACATGTAGGTTCTGCCAAAGCAGGGTGCATGTTTACCGTGTCGGCTTTTGGGTTAGACTTAACTGGTGATTCTTAGAGTGTCTAAGCCCAGAGGCAAGGAATGTTCTTGGAAAGGTGTTGCGCATGTTCATTCATCAAGAGTTGCATATGATGCAATTGGCATGATGGCCTACCTAAATAGTCAAGATTGTGGGCGATCAACCAAAGCTGACTCATGACTTGATGAAATATGGATCTTGCCCACTAGAGGGTTGTACACTGCAATCTTCCGAATTGATGGTGAGGGCTATCAATTTGAACTAAAATAGTGGGAGCGATAATTAATTAAAGGCCTAATTTTTATCGTCAACTTTTCAAATCAATCAAATAAGTCAAAAGAGTTTTGGACTAAAATTGCATATATTTCCTTTTATTAAAATAAATGGTTAATCAACAATAATCACTTTATTTGCGATCGGTCTTTGAGACCAACAAAATAAATGGGAATAATTCCACGACTGGTTAGGATGATGATAAGTGTTCTCAATCAAAGAGCGAAAGCTCTAAGTCCTAGTTATACCAAGACCAGATGAACTCAATCCCACCACATCAATGACTGAAAGTATGCTTATGGAAGCATACCGAGGATGACATTGATGAGGAGTGCTTGATGTTGTGTTATCTAAACTATGAGTTGTAGAGACAACATGAGACATATGATGTCTCCAAGACATTGTCCTAATATGTCATGACAGAAGGAGATCCAGTAAGGTATTCATACACTCAATATGATTGGGTATGTAGAAAGACCTGACTAAGAAGGATTCCCTCTGAGCCAAGAGTTGGCTATTGGTATGATACTGCAAATGTTGCGAGAATCATACAATTCATGATAAGCTACAACTTTGACAAGCGTTGACAGAGTTGTTGGACATGTTGAGGATAGTAGAGGCAAAGATGAAGAAAGACAAACCATAATATTTGATGTGATCAAAGAAAAGGTAATTCTTAAGGGCAAGGGTAAGGGCAAAGCAGAGAAGTGTTCTGATGCTAGCCAGCAATCCAAGCCGTCTTCAGCCTCAAGGCACATGGGGAAAGGGTGTATGAGGGATTTCCCTCTATATCTGGAAGAACAAAAGAAGATGCAGAAGGGGATGGAGATCTCCACCTAAGGTATCATGAAATGAACCACTTCTTTCTCTGAGGTATATGATACCAAGATATGGATATGTCATATATGATATGCAAGATCCACAAAGAAGTGATGGCCTTTGTGAAAGGACCAAGAAAGGAGTACCCATCATTGGAGCAAGTGTTGCTGCCATAGATAGGAGTATCTTTCAGTTTATTTCAGCCTAAAGGGAACGAAATAGAGTTGAGAACTGCTATTTCATGTATTGCCAATAGATAGAAACACTTTATTTTGCATATTGTATGACAATGATGGCAATTAATAAAGTTGATGTTTCAATCTTAAAGATATGATCTTTGTGGCAATGCCTTGTTTATCTTGTGATACATGGTATGCATAAGATAAAATGATACCTAAAGTTATTGATAACTCAAACAATCAAATTAACATCAATCATGAGAAATTCATTTCTAGTTTCCATGTGATGGATAAATCTAGACTCTTTTGGTTAGAGAACCAGTAAGAGACTTGAATCTCTTGTACATGATTAATCAATCTTCACTAATGGTAGTGGGAGAATGATTATCCAATTAGGTATAATACATGTGATGTATTTACATACCTATTGGAGTAAATGCTAATACTTCAAAAGGTGTTTAGAGAAATACCAATATGAATATCTTGAAGTGTTCAAGAATATCATAGATGAAGTACGAATTTGGTAAAGTGTTAATTCTTGATAAGATCAATGAATGAAATACTCAGACCAAAATGTTTGAGATCCTTAAGAGTGATTATGATAGTGTATCATAATGAACTCATGATTAAGGCATGGTGATGTCTAAATCAAAAGGATTCATACTCTAAGGAGTTAGAGAATGATTATCAAATAACTAAATTCTTCTTAAATAAAGAATACCCCATACTAATAAAGGACATTGAGAATCACAAGGAGTTGTGAGTTCTTATATCCTTGACAGATACACCTCAATTATCTATGTGATGAGTTGTTCATGTGATGAGTCAACTATCCAGATGAACATGAGGAACCGGATTTTGAGTTATGGTATATGACCATTACATCCTAAATGACATCTATGTGAACCATAAGGTATGACCTTGATGGTAGCACCCATTGGAATAAAATCCATAAGTGTGAATAAGTCTTAAGTGTTAAGACACATGGATAACATTTTGAGAAGGATGATGCTTGTTGATTGCAACTTAATGACTAAGACATTTGGCATATGGATACTAAAATCGCATTCCTATGAGGAATAAAACAAGGATGTGTATGTGACACAACCTATAAGGTTTATGAATCCACTAATGAAAATGAAGTCTATAAGTTACAATGGACTAATCAATGTGATTGATTGAGTACAAGCAACTCAGAATTGGATCTTAACTTTGATGATATAGTCAAAGGGGTTTGACTGATATGTCAAATATAAAGAAGGATCTATGATTTAGTGGGAGAGTATTCACATTCCACATGTTGATGTGAAATGGAAATGTTCTAGAATGGAAATCCAAAAAGTGGAAATTATCTTTAAGGAAGATAGAGATGTTTCCTATGTGATAGGAATAGAGATCTATAGAGATAGTTCTCAAAAACCTCTTGACCTGAAAAGAGAAAGCATACATTGACAATCTGTATTAAAGGGTTCAATATGGACAGATTCAGTGGGAGAAAACTTGTCCATGTTATATGGAGTTAGTATCCCAAGGCCAAGTGTCCAATTCTTATAAAGAATGGGAACACTAAGAATAGATATGGATCTATCATGTATGTAATCATCCCATTATCTTGCATGTATGGACATGGCAAGAACAAAATGCATTCATCATATTGTATGTATGACATGGCAATATGATGTGCTCATCTTGATAACTCATATGTGAGACATGACGAGTGGATGTCTATCTACTTCCAGTAAGGGTTACTGGAATACCATGAGAACTTGATAAGTACTTGAGAAGTACTAGTTCTATGGAGATAAGGAAGAGTTCAATGTAAATAGTTACATTGATGCACACTTCCGAAAGGACAGAAAATTAATCACAAAATATATATAGGATATATAAAAGTGAAAATTTGTTAATAATTGGAAGTGTTCCAATGAAACCATTTAAAAGGAAATGCTGAGTATCTATGTGTTAGAGAACAACAGTGGATACTATATGGATCTGGAAGTTCATGAGATGAACTTATAGATATTCCACTCATTGATGACAAGTATGGAATCCTTGATCATGCAATGTGGCTAAAGGTTAGGAAAGGAATACTAGATCACATATTATGACAACTCCATCTCATACATGTGACGTACAGTGAAGAGATGTGAGACATGCAATTTATACTGACTTTGGCAAGATGTTACCATAACTCACTATGTTCTCACTAGAGCACAGTAACATGTGGGACATGTTTGAAGATCACTATGAATATGATTCAAGGGTCATTGGCTTGCAGTGCAAGTGGGAGTCTGTTGGTATGTATGCCCTGAGAGCCAATCATGGGATGATTGGTGGGATACATTAAGATTGATTTGATAAACATCAAAGGCAAGCTTCCAATTCTTTCTGGTTCAGTCATATGAGATAGTGATAGAATAGATTGAATGTCTAGAGAATGACAATACTCAATGACGTATGCCTTCAGGTTGAGGACCTGAACAATGAGATCATACAGATGCTAAGAGTTTGTACATTCTTGTTATGTCCCTAGTCGGATGTCATTGTGGAAGGTAGATAGACAAAAATGACACACAATACTAGATTGTGGTGTTGGTTGATGACAAAATCTCATTAGTAATGATATAGAGATATCAAACCAAACACATAGGTATTTGTTAGAGAACAAGTGTACCAGACAGACCCACCGTGAGTTTGACACATGGAACCATGACATGGTAGTCACAGTCAGTACTCACAGTGATGGTGGTGAGTGTGATTCTTTGACCTAAAATCACTACACTCAACACATGTCATTGGGCACACTTTGACATCATCAAACACAGTCCTGAAACATGGGTTGTTATAAAGGTGATGATTGGGTGACTTTGACACATAGGGCTTTTGAGGGGGTGAGTGATAGATATGGGATTTGTCCCTCCTGAGGGAGTTTGATATCCAAGGCCACTTGATGAGTAGGATTGAAATAGGCATGCACACACATGTGTGAATCAGTATGTGATATTGATGTCATACATATCTCTTCCAATCTGCTCTGAGATCAAGAAAGTGAATGAACGTTGACAGGATGACTGTTCCATGCCTCGAGTTCATTCAGGATATCAGCGACAAAGGAATTATACATTCACTGTAACACCATTCACGGATTGTAGGATTGAACGTTGTTCTCCAACTTTCTATTTCACTTGGGTAGCACTGATGTGTGACTAGGCACCGCTCTTTTCTTGTGAAGTCATAAGTGTTATGGACTTTCACTGCCAACATGAAATCGACCTGTAGGGTCACACACATAGGATTTAACCTGGAAGAGGAGTTTTGTCCACAAACAATGTTTAGATTGATTACTAAAGGAGTTTAGTAGTTCAATTAAACACTCAATTAATTGATAGCTCAAAATCATAGTGTTCAAGGTGTTGGACAGATTGATTAGAGTATCGGATTGATTGAAACTGCAATTGACTGTTTCTACACGATCTGTACTCCCAACCGATCAGCTCATGTGATGAACCGATCGGCTCAACTTGGTGAACCGACCGGCTCAGGTTGTGAGTTGATCGACTCATGGTCAGGGTGAAACGATTGCTTCAAGTGTTAAAATGATCAGTTCAGCTGATGCAACCGAGCAAGTTGGGAAAGTAGGATTGGTGAGAAATTTCCTTTCGTTTCACTTGCCCAATTTGATTGGAACAAGAATTGGTATTTGATACCAATTAGAAACAAAAGATGGAAAGTCAATCGGAAACTGACCAGGACCACGAACCGACCGGTTCAGAAATGAACCAACTGGTTGAGGTGTCCCAACCGATCGATTCAGGTCCCCAACCGACCGTTTCAGTTGTGAAACAATCGGTTCAGGTTGCGAGTTGGTTGTTTTGTGGAAAATCTCGAACCCTTCTACACTTGCTTTTAGTCCCGCATTGCTCGGGATGGAGAACCCTATCGCATGACACTCCTATATATATAGGGGTATTGGGGGCTTCTCAAAGTACAACTCAGTGCAAACCAGTTGCTCTGCAAAGTTGTCATTCTCTCTGGTTTTAGTAACCGAGAGAGCCCAAGCAAGTGCTACATGATAAGGGAGGCACAATAAGGGAAAGACAACTGCAATTGCGACTGGTGGCAGGAGAGTGTGTTGGCGACTAGTACGCTGACAGGAGGGTGCAACTCCTTCCAATTCCTTGTGGGACAAGGAGATTGGAGTTCTAGGTGGTCCGTGTGGACTACTTCAGAGGTGGGAGGTTTTTGCCGCTAGGTGGACAACCTTCAATCCTGTTCAGTCCCAGTGCGATCAGGAGCTGCACAGACACCATCCAAGACAGGAGGTGAAGACCGCACAAGGTGCGAGGTATTGTCGTCGAGCAAGCCTCGAGACAAGGTATGACTCCACAAACCAATTTTTCTATTGTATAGACGTTGACACGTTTCCTTGTTCTGGGTTTGGGGAGGAGAAATTTTTTGTTTCCGCTACCTTCTCTGCCTCCCCTAAAACCCAACATTTTCATGGTAGGGCAGTGGTTCCAGATGTTAATAATCTAAGGAAGTTGGTTCTTGAAGAGGCTTACTCTTCTATATACACTATGCATCCGGGTAGCACCAAAATGTACCACAATCTGAAAGATTTGTATTGGTATCTGGCTTAGAGCTTGATGTAGTTTTGTTTGTGGCGAAGTGCCCAGTATGTTAGTGGGTTAAGGCTGAGCATCTAAAACATATAGGGACATTGCAACTATTGCCTATACCATAGTGTAAATGGGATCATATTATGATGGAATTTGTAGTGGGTCTTCCTAGTATAGCCAAAGGTTATGATTCCATCTGGGTGATAGTGGGTAGGTTAACCAAGTCAACACACTTCATGTTGGTATATATGCCCATAGAGCCATCCTGAGCGATTGCATGGAGTCAGATATTAATTAATAAATTAATGTGATTATTTGGTTAATTAATTAATTCTAGAATATTCTAATTAATCCACGAGTGTTTTAATTAACACCGTGTTTCTATTTACCAATGGGTTTAGGAAACCCTACTTCCTCTCGTCTCCTATTTAAAGGGGCTTGACGACCGATATCTATATAAGATATTGAGAGAGGCTTTTCAATTTATGCTCACATACGTAAACCCTAGCCGTCACCGTCCTTAGGAGAGAAAGGAGAGCAACGTGATGCTAGCACATCGCCATACATAATTGACTCCTTCTCGTTAGCTTGGGAAGCACGACGTGGAGTTCTAGTCCATCTGTGTGGACAAAGTAGAGACGTAGACGTTGAGATGCCTATATTCAGAGGATGTCAATGACTATCCATATGCACTATGAGCGACATACATCACCGCACAAAAGGAGTGCTACCAGATCTTCCTGTGACACACTCAGAGAATAGGAGAGAAGTTCCATCTGTGTAGGCCAACAACATTGCACACCATCATGCAACAAGCTTGCTCCGCAGTAAGGTATATCCCGCAAACACTCTTTCTAAATATGCTATTGTCGATGAGATCCTGTTTCAGGTTGCGTGGAAATTTTTTTTTTGCTTCTGCCACACATGTTTTCTCCACAAAACCCAACAATGGTATCAGAGCAGCGTCGATCTATGGCGTATTTGGATTTGTTTTGATATGATCAAATTGCTGTATACTATTTTCTATGTTGCATATGATGTGAATTAAAACTGCTAATGTGCAAATCTAAACCTAATTCCACATACGCCGTAGGCTTTTATTTTTGACATTTCAGATGGGGTCGACTATGGAAAATACTATTTTTCCTAAGTGCACGGAGGTAAAATTCCATAGACCTTTCAGGGGCTCTACCCCTGAGACCCCACGAGGGATCCCCGCACAGGGGCGCTACCCTTGTGTACCCCACACAGGGGTGCTGCCCCTGTGTACCCCGCATAGTTTGTGTGGGAGTCGAAAATTTAGTTAATGGGAAATGTCCCTCATTAAAAGAAATGTAATTTTAATATGTATATACGTATATGTATATATACCTATGATATCATACACATCACCTTTAAAATCTATTTTATGTGGTGAATGCATGCACAATTATGGCCTAGTATCCCCTTTTGTGAATGCTATGGATGTATAATGGTTTTACGTGGATCCTTTATATAAAGTATTCAGCTTGCATGCCAAGCCTCATCTCTTATTTCAAAGTGTAATTAATTCTTTCTCTTTATATTTGTACTCATATGATGTAATAGAGATAGGATTAGTTTTAGCCTTTGTAAACTTGATGTAAGGAGGCCACTTGAAGATCCAACTCCAAGGAGTGTCCATGGAGAAGCACCATGAAGATCTCATTCCAAGAAGCAACAGGAAGATCCAATTCCAGGAAGCAATTTGAAGTTCCAACCTCATGAGGCATCCATGAAGTTGTTCATTGTAATGTTGATCCTTATAGGTTGATTCATAGGTGTTGCATGAGATGCATAAGACCATAGGTGGACCGTAATCCTTTGTTGCTCCAACAGATTACAATAGTATGGCCATAACCGATGTATTTGTGTTTGTGATTGCATGTCTATCATTTTTGGTCGTGGATATAGTAGTATATGATACATACTATAAGTATGTGGTGTTTGGATATGTATATGTATTAACAAAACCCCTCAATTAATAATATTAAGTTTTATTTGCCTTCCATAAAGCAACACATATGAAAAGCTTGATCGACTATGTGTGGGCACGCCTTTGTGTGGTACACTGTCTATCTCATGGAAGTGTGATGGTGAATGTGTGGGTCTTCCTCCACAGGGTGCACACTCATTGTGTTGGCTTATGGGTTGGACTTAACTAGGGAACCTTGATAGGATCAAGTACCTATAGGAACACAGATGCATCATGACAAGGAGTTGTGCATGATCATCTATCTAAGAGTTGCATATGATGCAATTGGAAAAAGTTGCCTACCTTAGTATTTGGTCTTTGACGCCAGAGTTGGCTGGGCATTGATCTAATTATTTTGGATCTTGGCTCACTAGAAGGTTGTACATTGCAATCTTCTGAGTTGATATTGAGGGCTATCAATTTGAATAAAATACTGGGAGCATAATTAATTAAAGGCCTAATCAATCTCATTTATCAAATCTTTACAAGTCAAAATATTTTGGATTAAATGCAAACTTTTTCTTTTATAGCAATCAAATGGCAAACAACACTCACACTTTCTCATTGCGATAGGTCCTTGAGAAGGACAAACTTACCAGAACCAACTTTTAAAATTGGTTTAGGATGCTGAGAATTATTCTCACACATGAACGTAAGCTCTATGTCCTTGAAACACTAGAGCCAACAGAACCCACCTCAAGTGCGCCCAAGGTTGAAAAGGATGCTTACAAGAAGCACCTTAATGATGCCGTGGATGTCAAGTGCCTGATGTTGTGCTCAATGAACTATGAGTTGCAAGAGAAACATGAGAACATGAATGTCATGGAGATGGTAACACATCTCAAGAACATGTATCAACATCAAGCAAGACAGGAGAGATATGATGTCTCCAAGGCTTTATTCAGGAGCAAGATGAAAGAGGGAGATTCAGTTGGCACCCATATACTCACTTTGATTGGGTACGTAGAAAGCCTATCTAAGCTGGGATTTTCCCTAGGTCAAGAGTTGGCCACTGATGTGATTCTACAATCATTACCTGAATCATATAGTCATTTTGTCATGAACTACAACATGAATAATCTTGATAAGCCGTTGTCAGAATTATTGGGCATGTTGAGGATACATGAAGCACAGATGAAGAAAGACAAGCCCAAGTATGTGATGATGATCAGTAAGACAAAGGGAAAGTCAAAAGGCAAATGTAAGTCTAAGAAAGGTTCTAAAGCTAGGCAGAAGCCAAAGTCATCCACACTCAAAGCTAAAGGTGGGATCTCCAAAGAAGGCAGTTGTCACCATTGTCACCAGGCTAGATATTGGAAAAGAAATTGTCTTCTCTACCTAGAGGAACTGAGGAAGAAGAAGCAGGGGATAGAGATCTACACTTCAGGTATATACATTATTGAGATAAACTTAAATACTTCTTCATCATGGGTACTGGATACTGGATGTGGATCTCACATATGTTCTAATATGCCTGATCTGATAAGAAGTAAGCCTTTACGAAAGGGCCAAGTCAAGCTACAGGTTGCTAATGGAGCAAGAGTTGCTGCCACCACAGTTGGAGTTATTAGTTTATCTTTGCCTACGGGCCTTGTAATAGAATTAGAGAATTGCTATTATGTACCAGCCATTAATAGACATATTATTTCTGTATCTTGTATGGACAAGAGTGGATTTGAGTTTCACATTAAGAATAAAATGATTTCTATTTCTAAAGATGAGATCTTTTATGGCAATGCCCCTATGTCTTATGGTATCTAATTGTTAGAACTTGAGACTAGCATATACAACGTAAATACTAAAATGCTAAAACTTGAGAACTCAAACAAAACATACTTATGGCATTTTCGTCTTGGGCACATAAACGAGAAGCGCATATCTAGACTCCATAAGGATGGTTATCTAGACTCTTTTGATTTTGAATCATTAGACACATGTGAGGCATGTTTATTAGGGAAGATGACCAAGACTCCTTTCACTGGACACAGTGAGAGAGCCAGTGATCTTCTAGGGCTCATACATAGTGATGTATGTGGACCTTTTAGATCAAATGCTAGAGGAGGTTATAAAAAGTTCATTACCTTCACTGATGACCTCAATAGGTATGGCTATGTATATATTATGAAACACAAGTCAGAAACTCTTGAAATGTTTAAGAATTTCATGAATGAAGTAGAAAAGCAACTTGGTAAGAGTATTAAATCACTAAGTTCAGATCGAGGTGGCGAATACTTAAGCCAAGAGTTTGAGGACCTTCTGAGAGACTGTGGTATTGTATCACAATGGACTCCACTTGGTACACCAAAACATAATGGTGTGTCAGAAAGAAGGAATCATACATTATTAGACATGGTACGATCAATGATGAGTTCATCTGAACTTCCAATATCGTTCTGGGGATATGCTCGTGAAACTGCAACATTTACACTTAACCGTGTACCTTCCAAATCGGTTCAAAAGACACCATGTGAGATATGGAATGGGAATCATCCCAATTTGTCTATGTAAAATATTTGGGGATGTGAAGCTTATGTTAGGAAATAATTTCCTAAAAAGCTTGGACCCAAATATGAAAATTGCTATTTTGTTGGATACCCCATGGAAACTCGAGGATACTACTTCTACACACCAACTGACAACAAAGTGTTTGTTTCTAGGACTATTGTATTTCTTGAAAAGGAATTTATTTCCAAAGGAATCTGTGGGAGGAATGTAGAGCTCGAAGAAGTTTGAGATGAACAAGAAAGCAGAGAACCTAAGGAGGTACATAAGGAACATGAAGACTCACAAACTGTTGTGGAATTTCAAGTTCCAAATGTAACACATGATCCTCGTAGGTCTAGTAGGACACGACTTGAGCCTGAGAGATTTGGATTTCTTGTTACTCAAGACAATGACAAATTGGGCATAGCAAATGAGACAACTTCCTATCTAGAAGCTACTAAGGGACCAAAATCTATGAAATGGCTCGATAGCCATGAGATCTGAGATGGAATCCATGTACACCAACAAGGTATGGACCTTGGTGGATCCACCTGAAGGGGTAAAACCCATAGGGTGCAAGTGGGTCTTCAAGAAGAAGACCCACATGGATGAAAATGTTCAAACCTATAAAGGTAGATCAGTTGCAAAAGGATTTCATCAAATTCAAGGTGTTGATTATGACGAGACCTTCTCACCAGTTGTCATGGTTAAATCCATCAGGATCATGCTTGCTATAGCAGCTTATCATGACTATGAGATTTGGTAGATGGATGTTAAAACAACATTCCTTAATGAGAATTTACTCGAGGATGTGTACATGACACAAACTGAGGGTTTTATCGATCCGAAGGAAGCCAATAAAGTTTGTAAGCATCTCAGATCAATCTATGGATTGAAGCAAGCATCTCGGATCTGGAATCTTCATTTTGATGAAGTATTCAAAAAGTTTGGCTTTAGTCAAAATGAAGATGAACCTTGTGTTTACAAAAGGGTTAGTGGGAGCACAATCATATTTCTCATATTGTATGTGGATGACATACTATTAATGGGAAATGTCATCCCTACTCTTCAGACAGTAAAGTAAAAGGTTGGCTAGGGAAGACCTTCTCTATGAAGGATTTAGGCGAAGCATCCTATATACTAGGAATCAAGATCTATAGAGATAGATCTAGAAGGCTTCTAGACCTAAGATAGAGCACATACATTGACAATGTGCTAAAGAGATTTATCATGGTGGGTTCTAAGAGAGGTAAATTGCCCATGTCCCATGGGGTTACGATCTCTAAAGCCCAATGTCCTAGTTCATGTGATGAACGGGCGTGCATGAGTAAGATTCCATATACATCAACAATTGGATCTATCATGTATGCAATGTTCTGTACTTGTCCTGATGTGTCATATGCTTTGATCATGATGAGCTGGTATCAGTAAGATCCAAGTGAATGTCACTGGATAGCCGTAAAGAACATCCTAAAGTACTTGAGAAGGACTAAGGATCAATTCTTGGTATATAGTGGTGAGGAAGAGCTCGTGGTAAAGGGTTACATCAATACTAGCTTCCAAATTGACAAAGATGACTATAGATCACAATATGGATTTGTGTTTTACCTGAACAACAGAGCTGTGAGTTGGAAGAGTTCCAAGTAAGAGACGGTTGCAGATTCTAAAACATAGGCCGAATATATTGCCGCATATAATGCTACAAAGGAAGCTATGCAGATCAAGAAGTTCATTTTTGAACTTGGAGTGGTTCCAAGCGCTGGTGATGCAATTGAGTTGTTTTGAGACAACAATAGAGCAATTACACAGGCTAAAGAACCAAGATCGTACCAATGTTCCAAACATATTCTATGGCAGTTCTATCTCATACGAGAGATCATACAACAAGGAGATGTGAAGATTTGCAGAGTACCTACAGAAAGTAATGTGGTTGAACCGCTCATAAAAGCACTTTCACATCAGAAACATGACAGACATGTTCTATCACTTGGATTGAAATTCATGAGTGACTGGGTATAAGTGCAAGTGGGAATATGTTGGTATGTATGCCCATAGAGACTATGATTTGATGATTGTAATGAGATACTATGTAAATGATTTGTAATACTACATTGATCATATCAATAAAGGCAAGTTTCCAATCTATATGTTTGTGTTTTATATTGTGAGATGACCATAAAAAATATAGATGTCTATAGAATAATATACTCAATTACATATGTCTTCAGGTTGATGACCTGAACAATGAGATCATATGTATGCTAAGAGTATGTATTCTTGTTTTGTCCCTAATCGGTTGTTATTGTGGAAATATCCATAGACATCAACAACACAAGATTAGAATGTATGTTGGTTGATGGAAGAATCGCATTATCCATGATATGGAGATATCAAACCAAATACATATATACTTGTTAGAGAATAGTGTATCAGATACACCCACCTTGAGAGTGAAACATGGATACCATGATTGGTAGTTAGAGTCACATCTCATAATGATGGTGGTGATTGTGGTTCTTAGACCTGAAGTCACTACACTTATCACATGTCGTTTGGTGTACTATGACATCATACACCGTGGTCCTGAATAAGGATTGCCATAAAGATGGTGTTTGGGTGCACTGTGACACATGGGGATGGCTGTGAGTAATGTAGATGGAATTTGTCCTTCCTATGGGAGTTTGATATTCCGACCACTTGATAAGAGAGACTGAGAAATGCATGGCCATGTTGACGTGAGTCAATATGTGATATTGAGCTTACATATATCTTAGACTGTCTGCACTAGTTCAAGGAACATGGATTGAACGTTGAAAAGGATAATAGTTCTATGACTTGAGTTCAATCTGGATATCAGCGACACATGAACTATACAATCATTGCAACACCAGTCATGAATGATAGGTTAAGTTGTTCTCCAACTTCTCTAATTACTTGGGTGGTAATGAAGTCTTGCTAGATACCAATCATTGCTTATGAAATCATAATATGATTATGGATATCACTGCCAATGTGATTTGGAGCCTATCGGGTCACACACATAGGATGTGTTGGAATAGGAGTATAATTTGTGGATTTGATTGGAATTGCTCCAAATCACATTGATTACTAAAATGTTTATGTAATCCATTAGAATCATATTGGAGTGACTGGTTCTAAGTGCAAGTGGGAGTCTGTTGGTATATATTCCCATAGAGCCATCCCGAGCGATTGCATGGAGTCATATATTAATTAATCAATTAATGTTATTATTTGGTTAATTAATTAATTCTAGAATATTCTAATTAATCCACGAGCATTTTAATTAACACAATGTTTCTATTTACCGATGGGTTTAACAAACCCTACTTCCTCTCGTCTCCTATTTAAAGGGGCTTGACAACCGATATCTATATAAGATATTGAGAGAAGCTTTTCAGTTTACACTCACATATGTAAACCCTAGCCGTCACCGTCCTCAGGAGAGAAAGGAGAGCAATGTGACGCTAGCATGTTGCCACACAGAAATGACTCCTTCCTGCCGACTTGGGAAGCACGACGTTGATTTTTGGTCCATCCACGTGGATGAAGTAGAGACGTAGACACTGAGACACTTATGTTCGGAGGACGTCAACGACTATCCAATACGTGCAACAAGCGACGCACATCACCGCATGAAAGGAGCACTGACGGATCTTTCTGCGACACACTCATCGAACGGGAGAGAAGTTCCATCCATGTAGGCCAACAATGTTGCACACCATCATTAAGTGGGACATTGCCAGACTTGCTTTGTGATAAGGTATATTCTGCAAACACTCCTTCCGAATACGTTGTTGTCGACGAGATCCTATTTCGGGTTGTGTGGAATTTTTTTTGTTGCTTCCGCCGTGCACATTTTCTCCGCTAAACTCAACACTTTGTCCCTGTGATGACAACGTATACAACAAAGAAGCTTGCATAGATATATGTTGACAAGATAGTTTATTTGCACAATATCCCAGTGATGATAATGTCTGACAGATGTCCTTAGTTTACCAGCCATTTTTGGGAGAATCTACATTCAACGATGGGCACACAGTTGAGATTCAGTATGACATTTCATCCACAAACATATGGATAGTCTGAGAGAACTATACATACTTTAGAAGATCTATTGAGTGCTACAATTTTTGGGTATCTAGGATGTACACCATAATTTGATAGAGTTTTTTCATAACAACAACTATCAGAGGAGTATTGATATGGAACCTTACGAGGCTTTGTATGGGAGATATTGTAGATCTTCATTGTGTTGGTATGAGACAAGTGAGTGTCAACTTTTGGGGCTTGAGCTTGTGCAACAAACTACAGAGAAGATTAAGACGATACAATAGTAGCTGAAGGTCACCTAGGATAGGTAAAAGTCATATGCTGATAAACAACAGAGGCCTTTGGAACTCCAAGTGGGAGATAGGGTGTATCTCAATGTCTCTTCTTGTAAAGTGTGCTGCGGTTTGCAAAGAAGGGTAAGTTGTCTCCCAATTTCATGGGACCTTACCCTGTGGTGGCACGTGTTGGGAAGGTGGCCTATAAGTTGGAGTTGTCACCTGAGTTGCACAAGTTTCATCATGTCTTTCATGTTTCGATGTTGAGTAAGTGTCACTATGATACCAAGTTGGTGCTGTAGTCTGTAGAGGTTGAATTGGAAGATGACATGTCTTAGGTGGTGGGTTCAGTGTTGATCCTTGATATAAGGGTGAAGAAGTTGAAGAAGAAGGATATCATTTTGCTGAAGGTTTTGTGGAATCACCATGGCATGGAGGAATCCACGTGGGAGCTTGAGTCTAGATGCTTAGGAAGTATCTGTCTCTTTTTGTGTAGGATTTCTGTGGCAAAATCCTTGTTAGTGGTTTATGGTTGTAAGACCCTAACCTAGCTTAGTGCTTCTCTTGCTTATTTAGACTAATAAGATTCTCAAACCTTAATCTAATCATGTGATGCATCTTAATTACATGTGACATGCTTCTGCTTTTAGTTTGGTCCAGTTTGCATGATGTTTGAGCTAGTTATGCTATATGTATGCTTATTTTGGACCAAGTTGCAATTTACCCATGTTAAGGGTTTACCTTGCAGTTTGTCACATGTTGGTTGTGTCTCCTACATTTTTTCATCATGAGAGGGGGAATGATGCTTAGGGGCACCTCATTAGACCTTAGTTGATGTAGTAGTATCATGTGTGTTGAACCTAGGGTTTGCATGGATGCATGAGTTGATGTTGGTGTCGACCATGTTGTTGATGCTTTGTGTGTAGCGCCTGAGGTGTTTCTTCTTGTTTGTGATGAAGCGACCAATGTGACTTGTTTTGGTTTGGTTTGTAGTGACCGAAGAGGTTTTGAGGATGTGCTTTTCTTGTAGTGATCACTTGCCTTGGTGGACATGGGTAGCGGTTGCTACCATGTGGTTGCCTTTTCTTCTACCAAAGGGGCTAGTGGATCAAGTGGTCAATACCCTAGCTTTGGCTCTAATGATCTTTGGTACATGCACATCTTGAGTGCTTGCATGGCTGAGCTATGGAGGGACAGGTGTCTCTAGTAGTTCTAGTATTTTGACACCTCATATCCCTAACCTCTCTCCTACCCTTGGGTATTTATACCCCTCCTTTTACATGCAAGTAACTCCTTTACCTCTATCTTCTTTATCCCTTATTACTTGGAGTTGGTCTTATTCTTGGTGGCGCAAGTGGAGGTGTTCAAGCTTGAAGAAGGTGGCCGAACCCTTACATGTGGTGATCTAGGGTTGAGCATTTTCCTTTATTGATCTTTTGGTGATCCTTGTGCTTAGAAGTGGCTTATCTTCTTGATCTCATTTTTCTTGAAACCCTACCCTCCTTTTCTTCTCTTGGCCAAGAATATGGTTCTCCATGGTGGCTATCTTGAGGAACTTCTCTTCATAGACATCGAATCGATGGTTCTCCCATGGTAGTACCTGAGTGAGATGAAGATCTCCCCGTTCTCTTTCTTTTTTGGCCTAGGGTTTGTACTCTCTCTCCTTTGAGCTTTCTTTGACCCTGGGTTGCTCTTCTTCTCTTGAGGTGATCTTTCTTGGTCGTGGAGTTGATCCAAGCTTGACGTTCCTTCTCTCTCTTGGAGCTTCTTGGTTTTTGGAGTTGATCTTCACCTCAAGGTGGGTTATATGACTCTCTCCTCTACCATTGTTTCACATTATCTTGCATGCATGATATCTTATCTATAAAATGTGATCATAAGTTGCTTGATGATGATACCTTATTTTAGGGTTTACGATTCTATAGTAATCTCGTGTAGATTATATCTTAATCTTAACCCTATTTCTTACACTCGATATCTAAGTGATGGTGGAGTTGTTGATTCTTACGTGTAACATCTTGATTATTGATTCATTCTCCATGTTTATGGTTTAGTTATCACATGGAAGATGGTGATTTTGACTATTGTTTGCATATGTTTGATGCTTGGTTTTTGTAACAAACTAGAAATTAGATCCTACCCTATCCCATGATCAGAAAGCAAGTTAGATTGTTCTTTAGGTGTGATCAAACAAGGACACACCTTACGTAATAATTTAATTATGTGGAAACATGTAAATAAATCATGAAATATATTACTTATATTTGCTTTACTAGCATAATGACTAAATAAAAATAAATAATATACTTTAGAGTAACAAGTGGTGAATGCATGTTCATAAATATTAATAATTTCTCATAATTTAAATCAATATGGAATGAATGGAAATAATGTGTGAAATGAGTAAAATGTAAATTTTTGTATAAGTCTTTTTGAAACAATGAGACATTAGTAGGACTTAATTAAGTAAGTGTTGATATAATGTTTTGATAAATATAATGATAATGTGTCAAAAAACCCAATGCCGCCATAATTCATAAAAGAAATCTCAAAATAAAAATAAAATAGCAAAAATGTGTTCCTTGGATGCCTATTGCCTTGGGAACCAAGTTCACATTATTTGCATAATAATAATTATCTTAAGTCTATTGGAAGAGAAAATTGGGTAAAAGCCAAAAGTATTAAATGAAATAATAAAATCTCTAAAAGTAAAATTAAACCCCATATTTGAAATCTACATACTAAAATAAGACTATTTGTAAATTTTCATCTAATTTGGACAATCTTTAATGTTCTAATGTGTTTAGGAGAGAGAAAGTGTAAATAAAGCCCAAAATATTAAATAATGTGTGAAATAATCTCAAAAGAGAAAATTTATGACAAATTTGTGTTTCACAAGTTTAAGGTTGCTTGAGGGTGAAGTTTCACATTAATTGATGGTTTCTAGATGTCTCCAAATCAAGAGGAAAGAGAAAATATGATTTACTTTATAAGAATTAAGTAAAATACCTTGAGTTTCCGAAATTGAAAACTAATGTAAAACATATTCTACACGTATTAATTAGGCCAGGTATCAAATTTCATTTAATTTGGAGTTTGTTTGCACCCTCAAATGAAGTGAGACAAAGATAGAAATCATTTAATATGTCACTATAGTTATATTCATATTTGGGTATCGATTTTCTGATTTAATTTGTCGCACAGACCATTTATCATTGGATCTCAATCAGATGGCTCACAAGTTGCCTTAAATCTCGATCAAAAGAAGGGAACACATGCCGACTATACATGATCTTCAAATCTAGATTTCTCACTTATTTTCCATCTTTTTCTATGATTCTTTCGCCAATAGTTTTTAAATCAAGATATACATCTTTTAATTCATTACTCATGTGATTTCATCAAGAATTTAGGAAATATCCAAATCCTAGGCAACACATTTTTGTGGCCACTTCCCTCCTCTCAGTTTCACACACCCCCATCTATATATATCCCTACCCCAACCTACCTTGGCTACCTTGTGAACTTTCTCTTTTCTCAATTTCCCCTTTGCCCGCGTGTGTGGTTGCTGGCGAACTTGGTTTGTGCTTGGACTTATGAGGGCTAGTTGTCTCCCTCCTTGACTCCTCTGATCAATTTCCTTAGCAGTAAGTACCTTGAGCCCACCTCTTTCTTTTAAACTTTTTTCTCTCATTTTCCAAAAATTACAAATAAATATTCATTGGATTCAAAAAAAGGTTATCTATCTAATGGTATCAGTTTTATCCCCTAATTCCAAACTAATTGATATGTGAATTTTAGTGGATATTTACTAATTGTTTATAACTTGTAAAATTCATAACTAATAATCTATAAGTAAAAAAAATAAAGTATGATATGAACTCAGAAAAATATATCCTACAACATGGGATGGTTTTGATAACCTACTTTACAGATAATAAAAGTGTGATTTTTAGGGTTTTGTGTAATTAATATGAAGTTAACCCTAAATCTACATATATACATAATAGGTGCTTTGGCGATCTAGGCTTGGACCTAAGAATAACTTTGGATTTATTTAGACTCTGACGTGAGGTATGTTTGCATCCCTAATTATTCTATATTGAGCAGTGATCCTAAATTATAGTTCTTTTGAAAGCTCACACAATATGTCTCTTTTGCGAATTTAATTCCATGTGAAATATTCTACTTTATTCTGATATTATGATCATCCTATTTTGCTGAACTTTTTTTTGTTCCAACTTATATTTTATTCTTGAAGAAACCCTAATTTTTCCACTTCTGTGGTTGATGTTTGTATTGTCCATTTATGTGATGGAAATATTATTTATTCAGACTATACTTTTTACTTGCCTCAACATTAAGAATGTTATGTGATTCAGTAGCCCTAGAGTAGTATATTTACATAAGTTTTTGGGTTATGTGCCTTATTATATTTTTGGGTTGGTGGTTATGTGCCCCATACCCGGGTTTCGTGCCCACACTTTATATATTGGGGAGTTTAGTTATGTGCGATTCTCTATCTGGCTTCAAGTTTATGAGGCTTGGCTGCCATTGTACTTATATTGTTCTAGTGCTATGCTTATCTCACATGCATGTAGGTTGATGATTAATATTGATGGGTTATGTACCCTAATTTCATGACATGTGCTTATGTGGCACAACTTTATTGTTTTATTTATGGAAAGTATCTCTTTTTTCATAATATGACCATAATTCATCTCTCTTAATGCCCACTTGGGTAGTCCTTTACTTCTATATGGGAAGCATTGTTTACTTGATGTCCTTTACTACATATATTTCTCAATCCCACTTTAGTATTCACATACTAGCTTTTTACTAATGTCATCTTCTCTTTTTGTTTTGTGGGGTATGATTCCATCCCTAGGTGTTGGACAAGGAGAGTACAACCAAGGTGGACCTGGACAACAACAAGTGTAGCTGAGCTTTTGGGAGGCTATATCAAGGTGGTTAGGTGAAACTCAGCTAGTCCTATATTTAGTTAGTTTTTCTTTTATCTCACCCTACATGGTGAAGGATAGTGATGATAACAATCTTTGTAATGGTTAGATACTATATATTTCACTGCTACTTTGGTGTTATGATACATACATGTTGAACGAATCGGTTATCATCCCTTATGAGAAACTTTTATGTTGGTGTTTGGTTATATGGGATGTTGCCTTTTTAGTTTAGTAGGGAGTATATCCTCTCTTGGGTCCCACTCCTTACAACATGGTGCCAGAGTTAGTGGATGTAAGTTATCTAACTACTTCAATCTTGTCTTCCTTAGGATGTTTACCTTTTTCATAGGTTGTTTAAACCTAGTACCCTTTCCTTGTGTAGGCAAAACTTTTATGGTAGGATATAACTCATCTGTTGACAACCTATATGGTTATGAGACACCCCAAAACCCTAAGTATGGGATGCCAAGGATGGATCCTCCCTTTACCCCTCTAGTGACTCAAGCTACTCCTCCAACTAGAAGTCGACCATCAGTAGGTCAGGAAACCCCAACCTCTAGCTACTGCTAATGTGAGCATGGTCATCTCTCATGAGCAAGAGTTAGCCATGCTATGACAACTTCTTACCACATCAATGGAAGGGAAGCTGAACAACCCACCTGCGACTGATAAGCTTAAGGAGTACTCAATAATTGAATTCATAAACAATCAACCAACTTCAAGGGTGAAGGTGAACTAGAGATGGCCGATAAAGCTGATGACTGGGTGTTATCCACAGAGTGGACTTTTGATGGTATGGCATGTCCTCCACACCAAAATGTTAGGTTTTCTTCATATGTTCTAGATGGACCAGCTCGAGTTTGGTGGAATGGGATAGTAAGGACTTATGACATCTTGACCATGACATAGGGGCAATTTTTGGCATTGTTTTGTGGAAAGTACATCTACATCGCTACCCTAAAGAAGAAAGAAGCAAAATTCTACAGTCTAAAGTAGGGTTCCCTATCTATTTTTACTTATGTATAAAAGTTTCTATTGCTTAAATGTTATGTATCTAGACTCAGTGAAGATCGTAGAGATGACCTATACCTGCAAGGACTTAACTACAATGTGGGTCATGCTATTATTCCACAACTTCTGTCAACCTTTCAATAAATGTTTGATAAAGATTTGGCTATAGAGTCTTACCTAGGGTTTCAACTAAGGGAGCTTGATAAGAATAGAAAGTTCTCATGTGAATATCAGAAGAAGGATATGTTTTCTAGGTGTGGTGGATATCAACCTCCAAGGAAATTCTCTCGAGATAGGAATCAAGTAAGATATCAACCTGACTTCAGAGTTATATGTCATCATTGCAATGAACCTGGACATATTTGTCCTAGATGTCCCCAACTTCATAATGGACATGCACAAACTTAACAACAACAACAACCTCATGTACCTCCTCTGAATAATGGCAACAATAATAGAGGAATACCTATTGAGAGATGTGCTAGAAGATTCTTTGCTTTGGATGGCTAAAAAGTTAATGTAGATGACCAAGTTGAAGGTAACATGTAATCTCTTAGTTAGAATTTAAAGATATGTTTTCTATTTTGCATGAGTACCTTGAAGATGAGAGTGATCCAGTACATGCGTTTTTGGAAAGATTTTCTTTTTAACCTATAATGTCGTGTGACTTAGTAGGTAAATCTTTTAAAGGAGTGGAGTATAGGTGTTAGTTTATGTTGGAATAATTAGATTTGGAGGACGAAATCATTTGAAGGGGTGGAGTGTCGTAACGAACCAGAACTTAGATCCTACCCTATCCCATGATCAGAAATCTAGTTAGGTTGTTCTTTAGGTGTCACCAAATAAGGGCACACCTTAAATAATAATTTAATTATGTGGAAACATATAAATAAATCATGAAATATGTTACATATATTTTCTTTATGAATAATATGACTAAATAAATATAACTAATACACTTTGGAATAACAAGTGGTGAATTCATGTTCAAAATTATTAATAATGTCTCATAATTGAAATAAATAAGGAATTAATGGACATAATGTGTGAAATGAGTAAAATGTAGACTTTTTTGCATAATAATATATGTCTTTTTGTAACAATGAGATATTAGTAGGACTTAATTAAGTAAGCATTGATATAATGTTTTGATAAATATAATGAGAATGTGTCAAACATCCTAATGGTGACATAATTCACAAAATGAAATCTCAAAATAAAAATAAAATAATGAAAACGTGTTCCTTGGGTGCCTATTGCATTGGGAATGAAGTTTCACATTATTTTCATAATAATAATTATCTTAATTCTTTTTGGAAGAGAAAATAGGGTAAAAGCCAAAAGCATTAAATAAATTAATAAAAGTCTCCCAAAGTGGAATTAAACCCCAGATTCAAAATCTAATACTAAAATATGCATATATATGTGTGAATTGTCATCTAATTTGTACAATATTTAATGTTCTACTATGTTTAGGAGAGAGAAAGTGTAAATAAAACCTAAAATATTAAATAATGTGTTAAATAATCTCAAAATAGAAAATTAATGGAGAATATGTGTTTCACAAGTTTAAGGTTTGCTTAAAGGTGAAGTTTCACATTCATTGATGGTTTCTAGATGTCTCTAAATTAAGAGGAAAGAGAAAATATGATTTACTTTAAAAGAATTAAATAAAATATCTAGAGTCTCTAAAACTAAAAAATAATACTAAAATCGGATCCTACAAATCCTAATTAGGCTAGGTATCATATTTCATTTAATTTGGCATATGTTTGGACCCTCAAATGAAGATAGAGAAATAGAGAAATCATTTAATGTGCCACTATAGTTCAATTCATATTTGGATAAGGATTTTCTAATTTAATTTGTCACATAGACCATTGACCATTAGATTTCAATTAGACGGCTCATGAGCCATCATCAAGTTCAGTATAAAGCAGGGAACAAGCGCCGACTATGCATGATCTTCTAATCCAAATTTCTCACTTATTTTTTCTTATTTTACTATGATTATTTCACCAATAGTTTTTAAATCAAAATTTGCATCATTTAAGTCATTACTCATGCAATTTCATCAAGATTTTAAGAAAATACCCAAATCTTGGGCAACACGTTCTCACAACCACTTCCCTCCTCTCTGTTTTGCACACCCCATCTATATATCGCCCTTCCCCAATCTTCCTTGGCTACCTTGCAAACACTCTCTTGTCTCAATTTCCCCTTAGATTGTGTGTGCAGTTTCCAGCGAACTTGGTTTGTGCTCAGACTAGCGGCATCTAGTGCTCTCCCTCCTCGACTCCTTTAATCAATCACCCTTACCAGTAAGTACCTTGAACCCTCTGATGTAGCCCTATTTTAGGGCTCCATCCTATGCCATTTTGTAGTTAAATCACATCTAAACATGTTAGATTACAAGCGTTTGACCCTAATGTGCTTATCATTGCAAATATGCTTATGGATGTTCTTTGCACTATTTTTAGGTACTTGGACCATGTTTAGATGGGAGAGAGAGAAAGAAGGAGTTCTAGGGTTCCCCCAATCATGGAGGGACCAAAGAAGGCCCCAAAGTCTCCCTCAACCTACCTCCAATGGCCAAGAGTCATCCCCAAGCAAAGACATCCAAGAATGATGGAGTTTGAAGTGAAATCAATTGATGCAAGCCTCACCACGACCGTGGCCACAACACCACGGTCATGCGTTTTTTAGCAAAGAAGTGCCCTTTTAAACAGGGGTTTTCCACAGAATCCCACGGCTGTGGCCAACTGCCACGACCGTGGCCATTGAAGATACCACGACCATGGCCATCAGCATGGTCGTGGTAAGAAGAAGAGAAAACGACTGTGGAAAACTACCACGGTCGTGGGAATTAATGACCAGAGTTCCAGTTTCAACAGGTTGTTACCCCAAATTGCCACGACCGTGGCCCTCTTCCATGACCGTGGCTTCTGAAGAATAAAACGCCCGTGTTGCTGTGCTACGACCACACCTCGCTCCTCCAAAATGGCCGTGCTATCCAACACGGCCGTGGTGCCTCTCACCCACCACGACCATGGCATCCCGCCACGGCTGTGGCCACCACCATGGATTTTCACCACTCCCTCCATTCCCATGACCATGACCATCCACCACGGCCGTCGTCTACCCTACCCACTACGGGCGTGCTACTTACAAAATCCACCCACTTTTCCACTGCTTTCCCCATTTTACCCCTAACTTAACCCTAGACCCCCTAGACACCTATATATACCTAGGTGGTGGCTAGGACACAAGGCTAGCTACCTTACACCACCTCCTAGCTTCCCAAATCGCCATCCACCACATTCCACTCCATTTCCACCTCCATTCCACTCCATTTCACCATTTCCACCACCAAAACACTAGTTTATACTAGTTCCTACGCATAATCCCCTTCATTTCACACCCTTGCACCTTGGAGGAAGGAGGAGGATGCCCTACAACTAATGGATAGGAGGACTTCTTCATCTACACTGAGCTCCATGAATTCTTCTATCTCTTTCTTCTTTCTTTTTGTATTTTCCATTCTATGAGTAGCTAGGCCCCTGTGGGTTGGTTGTTTGGGGGGAAATTATGTTGCTTTGATACCATGTTGGGGGAAAATTACATGTAAAAGTTGTAATTCTATTTGTTAATGATTATATTCTATTTGCATCTCATTCTCCATGGATTGCTTGTTGGTTTGTGTGTGGAATCACCTAGGAATTTAGGCAAATTGCTTATATGTGTGAATTTTGGGATTTGCCCCTAGGTCCACTTCTTGGATCCCTAGGTTGCCTCCCATCTTCCTACATCCTAATCAATCTCCCTAAACCTAAGTGAGATATCTAAGTAGCTAGATTAGATAATTCTAATGCAATTAGCATGGAGCCTTCTCAAGGCTAGAATGTGGGGGAATTAGGGTCCAAAACCCTAATCTCACCTCCCCATTACTACCCTCGGCACCTAATTTCCCTAGGAATGACTAATCTAGAAACCTAGACTTGATTAGACTCTAATTGAATTAAACCTAACCCCTAACCCAATTGAGTCTCGTAAGGGTAGTAGGGGGTGTTAGGGACTAGTTCCCCTCTGCACAACCTAGCATATCCATGGCCAGTTAGTAGCTTAGGTTAATTCATTAGAGTCTAAATTGTTATTTGGTTTGAATAATCTAAATGGAATCATAATGTTCATATGTCACCCCCAACTTAAGTGATTAGTTCATACCCTAAACAGCCCACACATCTCTTCATTGCTTAAAACCCTAGTTTTGTGCTTGCTTAGCTTAATTAGCTCTTTCCTTACTTAGTTAGCTTCTTGCTTTGTTATTGCATTGTTCATGTTAGTTTAGTTGTTTAATTGAAATTTCTCTCCTCTCTTGCTTGTCCTAGTGTAACATGCCTTTTCATACCTAGCTTAATCCTTTCCTGCTGGTCTAGCCTTAATCAAGTCTTGGGTTAACGTAGATTTCATTCTTGCATTTAATTCCTCTCTTGTTCATAATAGTTTAACAATCAAAAAAACATTTAAACCCTTAACCCTAGTCTCCACAGTAGGAACCTAGAAAAACTAAATCTAGCTATAGTGCCCCCTCTTTTTCCCAGTGGATCGACCCTATACTTGCCGCTTACCTATTCTACGACACAACCCCGTGCGATTGCATGTGTAGTGCTTTAGTGTGAGTAGGTGTTAAGTTAGGTTTATAAATTTTGAAAGCAAATTCCCATCACGTGTGTTCCGACTTCGTGGGGCACATCTAGTCGGGTCAAATCGGCTAGTGTGTTGCACCTCTAGCAGAATCGCACCACCCTCCTCTTTCTTTCAGTGTTCTTATTTTCTCGAATCATCACGCCTTGCATATTTGCTCAATTTTTCCTGGAGAAAATATCTCTAGGCTACTATTCATGGCCTCGTGTGAGGGGAGGACAACCCCTCTGGTCTAATTACTCTACTACCCCTCCTTGTTTCTTCTTTGCTTATTTTTCCGCTCAAGGGCACAATTGTCTTTTGGTTTTGTTTTCTCTTGCTTTGGGTACAACTGAATTGGACTTTGACCAGTGATTTTTCCACTCCTGATTGGGCCAAGTCATGTGGCCCAACCTCTTTCTATCTCTCTTCCTCTCACGCGGTTCTCCGACGTGGACGTGTTATTTTGGATTTGCTGATTGGTCAAGATTTCTAAAAATCATACTTTTTGCTCTAGTTGTCCAAAAATTACATATAAATATTCATTGGATTCAGAACATATTATCTATATGATGGTATCAGTTTTATCCCCTAATTTCAAACTAATTGATATGCAAATTTTAATGGATTTTCCCTAATTGGTTATAACTGGCAAAATCCATATCTAATAATCTATAAGTCAGAAGAAATAAAATAAAATTTGTGATGAACTTAGAAAAATATATCCTACAACATGGCATGGTTTGATAACCTAATTCAAAGATAATAAAAAGGTGATTTTTAGGATCTTGTGTAATTAATGTGAAGTTAACCCTAAATCTACGTATATACATAGTATGTGCTTCAGAGATCTAGGCTTGGACCTAGGACTGAGTTTGGACTTGTTTAGACTCTGAAGTGAGGTATGTTTGCATCCCCAATTATTTTATCCTAACTTATCATTCTTTTGATAGACCACATAATATCTCTCTTTTGAGAATCTAATTCCACGTCAAATATCCTACTTGATTATGATATTATGATCATCCTATTTTGTTGAACTTTTTTTTGACCCCAAATTATATTTTATTCTTGAAGAAACCCTATTTTTGCCACTTATATATGCGGTGGATTTTTATATTGTTCATTTATATAAGCAATCTTATTTATTCAGACTATACTTTTTACTTGCCACTACATTAAGCATGTTATGTGATTCAGTAGCCTTAGGTAGTGTAATTACATTGGTTTTTGGGTTATGTGACCTTATTATATTTTTGGGATGGAGGTTATATGCCCCATATATGTATTTTGTACCCACACTTTATATATTGGGGAGTTTGGTTATGTGTCATTCTCTATTTGGTTTTAAGTTTATGAGGCTTGGCCGCCATTGTCTTTATATATATTGTTCTAGTGCTATGCATATCTCACATGCATACATGTTGATGAGTAGAGGAGTGAGCCTACTCGCTCAGTGAATAGTTTTTCATTTAGCTATCACTAAACAACTCATCAGATATATATAATTGAAATAAAGCATAAGTGCAATACTATACATGGCAGTTCTAATGACATAGCATATTTTACAGATAATAATCACATTTCTATACAACAACAAATATCACATAACTGTAAAGCATAAAATATCAGAAACTGCATATCTTGAATCAATAAAGCAATTATTGAGAACTAACACAGAAGTTCTAAACTCTTAACATATTAAATTTACTGTGATCCTATGTGAATGCATTTTTATATTATTATTATGCCCCAATCATATGCAGTGTACTCTGCATATAAAGATCTGTAGCGAACTACGATCCCACCGTACAAGACTTAGCGACACTCCCGGGGAATGCTAAGTCTGACTGCTGTCCTGGTCTGCGTCAGGACTCTCAGGCTCACACGGCCTCACTGCACTCTCAAAGAGTGTACTCTAGACTCCTCCTCTAACCTGAGCACACAGGCAGAGAGTCTGGGTTACCACCGTGACACGCGCATGGATTATTGTTGAATAACCCCTATTTACTCCAATGCCACCGTGACACACGCACATATTATTGTTGAACACTGCCTTTCTATCCTCGTGCCACTGTGACACACACACGGATTATTGCTGAACACGAGTCACCGACCATCTAGACACACGCTAGGTAGGTCGTTTCACCCCAAGGTGTAGACCTATCGAGGGGTTCTACGGTGTAAGGGCACCTAAGTCTATTAATTGATTAACATATAAACACTTAAACAGGAATATCACATTTCATACTTATTTCACATTCTGAACATCACTTGAAAACACATATACATCATTTGTCATCTTTAAACATGACTCAGTATCAACTTATCCAGTTTCGATGCTAAACATCCATTTTATGCTCAACGTATACATTGCAGTTGTAATACAAGAAATTCTATCATTTTCATCAATCATATTACGTATTTCAAGTTCCAATGAATCTATCATACTCTATTGTATGTGCTACACTGTTTAGGAGTTATACCAACTGATACTGAAGCAATTAAGCACTTAAATTGAGTTAAATAATGATTTCTGAATGAACTGCCACTCACAGTGGTTCGGGATGTCCAGATTCATCTGGAACTGCGTCTAGAGACCAGTTTCCGGGAAAATTCGGTTGTCTTCTTCCCTGGACTTTTCCAGTTCATGAACCTGCTGCAACAACAGCTTCACGCACTAGGCTCAGGTTGAAGAGGAGCTCGGCTTGGAGCTGAATCGAGGGCTAACGACTACGGATTCCTAGTCCATCTTGGTCGAGCTCGGAGCTGACCTTATCTTGCTCTGTCATGCGCTAAAGGGCCCTAGGTTGGACGAGATGCTTACAGCAGCTTCTTCTGCTTGCTAGATGGGGTGTCGCCTCTGCTAAACTGAAGCGCAGGTGGCGCAATAGAGGCGAGGAGCTACAGTTTCTGGTCCTAGCATCACATCCGGACTCGACGACATCGATTTGAGGTATTGCTCGGCCAAGAACGACCCCTGGCCGGCTAATGGCAGTGCTGCTAGTCGGCGCTGCCCTAACTGAGCAGGGCACAGTTGGGGCGGAACGAGGAGGAAGAAGAGTGGAGGAGGTTCAGACAGTTCTAGATCAGAACTTAGGAGCCTAAATCGGCCGCGATTTCCCCCCTCCTAGCTGCTGTGATCGATCTGGCGGGGTAGGCTGCTTTGGGTGCCGCTCTGCTTAAGCAGTTCCGTTAGATCGATTGGGAAGATGAAGAAATAAAAGGGGGAAAAAGTAGCCGACCCACTTAAGGAAAACAAATTCTGGTAAAATTGCATCCAAGTCCAAAGGAACATGAAAACATCATAACTCTTGCCTCGAAAGTCCGATTAACACGGTTTATTTTGCAACTTTTAAAGTGCGAGATCCTCTACAACCCCAAGGCTTAAAAACATGCTAATTAGCTTATATCAGCTAACCAAAACTCTAATCACACATAATCACTTAGCTTAGGTCAATTAACTTGATTATGCACTAATCATGATACTTACTAGTTAATCATGGAGTGGGTCATAACAATCTCCCTCCCTTATAAGAATTTCGTCCCGAAATTCCTAAAAGAGAAAAGGAAATTTGTTACGCATTTCTGACTCAAGCTCCCACGTGGCTTCTCTAAGTTATGATTCATCCACAGAACTTTTACTAACAGTATCTCGCGATTCTTGAGCTTCTTGATCCTCCAATCAACTATCTGTATTGGTCCCTCAACATAGGACACATATGATCTGAGCTGTGTTGGTTCTGGGTCCACTATCTTCTCTGTACCAAGATAACACTTCTTCAACATTGATACATGAAACACATCATGTAAATTAGCCAACTCAGTTGGCAAATTCCAACCTATAGGCTACAGGTCCAATCCTCTCAATGATAGGATATGGGCCCATAAACCTAGGAGTCAGTTTGCCTCTCTTACCAAACCTCAACACTCCTTTCCGTGGTGAAACCTTCAGATACACTTCATCACCAACCTCAAACTCAAGACGTCTACATCTCTTCTCAACATAACTCTTTTGTCTATCTTGTGCAGCTTTCAACTGTT
Source organism: Alisma plantago-aquatica (assembly GCA_963693085.1). Classification (NCBI taxonomy): domain Eukaryota; kingdom Viridiplantae; phylum Streptophyta; class Magnoliopsida; order Alismatales; family Alismataceae; genus Alisma; species Alisma plantago-aquatica. Next base: position 355,333,184 of record OY856410.1, on the reverse strand, counting down.
CTCTAATCACTGCAATCTTTCCGATAGTCAAATCCACTATCTCTGGTTAAAAAATTTGCTTTTCACCTACCTCATCTCAACATATGGATGATCTACACTTTCTACCATATAGAGCTTTATACTGAGCCGTACTAAGACTAGAATGGTGATTATTATTGTATGCAAACTCTATAAGGCTCAAGTATTCTTCCCAACTTCCATTGAAATGCAAAACACATGCTCTCAGCATGTCCTCAAGAGTCTGAATGGTCCTTTCTGACTGACCATTCATTTGTAGGTAAAAAGTTGTACTGAATCTCAACTTTGTGCCCAAAGCACGATGCAACTGATTTCCAAAACCTAGATGTGAACTTAGGATCTCTATATGATATAATAGAAACTGGGATACCATACAATCTGACTATCTCATCCATGAATATCTTAGCCAACTTCGGAACATCAGAGGTTGACTTAACAGGAAGAAAGTGAGCAGATTTAGTCAATCTATCCACAATCACCCATATCGAGTCACAACCTCTAGGTGTCCTGGGTAACCCTATCACCAAATTCATTGTGATATGTTCCCATTTCCATTCTGGTATAGGAAGAGATTGCAAAGTACCTGCAGGTTTTTGATGTTCAGCCTTAACTTTCTGACACACACTACATCTAGCCACATATTCAGCTACATCCTTTTTCATACCTGACCACCAGTACAATTCCTTGAGATTCCTGTACATTTTAGTGTTACTTGGATGTATAGCATACATCGATTCATGTGCCTCCTCAAGAATCTATTCTTTCAAATCACCATCTCCAGGTACACACAACCTGTCATGCAGATATAGCAATCCGTCATCTGAAAACCTGAACCCCGATCTTTTTCCCTTTGTCATATCCTGCATGATCTACTGTAACTCACTATCATTCTGCTGAAGTTCTTTAATTTGATCATAAAAAGTAGGCTTGACTTGCATCTGTGCAATCAAACCACTCTGTTCTGTCACCCCAAAGTCTATGTTCAACTTCCGCATTTCTACTAGCAGGTCTCTTGAAACATGCCATAGAGAATGCATCAGTTGTTGAACTTGACTTCCTACTGAGGGCATCTGCTACCACATTCACTTTTCCAGGATGATAATCTATCATTATATCATAATCCTTAATCAATTCTAATCATCTCCGCTATCTAAGATTCAGATCCTTCTGGGTAAAGATATATTTTAAGCTCTTATGATCTATAAACACCTGGCACACCTCACCATAAAGATAGTAACGTCATGTCTTATGAGCATGAACTACAACAACTAATTCTAGATCATGTGACGAGTAATTCTCCTCATTCTATGCTACTTACTTCTTGTTACTTATCCTTCTCATTTTGATCATATAGAATAAACATCCCAAAAATTGAAACACACAAGGTAAGAATAGATTATTCCTCATTCTTATTATTACTGTAAGAATTTATTTCATATCGCACTTCACTTATATTGTATTTCTCCTTTTGTTTCAAACACATTTGTTACCTTTCAAATTTGTATCTTATTCTTTTCTTTGATTCATTTTCATATTGTGTATCTACCTTCCAGATTAGCTAACTTTAAACCCTGGATTTTATTAGTGCTAGGTTACCTTTCATAGTGCAAATCGTATGATCTTGTTTTATAGAGATACTAGTATTCAAGGTCAAATCACCAGTGACATCCCTTGAACTACTACAACTCTAAACATTCTAGGATTTGTTCCTTATCAGTAACATAGCATTATTGTGATGTGACTTTGCTTCCTTAGTTTGAAATCAAACTTTAGATCTCATAAGTTCATCCATCTACTTGTAATGAATACAACATATATGAATAATCATCAATGAACTATAGATATATAACAGAAATGTAACATCAACCAAGTTCTCTAGCATAACTTATTTACACAAATGCTACAAACAAACATGATACTTGTTACCCAAGCATCACACATGGCTCGCAAGGCCATTCATATCTTGTCACCTCTCACTAGGCAACAACTTATTTACATGGCTCAGAAGGCCATTCACATCTTGTCACCTCTCACTAGGCAACAACTTATTCACATGGCTCATAAAATCCGTACACATTATTAATTTTATTAAGCAACAACAACATCAACACACAAAAAGCCAATCAACATTTATTATATAAATGTCACAGCCCAAACTTGGCTATATTCATCATCTCATCATACCTGCATGGTTATTAGGCATGATAACAGTCATACAAGATATTCATCACATCATGTGATACAATAGTAACACCATCATTCCTTAACCAGGAATTAGGGTTCACTATCAAACAGGGCTTATCATTCCCTTTTCCCCAAATTAGGGTTAGGGTTCCCCATTTCTCATTAATTCAGACCCTCTTGAGTTAACCAACTTTATCTTGTATTAAGGTATTTCCCCTCTTAATGCATTCCATCACATAATACTCACCCTTAGCATATAATGCATAGGACACACATTAGAATTGTCCAGCTATCTCACATGATATGGACTTATCTTAGTTTAAGGCATAACTTTATTATAAAGTTGCCTATAAACAATCGCAATGATACACCCTCAAGTAGGGTTTCACAAGGATACACCCTCAACCAAGGTTCACAATGATACACCCTCCACTAGGGTTTCACAAGGATACACCCTCAACCAGGGTTCACAATGATACACCCTCCACTAGGGTTTACTAATCATGTATTGGATCCATGCATTTGTTATGCATTATTGATTAGTACCATTAAGGGTATTTCTCACCTAATCATTAAATTTAATCTGAACCTTATTGTGTTCCTTTATTTCTAATTAAGGATTGCTCATATGAGGTCCCAATGTTGGGTCTCTGATATCGGTTCCCACTAATTCTTAGTTGTTCTAATCTTTCTCTTATATCTCAACATCTTAGTGTATGTACATTCTTACTATGATGTGAGTCTAAATTATCCAGAGTCTACTCTTATTATACTGTTAATAGGAGTCATTAGATCTCAGTAACGCATCCTTCCAGCCGGACCAGGCCGAACCTATAGTCCTGAAGCCAAGAGCTACTCAGGATTAACCAACTCCTATTAATCTCAAACATGTGGAAAGAATATCCACTTAGGGCAAACTCATTTAAACATAACTTCTGGTATACTTAATACAAAGAATATAAACAATAAATAAATCACTTCATGACACACAACAATATAAAAGAATCATATTTATTCTATAAACTGAAAATCTAAATCCATACATATAAGAGCATTTCTAATGATTTCCAATCAAATAAGCAATATAAAGCAAGAGTTGCATCACATCCTATGTTTAATCTCTTACTCCTGTATTAATTTCCGATTTCTTAACCCTAAGATTTCTAGGGTTTGTCTCTAGCCCATCCTTCCTATGCATACCTGGCCAGGGAATCCAGAGAAGAATGGACAGAGTAGCTTGATACTGGTCAATCTAAGTACTCAGATACCTGGCCAGGGTACCTAAATACTCAGACTTCCCAGAGCTAAAGACACATCACTTCTTATCTTTCTCACTTATAACTCTATCTTTTGACCCTAATGATCCCTGACGATTTAACATAAACTCTTTACTTGGTTCTCGTGACCACGTCCTCTTCCTTCCATCTGCAATAGTATAACAGAACACTTCCTGTTAGAAAATTGCAGTTAGAAGGAAGACACTTAAGTCCTAATCCTATTGGTCTCTTGTCGTCCCCTGACCTTGATGTAGAGTAACCATGTACTCAACCTATGCTCTGATACCAAAATTTTTACACCCCGATCTCACATTACCCACTAATCATGAGATTAGGGTGTAAGAAGGATTAACACGTCTCACAAAAACCACAATTAATATTTTATTTTCTTAGTCACATTAAACATACCAACAGGAAAATCTTACAAATTATTTAAATACTGAAACTTACACAACTTGCGGAGGCATTTCAAATTTTACTTGCTAGAAACATAAACAGAGTAACCGTCATATTACATTTACATGCGTAATATAAAGTTGACAGTTAATTACAAAACTGATTTATATATTAAAACACTCTCTCTCCACACCATGTCCCAAGGACCGAGGGGAAAGGACTAAGAGACCACTATCTAACTAACTACATATACCTTCTACTGACTAGGGTGGTAAGATCCTTCAGATTCTTGGAACTGTCACTGACCTGAAAATGTTTGAGTAGAGGAGTGAGCCTACTCGCTCAGTGAATAGTTTTTCATTTAGCTATCACTAAACAACTCATCAGATATATATAATTGAAATAAAGCATAAGTGCAATACTATACATGGCAGTTCTAATGACATAGCAGATTTTATAGATAATAATCACATTTCTATACAACAACAAATATCGCATAACTGTAAAGCATAAAATATCAGAAACTGCATATCTTGAATCAATAAAGCAATTATTGAGAACTAACACAGAAGTTCTAAACTCTTAACATATTAAATTTACTGTGATCCTATGTGAATGCATTTTTATATTATTATTATGCCCCAATCATATGCAGTGTACTCTGCATATAAAGATCTGTAACGAACTACGATCCCACCGTACAAGACTTAGCGACACTCCCGGGGAATGCTAAGTCTGACTGCTATCCTGGTCTACGTCAGGACTCTCAGGCTCACACGGCCTCACTGCACTCTCAAAGAGTGTACTCTAGGCTCCTCCTCTAACCTGAGCACATAGGCGGAGATTCTGGGTTACCACCGTGACACGCGCACGGATTATTGTTGAATAACCCCTATTTACTCCAGTGCCACCGTGACACACGCACGGATTATTGTTGAACACTTCCTTTCTGTCCTCGTGCCACCGTGACACACGCACGGATTATTGCTGAACACGAGTCACCGACCATCTAGAAACACACTAGGTAGGTCGTTTCACCCCAAGGTGCATACCTCTCGAGGGGTTCTACGGTGTAAGGGCACCTAAGTCTATTAACTGATTAACATATAAACACTTAAACATGAATATCACATTTCATACTTATTTCACATTTTGAACATCACTTGAAAACACATATACATCATTTGTCATCTTTAAACATGACTCAGTATCAACTTATCCAGTTTCGATGCTAAACATCCATTTTATGCTCAACGTATATATTGCAGTTGTAATACAGGAAATTCTATCATTTTCATCAATCATATTACGTATTTCAAGTTCCAATGAATCTATCATACTCTATTGTATGTGCTACACTGTTTAGGAGTTATACCAACTGATACTGAAGCAATTAAGCACTTAAATTGAGTTAAATAATGATTTCTGAATGAACTGCCACTCACAGTGGTTCGGGATGTCCAGATTCGTCTGGAATTGCATCTAGAGACCAGTTTCCGGGAAAATTCGATTGTCTTCTTCCCTGGACTTTTCCAGTTCACGAACCTGCTACAACAACAGCTTCACGCACTAGGCTTAGGTTGAAGAGGAGCTCGACTTGGAGCTGAATCGAGGGCTAACGACTACGGATTCCTGCTCCATCTTGGTCGAGCTCAGAGCTGACCTTATCTTGCTCTGTCATGTGCCAAAGGGCCCTAGGTTGGACGAGCTTCTTACAGCAGCTTCTGCTGCTTGCTAGATGGGGCGTCGCCTCTACTAAACTGAAGCGCATGTGGCGCAATAGAGGCGAGGAGCTGCAATTTCTGGTCCTAGCATCATAGCCGGACTCGACGACATCGATTTGAGGTATTGCTCGGCCAAGAACGGCCCCTGGCCGGCTAATGGCAGTGCTGCTAGTCGGCGCTGCCCTAACTGAGCAGGCCGCAGTTGGGGCGGAACAAGGAGGAAGAAGAGTGGAGGAGGTTCGGACAGTGCTAGATCAGAACTTAGGAGCCTAAATCGGCTGCGATTTCCCCCCTCCTAGCTGCTGCGATCGATCTGGCTGGGTAGGCTGCTTTGGGCGCCACTCTGCTTAAGCGGTTCCGTTAGATCGATCGGGAAGATGAAGAAATAAAAGGGGGAAAAAGTAGCCGACCCACTTAAGGAAAACAAATTCTGGTAAAATTGCATTCAAGTCCAAAGGAACATGAAAACATCATAACTCTTGCCTCGAAAGTCCGATTAACACGGTTTATTTTGCAACTTTTAAAGTGCGAGATCCTCTACAACCCAAGGCTTAAAAACATGCTAATTAGCTTATCTCAGCTAACCAAAACTCTAATCACACATAATCACTTAGCTTAGGTCAATTAACTTGATTATGCACTAATCATGATACTTACTAGTTAATCATGGAGTGGGTCATAACACGGGCTCTCTCTCAGTTACCAAAACCAGAGAGAATGACAACTTTGCAGAGCAACTGGTGCACTGAGTTGTTATTCTGAGAAGCCCCCACTACCCCTCTATATATAGGAGGGTCATGGGATAGGGTTCTCTATCCCGGGCAATGCGGGATTAATGCAGGAGTAGAAGGGTTCAAAATTTTCCACAAAACAACCAACTGCGCCACCTGAATCGATCGTTTCAAGCATGAAACGGTCGGTTGGGGACTTGAGCCGATCGGTTCACACCTCAACCGATCGGTTGGGGCACCTGAGCCGATCTGTTCACTTCTAAGCCGATCAGTTTGTGGTCCTGATCCAACTCAAATTGACTTTCAAATTTGTTTTTGATTAATCAAATATTAATCCTTGTCCAAATCGAATTTGTACAAGTGAAACAAATTGTATTTGCAAAATAGTCTTCTCACTTTCCAAACGATCTCGGTTAGACCAGTTGAGCCGATCGGTTCAACCCTTGAACTGACCGTCTCAGCCTGTCTTGAGCCGATCGGTTTAGCAACTTGAGTCGATCGGTTCATCACATGAGCCGATCGGTTGGAAGTGCAGACTGTGCAAAATCAATCAATTGCAGTTTTAATCAATCTGATACTCTAATCAATCAATCCAACACCTTGAATACTATGATTTTTGAGCTATCAATTGATTGAGTGTTTAATTGAACTACTAAAATCCTTTAGTAATCAATCCAAACATCATTTGTGGATAAACTCCTCTTCCAGGTTAAATCCTATGTGTGTGACCCTACATGCCCATTTCACGTTGGCAGTGAAAGTCCGTAACACTTATAACTTCACAAGCAAAGAGCGGTGCCTAGTCACACATCAGTGCTACCCAAGTGAAATAGAAAGTTGGAGAACAACTTTCAATCCTACAATCCGTTAATGGTGTTACAGTGAATGTATAATTCCTTTGTCACTGATATCTCGAATGAACTCAAGGCATGGAACAGTCATCCTGTCAACGTTCATTCACTTTCTTGATCTCAGAGTAGATTGGAGGAGATATGCATGACATCAATATCACATACTGATTCACACATGCATGCACATGCCTATCTCAATCTTACTCATCAAGTGGCCATGTATATCAAACTCCCTCAGGAGGGACAAATCCCATATCTATCACTCACCCCTCAAAATCCTCATGTGTCAAAGCCACCCAATTATCACCTTTATAATAACCCATGTTTCAAGATTGCGTTTGATGACGTCAAAGTGTACCCAATGACATGTGTTGAGTGTAGTGATTTTAGGTCAAAGAATCACACTCACCACCATCACTATGAGAACTGACTGTGACTACCATGTCATGGTTCCATGTATCAAACTTACGGTGGGTATGTTCGGTAAACTTGTTCTCTAACAAGTACCTATGTATTTGGTTTGATATCTCCATATCATGACTAATGAGATTCTGTCATCAACCATCATCGCAATCTAGTCTTGTGTGTCATTGTTGTCCATCTACCTTCAACAATGACATCCGACTAGGGACATAATAAGAATGTACAAACTCTTAGCATCCGTATGATCTCATCGTTCAAGTCCTTAACCTGAAAGCATACATCATTGAGTACTGTCATTCTCTAGACATTCAATCTGTTCTATCAATATCTCATATGATTGAACCAGAAAGAATTGGAAGCTTTCCTTTAATCTTTATCAAATCAATCTTAATGTATCCCACCAATCATCTCATGATTGGCTCTCAGGGCATACATACCAACAGAATCCCACTTGCACTGAGAGCCAATCACCCTTAAATCATATTCATAGTGATCTTCAAACATGTCCCACATGTTACTATGCTCTAGTGCTTACATAGTGAGTTATAGAAACACCTTGCCAAATTCCGTATTAACTACATGTCTCTCATCTCCTCGTTGTACGTCACACGTATAAGGTGGAGTTTCCATAATATGCGATCTAGTATTCCTTTGCTAACCTTTATCCACATTGCATGACCAAGCACTCCTAACTTGTCATCAATAACCGGAATAACTATAAGTGCCATATAAAAACTCTTGTCTATTGACCTAGAGGTTATACATTGTCCATATTTTGATAATGACTTAACCATTCCAGATCCTGAAATCCTCTAAGTAATGGACCAGCTAGGGCTGTCACCCACAACTTAGATCTTCCAGGTAGGCAACTTTTGTCAATTGCATCATATGCAACTCTTGAAAGATGTCATATGCAACTCCTTGCCATGATCACCTCCATGCCTCAAGGTGCAAGATCCTATCTAGGTTACCTTGTTAAGTCTGACTCAAAGCCAACATGATGAATATGCACCCTGCTAGGGCAAACCCACATATACATCCTTCACGCTTCCATGAGATAGACGGTGCAACACGCTAGGGCGTGCCCACACTTGGCCAATCAAGCTTTTCACGTGTGTCACATTTGGAAGGCATCTAAAAATTTAATATTTAATGAGGGATTTGGTTTTTATAGGTACACATACATATACAATCACCACAATATATAGTACGTATCATATACATGCTATATCCCACAAAAAACATGCGAAACGATAAAAGCAATGATTATGGCCATCCTAAGGTGATTCCTCGAGCCAAGAGGAATCACGGTCATCTAGGTCTACATCATATGCAACCTATCCATGATGAAGTGCTATATCCATCCGAGTTGATCAACTCATCACATGAATGACCTACTCGCCCTGGTCGGTCGTCTGGGTGCCACTAGCCAATCGGTTGGCTCCTCCAACCGATTGGTTCGCCTGGTCGTCGTGCATCTCCTCATGGCCACCACCCGATCATCTCGCTCCTCGAACCGGTCATCTAGATCACCAACTGATTGGTTCACTCCTTGAACCAACCGTATGGAACGCCAATCGATCGGTTCATGCCTTGAACCGATCGTCTCAGTTGCCGTCAGGTTGTCCTCCGTTCTTTGACATAATAGGAAATAAAATTCTATCCTATTTACATTTGAATTGGGAAACCCCGAGTTACATTTGGGGGGAGCAAAGGTAGGAAAGAAATCTTGAGTTATCTCGAGTTACATCAGGAATAAGGAGGTTGGGAATCAGTGTGCAGATTGAGATGCAAGCAACCACATACAACCACGCACACAAACATAGGGTTTATTGGCCATAACCATGCTATACATCTACCATAAAACTCATCTAAGGGCGACGCGTATCGAGTGCATTCATATTACATATCATATATGTATATTGGGATTTGTGGATTTAGGATTGGACATGCATAAAGCCAATTTTATTCGCATCGTATGCAATAAATAAAGGCGACAAACCAAAATCGATCATATCGATAATCCTAAAGTATAAAGCAGTTGATGTGGATCTGATACCACTGTTGGGTTTTAAGGGAGACAGAGAAGGCAGTGGAAACAAAAAAAATTCTTCTCCCCAAACCCAAAACAAAGGAAATGCGTCAACGTCTATATAGTAGGAATGATGGTTTGTAGAGGCATACCTTGTCCCGAGGCTTGCTCGATGACTATACCTCGCGGCTTGCACGGTCTTCACCTTCAGTCTTAGACGGTGTCTGTGTAGCTCCTGGTCTCACCGGGACTGGCACCTTCTGGTCTCACCAGGACTGCCGGGATTGACAGCTGTCCTCCGAGTGGCAGAAGTCTCTCGCCTCTGAAGTAGTCCACACGGACCACCTGGAACTCCGATCTCCTTGTCCCACATGGAATCATAAAGAGTCACACCCTCCTATCGGTGTACTAGTCACCGACACACTCTCCTGCCACCAGTCGCTTTCTATAGTTGTCTTTCCCTTGTTGTGCCTCCCTTTATCGGGTAGAACTTGCTCAAGCTCTCTCTCGGTTACCAAAACCGGAGAGAACAACAACTTTGTAGAGCAACTGGTGCACTGAGTTGTTATTCTGAGAACCCCCCACTACCCCTATATATATAGGAGGGTCATGGAACATGGTTCTCTATCCCGGGCAATGCGGGATTAATGCAGGAGTAGAAGGGTTCAAAATTTTCCACAAAACAACCAACTGCGCCACCTGAACCGATCATTTCAAGCATGAAACGGTCGGTTGGGGACTTGAGCCGATCGGTTCACACCTCAACCGATCGGTTCGTGGTCCTGATCCAACTCAAATTGACTTTCAAATTTGTTTTCTGATTAATCAAATATTAATCATTGTCCAAATCGAATTTGTACAAGTGAAACAAATTGTATTTGTAAAATAGTCTTCTCACTTTCCAAACGATCTCGGTTAGACCAGTTGAGCCGATCGGTTCAACCCTTGAACCGGTCGTATCAGCCTATCTTGAGCCGATCGGTTCATCACATGAGCCGATCGGTTCAGCAACCTGAGCTGATCGGTTCATCACATGAGCCGATCAGTTGGAAGTGCAGACTGTGCAAAATCAGTCAATTGTAGTTTTAATCAATCCGATACTCTAATCAATCGATCCAACACCTTGAATACTATGATTTTGAGCTATCAATTGATTGCATGGTTAATTGAACTACTAAACTCCTTTAGTAATCAATCCAAACATCATTTGTGGATAAACTCCTCTTCCATGTTAAATCCTATGTGTGTGACCCTGCAGGTCCATTTCACGTTGGCAGTGAAAGTCCATGACACTTATGACTTCACAAGCAAAGAGAGGTGCCTAGTCGCACATCAGTGCTACCCAAGTGAAATAGAAAGTTGGAGAACAACTTTCAATCCTACAATCTGTGAATGGTGTTACAGTGAATGTATAATTCCTTTATCACTGATATCCCAAATGAACTCAAGGCATGGAACAATCATCATGTCAACGCTCATTCACTTTCTTGATCTCAGAGTAGATTGGAGGAGATATGTATGACATAAGTATCACATACTAATTCACACATGCATGCATATGCCTATCTCAATCCTACTCATCAAGTGGCCATGGATATCAAACTCCCTCAGGAGGGACAAATCCCCTATCTATCACTCACCCCTCAAAAGCCCCATGTGTCAAAGCCACCCAATCATCACCTTTATAACAACCCATGTTTTAGGACTGCGTTTGATGATGTCAAAGTGTACCCAACGCCATGTGTTGAGTGTAGTGATTTTAGGTCAAATAATCACACTCACCACCATCACTATGAGAACTGACTGTGACTACCATGTCATGGTTCCATGTGTCAAACTCACGATGGGTCTGTCCAGTAAACTTGTTCTCTAACAAGTACCTATGTGTTTGGTTTGATATCTCCATATCATGACTAATGAGATTCTATCATCAACCAATACCAAAATCTAGTCTTGTGTGTCATTGTTGTCTATCTACCTTCCACAATGACATCTGACTAGGGTCATAATAAGAATGTACACACTCTTAGCATCTGTATGATCTCATCGTTCAGGTCCTTAACCTGAAAGCATACGTCATTGAGTACTGTCATTTTCTAGACATTCAATATGTTCTATCATTATCTCATATGACTGAACCAAAAAGATTTGGAAGCTTTCCTTTAATCTTTATCATCCCACCAATCATCTCATGATTGGCTCTCAGGGAATACATACCAACAATGGTATGCCATGATTTTTCATGTATGGCTTGTATATGCGAACATGTTATCTTTTATAACAGGCTTGTGGCAAGATGGCCAATGTACAATGATGTATGTACCTTTATGGTATGAAATATGATATATGTGATGGCAGTTTGTGAACCTCGATGTATATGTTTCTGCTTGGGATGATAATATGATATCGATTTTAATTTACCCTATTTTGTGGTAATGTGGTTGTTAGTGGATGATTTTGTGCTTTGTTTTGAGTAATCTCCTAGTCAATTTAATGACGATTTCTAAAATCCAAAGAGTGCTTGTTTGGTCGAGTTCTATCCTTGATAAAATCAACTGACACCCTTGATGGATTTTAGGAATTTCCAGGCTTGGCCGAGTTTGTCCCAGATCAAACTCAACCGATACCTTGCACAACCAAAACATATTAAAGCCATCAGCTGAGTTTCATCCAGGATAAACTCGAGTGATGCTTCAAATTTCCTTTGTCACATAGTGAAAATTGAAACTCGACCGTCTACACTATATGGAGTGTGCAAAAAAAGTGTTTCTAGTAGTTGGAGTGTTGCAAACATAAAAAATAGATCTATTGCAACACCCCAAATGATTAAAATTTGTCCTTAAGTGTTTCTACTAGCTAGTAGGCATCCCCAACTATATATAGGACCCCTTGGGCTTTATCCCATGATTAACCATACACTATGAAGGTCCCAATGTTATAGTTGAATGCCTTCAAGAGCCTCCGTCCACTCTCTAAACTTAATCACTTGCTACATCCATTAGAGTAAGTAGGAGATTTGTAAGAGAGCTAGTCCTACATGTATATCTTGTGAGGCTGCTCCACATCCCTAACTTTCTTTCTACCATGAATATGAAGATTATCTCTTGGGTAAGAGAGGTGAAGAAAAATAAGAGAAGGAATCCCTTGGTGAAAGCTTCTCCTTGGCAAAGGTGAAGTCCAAGGCGGAAGATCCATGAAGAGAGGGTAATTTCTTCAAGGTAGAAGACTTGCTACAAGAGTGGGTAAGTCCTTGGTGAAGGTGGAAGATTTGATGCAAAAGAGGGTAAGTCCTTGTAGAGGTTGAAGAGTCTTGGCTATGGATAGGTAAGTCCTTTGGTAGGTTATTGGATCCCTTGTCCTCAAAGGGTAGGTTGGGTATCCTTGGCCCATAAAATGAAGGTCATATGTTGCATGTCTTATAATAGAATATAAGTATGCAATGGTTACAAAATCCTAGAGGTTGACCTCTCTAGGTAGTGGACTGACTTTCTCCTAGTTTGTAGATTGGAACCACTCTACATAGCGTATGTCACTTGGGCTTGTTCAATCTCTCTCTCCCTTGCTATGTATGTTTAGTTTCACTCAAAGTTCATATTTTCCATATTAACTTAGAAATATCTTGAAGGTCTAATGACTTTTGTTTAAGTGTTTTCAACTCTATTCAACCCCATCCTAGATCCAACAACTAGTAATTCAGAAACATACAAATAGCAAGTTACTCTAGAAAATTCCAAAGAATAAAACAATAACTGCACACATTTGAATAATCTCACATTCATCTTATTATGCCTTAAACCCACATGAGGTGTACCAAAACATGTGAAATCATCATAGAAAGCTATGATCTCACTATACAAGGCTTAGAATCATGCCCATGTTTCTAAGCCTATCTCTCGTGTAAGACCCAGTCTATAGTGGGCCTCATCACATCTGGCTCTCTGTGGCTAATGGAAGTGATTGGATATCTCGACTCCTCTCAACATGGGTACTGAGTCAAAGCCCTCAGACTTGTTGTATACCAATGAACCTACTGAAGATGTACACTAATCTCTACAACCAATGATACATGTACCATTGACATCCCCGATTGGTGTTGGATACCAAAAAACTATAAGGAGTTTACCGTACCCATAAAGACCTCCGCTGTAACATCCCCGACCTGGGTTATGCTTTAACCCTAGGTGTTTTGATTAAGAAAGATGATTATATGCTTAATCTTATCTTTTGAAAAGTAATTAGGGCTCATGAGGAACTTATGTTTCAATTTTGGTCATGTTTGAACAATGTTAAAGCAATGATTGCTTGTTTTGGACTAAAGTGAAAATTACCCAAGTTGAGGGGTTAACTTGCAAATTGCATATGATAAGATGTTCCTCTGATGTTGATACATCATAAGGATGAATATTATGTAGTAGTATGGTTTCCACAAGCCTGGACACCAAGATAGAGCTTGTTGGACAATGTTGTGCATTAAAACCTAGTTTTGGAGTAAAGTGCAATTTACCCAAAATCTAGGGTTCAATATGCAAATTACCACTTCAACAAGGTCCCTAATGTTTCTTGGCATCATGTAGAGCAAATAAAATGAGAGGGGTGCTTCATTTGAATTAAGTTGGAGGAGAGAGAATCTTGATATTAAATAACCAAGATTAATGCCTAATTGAAACCCTAATTCGATTTAGGGCAAAAATGAATAAAAATAATTGAAGGGCTTTTAACCAAAATGTTTTGGGTTGATTTTGAATAAGGATGGACGTTCCTTTGCCAAGATAAGGAACGAAAATATCCTAAGTAGGTGAAATTCCACTCACCATTATTATAAGGAAAAGAAAACCCACTCACATATGGATATTAATATAATAAGCATTAAGGTGCTTAATTTGATTTTCTTTAAATCATGGATAATGGAGAGGAATAAGAGGCAATGAAGATATCCTATTCCTTAAGTATTTTGAGGAGAATTTGAGGGGGAAGAGGCGGCACCAATTTTGGAATTAAATGCATTTTAATAATGTATTTTCTCTTTCATTGAATTTTTATAAAAAGGCCTTTTCCTAGCCAAATGAAAGGCTATTTCGACCCCACTTCTTCTCTTAGCTTGGAAACCGACCAAGGAAGCTAGGGAGGACCAGGAGGACGAACCCCAACCTGTGGGTAAGCTCTTGAACTTCGTTCTCCTTGATTTCATGGTGGAAATCGAAAATAAATTATGGATTCCTTCTTATTTCGATCTCCTCTTCAACCCTAGCCAACTTTTGCAATCAAAAGCTTGAGGACGAGCCTAGGGGGAGTTGCTAGAGCTTCATCCACCATTGATGGCGTGATCTGGGAGCTTTGGAGCTCAATTGGAGGCGGGTTTTATAACTCAAACCCTTAAACATTGCTATTGCATCAATTCTCTATGCTTTGTTGATTGATTTCTTCAATTTGATACACTCTTGTTTCTTTGCTGCAATTTCCATCAAGAACGTTGCTGTTCTTGGTTGTTCGAAGGAAGGGGATGATGACATCATCCTAGATTCTTATCCAAAGAAAATTACCAAGCAAAATAGTTTTGATAGCTACTCCAAATCGTTTTAATTTGATTGGCTATGCGGTTTCAGCAAACCGTTTAAGGGCAAACGGTTTGAAACCGTTTGGGAGCAAACAGTTTCAAGACAGTTTGAGATGGTTGACAAAGCGTTGACCGTTTGGTAATTTTGTTCCTAATTATGTAGGATGATAACCCTCCAAGTTTGAGGGATTAACTCCAAAGTAATCGAGAGTTGAAGGCCAATCAATTAGGCAATCAGATTGAATTATGTGCTGATTTTCAACCTGATTAACTTGACCTGGTTGAGAAAACGGTTTCAAGACCGTTTGAGATGGTTGACCAAGCGTTGACCGTTTGGAATTCCTGTTCATAATTATGTTTATTAATAACCCTCCAAATTTGAGGGATTAACTCCAAAGGAATCGTGAGTTGAAGCCTAATCAATTAGGGAAACCTAATTGGATTAAGTGCTGATTTTCAATCTGATTTAATTGAACTTTTTGGGCAAACGGTCTCAAGACCGTTTGAGTGCGTTGAACAAGCGTTGACTATTTGGGATTACTGTTCCTAATGATGTGATCTAATGACTCACCGAATTTGAGGGATTAAATCCCAAGGAATCATGAGTTGAAGGCTATTCAATTAGGCAAACCCTAATTGAAAACAGTGCTGAAATTCCAATGAGTTAAGTTGAGATTTTGGGTTGATTAGCCCAAACGGTTTCAAGACCATTTGGGGATCACCCAAACGGTCTCAAGACCGTTTGGGGATCACCACAAGACCGTTTGGAGGTCTGGGGTCAAGTATAGTTGACCAATTGAAGGTACAAAGGTACTAATCATATTGCAATGTAGTGCTGATCTGTTGATCAACTCGATAGACCAATCCATGATGATTTTTCACTAGAATCCAAAGGTTGGATGGGACAAACGGTCTCAAGACCATTTGGAGCTCATCCAAACGGTCTCAAGAACGTTTGGTGGTCACCCAAGACCGTTTGGAGGTCTAGGGTTGAGTATGGTTAGGTGTTTGAAGGTCTAAAGGTACCAAGCTGTTATACAATGCAATGCTGATTTGGTGATCAATCCAATGATCCAAACCTTAATTGGATGGCTTGGATTTGAGTGATATGATGGGAAAACGGTCTCAAGACCGTTTGGAGGTCATCCAAACGACCTCAAGAACGTTTGGGGTCAGGTCATACCAAATTTGGATAATGGTTCAATAGTTTCAAAGTAACCAATCTTGCATTGATGAGTGTTGTTGGATCTTCAATTCCAAACCCTAATTCAATTGAATCAAGCCCTAATTGATGACCAATTGAGGGTCAATTGAGGGTCAAATTAGTTGAAGGTTGACCTATTAAACTCAATTGAAGTATGAGCATAGGTCCAAATGATGATTGGTTCCATGAATTCAATGGTTGAAGGTCCAATGCAATCAATTGAAACACAATTAGTAGCATGATTGATGATCAACTTCAAAGCTCTAATTGGTGTTTATAAACCCTAATCCCATTGAGATCAGACCATAATTGAAGTCCCAATTGAGGGGTGAGCCATGATTCAAATGATGATTGAGTTGATGATCCAATTGGTTGAAGTTCCATCAATTAGAATTGAGTGTGGTTCAATTTGGTTAATTCAATTGGATACCTCATGTTATTGAAGGTCTAATTGATCAAACCTTTTTGAAAACCTAATGTGATTATGTGGGATATACCTTTAATGGTACTAGTCATTAATGCATAACAAATGCATGGACCCAATACATGATGTAAACCCTAATTGAGGCTGATTCAATGTATAACCTTAATAAGAGGTTGTCTACATGTGAAATCACTAATTAGGATGTTAGTAAACCCTAATTGAGGGTGTATCCTTGTGAAACCCTAGTGGAGGGTGTATCATTGTGAACCCTGGTTGAGGGTGTAACCTTGTGAAACCCTAGTGGAGGGTGTATCATTGTGAACCCTGGTTGAGGGTGTATCCTTGTGAAACCCTAGTTGAGGGTGTATCATTGCGATTGTTTATAGGCAACTTTATAATAAAGTTATGCCTTAAACTAAGATAAGTCCATATCATGTGAGATAGCTGGACAATTCTAATGTTTGGCCTATGCATTATATGCTAAGGGTGAGTATTTTGTGATGGAATGTATTAAGAGGGGAAATACCTTAATACAAGATAAAGTTGGTTAACTCAAGAGGGTCTGAATTAATGAGAAATGGGAAACCCTAACCCTGGTAAGGGAATAGTGGTGTTACCCTTGAATAATGATGTTATATATTGTTTTGCATGGTGCTGATATGAAATTGATGTATTATCATCTGTACTAACCATGCAGGTATGATGTGATGATGAACATAGCCAGGTATGAGCTATGACATTTTATGTATTGACATTGTTTATTGGGCCTTATGTGCCATGCTATACCTTATTGCCTAGTATGAGGTAATAAGAGAAGTAATGGGCCTTAAGTGCCATGAGAAGATGTTTATGTAATAAACATCATATTTACCTTGTCCAGGTGACCTGAAGGTGATAATTACCTGAAAAAGTGGTAATAATGCTCAATGATGAGCTAAGGGTTTGAATACCCAGAACCATATGATTATGGCATTGAGTTGCAAAGGAATGAAAATTCCCAGTATTGAAATGAGGGACTGGGATCCCCATGTCTTATAAAGACTGAGAAGTGATTAATGGAAATAGTACATGTTTTCTTTATAGCATTTGTCTTATTACGTTATGTTTGGAAACTTGGCTGATGCTAAAAGAATATGATAATGTACTTAATTAATCAAGTGATACCATTTAATGTAGTTGCCATGATCACAGATCCATCAACGTCAGAATTAGCTGAATGGTGAAACGAGTTTACTCGGAACGCATATTTTTGAATATGTGGGGGTAATTGGGTAATTATATCCTTATGCCCCATAGGCATTGCTACGGGCTATGTCCTATGAACGGTATTGGTTACGGACCATACCCCAATAAGAGCATGGCTACGGGCCATGACTCCACAAAATAATACCGGGCATTGGCTACGGGCCATATCCTGAAGAGAGTATATGATATGGGCTATAATTGTAATAGAGATGTTGCTAGTATACCCTGGAAAGCTATCTAGCAGAGACACAAGATGTCCTGCATGTTATCTCGTACTGACCGAGATAGTTGAGGTCATGGGAATCCGGCTCTTCCATTGACCTATGTGTGGTACCGATGCTTTACGTAACCGTGGTCGGTTGGAGTATGAGCGGTATACCTCATCTCCTCAGGGCATAAGTATGATTGTAAAACATAATCAGCAGTGTAGCATATTTGCTTAGGGTTGAATTGCGAGAATCAATGGTTGATGATACATGGTATATTATATCATAGTTGGATAAATGATATACATGTTCTTCATATTCCTTCTTAAATGAATGACTTGCTGCTTAATCAAGTTATAATTGAAATGATTGCATAGAGAATACTGCTCTGCATATCTTATTCAATGATTTACCTGCTGTTGAGTAAATATAATTCTACTACTCAGTGTTATTCTATTATCGGCAATAATAATGTTTCTGGCAGAGAGTTATATCTCTCGTTGGGACAATTTTTATAATTGTCTCACCCCCGTGGGATTAAATTTTTAGGTAACCGCCGTAGAAAAGGCAAGGAACCTATTACAGAGGAAGAGAAGCAGTAGCAGTAGCAGGGACAGCAGTAAATCCCAGGTGGGGATATGAGCTGTCAAGTTGTATATAGAAAGTCCTATGAGTCGTCTCTGTACTCTCGGGTCCTAGGAGTAATGTTTTGATGGATCGATCTGAGATTTTGGCTTTAAGCCTCGAGGGTTTTATACTACCTGTGTACAGTTAAGACAGAGTAGTTGATGTTTGTATTCCTCGAGAAGTAATAGTACATGATATGTATATATGAACCAGGATGTAAGGTTTTACTTTGGTTCTGAATGAAAGAGTTTTCCTCTGAATGGATCTCTTTGCAAATGGTTTTAATTTTCAGTGATTTTCAGTAATCCGCTGCAAATAATTCGCTTCCGCATTAGTTAATCCTATTTTCACGAGGCGGTCGTTACATCCGCACCCTAACAAAGTGCTTTGGATTACCTTGATCTGGACTACCTCTAATCCGAAAACCATTTCCTTCCCATAGTGTAGGCCTTCTTGTGAAGGATTCTATGGTGTTTAGGGCATCTACATGTCTGATTCACTCTTTACTTCATGCTTCAATCATCACATTAACATTTCTAAGTTTAGCTGAGTAAATAATTCATTTCATAGATCATCTGTAATATGTACCAAACACCGAACTGCTGAGCAAAACCACATCTCAACCTAAGAAAGACTAATATGAAAATACTTGATTGAGTGAATTCCTTATCCTTAGGGTTTCCTTTGTCCCCTTCACATATCACATGACTCACATAAGGATTTAATGCGTCATAAACTTTCACTGAATAAAGACTACTTTTAACACTTCACATATAACCAACCATATATATGAAACCTTGGTATAAGTCAAACTATGGTTTCCACACCATTCATAGAAATATCATGAATCAAGAATAACCTTGAATAATCAAATTTATAATGATAAAATAATCATGTTAGTTGAATTTCGTGATGTCTATTTCAAACTTCCAACTTTCCATTCATTTAGGATTTTACCCTCTTTACTGAGATATTGAGGAAACACTGAAGACATCAAATGAAATCCAAGATAGTACCTGACACATTTTTACTATGCATTCAGATAAAATAATCATTCATAAACAACTAGATTCAAATATGCAAAGTTGTTTATTGAATTATACAACAATTTTAGGCATGATAAAAATCCTACATTTCTGTATATACTTATAAATTCTCCATTAATTTTAGGAATTCAATTTTGGATGATTTGCATCCATTTCTAATATGATTTTATCATCTAAATTTATCACAATAGGAAAACAATCCAGATCATCTTTCATAATCTTAATCTGAAAGGCCGCATAAAAAGGAACCGAAGATTAATATGGATTTAATCCAATTTCATGCACTCTATTGTTTAAAGGAAGTACCCTCTCACCTAAGGTTTGAAAACACCTTAAAAATGTAGCCACACATATGAAATTCTCAATTCTATATTAAAACCCTAGCAAATCACCGCTTTCTTCTTCCTTTCAACTGAGAAACCCTAGGAATGGGGAATAATGGAGAAAGAGTGAGAAAAAGGAGAGTTGTGATATCAGTTTGAATCAAATCAGAGGAGGGGTTGAATCTTGACATGTGAGAGAAGAATCACCAAGAAAAGTTATACAGATATGACAAAACTTACTTGATCCATCAACTATAGTAAGAGAAAACCCTAGATCACCATCTTCTTTACTTTCTCCATCCAAACCCCAACTCTCCTTCTATCTATAACATTTTCTTTCTCTGGATTGAATCAGAAAATATGAGAGTTCCTAGTGTGTTAGGTTACTCTTATAGAGCAATTGAGCTGCTTGGGTCAATTGCCAATTGACTCAAAATATACTTTCTTTTATTTCAACACAATTTTTTATAATAAAGATGTTATTGTAAATTGTTTGCTAAATAAGTAATAGATCCTCCAAAATATGAAAAATTAGAATGTTATCTAACACATAGTGAGAGATCCAATAATTTTTTTAAATCATTATGAGATGCCAACAAATAATTAAAAATTAAACGCTACACTACTGAACAAAAGTCAACAACATGGCTGGTTGAAATATGATTTGATTGATAAACACATTCAAAGAAGATCCACAACATACATTATTGAGTTATCCATACCATATCCAAATTTCAAGCAAATACAAGTTACATAGAAAATATGAAAAATCATTTACAATACCTCTATACCTATCAAGATTGTATTTATATACTATCAAAATCCTAATTTTGGCGATTGGGGTTTGTACTTCTCATACCATAATCCTTTAAAGTAAAATCGTGATTAGAGTTACTTTTTAGGTTTAGAACATCAAAATTGTAATCAAGTTTAAGCGATGATCAATCTAAATAAGCATGAAATCATCCAAGAAAACCATAGTTTGCCAATTAAGCTTAGATGTGGTCCTAACAAAGTTTGGCTCTAGTAAAAAATGACGATGAGTTATGTATTTACAAGAGGATTAGTTGAAGCATAATTGTATCCCTCATATTGATGGGGGAATTACATCCCTACACTGTAAATGTAAAGAACTAACTGGAGTTATCTTCTCTGGGAAATATGGGGACCAAGTAGGCAATAGAAATGAAAACCTTTTTGTCCATATTTTTCTTAGCTAACAGATCACGTCAACAACAATGTATCTAGGAAATAGGGTTCAAGACATACCTTGTATTGGATCAAGTCCAACAACTAATCTAGTAGAGATATGTGCTTCCTTCACAAGAAGATCGCAACGACTATTCTTGTAGAGACATATTTAGGGAGTTTGATATCCTAGTCCTTGATAAGTGAGATTGAGAAACACATGGCCATGATCGTGTGAGTCAATATATGATATGTGAACTCTTTTTATCTCAACAATCATCTCTAGTTCAATAAACCTAAATTGAGTATGAAGTGGATGATGATTCCATGCCTCAAATTCAATCTGGATATCAGAGACAAAGGCACTATACAATCATGTTAACATTGATTGTGGTTTGTAGGTTGAAGTTTTTCTCCAACTACTTGGGTAGCAATGATGTGTTTCTAGATATCGCTCATTGCTTGTGTAGTTAAAATGGTTATGGACTTCACTGCCAACAATATGGTACCTATAGGGTCACACATATAGGATGCTCTTGGAATAGGAATTTACTCATAGATAAGATTTAACTTGGTTACTAGAAGTGTTTAGGTAATCAACATAGACACCATTGGTTTTCAGTTTACCGACTAGAGTTTTCATTTGACCGACTGGACTATGGGCCGATGGAACTAGACAGTCGATCAATTAGAGTGTTAAACTAGCTGATTGGATGACCACTTTGACTATGTCAAACAAAATATGTGAAACGACCAATTTGACTGGGTCAAATGATTGATGATACGTGTAATGATGTGCATTAATCATCGTATGAAAGGACAATGTTATTATGCCACTAACTGCAAGCCAATTGATTGACTAGATAGTCTAGTCGATCGATTGGGTGTGCCAGTGGACAAATTGGATGGTCCAGTTGACCGCATGAAACAATCATCAAACCATGAGATCTGACTTTTCATACCCCTTGCATTTCAGAAACCCTATCCCATACACACCTATATGATGGGGGTAGCCAAGACTCAAGATACAATATAGACACATAGTCTAACGAGAAAGTCAAGAGATTGTCTCAAGAGTCCTTATCTCAAAATTTTGGTAATGTATGAGAGTGCCTAACAATTTGACCCGAAAGGGAGAGATAGCATGAAGAAAGAAATTCAACGCTAGAAAGTTGACAAATGGAAGAACAACTCCTTCCTGTCGACTTTGAAATTCCAGGGTGGAGTTCCCCGTGGTCTGTATGGATTACATAGAGGTGTGGAGGCTTTTGTTACCAATCTAAGAGGATGTGGTCAACCACCGTCCATGCATGCTACACTAGAAGGACGCTTGTGGTTGTCATCCATGTAATGCTTGTAAAGGAAACACATATCTCTACAAGAATAGTCGCTGGACTTACTCTAGGACAAGGTATGCCTTTCTCTAGAAGGTCGATCTTCAACAAATCTACAACAATCGACCTCCAAGTGCATAGTCTCTCTGAGAATCTGGCTATTGACCTTTGCAAGTCAAGGATGATCGAACTCCTTATCGATTGGCCTCTAGGCCGAGTTATTGTCCATATGCATTTATCGACCAGAAATGATCGACCTCCATCCCAGTAGACTGATCAACCTCCTATAACAGACCAAACATGTTGCCTACCTTCAATGATGTCTGAGACTGCCCCCTTTACTTCTACTAGTTGTAAAAATCCTACTATGAGGAGCGAGTAGTCCTTTAACTGGGTTGTGGGGACTAGCCCCGCTACCCTTTTCTTGTACTTTCATCCTAATTTTTAATATTGTATGAACTTATTACCAATCATTTAACACATGTTTTCTGGATTCATCACCCGCTCTACGTGATTTATTATAATCTTAGGCCACAACAGATTTTAGTTTACTTCTTATATATTATTGTCTTGTCTGTTACATGATTGATTGGAAAGTTCAATCCTACAAATAGTCACATGTCTCCTAGCCTTGAATGGGAAAAATACTCTACATCTGGTATCCTGATGGTCAAGGACCGGTTTTCAAATGGCTCGATTTGAGTTCAAGGTATCATGAGGGGAGATTCTATGCATACACAACAAGGATGTAGAGTCCCTTTATCTAGGACCAAGTTGACTTGATATTCAATAAGGAGGCTCAATAAAGGCACAATGGAAGATATTGGCACCATTCCATTGGTAGTGTAAAGAAGTTGAATAATGAAAATGTCTACACGTGATGGATGTGCCTACTCTAGGTTCATACTTTCCCATGACAAAGGTTGTGCCAAAGGATGCTTCATGAAAAAAATCCAAAGACAACCAGACTCCTTGGTTAGGACTATATTCCTTAAAAATATATTAGGATTACTTGTAGAGTTCCCCTTCTTTGTTACATGTGACATATCATATGATGGTCTCACATTTCTTTACCTTTACATATTTTGGGTGTCCTTCCACCTTACCATTGTGTATGATAATCAAATTCCATCCTTATGCAATTTTGACTCTTTGAGTTCCTATCATTAGTCTGGTTATAATATTATCTATCTTTCTATAAAAAAGGAAATTTGCCTTAAAAATAGAATGAGGAATGCTATCATGGTGACCCAACTATAATGTGTTGACCGGAATGGAAAAACAAAATGAGGTTGCTAACACTTTACCATTCACCAAATAAAGCCGCACTAAAATAACAGTTCCATGACATGAGCAACAAGGATGAAAATTCCAATGATCTAATTTCATTGAACTTGGTAAACTTGTAGAAATTTTTGCAAAATTCCTCTCTCTTATCTTAAAATTCATAATAACCCCCTCTCGTTTCCCTATTTTAACCCCCATATTTTCACCAGTCATTCCAAAGTACCTCCTTGTTGCCAATTTTCCATCAAATATATGACATAAGGTTCCAGTGAGATCCTTTATAAAACCTCTTTTAACATGGGATTGCATAGCACGTGGATCAACTTAACATATTTTAAAAATATTTTAATTGAATTAATATATAAAATTAATAACACCATGTTGTTTAAGCGAGATAGTGATGATGAAAGGGTTCCTTGATGTTCTGGGGGGTAAGGACAATTACTGACATAGTTCACAAAGAGATGCTGGTGAGTGTTCTCCTGAAGAGTGTAGTTGATTACATAAGGGGATCAACGGGGATGACAAAACTCATGGAAGGCCGCAAGAGGTTACGATGGAGATCAACACCGACCAGATCTGTGCTATGTTTTGAACGATGAGTGTTGTAAGTCAATATAATAATGAATGAAAACATAAATATAGTTCAATAGGCCAACATAGTGATGCAAAAATAAAAATTGAGGAAAACAATATCTGGAAAATAGTTATACGATGCCATCCCCAGATAGATGTCAAACTTTGATGAAACTTGTCATGCCCCAATCTCACATTAACCGCAAACCACGAGATTAAGGCACGACAGGTGGGATTTACACACAATCAACCATGCCATTACATTTTAAAACAATTAACGACATTAATAGGAAAGTTCTGATTTATGCTGTAAATGAGACTAAACAAGCTGCGGAAGCATTTCTATTAACTGACAAGAAATATAACAGAGTCAACAGCAATTTACAATGTTGAACATAAGATAAAGCGTAACAGTTAATTTACATCTTTGTACATATCCTCTTTCTCACTCACACCTTGTCCCAAAGATCGAGGGGAATGGACTAAGAGACCTCTAACTAGACTAACTACAAACCTTCTATCAACTAAGCGTTAGGATGATACGATCCTTCTGACTCCTGATGCTGGTGCCGACCTGAAAATGTTTGAGTAGAGGTATGAGCCTACTCGCTAAGTGAATAACATTTCACTTAGCTATCAATAAACAACTCGTCAGGTTTAATAACTGAAAGTAAACAGGTATACAGTTTAAGCAGAGCAATTCTATTGACATAGCCGATATACAGATAATAATCACATTTCTAAGCATCATCGGGTATTTCAAGTAGATAGGTAGTTATATAAATTTACTGTGATCCTACATGATTATTTATCCATTTTATTATTTTTCCCTAAATATATGCAGTGTACTCTGCATATAAAGATCCACAACAAGTTCATGCTACGGTCCCACCGTACAAGACTTAGCGACACACCCGGGGAGTGCTAAGTCTGACTACTCGTCCTGGTCTGCACAGGACACAGGCTCCTCGGCCTCCTCACACAACCACATGTGCTGCACAACCACGTGTGCTCTCGACTCCTCCTTAAACCTGAGTACACCGGCGGAGAGTCACAGGGTTACCTTCGCGACACAAGCACGAATGGTGTTAGATAACCAAGTTTTCTGGTGATATCGCAATGCCATTGTGACACAAGCACAATTGTTGTTAGACACTGCCCTTTTTCTCTTTCCTCATTTGTCTGCGACACAAGCACGGATGATGTTGCAACACGAGTTTCACCCCAAAGTTGCAGACCCGTCTAAGGGGTTCTACGGTGTTAGGGCATCTAGGTCTATACTTGATTAACAAATAACAGAAATAACACATTATAACAATAAAACACAGAATTTCTTCTTTCTCATCATTCTTATCACACATTTCAAGTTCCAATGAACTTAATATACTATTACTGAAGCAATTAGACATTTAAAATGAGTTAAATAATGATTTCTAAATGAATTTCCACTCACAACTTGGAACTCGGCCGACCACCTTGGAACTCGTCCGAACGCCTCCCAGATTCTGAAACTCGGCCGACCAATCTCGGCCGACCAACTCACCGCTTGAAAAACCTACAAAGAAACTCGGCCGATCAGGACCCAAACTCGGCTGACAAAAATGCTGTTCGCTTATCTTAATTGAGAAACTCGGCCGATCAGGATCAAAACTCGGCCGATCAGAAAACGCTGTACAAAAGCCCTAAATAAGAACTCGGCCGACCGAATTGAAACTCGGCCGAACCGCGCACAGGAAGAACATAAAAACGGCCTGCAGAAGTCGATTTCTCTTGAATCGACGGGCAAACTTCGAGCAAACACCACCAAACGATCACAAACGACGTATATGACTAAACCGTACCTGAAGGAAGGAAGAAAACGAACTGGGGCTGCACCGTACACCCCAATCACCAAACCGTCTTCCTTGCAAACGCAGCTCCAGCTGCGAAATCGATTCGAATCGATGAAGATGAAGATCTACGGGGGGGGGAAGGGACGATCTGCAGCAACTGATCGGAGCAAAACGAAGCTCCAGTGCTTCTCCCTCCTCAGCTCCCTCTCTCTCTCTCTCTCACGCAAGGAGCAGAACGCAGGAGCGTTCTCTCGTTTCTGTGAAATGAAACGAGAAAGGAAGAGAGGTAGGATAAGGGAGAAAACTTAGGGGCCTAATCGCAAAGTTTCAAACTTTCGCAAAATTACAATCAGGTCCCTAGAAGCCCAAAAACTTGCAACTTTTGACTCGAAGGTCGGATTCGAACGATTTCTCTGGCAACGCTTCAAGCGTAAGATACTACACGCTTTAGAAGCTAGAAAACACACTAAGCACATATCATGTCCATTTTAAACATTATTAACAAAAACAGGCTTATAACTTAACACATCAGCTAACACATGCTGAACAACTTACTTACGTGATAAGCTCGACACGGGTCGTAACAATCTCCCTCCCTTATAAGAATTTCGTCCCGAAATTCCTAGAAGAGAAAAGGAAACTTGCCACGCATCTCCGACTCTAGTTCCCACGTAGCTTCCTCTATATTGTGATTCCTCCACAAAACCTTCACTAAAGGTAACTCACGGTTCTTAAGCTTTTTGACCCGGTGATCAACTATCTGCACTGGTCCTTCAACATAGGACACATCTGTTCTAAGCTGCGCCGGTTCTGAATCTAGAATCTTATCTGTACCAGGATGACACTTTTTCAGCATAGACACGTGGAAGACATCATGAAGATTTGCCAAATCAGACGGCAAATCCAACCTGTAAGCTACCGGTCCAATCCTCTCAATAATAGGATATGGACCCATATATCTAGGGGTCAACTTACCCCTCTTGCCAAACCTCAGAACTCCCTTCCATGGTGAAACCTTCAAGAAAACCTCGCCACCAACCTCGAACTCAAGAGGTCGACGATGTCTTTCCGCATAACTCTTCTGTCTATCCTGTGCAGCTTTCAACTGATCCCTGATCACAGATATCTTTTCAGTAGTTACATCAACTAGCTCAGGTCCAAGAATTTCCTTCTCACCCACCTCATACCAACAAACTGGCGATCTACACTTCCTGCCATAAAGAGCTTCATATGGAGCCATTCCAAGACTAGAATGGTAACTGTTATTGTAAGCAAACTCTATTAGGCTTAAGTGTTCTTCCCAGTTACCTCTAAACTGTAGCACGCATGCTCTCAGCATGTCTTCAAGGGTCTGAATGGTCCTCTCAGATTGACCATCTGTCTGTGGGTGGAACACTGTACTGAATTTCATCTTTGTGCCCAACGCATGTTGTAACTGATTCCAGAATCTAGATGTAAACTTTGGATCTCTGTCAGAAATAATAGAAACTGGAATCCCATGCAACCTGATTACCTCATTCACATAAACTTTAGCCAACTTTGGAACGTCAAAGGTTGACTTGACAGGAAGAAAGTGAGCAGACTTAGTTAGTCTATCCACAATCACCCATATCGAGTCTGAGCCCTTAGGCGTTCTGGGTAATCCGACCACAAAGTCCATCGTGATGTGCTCCCATTTCCATTCTGGTATAGGAAGCGACTGTAAAATACCAGCAGGTTTTTGATGCTCAGCTTGAACCTGCTGACACACTCCACATCTAGCCACATATTCAGCCACATCCTTCTTCATACCAGACCACCAGTACAGCTCTTTGAGGTTCCTGTACATCTTTGTGTTACCTGGATGCATAGCATACATAGAAGTATGCGCTTCCTCAAGAATTTGTTCTTTCAACTCACTGTTTCTAGGTACACATAACCTATCATGAAGATACAACATGCCTTCATCAGAAAACCTGAACTCTGTTCTCTTACCTTCTGACGTATCCTGCATGATTTGCCACAACTCATCATCACTCTGCTGTAATTCCTTTATCTGATTATAAAAAGTAGGTCTGACTTGCATCTGAGCAATCAACCCACTCTGTCCTGTCACCTCCAAGTCCAAGTTCATCCTTCGCATATCTACAAGCAAGTCTCTCTTGAAACATGCCATAGAAAATGCATTGGCTGTTGAACTTGACTTTCTACTCAAAGCATCAGCTACAACATTTGCCTTACCCGGATGGTAATCTATTGTCACATCATAGTCTTTAATCAACTCCAGCCATCTGCGCTGTCTCAAATTCAAGTCTTTCGGAGTGAAGATATATTTCAGACTTTTATGATCTGTAAACACCTGACATGTCTCACCATACAAGTAGTGACGCCATGTCTTCAAAGCATGAACTATAGCAGCTAATTCCAGATCATGAACAGGGTAATTCTCTTCATTTTTCTTAAGCTGTCTAGAGGCATAGGCCACAACCTTGCCTTCCTGCATCAACACACAGCCTAAACCTCTCCTGGAAGCATCACAGAACACTGTATAGCCTTTCTCTGTTTCTGGCAGAACCAATACTGGTGCTGAAGTCAACTTTCTCTTCAAGATCTGAAAACTCTTCTCACAGTTATCAGACCAAACAAACGGTACATCCTTCCTCGTCAAGCGTGTCAAAGATGATGCTAACACACTGAAGTTCTGTATGAACCTTCTGTAATAACCTGCTAAACCCAAGAAACTTCTGATCTCGGTAGGAGTCTTAGGCTGTTCCCACTGAAGCACAGAATCAACTTTCTTAGGATCCACGCTAACTCCATTTCTCGAGATAACATGTCCAAGAAATTCTACCTCGGCCAACCAAAACTCGCACTTGCTAAATTTAGCAAACAACTGGTGTTGTCTCAACAACTGCAACACCACTCTTAAGTGCTGCTCATGCTGTTCATCGTCTCTGGAATAGATCTATATATCATCTATAAATACTACAATAAACTGATCTAGAAAAGGTTTGAAAATCCGATTCATCATATCCATAAAGGCTGCTGGGGCATTGGTCAGTCCAAACGACATGACCAAAAACTCATAATGCCCATACCTGGTTCTGAAAGCTGTTTTGGGAATATCAAAAACCTTTATCCTGAGTTGATGATATCCGGATCTCAAATCAATTTTAGAAAAGATTGTCGCTCCACGCAACTGATCAAACAGATCATCTATTCTCGGCAATGGATATTTGTTCTTTATGGTGATCTTATTCAGTTGCCTGTAATCTATACAGAGACGCATGGTTCCATCCTTTTTCTTAACAAACAGGACTGGAGCACCCCATGGTGAAGAACTGGGTCTAATGAAACCCTTATCTAGCAACTCCTGTAACTGTACCTTGAGTTCTTTCAACTCAGCAGGTGCCATTCTATAGGCTGGCAGTGCTACTGGATGACTACCCGGATATATCTGAATTTCAAAATCAATGTCTCTGACAGGAGGTAAGCCTGGTAACTCTTCTGGAAAAACATCAGAGAACTCACGAACCACAGGCACATCATAAACATTGGCGGTGCTCTTCTCTGCTCTGGTGTCAACCACATGAGCAAGGAACGCTTCACATCCTTTCTGTAACATCTTATCAGCTACAACAGCTGATATTATGCACGTAGGCAGAACTTTCCTGTCCCCAGTAAAGACACAAGAAAATTCTCCTAGTTGAAAGGTAGCTTCCTTTTTCCAACAATCGAGTTGCACTCGATATGTCTCAAGACAATCCATACCCAAGATGACTTGAAAGGTATTTACATCCAGGGGTATGAGATTAGCAGCAAAGGTAAAACCTCCAAAAGATAACAAACATCCGGGACAGAACTCGGATAAAACTGTTGGTCCACCTAGTGGAACTCTCAATACTAACTCATCTGCCAACTCTTGAGTTAACAGATTAAGTTCAACAACTAAAGAACGTCGTATAAAAGAATGAGTAGCACCCGGATCTATCAAAACTGAGACTGGTATACTATTAAACAAAAGCATCTCTCCTGTAACAACTTGTGAAGAAATTATACCTTCCTGAGGTGTCAAAGAAAAGAAACGTGCTGAAGCTCTCCCTCTGCCACGCTGTCCTCTCTGACCACTTCTGCCACTAGACACTCCACCACCTCTAGAACCAGAAGCCACAGAGGAACTCGGAACATCATGGTATTGAGGCTGGAAAGCTTGCGATGCTGCTTGTCGAAGCTGAGGACATTCCCTTTTTATATGTCCTGTCTGTCCACAAGCATAACAACCTGAACTCCAACACGGCCCAGAATGTGTCCTTCCACAATTGTCACATGGCGGTAACTCTTGTCTCTGGGGACCTGACACTGACATTGACGACCCTGAAGACTGTCCACTAGTGGCACTGCTCCATCTTCCTGGGTTATATCCTCCTCTGCCTCTAAAAGTAGAGACATCCTCAGATTTCTGTCTGCCAAAACAACCAAAACCACGCCCAAGTTTAGAAAAGAAACCTCTACCTCCACCTCTGTATCCACTACTGGATTGCCCTTTACTGAAGTCTGCAGATCTCTTTTTAGACTCGGGCACCTTGTCAGCATTCACAGATTCTTCAACCTGTCTAGCAGCCTCGACAAACTCACCAAAGTTCTCTCTGTTCCTCCTACTAGTAGCAGAAACTGTATGCCGAATCTCTGGCCTTAGTCCTTCCTGAAACCTTCTACATCTCTCTATGTTATCGGGAACAAGCTGTGGACAGAAGTTCGCCAACCATGTGAAAAGCGCTTCATACTCTGTAACTGTCATGTTCCCCTGCTTGATATTCTGCAACTGCCTGATTTTCTCATTAAGGAAAGTGGGTGGATAGAATTTGAGATGAAACTCCTCAGAGAAATCCTACCAGGAAAGCTCTGTACCTCCCCTCTTTTCTTCCACACCACGCCACCACAACTCTGCATCGCCTGTCAAAAGGTAGACTGCACGACTAATCTTCTTATCTTCTGGAAGCTCCATCAAACGAAAAACCTTTTCTATCTGTCTAAACCACTCATCAGCTTTGGTGGGATCTGTGGTGCCACTGAACTCTGTGCCACCTAGCTTCTTCACAAGCTCATAAGATCGCATCAGATCTTTACTGCTGGTAGAAGAAGATTCTCGCCTATCAGCCTTATACCTCTCTTTGGTCTCCAGGAATATTCTATACATCCGGGATGCTTCATCCACGTGGTCACCACCACCTGGACCCAAGTACCGCGGATCAGGACCAACATGGCTCTCAGCCTGATCATCACGATCAAAGCCTCTTCCTGCCATCTGCAATGATATAATAGAATATTTCCTATTAGAAAACTACAGATAGAAGAAAGACACTTAAACCTTAATCCTATTGGTCTCTTATCGTCCCCTGACCTTGAGTAACTAAGTACTCAAACCTAGGCTCTGATACCAAAAGTTGTCACGCCCCAATCTCACATTAACCGCAAACCACGAGATTAAGGCACGACAGGTGGGATTTACACACAATCAACCATGTCATTACATTTTAAAACAATTAACGACATTAATAGGAAAGTTCTGATTTATGCTGTAAATGAAACTAAACAAGCTGCGGAAGCATTTCTATTAACTGACAAGAAATATAACAGAGTCAATAGCAATTTACAATGTTCAACATAAGATAAAGCGTAACAGTTAATTTACATCTTTGTACATATCCTCTTTCTCACTCACACCTTGTCCCAAAGATCGAGGGGAATGGACTAAGAGACCTCTAACTAGACTAACTACAAACCTTCTATCAACTAAGCGTTAGGATGATACGATCCTTCTGACTCCTGATGCTGGTGCCGACCTGAAAATGTTTGAGTAGAGGTATGAGCCTACTCGCTCAGTGAATAACATTTCACTTAGCTATCAATAAACAACTCATCAGGTTTAATAACTGAAAGTAAACAGGTATACAGTTTAAGCAGAGAAATTCTATTGACATAGCCGATATACAGATAATAATCACATTTCTAAGCATCATCAGGTATTTCAAGTAGATAGGTAGTTATATAAATTACTGTGATCCTACATGATTATTTATCCATTTTATTATTTTGCCCTAAATATATGCAGTGTACTCTGCATATAAAGATCCGCAGTAAGTTCATGCTACGGTCCCACCGTACAAGACTTAGCGACACACCCGGGGAGTGCTAAGTCTGACTACTCGTCCTGGTCTGCACAGGACACAGGCTCCTCGGCCTCCTCACACAACCACGTGTGCTGCACAACCACGTGTGCTCTCGACTCCTCCTTAAACCTGAGTACACCGGCGGAGAGTCACAGGGTTACCTTCGCGACACAAGCACGAATGGTGTTAGATAACCGAGTTTTCTGGTGATATCGCAATGCCATTGTGACACAAGCACAATTGTTGTTAGACACTGCCCTTTTTCTCTTTCCTCGTTTGTCCGCGACACAAGCACGGATGATGTTGCAACATGAGTTTCACCCCAAAGTTGCAGACCCGTCTAAGGGGTTCTACGGTGTTAGGGCATCTAGGTCTATACTTGATTAACAAATAACAGAAATAACACATTATAACAATAAAACACAGAATTTCTTCTTTCTCATCATTCTTATCACACATTTCAAGTTCCAATGAACTTAATATACTATTACTGAAGCAATTAGACATTTAAAATGAGTTAAATAATGATTTCTAAATGAATTGCCACTCACAACTTGGAACTCGGACGACCACCTTGGAACTCGGCCGAACGCCTCCCAGATTCTGAAACTCGGCCGACCAATCTCGGCCGACCAACTCACCGCTTGAAAAACCTACAAAGAAACTCGGCCGATCAGGACCCAAACTCGGCCGACAAAAATGCTGTTCGCTTATCTTAATTGAGAAACTCGGCCGATCAGGATCAAAACTCGGCCGATCAGAAAACACTGTACAAAAGCCCTAAATAAGAACTCGGCCGACCGAATTGAAACTCGGCCGAACCGCGCACAGGCAGAACATAAAAACGGCCTGCAGAAGTCGATTTCTCTCGAATCGACGGGCAAACTTCGAGCAAACACCACCAAACGATCACAAACGACGTATATGACTAAACCGTACCTGAAGGAAGGAAGAAAACGAACTGGGGCTGCACCGTACACCCCAATCACCAAACCGTCTTCCTTGCAAACGCAGCTCCAGCTGCGAAATCGATTCGAATCGATGAAGATGAAGATCTACGGGGGGGGGGGGAAGGGACGATCTGCAGCAACTGATCGGAGCAAAACAAAGCTCCAGTGCTTCTCCCTCCTCAGCTCCCTCTCTCTCTCTCTCACGCAAGGAGCAGAACGCAGGAGCGTTCTCTCGTTTCTGTGAAATGAAACGAGAAAGGAAGAGAGGTAGGATAAGGGAGAAAACTTAGGGGCCTAATCGCAAAGTTTCAAACTTTCGCAAAATTACAATCAGGTCCCTAGAAGCCCAAAAACTTGCAACTTTTGACTCGAAGGTCGGATTTGAACGATTTCTCTGGCAACGCTTCAAGCGTAAGATACTACACGCTTTAGAAGCTAGAAAACACACTAAGCACATATCATGTCCATTTTAAACATTATTAACAAAAACAGGCTTATAACTTAACACATCAGCTAACACATGCTGAACAACTTACTTACGTGATAAGCTCGACACGGGTCGTAACAAAACCAGTGAGTGTAACCATCGGAAATCTATCTTTTAGATATGTAACCATCCGTTTTCAATCCAAAAACTCTAATATGTTCATTGATGATGATGATTTGGAGTCTATACACGGATCTCCAAAGATAAGGATATCACATGAGGCTTAAATAGTTTTGCATAAATTTTGACAGTTTGCAGTTATCCTAAAACTGGTTTTGCAAGACGATAGGGTATCTAACCCTAAGGGATCAACTCAAATAGTTGTGTAATCTTATGGCACATTGGAGATTACTTGAGAACAACATGAATTATTATGTCATTTACTTTTCATGTAATACGACCAACTAAATGCATTGACGGGAGGACCATGGTCCATCTTTGGGTCAAGTTTAAAGGTCTAAAAATGGCAAAGCAACTTTCTGCCTTCTGTGGGTTTCCCTCTGGCATTGTTTCTTGGATACGAGTGATTGATCTTCCTCTTCATCTATATAACCAGATTATCTTTGGTTGGATTGGGGAAGTGCTTGGCAAACTACTAAAAGTTGATGATTGTAATAGAAATTGATACAACTTATGTAGTTATTTCAACGATTATTACAGATGCATTGTATACCGGGTTGAGTATAAAACTCTTCCAGACGTCAAGCACTGCTTGTGGTCTAATGGAACATAGTTCCAAGGATTGGTTAGTTTGATTCATCAGTTCATACCAAGGAGAATAACAACGCAGGTGTACGATGGATGCAAGATGAAGGAAGATGGAAGACATATTTTTTTGGGAGAAAAAATCCATTCTAGAAGGCCTACTCAAAGAAATAACCAAGGTCCTAGAATCAGTGGTAAAAGGCCGACCAGTTAATACAAATAGATTTGCAGCTTTACACAGTGACAATGAAGAAGAACAAGAGGACGAAGCACTTGTTCATGCTTCATCAGATGAACAAACTTCTGCACAACCTAATGTGCCCCAGAAAATTTGGTTTAGAAAAAGAAAACAAGCAACATATGTCCCTTCAGTTCTAAAGGAATTTCTATTAGAAAATCAAGAACATGTAGATACTTCTTTGGTAGCCATTGCATGATCAATGAACATGATGAGCATATTGTTGTGACTCAAGAAGGTGATACTGTTATTGTTCATTCATATGACAAAGATGATGTTTTACCTGATATTAATAATCATAGTTATAATGTTGCAACAACTACTGGTTGCCCTTGTCCTTCACATATAGTTAAATGTTGTGTCCCTTCGACTATATCAAGATAAATGGGTAGGGAAATTTGAGGCTCTAGTGGCAAATGAAACAAGCTCCCTACTTCACTCAGAGCCAAGCACAGAAATTGGCAACAGAAGAACATGATTCTCAAACTACTGATATTTAAGTAGAGGATTGTGATTTGATTACATATAATGTCCCAGATTTGTGGTTGTAGTTTGCCATCGTGCATTGCAAGTAGATACATTGTATCATGATTAACTAGAATGCTTTTGTAAACGATATTTATTGTACCAATTACTATGAATTATATGCTTCCAGCCCTACTCAAGTTGAGAGAATTTTCAATAAAAGGTATAACATTTTCCAAAAGAAATAACACCTTGTGGTTTAGATGTATTTATTTTGGACTTTGTTCTAGGGATGTTAAGTTTCGAGTCTGGGTCGGTTTTGGGTCAAAAAAGGCTGATAGATTTTTTGAAATTCAATTTTGAAACTAACCCTGACCTGAATTTTAGTTACTTTATTCAAATAGGAACAACCACAGATTGTCAAATTTAAAACTCAAAAGTGATGCATAAGTAGTTTTCGGTCAACTTATCCATAATTAACTTGAATTTGTCAAAATTGGAATCCATCAAAATTGTAGTTCTAAGTAACCTAAATTTCTTGTTAGTCTGACAAAGAACCAATTCGGACCCGGATTTATCCGAGCCTGAACCCACATCTGTCCGAACTCAGAATTGACCATGGTCCAATCTTCGATATGTTTACCTGAACCCGAAGTAGATAGATATTGTCAATATTAGAACCCACATTCAATTTTTCCGGGTTGATCAGGATCGGTAGAAAGGTTTAGGCTTATCATTGATAGGCCTACTTGTTTAAAAATAATATGATATTTTAAGATACGTGTTAATTGACTTGGTTCAAATCGAAAATGCAATATTCGAGTCTAACTCCAATTAAAAAGTTTGATTTAATGTGTAGTGCAGAATCAAATATATATCACAATGTAATATCTAGAAATGAACTGATCGGATACTATTTCTGTTTTGCCAACTATATAATCTAAACATGGCTTTGACATGGCCTGATTATGTAATTTTTCTGATGTTTTATGATAAGCTGCTGTCCTCACAGTCGAAGATTTGGTCGTGTATTCTTTGCCGTTTGTGTAGAGACGAGAAATAATGAAAGAAAGTTTGGAGCACAGAATGCTACCGTGGCGTCCTTTGGTGCGTTGACAGGCGCACTTATCATCTTGAAAACTGCTTAATGAAATCCTTTAACCGTCAATACTGTATCCGGGAAAGAAAATTGAGTTAGGGTACACTGCACCATATAAAGCTGTATGAATATAAATGTTCTAAGACATGAACAACTAAAAGGATGATTCTAGCGATCTTATTTCGTCAAACTTAGGCGAAGCAGAGTCACACAAGGCAGGACGCAGCACATTTTGAGCTGTTTAGAGAGCATACACGAACTGGGACGCATGAAGAAAAGCACCAATACATGGAGTGCGTAGTAGCTAAGACGATGCGCAGTGGTATACTTGGCGAGGCCAATGGAGTAACGTCCCATATAGGTAGCCACCTTCCATTCCAGCCACTGTGACTCCAAACATCCACCACCTCTATGGGCATGTTTGTTTTACTGGATGTAGCCGGATTGGAATGTATTATATGATCCAGCTGTATAAATTTTAGGTTTGCTTTCTGGTATCATAAAAAATGGACGAATCTTGCATTTTCAGGTTATATGGCAGTTGCTGGATACAACATTACATTTCAAATTGGCTGGACGC
Source organism: Alisma plantago-aquatica (assembly GCA_963693085.1). Lineage (NCBI taxonomy): Eukaryota > Viridiplantae > Streptophyta > Magnoliopsida > Alismatales > Alismataceae > Alisma > Alisma plantago-aquatica. The sequence continues at coordinate 355,296,029 of OY856410.1, read as the reverse complement.
CGTACTCCAGCTGCGGCCGCAATGCCATTTCGGTTACGACCGCGTTTTTTGCATGAGCAACATATCTACGGACGTTGTCTCCGTCCGTCGGAATACAGAATGATCAAACGTAATATATTGTTGGAAAAAAACCCAAATAGCACACTATTGTATAAATATTTACCAGTATAGCACATTTCCCAACTTATTTCCCAAACTAGCACACTTTGAGACTAAAACGCCACTTTATTTGGCGTTTTACTGTTGCGGGGATATAAAGCGCCACACAGTGTGGCGGTTTCAAGCTGTGGGACCGAAAAGCGCCAACTAAGTTGGCGTTTTACATGTAAAGCGCCACATTGTTTGACGTTTTACGACTTCGAGCCAGCGACCACAGAAAAATGCCACATTACTTGGCGTTTCTATTGAATACTCAGTACCAAACTCACAGAAAAACGCCACTTAGTTTGGCGTGTTACATTTATTCACGGGCCCGATACGTCTCGTCTCCTTGATTCGCGCTTCAGAGAGGCGGCTTTATGTAAAACGCCACAAAATCTGGTGCTTTTTGCTTCCTTTTACTCCGAAACGATCGCCCGCTCCCGTCCTTTCTCTCTCTCTCTCTCTCTCTCTCTCGGCTTCTTTCGTTTTCTCTGCTCCTATCGCCCGCCCGCTTGCTCTTCCGGAGTAGCCACGATCGGCGACCGGCCACCAGCGACGAGCGTCGACCGGCGACCAGCGACCGACGACCGGCGGCCAGTGCCTAGCGTCGACCGGCGACCGACGGCGGGCGACCAACGATGATTTCTCTGTCCCCCTCACCGACCAGTCCATACCTTGCGGAGGGGGTTGTTTTTCTGGTTGGGGATCTACGCTGTGCGCTGCCGGTTGCTCCTGCTCTTCAAGCTAAGGTTTGTACGTACCTAACTGAGGTCGAGCAACTCGCGGTGTAGTGCATTGTTGTAGTTTTCCTTCATCATCATCGTGAAAACCATCAACTCTCATCGATCTGCCATATGATTTAGTATCCCGCTATATCTGGTCAGCAACTAGCTAGAAGGGCATTGTGGCTAACTCACCTGTTTGTTCGGTGCTGGTTGTGTTCCAGCGTGCCTATTCACCTGCTTTGCCATCCACGGTGCTCTTTACGGCAGCCCCACACGAACGTGAGCATCCCTTGCCACTATGATGCTCATCTCTAGCCCCCAGGTTTTTTAGATCAACCGAGTGTGCGATCCAAACTCTGGCGGATAGAATAAACCGGAAATGAATGTTAACTATAAGTTGTGTGCTATCGGTTAGGCAACACCCTCCCTCTTCGTCAACCCACTCTCAGTTTGCCACTTCTCAGTGTGTGTCATTGCCCCTAGTTACTTGCTCCTTTGTCTTTCCACTCCCCATCCCTTCCATTCCTTCCCTTTCTTGCTCGCTTTGCAAACACAGAACCTGGTTCCAGCAGCTGCTACGTTGTGTTAATCGACTGCCATCTACTATGCAGATTTGCGCGATTGTAAAAGTGGCCGACCAAACCAGGCCTTAAGACCTAGTTACAACACTCAGTAACACGTCACGTTTCATTGTTTACAGAAAAATCCCGATAGATTGTTGCATATAGATTGCTTGTTTTTTTATTTTTTATTTTGTTAGCAATGTCAACTCTTCTCCCTCTGTATCGAACTCTTCTATTACTTTTCTTCATTTTCATTTTTTCTCTTCTTCACTGCAAAGACTAGGTATTGTCATTTAATTGTGTGGTGAAGGAGATCACTGAACGGGCGGTTGATCTTGTCATACTTCTGGTGTGGTGAAGTGACACAAACTAGAGTTTTCTACTTCTAACAAAAAGGTGAGATTATGTAGCTTATGTGCATTTTAGCTTGAAACGCGTGAGTATGATGTATGTACTTGTAGAATGTAATTTATTTGATTGTAACTAATTGGACTGTACCCTAATCGGATTGTACACGAACTTTTATTATTTAGACATTTGTCTAAATATCATATGGTTTATTTTATATTTTCTATTTCATACATATTGATCATTGTTTTTGTGATTGATGTTTGGTTTTATATTTTCTAGGCAATTACACCAATATGATTTCATATATATATATTTTTCCTTTTTCTGTGATAGATGGTTTGATTTAACATATATCATTTGTTGTTTCATGCATATTTTATACATGTTTTGTGATTGATGGTTCATTGTATATAGATTATATGCTTAAAGATCACTGGTTTATAAGTTTTCAAATCTTCGATGTATTAGATTTACTAGAAGAGAATGAGATAAAAAGAACATATATCTAGGCATCCAACATGTTCAAGAACTAAGCTTATTTGTTGTATCAAATTTGTTGAACTAAGTCATTTTTATAGGGTTAGTGATTTTATCAAAGTCATTTGAATAAAGAAAATTTTATATCAAACTCATTTGAACAAATGGGGTAGTTATATGGTTAGTGATTTTAGATCTAGTGAAATATACGAAATTCGTTGAACTTCCAAACAATTCTACTAAATCACAAAAAAACTTTTATATGTAGCATGAATCGTACTATATGGTTCAAATCAGTATGGTTTGGATCATCACAAATGTGCAACAGTATCGTTATCAAGATCTATTTAACAAAGTAAATTTTATATCAAAATCATTTGAACAAAGGCACTTTTATATCAAAATTATTTGAACAAAGGCACTTTTATATCAAAATCATTTGAAAAAATGTGGTAGCTATATGTTTAGTGATTTGAAAAAATTTGTTGAACTTTCATATTATATATCTAACAAAAATTACTTCCATACAATTCAGGATTATGGCCAATACCTCAAGACATTTTGTCATACTTTATGATGGAACAACCATGCCTATTGAAATATCTACAACATCTACTTATGCCAAGTTTATGTCATTCATACATCAAGTTCTTGCCATCAACTCATCAATGCATGACATAAATTTAAGTTACACCCTTCCAAGTGATTTAGGTCCGACGTTTAACTTATTTCCTATACAAGTTGTGGATGATGATAGTTGGAAAGACCTACTTAAATCCCTATCCTTCGCAGTGTACTTGTGGTAAACCATAAGTTTATCATATCCCATGCTCACATGTACTGGCCTGCACTAGTTTCATACACTATGAATATTTTTAGTTTGTCAGCAGTTGGTACAAGCTAGACAATTATAGGCTGACATATGCCCCTCAGTTTAGTAGAATTCCTGATAAAAGATACTAGCCAGGGTTTGATCCAACCATGGGTCTTGTATATCTTCTACCACCAATTGTTACAACACGTGCAGGATGACCTAAGGTGAAGCGCAGGATGACAAATATGGATATTGATCCAAATCACACTTCTTACAAATGTGGAAAATGTGGTGGTTTAGGTCATAATGAGAGAACATGTAAGAAAAGCAATAATTAGAAATCTCCAAATGTAATCTTAGTTTTCTACTTTGAAATCTCTACATGTAATCTTCATTTTCTAACTAGTAATCTCCAAATGTAATCTTAGTTTTCTACTTTGAAATCTCTAGTTGTAATCTTAGTTTGCTAACTCGCATGAGGAGGGCGGGATGAATACAATTTCCTCCTGACTTCTGTAATAGTACATGTAATAAACTGTTAGATTCTATTTTGGAATACATTTCATTAACTAATCTATATAATTTTATTGTATGCATTTAGTCATTTAACACATGTTGTGATATTTATTCTTTCTTTGTATAGACATGGTGAAAGGAGATGATACATTGCGGATTACATGCCACTCCACTGAAATTTCTAGGTGGGAGTTAACATATGCAGATGTGTTAGGGTATGTTCGTACAACGGGGTTCGGATCAATCCTTACCCTTTCTAGGGTTAACTTTGATGCATCATTGATAACATCACTTAGTAAAAGGTGGCACTCAAATACAAATTCCTTCCACTTCCCTTTAGGTGAGATGACGATCACACTTCAGGATGTTGAAGTCTTATTAGGTTTACGTGTTGATGGCGATGCCGTTGTAGCTCATCATCCTATAGGTCCTAATGAAGGTCAATTTAGTTCTTGGTCTTCCATGTGTGACCATATCTTAGGTTCACATCCAGAAGGGCTTGATCATGGGTCTGTCCAGTTGAGTTGGTTGCGTTCTACATTTATAGACATTGACTTGGAGAATGTCGACGATCAAGTCAAACGTCAATACACAAGTGCATACTTGTTACACCTTTTGGGTTGTTTTCTATTACCAGATGGTACTGGTAACGAGGTTCATCTTCGCTACTTGTCTCTTCTAGTAGATTTTGACCGTTGCAGTTTATACTCTTGGGGCAGCGTAGTTTTAGCATACTTATATCGTCAGTTGTATAAGTGTCGTCCATGTTCTAGATAGAAACGAATATCTGGGTGTGTGCATCTATTGCAACTGTGGTCTTGGGAAAGATTGCATGTTGGTAGACCTGGAAAGGTGGACATGTGAGATGACTTTCAGTGGCCTGAACATGCTCCACTAGGCTATAGGTAAGTCATAGGAATATATAAATACTCTTTTTTCGAAAGTATAATCTCATAATATTCTTATCATTGGTAAATTTTGTGAAATAGATGGAACCATCTGATGGAGCGTGTACGTGTACCACGAGGAACTGTGACGTTCTACATTAATGAGATTGATACCCATCAGCCAAGTAAGGTGAGAGTTTCAGTTCATTTCATTCTTAAATTTTACATACCTTTGTTTGTAAAATATTTATTCTAATGTATTGTTATAAATATTTAAATTATTATAATTATTTAAATTTGCAGTTAGTTTGGACACCTTACAGTGTTGAACTGTTGGCTAAGTTGCCGCCTATATGTCAACAAGGTAGAGACATTTGGATGGAACGTGTACCAATGATCTCTTCTACTATAATGGATTGGCATGCTCCTGATAGAGTACTACGACAATTTGGTGCTCACTATCAACCACAACCCCAAGACCTTCCTATATATCATAGGATTGATGGTAGAGGGCGTAGCAGCAATGACTGGTTGGTCCAATATAGCACAAAGCTAAATGCATGGAATGACAGACATAATAGTATCGTTCAACTTCCTGATCCTTTGACTGTCGAACAGCCCCCTAGATGGTACAAACCTGAGTATCATGTTGAACGGCCAGTTGATCCACCTACTTTGTACTATCCTCATGGATACATAGAGAGAGATTGTGTAAGTATACACACATATATATATATATATATATATATATTTATATAGATCTTAATATTGAAATGAAATCAATTTTAATTACCATTCATTCTGATAGGTCCAAACTCATGTGCAAATCTAAGAGACACTACAAGCATTGACACAAGAGATAGTTGTTGATGATTGGTTGAGAGCATGGGACAACATATATAAAGTACAGAATACATGGTTTCAGCAGATGCCTAGCCACATGCATCCAAATCAGAGTATGGCTCCTCCTATGACAACATCATTTGATGCCACTCCTTTTATAACTTCTATAACAACTGGACACTTTACACCACAAGGGCATTCTACCGCACCAGGTTGTTCTACAACAACTGGACACTTTACACCACAATGGCATTCTACTGCACCAGGTTGTTCTACAACAACTGAGCACTTTACACCACAAGGGCATTCTACTACACCAGGTTGTTCTACAACAACAAGCGACTCCTTGTCTGTAGGAGATTCTACATCTGCAAGACAATTTCATGTTGGTACTCCTTCTTCGTTTCCTGGAATGTGCTACTCTTATTCGTCGCCACCACCATCTGATCAGTTTGGGGTTCCTTCTACTTTATCATGGTCTCAACAAGGTTTTAGTCCGTCCCGAGCCTTTGACCAACACGGGCCTTTTTATCCATTTTCACCACATGGACCACCACCTAGCTGGTCACAGGGCCTCCACACAACCATGTTTGGATCACCTCCACCATCTTGGAATATGCCTTTCACTCGACCTCTCACACCACCACTTCCTACACGTAGGCCTACACGTGGAGCTCAAACTACACAGTTGAGCCCAATCCAAGATTCTCCAAACATAGAGCAACAATCTGGTGACCAAACCTAAGGTTTAGGTACTCAAAAGTGACAGGTATTAATTCTTTCAAATATTTTTATATTCTAAATAATATATTGTATTGTTAAGTATAGTTTAATAATTCGGTCAAATATTTCTTTTATTTTGATTGCAGGATTGAACTTGTTTGTTGCAGCATCTGAAGATTGCTTGTCATTTCTAAATATTGTAGATTGGGTCATTTTGTTCTATGTTGGATCATTTTGTATTCACCATTTACCTTATTCCGTTTTGGACATATTTCTATCATATTGTAATCATAATCTAGCTTACTATGTGTTGGATATTTAGAAATTTCAAACATGTAACAAACACTATATGAATACATGTTTGATATTTACATAACGCAGAAAACACCATATGAATATGTGTTTCGTATTTACATAATGCAGCAAATACCATATAAATATGTTCTAAATATTTGTTTGAAAATTTAGAGCATACATTAAACGCCATATAAGTTGGTGTGTATTGTGATCAATGTTATTTGAGATAAACACGCCAATTAGTTTGGCGTTTAAGGTCCGCAACCCTTTTGGGTCGTCCAGCATGAAAACGCTGCAGCAGGTAAACGCCAGAATACTTGGCGCTTTTGGGTAAAACTCCAACATGTGTGGCGCTTTTGGGTAAAACGCCAGTCTGTGTGACGTTTTTGGATCCTGCAACAGGTAAACGCCAGATTATTTGGCGCTTTTGTGTCCTCCAGCATGAAAACGCCAGCTTGTGTGGCGCTTTAGTCTAAAACGCCACTTTATTTGGCGCTTTTGGGACCGGCAACAGGAAAACGCCAACTAAAGTGGCACTTTTAGGACCGGCAACAGGAAAACGCCAACTAAAGTGGCGCTTTAGGCTGAAAGTGTGCTATTTCGAGAAATAAGTTAGGAGATGTGCTATACTGGTAAATATTTATTAAGTAGTGTGCTATTTGAGTTTTTTTTCTATATTGTTTTATTGGACTGTTGAAAACCCGTAAATCCATATTCCTGAATTAAACATCTGCATGATTCTGACTAATCCAAGTAACTTTGCAAACCAAACGTCCCCTATATGTCCAACCACGGCGCAACACCCCTAAACGGATCTCAATGGACTTGGTTCTCCCATCTCCATACCTGATACCTCTTCTGAAGCTGAACACAACTCGACCTATGCTCAACAACTTTATCTTATGTAGCTACCGGCCGTGAACAAACCATTGCTGTTACTTCTCCTTTTCATAGCCGTGTTTGTTGGAAGCATGAATCCCGAGGAGCTAGCCTGTATTTTCTTTGCACCATATATTACATTTTCAGCCCCTGGTTACACGTGGTCCTTATTGCTAACAGCGTCATTCACGTGGCTCTGTCATTGAATCGTTGTTTAGTTTATCATGCAGCATCGTGGCTGTTTATCGTCGCCAAAGTATTAATTAAAGGTCATACTGCAGGATATGCCTCGCATCACACGCTCGTTCGAGGACACCAGCAATTATCAAATGATATGTCAGTCTTGAACGCTCGTTCCGACTAATTCAACCCAAATAATACACATACTATACGTTACTATAGTATAATATCGAGTCCATATGATACAAAATATCATAGAAGCAGCTTTACCAAATATAAGCGTCCGTTTCTATCGTTATGACCTCTGAAATTTGACGCATGTAGATTCTTCATGCCATATTTTTGCCATGCAATATGACGAGGGGCTAGAAATAGTCGAAATATGCCCGCTCTACTACATAAATGGGTTCATTTGATTGGGCTCATACCTCCCTCACACTTTGCTTCCTTGCTTTCCTTCTTAAAAATATGCAAAATTATCACTTCTATTGGTTTTGCTTTCTTGGTTGTCTTTTGAAGTAAAAAAAATGATCGATTTCTTGGTAATAAACCATCTGATATCTACAAATCCAATTGAGATATACAAGAAAAAGAGGGAGAAGATATATATATATATATATATATATATATATATATATATATATATATATATATATATATATATATATATATATATATATATATATATATATATATATATATACAGTTTGTCGAAATCACAAACTTGAGCACAAGAAGAATGAATCAAACAATTTTGATTCCAAACCGGTCTGGCTGAGTCGTGCACAACAATGTCATTCAAAATAGGTTCTTACCCTAGACATTAGGATGATGGTACATAAAAGTTGTAGGTATCGGAAGGTTCCGGCCCATGTCCTATTGGGATTTAGACTTAATAGGAGTTGGCTTGTGTTTCCAATTCTAATGGAAGTTAAATCTAAGAAGGAAAGAAGATGGCTCCTTACGTGCAATATTAGAATTGGATTAGGATTTAATTGGAGTTGGTATTTTGCGTTGCCAATCCTAATATGAGTTGAGTCCAACAAGAATAGAAGTGGCTATGTGTAACATGGAGTTAGACACTTAGACTAGGATTTGAACTAGGACTAGATTTCTTGGTTGCAATTACATGCATGGAGGCCTATAAATAGAGGATCTCGGGGAGGCCATTGAGATCATCCCACCAGTTGGTGTGTGATCCCACTTGTTGTTGGTTGTTGGTGCCTTCTATGGTAGAAGAGCCAGAAAATAATAACAATTGGTGGTGCTCTCTTATGGAAAGAAAGGGTCAATGACTTTGCCTTGAAATAAAGTAGTGGCTAACAGTTGGTGGTACATTGGGTGCACTAACAGTGCAGCTCTCTTGCGGATGAGAGAGGGCCAACAAATTTGTCTTGAGGCAAAGTAGCGGTTGGCAGTCGGCAACACAACGGCAGTGCATCGACAATAGAGGTGGGTCTGAGTAGCAGAGGACGCACATCATTTGGTGGCACTTTGTTGGTGATGTGATATTGACATCGACTACGGCAACAGATCTGAGCAGTGGAAGACGCTCATCAGTCGGTGGCTACAGAAACGATGGCAGACTGTCCAATCAGTGGAGGACGCACATCAATTGGTGACACATAGGTGGTGCATCGACTACGACGGCGGATCCGAATAGCAGAAGACACACACCAGTTGCTGACACACTATTGGTGATGCGAGAATGGCAACGCTCCGTCTGATCAACAGAGGATGCATATCGACTCTCTTAGACAGAGAGAGTTGTGGCGGTATGTCAGAGTTTTAGTTGGAGGTGCCAAATAGAACGAATACTGCAGACAAAAACGAGATGGACCACCTCATAAGCAGAAGAGGTGACTCGGTCAACAGTCACAACGACAACACGCAATCCCAACAGCGACAACAGTTTTGTGAGGAGAAAAAGTGAAAAGGGAAGGTTTGTACACATTGGTTGTAATTTTGTTCTTCCTTATCTTTGTTCTCGGGCAGGAGGAGCTTCTCAGATTTAGGAGCGATTAAATCTGGGCAGTGTGAGTTGTAATTCAGATTATTTAGTGCTTGTTGGCCGGTATTGCCCCGTGGTTTTTCTCTCATAGTCTTAGGGAGAGTTTTCCACATTAAATCTTGTGCCTTCAATCTTGTAGAGTATCGTCACTTACCCATCATAATTTTCCTAACAAGTGGTATCAGAGCAATGTTTGAAGGATTTAGTGGGCATAGTGAGATGGCATCTGAAGACATGAAGGGCAACGTCGACTAGATGCGATCACAGAATAGCCGCATTCTTGAGACGCGAGATTCAATCTGGAAGGGCAATAATATGCAGCATGACGACTCCCAGTCAGACAAGGTCTCTCCAAAGCCTTCTTCAGGGCAACATGCATGTGAAGAAGAAGGGCAATGCAATGTGTGTTCAACTGTTAAATCTGAAGTGGAGGATCAAGCTTCTACAGATGAGTTGCATAGATAGGGGGAGCGTTATCAACGGGTTTTTGAGCCTTAGTACATAAGGTCAGAAATACATTCTTCATCAAAGATGGATCGATTGATCGATCAGGGGGAGTTTACAATGTTCCAGGTGCAAGCATGGAGAGAGAAGCGACATTGACATGATACTTATTCTCAGTTGTCTGGGAATAGAGTGAAGTCATGGTGGGACTTCATCAAGATGGATGAAGACGACATGGTACTGACATGTTTGAGGAGATTGTATCTATCACATGTGGTGGTAGGGTACAGAAGATACTCCAGTTGATCGCTGAAGACAAAATCTCCCTCATGGGCCGGAGGGGGAGATTGTTGGTATCAGAAGGTTTCGGCCCATATCCTATTAGGATTTGGACTTAATAGGAGTTGGCTTGTGTTTCCAATCCTAATGGAAGTTAAGTCCAAGAAGGAAAGAAAATGGCTCCTTACATACAACATTAGAATTGGATTAGGATTTAATTGGAGTTGGTATTTTGTGTTTCCAATCCTAATATGAGTTGAGTCCAACAAGAATAGAAGGTGGCTATGTGCAACATGGAGTTAGACACTTAGACTAGGATTTAAACTAGGACTAGAATTCCTGGTTACAATCACATGCATAGAGGCCTATAAATAGAGACTCTCGGGGAGGCCATTGAGATCATCCCACTGGTTGGTGTGTGATCCCACCAGTTGTTGGTTATTGGTGTCTTCTGTGGTAGAAGAGCCATAAAACAATAACAACTGGTGGTGCTCTCTTATGGTAAGAGAGGGTCAATGACTTTGCCTTGAAGCAAAGTAGCGGCTGACAGTTGGTGGCACATTGGGTGCACCAATAGTACAACTCTCTTGTGGATGAGAGAGGGCCAATGATTTTTTATTGAGGCAAAGTAGCAGATGACAGTCGGCAATAAGATGTAGCAAGGAAAAAAGAACCAAAATATTAGGAAACAAGTACAACCTATATATGTATATTCTATCGATAAAGGATCAAATCGACAGAGGAAGCACCGTAAGGATCAATTCACTTTGGATCACAATGGTAGTGCATCGATAACGGAGGCGGTCTGAGTAGCGGAGGACGTACATCAGTTGGTGGCACTTTATTGGTGATGTGATATTGACATTGACTACGACAGCGGATCTGAGCAGTGGAAGGCGCTCATCAGTTAGTGGCTATAGAAATGATGGTAGACTATTCAGTCAGTGGAGGACGCACATCAGTCGGCGACACATAGGTGGTGCATGAACTACGATGGCGGATCCGAGCAACATAAGACGCACACCAGTTGGTGGCTCACTATTGGTGATGCGAGAATGGCAACGGTCCATCCGATCAGCAGAGGACGCATATCAAATCTCTCTGGCGGAGAGAGTTGTGGAGGTATGTCAGAGTTTTAGTTGGAGGCACCAACTAGAATGAGTACTGCAGACAGAAACAAGGTGGACCACCTCGTAAGAAGAAGAGGTGACCCAGTCAACAGTCGCAGTGACAACAAGTATTCCCAGCAGCGACAACAATTTTGTGAGGAGAAAAAGTGAAAAAGGAAGGTTTGTACACATTGGGTGTAATTCTGTTCTTCCTTTTCTTTATTCTCAGGTAGGGGGGGCTTCTCAGATTTAGGAGCGATTAAATCTGGGCAATGTAAGTTGTAATTTAGATTACTTAGTGCTTGTTGGCCGGTATTGCCCCATGGTTTTTCTCTCCTAGTCTTGGGGAGAGTTTTCCACATTAAATCTTGTGCCTCCAATCTAGTAGAGGATCATCACTTACCCACCACAATTTTCCTAACAAAAGTTGTTGGTGACAACTAGCTCCCAAAGATTCCACATAGTTTTCATCGCAAGCCTGGAACTAATACCACACATTGGCAGGAAAATGATGGGCCATGGTTCTTCCAACAAATTGGAAAAAGAATCAGAAAGGGAAAGAGTCAGGTTACAATGACATTGCTAGCAGTTGTAGTGTCTTAAATATTAGAATGGTGCAGGAATTACATACATAGAACTAACACGGTCCACTATTCCTATTTCAATTCCCCATTCAGGACTGAGCCCCACTTTTGCCAAACCTACTATTTTTGGGATTAAAAACTCAATCCTCAATCACATCTCTCCTATGACACATGATGTGACATTATATTAACTGAAATGAGATTTTGAACATTTTTTTTACAGAATGGAGATTAAGCCCGATCTAAACTATGAATGTTCCATCATTGTTAGTTAGTCTAAATCATTCAATTCTAGTTCATCGCCAAATGGAGGCTAAGGCTCCGTTTGACAAAGCATTTGTTTGAAATCCGATCATGCATCCATGATGGGCCATAATGTAAAATTGGTCGGTGGATATTTTTGTTGGGTGATTGTAGAAGACTGTGGGAAGCATGTACAAGTGTATTGGTTGTCAATATGTTATTTCAGGACCAGATATTTTTGGCTTCCATGTTTACTCTTTGGTCTTCCTCCACAACTCTACCATAGTAAATGTTTTACCAAACGATGTCTAAGTGTTTGTCGCTACTTGACACATCAATCCTACATATTGTAGTCCACTATAATATCACCTAAAACCATGTTCTTGTGGTTCTCCTCCTATCAAGTTACAAGATAGTTATCAAATTATCCATTAACTTTTCCGTGTATGTTTCTTGGACCCTTGAATCGGCATAGAAGTTTTTTGGTAAAGGTGATCAAAGTTGCAACCATGGTAGTTTTAGATGACGACGCAGGGGGAAGTGGGGGAGAGAGGCGATCTGGGCGATCAAGGCGGCGGCGTAGGGGGAAGTGAAACTCCGGGGAAAGGGAAGGTGTTTCACGGTGAGAAGGTAACGGACTGGGTTGAGGACACGAGGAAGGAAAGACAGGATCCTAAAGGAGGCTATAAAGAAAACCCTAGCGGAGAAAACGACGGCGTTCAGATCTCAGTTCCAGAAATAGGTTTCCAGTTCCAATACAAGGGTACGAGAGGAGAGTCGGACCGAGAGGCGATGGAAGTCAAGGACACCTTGGAAGCCAAGAAAGACACGATCGCAGGGAGTAAAAGACCCAAATCTGCGGAAGACATCTCACCACTGGTTAATACCATAGAAGACAATTCGATTACACAACAGGGTGGGATAGGAGATGACAATAAATCCAATCATCAAACGTTTAGTAAAATGGTCGCCGGAGAAAACTACGTGGAAGTTACTCCTGAAAATATGATGCTGGAATCTCTATTTGAAGCGAAGCTTGATGAGACAGACATATCACTGGAAAACGTGGCAGGCACACCAATCATCTCTATTGCGGAGGAGGCAGAGGAAAACTTGGCTAGACCGTGGAGGTACGTGGTGGTGGTAAGATTAATTGGAAGTAACATCGGGTATATGACCCTGAGGGAAAGAGTTAAGGTGCTATGGAACTTCACCGGCAGATTCAATATGTTCGAACTCAACCTTGGTCACTATGTGATTCAATTATCATGCAAGAAAGACTATGCCATGGCCATGACAGGAGGTCCTTGGAAGATCTTCGTATGTTACTTAATTGTTTAGGACTAGAATCCCAGGTTCCAACCGAAAAAGGAGATGCCTACCCATATTATCACATGGGTGAGAGTTATGAACCTTCCCCTGCACTTTTATGTAGACACTATGTTTGAATACATAGGCTGGGCTTTGGGAGGGATATTCAAAGTGGACGAGCATACACAACGGAGAACCCGTAGTAGATTTGCTAGGTTGGCTGTGGAGGTAGATACCAGAAAGGAGCCGATCACTTCGATCATCATAAATGATCAGGAGTACGAAATTGTTTATGAGGCTTTTCCGGAAACCTGCAGTGGGTGTGGACAGCTGGGCCACCCTTTAAAGAACTGTCCACTTAGATCTAGAAAAGAAAATAAAGGAGGCGGGAATGACGCTCCGCATGAAAATGAAGAGAAGGAGGAATGGCAAACACAGAAAAGGAGAACTCAAGTGAGGAGAACGCAGAACCAAACAGCCTACAAATACCAAGCCACCAGGAGCAACAACAGGTTTGAAAATCTCAACGAACAAGAGGAAGACGAGGCCGCAACCCAGGCAGTAACGGAAACACAAGAGAATCAAAATGAAACCCAGAAGAATAAACAACAAGAAAAGATCTGGAAGAAGAAGGAAAACAAGACTAAGAAGATCACTACAACGGATGAGAAAAGAGAGGTTCTGAAAGACATATTGAATGAAAAAGAAAATGTAAGTGAGAAGAAGGCGACATCCAAAGAAGAAGTAGAAAACTCGAGTGCACAGGAGGAGCACTTATACGAAATCCACATAGTGGTGGACCCTGAAGTGGATGAGATTATAACTAACATCGAATAGGTGGAACAAGTAGAACAGGTGGAGGAGATGGAAGCAGAGCAAGGAGAGATACTTAGTGGTGAAACAGGCCTGACACCACACGAAGCATCAACACCACACCACACATCCTCCACAAGCTGCAAAATCAAGGGGAGCAGCTCGAGGATGAAGCTACCTAAGGTGACACATCCTTACAACCAAAGAAGGAGGAGCTCTCGAGCGCAACAGGGTGAAAGTGAGGAGAACGGGGCACGAGAAGAAACAAACCAAGACCTGAACGCCTGAGTCAGTGTTGGAGATGATCTCAATCCTCAATCTATTTAATGTTAAATACGCTCTTCTAGAATATAAGGGGCATTGGTAATGATGATACGTGCATGGTGTTGAAATAGTTAATGGTTCTTCACAAACCTAAGCTTGTGGCCATTGCTGAACCTCGCATTAGCGGTGCCTTCGCTCTCCAAACCATCCGTGTGCTAGGTTTCACCCACTCCCATCGAGTCGAGGCTAGGGGCTTTTCTGGCGGAATCTGGTTGTGTTGGCAGGAGACCGAATGTAAAGTTGAAATCCTACAAAGTCATAGACAGTTTATCACATGTAGGGTGAATGGAGGTACGTATATCACTTGTGTTTATGAGAACCCACACATTAAGGTGCGGAAAATCCTTTGGAAACACATTCAGGACATGGAAGACAGATTTACAGAACCTTGGATTGTAGTCGGGGATTTCAATGCTACAATGAACCCAGATGAAAAGAAAGGGGGGAAGCACTATAATTTCTCTGAAGCTAACCTCTTCAGTGAAACTTTAATGGAAGCCGGTCTGACGGATCTGGGATTCTCTGGCCTTAGATTCAAGTACAAGAATGGTAATCTTCTTGAAAGGATTGATAGGACAGTTGCTAATACTGCATTCATCCAGGAGCACGCCAAGTTCTCTGTGGTCCATCTTCCTAGAATCATGGCCCATTCTTATCAAGGCAGGTGGATCCCATTCTCAAAATGTCAAGTTCATGGCTAAAAACTATTGGGGAAGCAATGACGAGTTTAAATCTATGCTCAATGATAACTGGCACAGTCAACTAGAGTTTTACAGTGCACTCTCGAATGCAAAGGAAAAAATGAACAAGTGGGACTGCAAATACAGGAAGGATGTTTGAAAAAACAAGGACAGGTTACTTAGAAATATTAGCAAATTGCAAGCTTTGTTGGAAATAAGATATGACCCTACTACGGACGAACTGATATCCTCCATGCAAAACAAATTGGAGGAAATTCTCAAGCAAGAGGAAGACGAATGGAAGAGGAAGAGCCATGTCTCTTGGCTTAAGGATCGAGATAATAACACAAAGTTTTACCAGGCCTATGTGAATCAGAGAAGGAGGAGAACCAACATTAACGCTATGAAGGACAACCAAGACAATTGGATCATCGATGAGGCAGAAATACAGGCACAAGTCACGGCCCACTTTGTGAACATCTTTACGACTCCGCAACGGAGTAGAGTAGCTGCACAGCGAAACATCCCAGGAAACTTTAGGAAACTTTTTGAGGTGGAGAAAAGGGACATGGCGGCTGCACCTACTGAGGATGAGGTCATCGCAGTGTTAAAGAATACCGATCCCAATAAGGCAGCCGGGCCTGATGGCATAACAGGGAACTTTATGAAGATGAACTGGAACATTATTGCTAAGTCGGTAATGTTGGCTGTCTCAAAAGCCATAAACGGGGAAAGACTACAAGATGAGATTTATAATTCCACCATAATGCTTATTCCAAAGGTTCCCAATCATGAAAGATGTGATCAACTTACACCAATATCTTTGAATAATCTGTGTCTGAAAACCTGTTCTAAAATAGTTGTGGAACGCTTGAAGAAATGTCTACCGGATTGGATTTCACAAGAACAATCCAGCTTTGTGCCAGGCCAGAGAATCACGGATAATATTGCCGTAGTTCAAGAAGTTATTCACAATATGAGGAGGAAGAATACGTCTAGAATGATGGCGGTGAAAATCGATCTTTCGAAAGCCTACGACATGATGTCATGGGACTTCGTTGAGGATATGCTGAATCATACCGACATTCCAGTGAATTTGAAAAGATACATTATGAATTCCATTACCTCTGGGGACACTTCGATTCTTTGGAAAGGAAAGACCTTGCCGAGCTTCAAGGCTTCTAGAGGGCTGAGACAAGGAGATCCTATGTCACCCTATCTGTTCGTGTTATGCATTGAAAGGTTGAGCCTGATGATTCAGAACCGGGTTTAAAATGGGACAAGGAGTACCATTAAGTTGTCAGCGTCCGGTCCGCACCTGACACATATGTGCTTTGCAGATGATATCATATTATTCGGTAAGGCAACAGTAGCTAACATCAAGTCGATTATAAGGTGTTTCAAAGAATTCAGTGTGGTATCTGGACAAAAGATTTCAGTTGACAAAACCTGTATTTTTTTCTCTAGAAGTGTCCCTGGCAGACTACGTAGAGCGGTGTGCAGAATTAGTAAGTTTGTGGAAATGCTGGATTTGGGCAAATACTTGGGGGTACCTCTTCTGCATAAATGAGTTGATAAGCACACTTATAGTGAGGTGCTGAAAAAAGTCTCAAATCGCATAAACTCTTGGTCTGCTAAATGTCTGTCCCTTACAGGTAGAGTATGTCTAGCCAAGACGACTCTAACAACGATGTCGACGTACCTTATGCAAACTGCTGTATTGCCGCTTGGTCTATGTGATCGGATTGATGGAACTATTAGAAGATTCCTCTGGGGAGGATGCAGCAATAAAAGGCCGATATCTCTCATTGTGTGGAATAAAGTGGTAAGCAGTAAAAAAAATGGTGGCTTGGTCATTAAGACGATGAGGGATTGGAACAAGGCACTTATTACAATGAATTCTTGGGATGTAGCTTCTAAAAGACCAAATATATGGAGTAATTTAATGTGGAGGAAGTTCACTGCACATACAGGTCATGGAGGAGCCAACCTGTCTCGGCTGGGGAAAGCAACAGTGGAAGGACAGTCCATTATTTCAAATAACTCTTACGTTAAATTAGGCTCTGGAAAAGACACCAACTTCTGGTATGCGGAGTGGGTGAAGGGGTGAGGATGTCTTAGAAATGAAGCTACTAAACCTATTCCTGCTGATATTCTAGACCTGAAGGTTGACTGTGTGATCCGCAACAACGCAGTTTGGGACACAAGCTTTCTGCGGGACTGGCTACCAAAACCCATAATAGCTCAAATCTTGAGGATACAACCCCCGAGAACGAATGATGGGGAGGATACCAAAACCCATACCAACACATGCCAATTCTCGACTAATACGGCTTACACAGCCATCAGAAGTGGAAGGGACTACAATAGGCAGGGAGAGTGGAAAACCATATGGGAAGTGCCTGTATCCTCCCAGGTGCAGGTCTTCATGTGGACTCTCTCTCACAACGCCATCCTTACGAACAAGAGGAGAGCTAACAGAAAGATGACGATGAGTAGCATTTGTAGCAGATGCAATGCAACAGAAGAGGATAGTCTCCATGCTATAAGAGACTGTACGTCCGCGAGAGAAAGATGGACTCGAATCTTTGGTAGCACAGCCCCGCAACATTTCTTCAGTGAACAAAACCTAGATGCATAGTTGCACACTAATCTGAGAAGCAAGGAGATCAGGTCGACATTCATGTATGGATGTTGGCACATTTGGAAGAGTCGAAACCTTCAAGTTATGGAAGGCAAGAAGTCAATCCCAATTCAGACTGCTATGAGGACTAAGACGGATGTCGAACTGAGTATTAAAGCTTGGGAGCGCGGAAGCCGTACCAATCCAGAGGGTCACCAGCAGCACTGGATGAAACCAAGAGAAGGATATATTAAAATGAACGTCGACGGTGCTTTCAAAGCGGGAAGAGGCACCTGCGCCTATGTGGCCCGTGATTGGAATGGCAGCTGGTTATTTGGGAAAGGTAAAGTGATATCAGCCGGAGATGCTCTGGAATCGGAAGTGAAAGCAATCCTGCTAGCGGTTGATGATGCCAATTTCATTGGGCTTGAGAAGGTCATTATCAAATCAGATAGCAAGTTGGCTGTTCAAATGCTTCAGAATGACCCGGGGAATGCACCTAGATTCACCATTGTTATTAGGCATGAGAAGAGGTTGATGAAGGAGGAATGGAAGATCGTGCATGTGAAGAGAGAAAGAAACAACTTAGTCGATGGTCTGGCCAAGCACCATCAAAACCAAACTAGGGACAAGGCTCATTATGTCCGGCCACCGGAGATTCTTGCTAAAGTAGTTAATAAAGAATGTAATGGAAGTAGTACTACCATGTTTATTTCTAGCATTGCTTCCATTATTTGTAATAATCCTTTCGATAAGCTCGTAAGAGGAGGGCGAGATGAATAAGATGGCCTTATGACTCCCCCCCCCCCAAAAAAAAGGTGCAACCATGGTTTGACATAGCCTAATTACATAAATTTTTATATGTTTTGTGATTATTCATCATCCCCACGGTCAAAGCTCCATTGTTGTGGAGCTCTGTTTGTTGAAAACTTTAACAATTGATCTGAATTCACCAAAACACTCTAATATAACATGTCAATGATGATTATTAATACGGAGGAGTCAACAACTTACTTTCTTGCATCTTTCTAATATGTATTAGTTTTGTATATAAAAACTACATAAGGTGTTTTCTTTGCCATTTTTAAGAGACAAGAAATATTGGTTAAAGGAAGTTTGCCTTTGTATAGCTTCACTATTACTCTACAATACCTATATAGAGAGATTCGAGCTCATCTTGTTGGCTAAATTGGACATTAATATACCCTTTGTTTTGATGATGACAAACATTTCAACTTGTGGATCTAACATGTTATTTGAGTATTTCAGGGTTCAAAGGAATAAAGAAATCCTAATAAGTGGGAAGATGAAGATCAATGCAAATTGAAGATCAAATGCGCCTAATTGTATAAATGTCCATGATTGTACTCAAATGTAAACACTTGAACAAAAATATAATGTAAAAGTACTTAGACATCATGTAAATCAAGAGTTACATCTTCCCTACCCACTTATAACCCTTAGATAGGTTTTCCCAAAAGTTAGACTCACCAACATACATTGAAACACACACTTAGTAGGCGATTCAAAAATCTAAAATAGGGACACACTCGGTCGAAGAACTTGTCGACTGAGACACACTCGATCGAAGTTCTTGTCGATTGATAATCACTTCCGTTGAACTTGTGAGCACTGTTCAAAAACTTATACAATTGTTCTCTAAAATAGTCTTCGGTCAAAAATAATCTCGACTGAGTAAGCTTTGGTCTAAAGCTTGTGACCGTTAGAATGAGTGGTTGGAAGTTGGGAGTTGGAAATAGATGCTGCAATACTTTTTCCTTAAACCTAGGCTCAGTCGAAGAAAATCTCATTCGAGACACAGTTCGGTCGACTATATTGTTGACCGAGAAGGGTTCTGGATTGTTCTTTTCAAGCACGAACAAATTAGCAATTGCTAGCCAACAAATCTACACCTAACAACTAGTTAAGCACTAAGAACACTCTAGACACTCCCTAAAACGTCCCTAGATGCTTGCAAACCATTCCTATAAATAGGAGAGGTCTTAGGACACCTAGAGAATCCAAGCTACACTTGAGCATCCACTATTGGGAGCAACAAAGCTAGAATTCACTTGCCATCTTCTTCCTTGTGCTCTAGAAGTGTGTCCTATAGTTACAATATCCTAGCCACCACATATACGCATGTCCATCCTAAGTTGATAGGAGATCTAAACACTTGATATAGGATCAAATCATTGTACTTCATTGGATAAGTATTTTATTTCTTCCAATCTATTTCTTCTACATTGTACTTTGTTCTCCTTGACTACTCCTAGGGTTGGAGGCTGTTAAAAGGAGGTTGCTTGGTGCTACTTCAACAATGTGAAGGCTACTTCAAGGTGTGCTTGAGATTACTTCAAGAGGGCTGCTTCAAATGAGGTTGGAACTACTTCTACGTGAAGGCTATCTCAAGGTGGTGGATCTACTTCAAGGTGGTGAAGGCTGCTCCAAGGTGTGCTTGAGATTACTTCAAGAAGGCTGCTTCATAGGAAGTTGGAGCTACTTCAAGGTGAAGGCTATCTTAAGGTGGTGGATCTACTTCAAGGTGGTGAAGGCTGCTCCAAGGATTGCTCCTGGTTACTTCAAGAAGGCTGCTTCAAGGGGTTTGAGGCTACTTCAAGGTGAAGGCTAATTTGAGTGGAAGGTGATTGTATTTTATGTAACATCCTTTCAAGGTAATAAAATAAATCACTTTTAAAATCCCAATTGGAAATAATTGGATAGTGGACTGACAACCTTTGATTCAAAGGTTGGAGCCACTCTAAACTGAAGTGTCTTCCTTATTTCCTCCTCCTTCTTTGGTTGAGTGTTTTAATTGTTTTTATTAATCTTTAAATTATAAAAAATCTCTATTCACCCCCACCAGATCTTTTCAATTGGTATCAGAGAAAGTCTTCAAGGAGACCTAACATGTCTTGAAGAATGGGGGACAACATGCTTAGTAACCTCAACCTTGAAGGAACTCACATAACTCAGCCACCATCTTTTGATGTAAGCAACTACACTTACTAGAAAAGAAGAATGCAATTCTACTTCTAAGGACTCAACTTAGAGTTATGGAGGATGGTGTCTACTCCCTATGCGCTTCCCACAACTGAATATGCAACATGGGATCCAAACACAGTAAAACGAGTTTGATTAAATGCAAAGGCGGTAAGCATATTACATTATTTAATTTCTATAACCGGGTTTAATAGAATATATTCACGCGATATGAATTATAATATATGGTATAAACTCTCCATAACACATGAAGGTACTACCTACGTTAATAATACCAAGATTAATATATGCTTAAACAAGAGTTTGAACAATTTCATATGCAACCTAATGATTTTGTTGGTGAAATGTATGCAAGATTTTCTTCCATTGTTAACAGTTTAAGTGCATTAGGCAAGTATATAAGTGAAGAAGATCAAGTGTCTAAAATCCTTAGATCTTTGCCTCCAAAATACAAGCCAAAGGTGACAACCATTGAAGAAGCTAATGATCTCACCCCAATGAGGATGGAGCATCTCATTGACAATATAGAGACTCATGAGGTCACCCTTGAAGAAGAAGAAAGACTGGTAGCCGAACAAAAGAAGGAGAAAAGGAAGGACATTGCTTTTAAAGTGACAACTAAAGAAAGTAATGAAACAAATGAAGAAGATAGTGAAGAGGAGGCACTCATTCTAAATGGTAAGAAATATAGAAGATTTAAAACTAACAAAAATTCTTTTATTTCTTCCTCTTCTTGCCTTAGGTGCTTTGAATGTGGCAAGTAGGGACATTTAAAAAATTAATATTCCAAAGTCAAGAAGGGAAGGAAATCTTCCCTTAAGAAGAAAGAAAAGACATACAAATCTACTTGGGATGACTCAAGCGGCGATAGTGAGAGTGGACAAGGAGTAGAATGTTTTATAACTAAAGAAGACAAGGTAAGTTGTTTCATTGCAACAACCAATGAAGAAAATGAGGTAACTCTTCTTGATTTGTCTAAAGAAGAGTTAGTCACTAGCATTGAAGAATTACATGATAAATATATTGATTGTAAAAAGAAATTAAAAAGGGTTACAAAAACTAATGAATATTTGTATACTAAATTGAATGATCTTACATTTGAAAAGGAAAGTCCTATGTCTGAAAAAGCTACTTTGAAATCATCTATTAATGATTGCAATATTAAGTTGCTTGCTCTAGAAACCAAAAATAATTTTCTTTGTCAAGAAAAGATTGAATTGCTTGCTAAGATTAATGATCTTCAAACTCAAACTATTCTATGTACTCATTCAGATTATGATGTTATTGTCAAAGAAAGAGATAGTTTGTTATCTTATCTAGACCAAGTAACGTTAGACATTAAAAAGAGTATAGATGAAATTGCTAAGTTGCAAAAAAATATTAGTAGCTTGAAAAAACAAAAACATTCTTGATAAAATCCTAAAGGACTCATCTGGTCAAATTGGGAGGAGAGGACTAGGCTATGTACTTGAAGAGAAATCCTACCAAAATCCTAGAACTAGAAAAACACAAAAGCCCAAAACCAAGGTCTTCCTAAAGACAATCTAGCTAAGAAAAGAAATGAAATTTTCTGTCATTATTGTTTACATCTTGGACATTATTTATTCTCTTACCTATATAAGAAAAAGGATGTTGACTTGGTTTGGGTTCAAAAAACCCCAACATAGAAATGTTGGACATATTAATTGAGATTTGACCTACACTTTACCTTTAAATTTATAATGTCTTATCTCAACTAAATTAAGCTTGAACTTGTATATATTTGTATATTTTGATTGCTTAATTATGTTATCAAAAAATAATTGGATGATATGTTTACATTAGAAATGTTGAATTTACTGTAAGTGCACAGAACTTCATCTTGGTCGACAAAATGCTCGATCGAGTACTCTTTCGGTCAAAGAAAAGATCGACTGAAGGTAGTTTTGTCAATATTGTTTTGCTGGAAAATCATACTAGTCGACAAATAGCTCGAATGAAAATTCTTTCGGTCGAAGAAATGTTTGACCAAATATAATTATGTCAGAACTGCTTATTGAAAACAAAATTATTCAATTGCAATTAAATTTGGTGACCCAAATCTATACTAAACTCTTCATATTAAATTGTTCCAAATAGTTGAAATGATAAAATATTTATAGTAATGCTCCTAACCAAATGGACCACTATATGGGACCAAAACTTTCATACTTTGTAGGTTTGGATGGTCTATTATAGCTACTCTAAAAGGCACATGAAACAAGAAGATTTTCACACACTTGGAGAAAAAGTGAAATTATTGTTCACATGTGAAGAAAATTTTAAAGGTAAACCTATTGGCATAAGTGATATTGGTACAAATTTTAAATGTTCTATGTGTCAAAGAAATACATAATAAGTACTATAACAATGGTTATGATTCATAGAAAAACATCAAAGTTGTTGATAAAGGAAATTGTAAACTTCTTAACACTATGTCCATAAATTGCAAAAATAAACTGGTCATGACATAAAATAATTGTTCAAACAAGAAAATTGCTTTGAATGATTACCTAATTTTTTTGTGATAAATCTAAAATTTGTGTATTCTAGACAAGCAAAAGTTAGATTTATTTTCAATTAAAATTGTTTATCAATAGAACTCATTTAATCTATTTGGCTCCATGTGAATTCTAACCTTAACAAAAGATGGTAAAGACTAAATTGATCTTGTCACAAAAGGGCTTTATTTTTAATCAAATGAAGAATCTAAGGTTTATAAGTATACATAAATGATGATTATACACAACAAGACTTAGTCATATCCTAAAAGATTTAAATAATAGACAAATGAGCCTACTAAAAACAATGAGTGGAATTCAACTCCTAGTCCTAAAAGCAAAACATTGGAACTATATGGGAATGATGGAATAACATTAGGATTTAATGAGAATAAATAGATTTAGATATGATTTATGAAGCATTGACTAAAACTTGACATCATCAAATGGATGTAAATATGTATAAGGTTGATTGGTCATTTATTCTAATATAAAAGAAAATGTTACATCTCGGTTCATTCTAAGAGCAAAGTTGTATTAATGGGATATCTGCAGAAATGCCTCTCGTCGAAAAGAAGTTTGACTGAGGGGTGCCCCGGTCGAAGTCATGGTCGACCGAAAAATAAGCATGACAAAATGCTTATCTGTCCCAACATTGGTACATTAAATCTATAATTTGCTCATCATGTTGAATACTTAGAATAAGAGAAAATTTTAATATAGTGCAAGAAACAAGATTGCTTATAAAAATTGACTCATAGTCTTACTTAATCAATTGATTATGATTTGAAACATCTTAGCACTTTTAAGCTCACTCCTGTTATGAAATTGAGGGGGAGCTCACAAAATCTTAGATATAATGTATATATTTTTTATCTTGCTCTTAATTAGATTCTCTACACCAATTTGGGCCTTAACATCCCTTATATTTGGCTAGAGATACATTTATTGATCCCACTATGAGCCTAAAGGAATCTCATATCATTTTAGGGCTTAACATTTCTTGAAAATGGTTGAGAAATGAATAGTGATTTTTAAATTGTGGTTAAATTTGACATATTTTTAAAGTAAACAATTAAGGGGGAGTAATTAATTAATAGGGAGTCTCATTGATTTACACATATGATTATCTCTTTGAAATGACAAAGGGGGAGAAATAAAACAAAGCAAAATGAGATCTATCATCTTAACAATAATTGGTGCTACATTGCCTTAAGAGATGGATATTATGTTCCATATCTCTTTAGGTATATTATCACACATTTTATGAGATCAAAAGATTGTATTTATCTCAAGTATATCACATGTATGAAACTCAATTCATTTCATATATTTTCTTATATTTTAGGAATGTTTGTCATCTTCAAAAAGGGGGAGATTGTTGGCTAAATTGGACATTAATATACCCTTTGTTTTGATGATGACAAACATTTCACACTTGTGGATCTAACATGTTATTTGAGTATTTCAGGTTTCAAAGGAATAAGGAAATCCTACTAAGTGGGAAGACGAAGATCAATGTAAATTTAAGATCAAATGCACTTAATTATATAAATGTTCATGATTGTACTCAAATGTAAACACTTGTACAAAAATATGATGTACAAGTACTTAGACATCATGTAATCCAAGTGTTAGATCTTCCCTACCCACTTATAACCCTTGGATAGGTTTCCCCCCAAAGTTAGAGTTGCCAACACACATTGAAACACACTTAGTAGGTGATTCAAAAGTCTAAAATAGGGACACACTCGGTCGAAGAACTTGTCGACCAAGATACACTTGGTCAAAGTTCTTGTCAATAGAGAACCACCTCAGTTGAACTTATAAGAACTGTTCAATAACTTACACAATTGTGCTCTAAAATAGTTTTTGGTCAAAAATAATCTCGACCGAGCAAGCTTCGATCTAAATTTTGTGACCGTTAGACTGAGTGGTTGGTAGTTGAGAGTTGGAAATAGACGTTGCAATACTTTTGCCTTAAATCCATGCTCGGTCGAAGAAAATCTCAGCCAAGACACAGTTCGGTCAACCAAATTGTTGACCGAGCAAGGTTCTAGATTGTTCTGTTCAAGCACGAAGAAATTAACAATTGCTAGCCAACTAATGTACACCTAACGGCTAGTTAAGAACTGAGAACACTCTATACACTCCCTAGAACATCCCTAGACACTTTCAAACCATTCCTATAAATAGGAGAGGTCTTAGGACACCTAGAGCATCCAAGCTACACTTGAACATCCACTATTGAGAGCAACAAATCTAGAATTCACTTGCCATCTTCTTCATTGTACTCTAGAAGTGTGTCCTACAGTTACAATCTCATAGACACCACATATACCCACTTCCATCCTAAGTGGATAGGAGATCTAAACACTTGATATAGGATCAAAGTTTTGTACTTCATTGGATACATATTTTCTTTCTTCCAATCTATTTCTTCTACATTGTAATTTGTTCTCCATGACTACTCCTAGGGTTGGAGGCTGTTGAATGGAGGTTGCTTGGTTCCACTTTAACAAAGTGAAGGCTGCTCCTATGTAACGACCCTGCCTCCCAGTAACCCCCAATTAAGGGAGACTCGAAGGCCATAGCCGTTATTCAATTAACAGGATCAAAGGTTCGAAAAATAATCAATAACAATTATGAAATTCTACTAACTAACTGGAATTTGGTATAAAATTAAAACTTTACTTACCTTTGAAAACTTTGGGAATCTATCTATCCAAGCTTGAATCCACTCTAACTAATCCTCCTTGCACTTTATGTTTTACTTTCACAATGTGTCACTTTACTGTTTGTTCTTTCAATTGTTGTTCCTAAAATGCCGACAAACAAAACGTCGGTCAGTATATCGAAATATACTGGTATGTGGGAACAAACAAAATCTTGCAAATATGGCTAACAATTTAATATTCACAACCAAATTAATTAACAAGCCAATTTACAGTTTTTAGTATAACATTCTCCACCGCTTTTGCCCTAACCCTGGCATACCCACCTTAGGGTGCCCTTTGCTAATGACTTAAGGCCACCTTCTCAATCCCGAGCTTGGTGCCTGGGGGTCACCACTCATGGTGCCCACTAGTCATGCAATATCATAGGCCACCTTCTCATTCCCGAGCTTGGTGCCTGGGGTCACCACTCAAGGCGTCCATTGGTCTTCCCATCTGGGCCTGACCTTTGGCATCATCCATCAGGGTGGCATGTAGGTGCGAGGATACATACTTCTATTTTTAATGGGATAATCACAGTGACTTTATGATTTGCAAGTATGAACATCCAAACAGATAATTTGCATTCAATGCGATTAATCATCAAGAAAATCCTCAGGAAACTATGGCAGTTATTCATAATTAACCACATACCTGATCCAGAGCAACTAGATTGTCCAAGCAATAAGAATAAAGAATCAATCAACAAGCAATCAACAATATCCTAAAATTAATGCATGCAATCCAAGTGTTATAGTTTTTCCAAAACATTCTAAAGCTAGACTTGGATTCTGCCTTAGGCTTTCTAGATAACATTAGGGTTTTATTAGGGTTTTTGTCTCCATAACACTTTTATCATATTAAATGCTCTCTTAGTTCATAAACCCTAATTTCAACATCATAAGCCCAATTAAAGTCGATTATTTCTCTTTTATACCAAAACTACCTTCTTTATCCTTTTAAGTTATTTCAAGGTCATTAGACTCAATTACCACCTTTAATTTCTTTCGGATTAACAACCCATAATTCATTATGGTCTAATTCCCATATGAACTCTATTTATTATTAATTCTACCTTGATTCAATCGGAAACCCTAATTTCTATATTAAGGTTAATTATCCACAAATTAGGGACTTTAATGCTAGAAATAGCTTAGATTCAACATATTCCAACTTTAGTCATGAAATTAGTCAATTAAAGCCATTAAAAGTCGAATTTACCAACATTAGGGTTTCAAGGCCCATTAACGAATTATTCACGCACATTAAACTCGAAATTAAACTAATTACATGAAAATTCATTCTTTTTGTTCCTAATGTGCCCTTTCATCATTAACAGGTTAATACTAACCCTAATCATCCATTAAACCCTTATAAATATATTATTCATCTCATAGTAGGGTTCTTTAAACATTAAAGTTGATATCTTCCTTTACTTTTCGAATTTCAGAAGGAATCAGGCTTCAATTATATTTTTAATGGCTTCCTCTCATTTTTCTGAGCAAAAATCATGTATTAACTTTTCCCATCCGAGTTTCCTAGCTCAAGATACAATTTTATCAAGAAATCCCCTTTTTATTGATTTATTGGCTATTTCAGAAAAATCACGGATCGGCTGATTCATGGACCGCCGGTCCACTTAGGATCCAATGCCCCAGATGTGTGCGCCTACTTGCGATCAAAAGCAACCAAAAAGGCAAATATGCCCATACCTGAACACTAGAGGAGGGAGGGCAAATTGGTAACTTTCTTCGGGAAGTCGTCGTCAACCTTGAGACAGACCGGCAGCAACTCGTGAGTCAACTCATCTATTGACTCCACGCTCCCGACCACCTGCACATGAACTGAGGGGCCCGACATCTTCGCCCACCCCACGCGAACTCAGGGGAGCCCTCAAACTCCCTCCTGCACCGCTCCTTCTTCGCCAAGGGCCCTTGGTCCCTCCGACAGAAACAACAGCTTGACGAGGGGGAAGGTCGATGGTTCTGGCCGAATCGGATGCGCCGAAGAATGTGTCTCAGTGGTCCGATCGTGCGAGAGCAATTGGTGAGGAGGCTGGTATCGTGGAGTACCCTCCCCTATATATATATAAATATATATATATATATATTTATAGGGCATATATATATAGGGCACGTCCATGGCTACCTGTGATTTGGGGTTTCTCTGGTTTCGCTATGAAACCTATGGAAACCGAGGATGATCAGACTCGGAAAGACCTCCCGATCTCAATGGGATACTTTCCATCTGCGCTCATCCTCTCAAACTCAACCAAAGTGGGAAACGAAATTTCCTTCCTCGACTCCATAGCCTGTTGCGACTGGGACTTAGTCCCGTCCCTCTGATTCCTGATCGACGGTCCCCAATCAATCCGAATTTCCAAAAAAAAAAACAATTTCATTGTGACATCAAAACCTTAGGCAATTAACAACCTAACTTTAGGTAATTTTGTAAATTGCGTAACTCGGAAACTGTGCAATATTTTCCAACCAAATTTTAAGGATTTCTCTTTCTTGCCTTTATATACTTGCAAGTCAAGTTTGAGTCCGAAACTCCAAAAGAAAAAGGACTATTTCTTCAAAGGCAAGTTACCCATTAATAAAATTCATTTAATGATTATTTTTCTCTTTCCTCAAACCCTTATCTTGCTATTTGGGACTCCTTGGACCGCAAGAACCTCTATTATTTCGAAATCCTTTTTATTGGATACTCATTATCCTTCTAGATGCATCTAAATGCATTATTCTTCATTATCATGTGTATTTCTTATTAAATATTTCCTTTTTGAGGATATCTCTTTATTTTTCTTTTAGTTTCCTCATTAGTATGCATTTTATCATTAGGAATCCTTGGAATACGAAATTCCACTAAGGATAACTCAATTATACCTCTTTTCACTTGTTTTCCACCTTTTACCATTGTTTTTAATTTCTTTCTTAACAAAGAAATACTTATTTGATCTTTTCTTTTCCTATTGCCTTTTCTTCACAATCTTGGACTCCTTGGCACCCAAGGAACCTAAGAGGCACGAAATCCATCATTGGATTACATTATTTTTCCTTCTAGAGGTTTCTACCTCATATCTCTTTTCTCAACAACTCAATTATTCATTAATTAATTGAATTTCCTTGTTATTGGGCCCAATAGCCAATAAAGCCCACATATCAAACAACAAGGCTATTTTAAACGAAATCCATTTATTCACAACAAATTATATCATTATTTGTCCAATTATCTTTAATATGAGAAATTACATTTCTCACCAAAGGAACCCAAAATTTGGGGTTGTAACATCCTTCCCCTCTTATGAGAATTTTGCCCTCAAAATTCTATCAAGCAAGCAAGCAAACAAACAGGATAAGCCTTTCATGTGTCCATCATGGCTGTTATGTGGCTTCACCCCTTTCCATGGTGCTTCCCAAGAACTTTCATCATCTCATTTTCTTCCATCTGAGTTCTTTGGTATATCGTACCCTCATAGGTGACTCATGACATTCCAGCCTCAAAAGATGAATAGGTTCAGGGCTCAGCACATGGCTTGGGTACCTCACATAGTTGCTCTAGATCAGACTCATGCAACACATCATTTTATCCTGAGGGGTAAGGTTAAACACAACCATATCCACCAATCCATCTCAAATGGACCCATATATCGGGGACTCAGCTTTCTCAGCTGTAGCTTAGAGGGGTCGGATTTTCACATCACATATTCTCCCACAGTGAACTGCATATCAGTCTGCTTTGCATCATCTCATGACTCATGTCACCACTGGGCTCTCTTTCTCAGCCATTGCACGATCAAAGCGACTTCATCTACACACGCTTGTGGTTCTTTTCTGACCTTCACGAGGCCTCCTTCACCTACATCATCATAATGAAGTGGTGACCGACACAACCTCCCTATAGAACTTCTTGCATCCCGATAAAGGCTATGATGGGTAACATCACATCTTAAGAATTGTCTCTATGTATCACCCTAAATGAGCACATATGCTCTCATCAGACCCTCTAGTCCGGATCATACCGTCCATTAGTATGGGGTGATAAATTGTACAAACATTGAGCTCTTCATGTATCCACTTCCACCTCATGGAAGTGAACCTTGGTCATACCCAATAACTTTTGAACTTGTATCATGGTGTAGTTGAACCATCTCTCTCTCTTATGTAGTTCAACAGAATCTATCTCTTGACAGTACTCTTCCTTTCTTATGTCATCTAGGTAAGGCGATCTACCATAACCCATATTGTATCTTGACCTTCTTGGTCTAGGAGAAACTCACAACATCCATAATGATGAACTCCCATTCCCTCTCGGGAACTCTTTATACTTTATATCCATGCACTGGGTTAATGGTGTTCATCCTGCACCTCCTGGCTTGCGTGGCCACATGCTACATGCAACTTTGCTTTAAGCATCCAGAATGCTACCATCACTTACTATCTTTGTAGTACCAAGGTATATCATGATCTCCTGTATTGTTATGATTCCTCAAGCTTGATACCTCAGAAACCCTAAACCACTCTCAAAAGAGTTTTATTACCTTCCTATCCAAAGAAGTGTATCTAAGGTTCTATCACTATCCTTTTACTATATCAAGGACTAAACTGGCTAACCAAACAATTGTTAACTTGTTCAACATATCTTGTTTCATTTGTGTGTTAGGCAAAACACATCCTCTTTCCAATCATAGGGTTAGTCGAACAACCTCAACTTCTTCTAGCTTCCAGCTAAACTAGGTAGCTATATCTCAACCAGAGCATTCATTACCACTTCTTATCCTTATGTGTTAGGTAATGTCGAAGACATACACCTCCAAGCATTATACTTATCATCTCATCTCAAACTCTAAGTTTGTCTTCATAAAGAAACTCTGTGCTCATACTAATGGTGATCAAACTCAACCTTGTATCACTTGCAAAATCCACATAGCTCATGCTAAAAAAACATCCTTATAAGATGACTACCTTATCTCTCTTAGTGTTTGTAAACCATCCATGTATTATTCTTTCCACAAAGGTATGTTATCATCTCTATCCTCATACCTTGTAGCAAAGTTCCAACTTACATCATCTTTATCCTTGGTGTATGGCATGCGTACTGTCCTATCTCTCACTCCCACAACAATAAGAAATAAGTATTTGGCGGTCGTCCAAATACAGAGTTCTTCCCATTCCAGGAGTAGAGATGGTACATCCCACCTTGCAGTACACCTTTAAAACTAAGTTGAAACGTGCAACTTATGTCTTTATATCACAAACATCATGATATCAAAATTTCCTTCATGGAAAACTGGTCTCGAACCTACTTGGATCCACACATAATCCTTTGTCATCTCCTCTAGGTCTATAGGGTGCCGACACTTTTGGGGTCATCCCTCTTCCCTCATGCATCTAAAGAGTGCCCTACTCATCTACCCTTTGGGTCCCATGAGGTTATGAAGGTGATCAATCTCCTAACCCATGGTCCTCAGACAATGATAGCTGTTACCTCCCGACCCTATGGTCATGTGCAACTAGGGAATTAGGCAACTCCTTCTTCCTTCGGTCTTATCCCTACCTGACCCTAGGATAGACTTAGGATTCCATTATAGTACATGTTCAACTTAGAACCTTACCCAATCCTTCATCATCTCTCTGCATCCATGACTAACTTTCATCCCTTCATAGGGGTCACGGCAAACTGCCTACCTTGGTCATGCCCCATATCGGTTACCTCCATGGTAACACCTCCACATGCACATAGAGATGGTTATCTATGGCTCTTACAGGTTCATTCTCATACTATGTACTTTGCACTTAGCTTCTCAAGGTCCTATGAAACCTCTTTAGGTTACCTCAAAACCAACGAAACTGGTATACACCCTACCAAAGGGTCCCTCTCCCAGGATGGGAGGAAACTACAACTCTTAACAACAAGGTCACAACCGTCCATAGGGTTTACATTCACATGAGCATGTCTAACCCAACAGCTACTAAGGTACAAGCAGGCCACCTATTAAACCATGCTAGGTCATATTTGTTCTCTTTCCTCAACATTAGATCAACTTAGCTGTGAGGGGTCCATCAAACATACCCTTAACTTAAGGGGTTTCCTTCACCTCTACACATTAAGAGTACCATGCTCAAAACTATAGTGACTCAATTCTCCTCATGAGCATTAGGTACACTACTTCCCCTCTTCAGCCGGGAACCCTAGGTTCACTTTTTGGATATCCAACTACATGCTCAATCTCTTACCCACGAATCAAGCATGTCCAAGGTATGCCATGTACTCCCATGATCCTTTTATATGAGCAACACCTCAGAGTTGAGTCCTCCTCAAGGACATTCAACTAGGTATAAAACCTCACCATAGGGCACTTAAACCTCCTCAGGGTCTAAGGCACTCTTTATCTCATCCAACAGGTAATCACTTATACCCTGGGTACTAGAAGCATCGTCCTCTCTCTAGGGTTTGGTTCCTCTAAAGGCAACCAAGATACCATCAGCCTCGAGGGATCAAGCATAAGGCAACCACTATCATCCACTTAGGTCACATCATTCTCGACTCCCCACTATTCCTCAAGTTTCGGGGTTTTAGGCTTCCAACCTCCCTGTTGGGGTTCTGCTTCCTCTCTCTAGAGCTAATTCCACCTCCAACAATACTTACTAGAGGTCCCTTCTCTGTGAAGGCTCATGCTCACAACCATACCCTTATGTGGTTGAAGCCTATGCTCAACTCATGTTTGGCTCAAGAGCATCCATACCCCTTTCATAAGCCATCCATCATGATCTCTTAACCAGGATTTCATCAAGCTATACCCTACTTGCCTAAGCCCGTAGGGTAACTATAGGTTCTCTAACCTCATCCACAAAGGAACTATCCTTTGCTATGGCATGCACGACCCTCTCCAGGGTTGGGTCGCCAAAGGCACTAGGTCATCTACCCTCTTAAGGCATCCCAAAGGCATGACTAACCAAACACTCAGTCAATCATGACATCTAACTCCTCATGTCATCTCTCTCTAACCTTCACTTAGGGTTAGGGTTAACATCATCCTCAAAGGATGTGCTAGGTTTCTACCTTGAATGGAGGTTCCTACCTCCAAGACTAACTCTCTCTACTCATCCTCCTGACAAGGAGATATATCCTCAGGTCTCTCCTGAGGATGATGACAACTCATGTCATACGACCTAAGCATGTATCTATTCTTTAGTTTGCACTTAATCTATTAAGATTATGTCCGTGACATTTTATTTACATGCTTTTCATTAATTTGGTGGAGTATTCCTTAGACCTTATTAACTTTACCCATACCTCAAGAGGGTGAGGAGAAGAGAGAAAACCCTAATCCTTAAGGTCCTTAATAGAATTTGAGTTGAGAAGGGATGAACAAGATGAGAGAGTCCTAAAGGTATCTTACTTCGAGTCATACCCTAAGACATCGGCCAGGCAGTCACACAATCTGGGAGTCCTCGTATTCCGACTAGCGGTGCGGAGGAAAATATTTCCAGCCCCCAAACATGATCCTTTTCTAGACACCTCAGTCTTTTGGACAATCCTCTAATAACTCCCTTGGTTTCTACAGAATTTGTAAAATTTAATAATTATTAAAGACTAATTGAGGAACCTATGCTCTGATACCAATTGTAACGACCCCGCCTCCCAGTAACCCCCAATTAAGGGAGACCCGAAGGTCAGAGCCGTTATTCAATTAACAGGATCAAAGGTTCGACAAACAATCAATAACAATTATGAAATTCTACTAACTAACTGGAATTTGGTATAAAATTAAAACTTTACTTACCTTTGAAAACTTTGGGAATCTATCTATCCAAGCTTGAATCCACTCTAACTAATCCTCCTTGCACTTTATGTTTTACTTTCACAATGTGTCACTTTACTGTTTGTTCTTTCAATTGTTGTTCCTAAAACACTGACAAATAAAATGTCGGTCAGTATATCGAAATATACTGGTATGTGGGAACAACCAAAATCTTGCAAATATGGCTAACAATTTAATATTCACAACCAAATTAATTAACAAGCCAATTTACACTTTTTAGTATAACATTCTCCACCGCTTTTGCCCTAACCCTGGCATACCCACCTTAGGGTGCCCTTTGCCAATGACTTAAGGCCACCTTCTCAATCCCGAGCTTGGTGCATGGGGGTCACCACTCATGGTGCCCACTAGTCATGCAATATCATAGGCCACCTTCTCATTCCCGAGCTTGGTGCCTGGAGTCACCACTCAAGGCGTCCATTGGTCTTCCCATCTGGGCCTGACCTTTGGCATCATCCATCAGGGTGGCATGTAGGTGTGAGGATACATACTTCTATTTTTAATGTGATAATCATAGTGACTTTATGATTTGCAAGTATGAACATCCAAACAGATATTTTGCATTCAATGCGATTAATCATCCAGAAAATCCTCGGGAAACTAAGGCGGTTATTCATAATTAACCACATACCTGATCCATAGCAACTAGATTGTCCAAGCAATAAGAATAAAGAATCAATCAACAAGCAATCAACAATATCCTGAAATTAATGCATGCAATCCAAGTGTTATAGTTTGTCCAAAACATTCTAAAGCTAGACTTGGATTCCGCCTTAGGCTTTCTAGATCACATTAGGGTTTTATTAGGGTTTTTGTCTCCATAACGCTTTTATCATATTAAATGCTCTCTTAGTTCATAAACCCTAATTTCAACATCATAAGACCAATTAAAGTCGATTATTTCTCTTTTATACCAAAACTACCTTCTTTATCCTTTTATGTTATTTCAAGGTCATTAGACTCAATTACCACCTTTAATTTCTTTCGGATTAACAACCCATAATTCATTATGGTCTAATTCTCATATGAACTCTATTTATTATTAATTCTACCTTGATTCAATCGTGTACCCTAATTTCTATATTAAGGTTAATTATCCACAAATTAGGGACTTTAATGCTGGAAATAGCTTAGATTCAACATATTCCAACTTTAGTCATGAAATTAGTCAATTAAAGCCATTAAAAGTCAAATTTACCAACATTAGGGTTTCAAGGCCCATTAACGAATTATTCACGCACATTAAACTCGAAATTAAACTAATTACATAAAAATTCATTCTTTTTGTTCCTAATGTGCCCTTTCATCATTAACAAGTTAATACTAACCCTAATCATCCATTAAACCCTTATAAATATATTATTCATCTCAAAGTAGGGTTCTTTAAACATTAAAGTTGATATCTTCCTTTACTTTTCAAATTGCAAAAGGAATCAGGATTCAATTATATTTTTAATGGCGTCCTCTCATTTTTCTGAGCAAAAATCATGTATTAACTTTTCCCATCCGAGTTTCCTAGCTCAAGATATGATTTTATCAAGAAATCCCCTTTTTATTGATTTATTGGCTATTTCAGAAAAATCACAGATCGTCTGATTCATGGACCGCCGGTCCACTTAGGATCCAACACCCCAGATGTGCGCGCCTACTTGCAATCAAAAGCAACCAAAAAGGCAAATATGCCCATACCTGAACACTAGAGGAGGGAGGGCAAATGGGTAACTTTCTTCGGGAAGTCGTCTTCAACCTTGAGACAGACCAGCAGCAACTCGCGAGTCAACTCGTCTGTTGACTCCACGCTCCCGACCACCTGCACATGGACTGAGGGGCCCGACATCTTCTCCCACCCCACACAAACTCAGGGGAGCCCTCAAACTTCCTCCTGCACCGCTCCTTCTTCGCCAAGGGCCCTTGGTCCCTCCAGCGGAAACAACAGCTTGACGAGGGGGAAGGTCGATGGTTCTGGCCGAATTGGATGCGCCGAAGAATGTGTCTCAGAGGTCTGATCGTGCGAGAGCAATTGGTGAGGAGGCTGGTATCGTGGAGTACCCTCCCATATATATATATATATATATATATAGGGCACGTACATGGCTACCTGTGATTTGGCGTTTCTCTGGTTTTGCTACGAAACCTATGGAAACACAGGATGATCAGACTCAGAAAGACCTCCCGATCTCAATGGGATACTTTCCATCTGCGATCATCCTCTCAAACTCAACCAAAGTGGGAAACAGAATTTCCTTCCCCAGATCCATAGCCTGTTGCGACTGGGACTTAGTCCCGTCCCTCTGATTCCTGATCGACGGTCCCCAATCAATCCGAATTTCCAAAGAAAACAATTTCATTGTGACATCAAAACCTTAGGCAATTAACAACCTAACTTTAGGTAATTTTGTAAATTGCATAACTCGGAAACTGTGCAATATTTTCCAACCAAATTTTAAGGATTTCTCTTTCTTGCCTTTATCTACTTGCAAGTCAAGTTTGAGTCCGAAACTCCAAAAGAAAAGGACTATTTCTTCAAAGGCAAGTTACCCATTAATAAAATTCATTTAATGATTATTTTTCTCTTTCCTCAAACCCTTATCTTGCTATTTGGGACTCCTTGGACCGCAAGAACCTCTATTATTTCGAAATCCTTTTTATTGGATACTCATTATCCTTCTAGATGCATCTAAATGCATTATTCTTCATTATCATGTGTATTTCTTATTAAATATTTCCTTTTTGAGGATCTCTCTTTATTTTTCTTTTATTTTCCTCATTAGTATGCCTTTTATCATTAGGAATCCTTGGAATACGAAATTCCACTAAGGATAACTCAATTATACCTCTTTTCACTTGTTTTCCACCTTTTACCATTGTTTTCAATTTCTTTCTTAACAAAGAAATACTTATTTGATCTTTTCTTTTCCTATTGCCTTTTCTTCACAATCTTGGACTCCTTGGCACCCAAGGAACCTAAGAGGCACGAAATCCATAATTGGATTACATTATTTTGCCTTCTAGAGGTTTCTACCTCATCTCTCTTTTCTCAACAACTCAATTATTCATTAATTAATTGAATTTCCTTGTTATTGGGCCCAATAGCCAATAAATCCCACATATCAAACAACATGGCTATTTTAAACGAAATCCATTTATTCACAACAAATTATATTATTATTTGTCCAAATATCTTTAATATGAGAAATTACATTTCTCACCAAAGAAATCCAAAATTTGGGGTTGTAACATCCTAGGTGTGCTTGAGATTACTTCAAGAAGGCTTCTTCAAAGGAGGATGGAGCTACTTATAGGTAAAGTCTATCTCAAGGTGGTGGAGCTACTTTAAGGTGGTGAAGGCTGCTCCAAGGTGTTGTTGAGATTACTTCAAGAAGGCTGCTTCAAAGGAGGTTGGAGCTACTTCTAGGTGAAGGCTATCTCAAGGTGGTGGAGCTACTTCAAGGTGGTGAAGGATGCTCCAAGGATTGCTCGTGGTTACATCAAGAAGGCTGATTTAAGGGGGTTGAGGCTACTTCAAGGTGAAGGCTACTTTGAGTGGAAGGTGATTGTAATTTATGTAACATCCTTGAGAGGTAATAAAATAAATCATTTTCAAAATCCCAATTGGAAACATTTGGGTAGTGGACTAACATCCTTTGATTCAAAGGTTTGAACCACTCTAAATCGAAGTGTCTTCCTTGTTTCCTCCTTCTTCTTTAGTTGAGTGTTTTAATTGTTTTTAATTATCTTTAAATTATCAAAAAGCTCTATTCACCCCCTCTAGATCTTTTCACATCTTTCCTCGCCTAGGTCCCCCTGCCCTTTCTTACAATGCCCCAACGCCTCCCCACTAGTTTCTTTTATTTTCTTGCGCTCAGATCCCCTCATCGACATCCCCCATCCTTGAACACTGGTAAGCAATGATGCAAATTGTATGACTTGCCCATATGCTCCTCATCTCTCTCTTTCTCACCACTTGGACTGGTTTCTTCAAGGCTTGCATGCATACAAAAAGATTAGCAGATGTCCCCAATCGTAGATGTTCCTTACCCAACAAATACATTGTTACCTTACAAGCACACCCAATTCCAAAAAGAAACTCTTGAATTTTAGAAAGGCAAATCTCCTACATTCCTAAAATCCCTATTAAATAATTGATGGTTCAAAATCCAAATCTTACTCAATATAACCCCCAACATCCTCATCCAACCTCCCATTGTGCAAACCTTAAGTATATCATTGTCACTAACACTGATGGAGGACACTGCTTACCTGCTCCCAGATCCTTCTAATAATGTTTTTATCATCACTATCTAATCAAAAGAGTACTCTTTTTCCAAAATTTTGGGACATGGTCCTCAAGAAAATCTTGGTGGGATTAATCTACACTATGATGAGATCACATGCAAAATCCTTATATAGAAAGACCACAATGGTTGTTACATGTGGGTCGACTGCTAACAGGATCATATGGATGTCTTTCACATCAAATATAGGCCCTTACACACCTTCCAATGATGCAACCCTAAGGCCATCTTAATGCATGTTCACAATGATGATCATAAATTCAAGACCCAAGCTTTCTAAAGTATTTCAATCCTATCCCCCTTATTAATTCTCACCTTGAATAGTCTACTGACTCTTCAAATGATGAGCTAGCCTCTTTGGATCCTTACAAAAATGATGAACATGACTCCATCTTCCTTGAGCCCAATCACCTTGAATACCCACCCCAAATCTCTCCTAGAGGTTTCTTAACACATACGCATTCCTTGTCTACTTCATCTCGATTCATAGATACCCCCATTGGTTAAACCCAAGAACTCCACCATTGGCGTTGTTGTTGACACCATCACTAGTTTCAATTTTGCTCTTGATGCCCATTTCCAATCTAATTAGCTTGCATGTACTGGATAGCCTTAAATGATACTTTTTCTAGTGAGATTATCTCCTCTGATGAGGATATCCCTTAGAGCACCATAACACTGACTATGTCTCCTCACAGACATCTTCAAATTTTATATATATTCACCAGAAAGGCATGTATTCTAATCCCCCCTTTTCTTTTTCTTCCTTGCCTTCTAGCTATTAACTTTTAGTCCCACGGTCAACCATTGCTCTACTTAGCCTAATTGGTTACATCCTTTGATTTATACCCCTACTAATTCAAAAAACTTATGGCTCAAGAAAAATATAAAAAATAGACACATTAAATCTCAACACAAAGAATGGATTTTCCTTCATGTTGGCATTCTTGGTCATAAATCGTTCAGTTGAGAAAGAATTTTTTTTCTATTTCAAATGCCTTCTGCATACCCACCCATTTATAAATTCCCTAAAAGAAAAAGAAAAAACCAAAACAAAAATCATGTGTTTGACCTTTTGAATCTTGGCTAAAATAATAAAGTATATTTTGTTGATACACTTTTTTCTTTCAAAAATTCCTTTTCCCCTTACCATATCCATGGACTTGATAAATCATTTATCCTTTGACAACAAATAAACAACAATATTGTTTATCACCCCTGTGATTCTTTCCCATCTATAAGTCCATCCGCTCTTTCCCTCTTTAACTTTTACCCAATCTCTCCCAACATGGATCATATACATGTACACAACTTTGCATTGACATCAACACTCAACTTCCAAAACCTACCTAGAACACGACTTACATGTTGAATTTCCAATCATGGGTCTCCAACAAGCCTAGTTACTTGGATTAAGAGCCATTGTTGTTTGTATGGACGTGATGTTAGTCCTAAATCATTGGTTCATGTCATCTATGTTACCCAAAGCTTTCCATACCTTCTTTCTCAATCTAAGTTGGCCAAACCTAAACCATTTCAAACAATAAAATTTTGTGTATTCTCAACGTTGGTGATGGCATGGAGAAGGTTGTGGGAAATTCTTTCTTCATGGATTTCAAGTCAAAGAGAGTGGAGATGCAAATTCTACAATGGGTCACTACTCTAGGAGCCACTACTATCCATGAATGTCCCATATACAACCTCATCGTCTCTAGCCTCCTTCCCCACCTTTGGCATCAATGAAAGTTTCCAAAATATAGCACACAACTAGAATTCCCTCCTTGTTAATGTCCCTACTTATATTATTTTTCCTAGATATTTTCATCATGAAAAAGTACCCTTCTTTCATTAGAAAACTTTACATGTCCTCACTCCTTCAACATCATTGTTGGAAATTCATCTTATCCTCTCACTAACTCTAACCTTGATGACCCCTATAACGAAACTCTTTTTTTCTTTGATAATCCTCTTCATTCTCCTCTTTCGAAGTTCATGTTGGTCCCCTAAAGATAATCACATGCATCAAAACCATCATTTTCTCCCAGTTTCCCCTGAGGAAAAAACTTGAAATATTCCATATCCCAACCAATATACCTTCCTGAGTCAAACCCTAACCCTTTTCTTTTGGACATAAAATTTGTGTGTCTGGTTCCATAAACATGATGAACCTTAGTTTGTATCCCTCTTAAATCCCATCTTTGTAATATCATATGCTTTTCATCTTTCTAACAACTCCATTTTCTCCTCTTCAACCTTCACTGCTTCCATCATTAGTTAATACATCCATTAACGCACAACGTCTTATTACAAAGCATACTACTTGCATCAACAACTTCCTTGAGTTCACATCCAAACATATCTCATGTGATAAGACCTCAGAAACTCCATTTTAGAAGGCCTCACATGACAAGATTGTGAACTCACTATGATCCTTCCCTCTAATGGTATCCTCTATCGATTGTCTTTCTATGTTCTCTCTAACAGTAGGTTTGCAAATCCTATCCCTAATTTATGTTAGTCACCTGATCTTGTACATAAACAATATCACCCACCAGGTTCCCTTTGACTCATTGTCCAAAAAAATCTCCTACAACGTCTTGCATGCCCTCTACACACATTTCTTAAGTTGATCCCACATATAATCACCTCCTTTAGCCTAGCTTAGAGGATTGTTCCACTTTTTGTGCAACCTTGGTCTCTCTTTCTTGAATGAGGATAACAAAAAAGATTTCCAGGCACTTGTTTACTATAATATTATTGGTCATAAAAATGTTGAAAATGAGGACTTCAATTTACCTTTTGGTTCTCTTTGCATTTAGGGGCTACTTCCCTTTCATTGCCTTTTTATTGAGTAACTATGTTTATGTTCTCCTAATGTATTAAAATATTAGTTGTATGTAAAATAAAAATCATCATAGCCCAAGAAACAAAAACCCATATTACACCAAGACAAATTCATGTATTAAGGGTTCATTGTGACGTCCCCGAATTTTGATTTCTCCAAACCCTATTGGGAATGAGATGTCAGAATCCAAAAACACCATCAAATCATATCAGAGAGCGTTGGGGAAGCATAATACGCATACATGAACATACAACCATAACATTTCTCAACATTCAACATGTATATTTATACAACATGAATTATTACAAAATGATTTACATTTACATATTGAATGAAAATTCTACAGTCTAAGAACATGTATGCTAAACTAGGATCTACACAATAGGTACAACCTGAACAATTTCTCACTTCCTTTCTTTTATCCCACGCTAGCTCTGAACCTAAAACATACGTGAAACAACAAATCAACACACAAGGTGTTGTGTACATGGGTAAAAAGATACATATATTTATGGCTTTCATAATTTTGAAAAAAGATTTGCAGAAGGAAAGAAAATCATAGAAAACACTTCTTTATTAAGTGAAATACGCCAATTTAAGTCATTTTCCTAGATAAATTGCATTATCAAGGTGGACTAGTACCAAAACATAAATATTGGGCCCATCCCCGTGTACCAAGTACTCTAGGGAAACTCCCCGTACACCGTGTGCTCTAGGGAGGTGTACTAGCCAACATTATTCCATTCCCTCATAAGGGGGATAATGAACACCTTAAATAACTACAAAACATCTACTTATCATTTATGTTTACAAGTGATAAAACATCGAGTACTATATAGTGCTACTACATCCAATATTTGCAAATAGAAGAGAGCATACATACATATCATGATTGCAAGCAAGAAAACCATAGTCATATACTTAAATAAAAACCCACGTACCTGAATTCAGAGATTCCTATTTATATTTTGGATCATCTACATCTCTGGTCATCACCTGATTAATATCAAATTAATCATCATTAATAAAAGAACATCATTAGTCTTGATTATTTAGGTCCAAGCTAGGGTTTTGGTCAAACCTAGGTCAATGTGATGTTAGGATGGTGTCTAATATTTTTCGTCTGATCTATATGTCATTATTAAGGTCTGGTATGAATTTCATTTTTTTTTGATGCATTATCTATTATCTATAATTAATATGAGGATTAAACATGTAATTTAGGCATTAATGAGAAAAGGCCTAACATAGATCAATAAAAGCCAGATCAGAGTTCACAAGTGGGTTTCCAGTGTTATTAAAGTTCTACTAAAATTTTCTAAGAATTAATATCACCTGGATACTATTTATTTCAACTAATGGACTCTAAATCATCTACATTAATATCATCATCAGTTGTTCTTCAAAAAGTTTGATCTAAGGGTCCAGTAGTGTAGAGGATACCTTTCTGAGTCTCGGGGTATTTTTCGGGAATTTATTGGACACTGGAGCTATTTTTAATGTATTTTCTAAGAAAGTGCTATATTCTGAAAATTAGGGGAGCAATTACCTTGTAAGAAACACTACAAACGTTGGATTCTCGCAGCCAAGGTCTAGGATCAGTGCCACATCACCATCATGAGTGTGGCTCATTAACTTGGTTTAGCCCTGGACCAGCCGATTCATCTGGGTTCCACTAGATTAATCGCTTGCCCGATCCTTCATCCTGACCTTTCTCTAGTCTCCAGCACGAGAACGTCGTTCTCTGTGGTCAGGCACAGCTGCCATAGGGGAAGCTATGGTGGGCTTCCATGTCGGGATTGAAAGAGCCTCTTAATAGATAGCTGATCGTGAGGAGGAGTTTGGAGTTCGTAACCCAAAAGGCGGGGGTGAGCGAGAGAGATATCTTGGACCTCCATATCGGTGGTAGCGATGGAGGAGCAGGTTGTGAAATTGGGGGTTTCTTCCTCCGCGCTCGATCCGGCCTGCGGTTGTGCCAGGATGCTTCGCAAGGACCTCTACCACTCCCAAGCATCACCTGAAGCAATGGAGAAGCTCCAAGTTTCGTCCTTA
The DNA here is from genome assembly GCA_963693085.1 of Alisma plantago-aquatica. NCBI lineage: Eukaryota > Viridiplantae > Streptophyta > Magnoliopsida > Alismatales > Alismataceae > Alisma > Alisma plantago-aquatica. Next base: position 355,252,956 of record OY856410.1, on the reverse strand, counting down.
TTGGTTTCTCAGGACCGCGACCACAAAGCCCCAAGACGACTCCGCCAAAGGCTCCTCCGAGGTTGTGGATCCTAGCTTCTCGGCGGTCCCCAGAATAGCGAGGGTCCTGAATTTCCAAGACCATGAGGGACCTCCAGGAAGTGGCAGGGAATCTCCTTCACAGTAGAGGAGGAAGTGGTGATTTGAGGATCTTTACTCCCATGCCCAAATCTTGCATTGGTTGTGTCGATATGATTCACCACTGAATCCAGAACTTGATGGAGGTCTAGTAGAAGCAATGAGTATGTAAGGAATATTGGACCCAAGACTTCCACGGATGACTGGAGAAACCAGGTTAGGGAAGCTCTACGAAGCATTCTGTGTAGCATGGAGTCGGCCTAGATGGCGTCATGTTCTCATACTATGCCACATGTGGTGCTCCTTGTGCCCCAAAATACTGCTTTTCTGTCTCCTCTTCCTCTATCATTTCTACCTGGCTGCTGTGATCACAAGGATGGAGATGTGCAGAAAATGATAGGGTCGATCTCTCTCACTACTGCATCAAACAGAAGTAGTGAGAGGTTGTTGGGAAGTTTCTAACCTCACGGTGCTTCGAGATCACACAACTATGCCTGATCATCCCTGGGATCGTGGAGAGTCGGGTGCCCAACTATGACCAGGTCCCCTCCCGCAGGATTCAAAGGTATGTGACAAGGTCTGCACCTCCAGATCACAGTGAACGACTGAGATAGAGCCACACCCCTAAGTTTGAGTGGGCCGGCTGTGTGACCATATATGTGGCAGACCTAACTACTGAATAACCAAAAGACCAAAATTTGACTAAGTTTATATCATAAATGTCTCTAACTTCAAATTGTTGCATCTCTTTGTAGGAATCTTCAAACATTTTAAAATTATAGACATTAGCTCATAATATCCTAAAGCACCTTTTTACAAAGTTTGAGACACAAACCCCATTATTTTATCATGCAAGTCCAAAACACCTGATAGAATAGAAGCATACATGAAGGCTCATCAATTGACCACTTAAACTTGTTGCGACCACTAATGGACCTCTTGGCCTCACTAGTACCCAAATCAACTAATAAAAAGCTATATATATATATATATATATCATAGTTGAACTCAATTCAATATCATAATCACCAATCAAATCTTTAATCATGCTATTTAATGTGAAAATGATTTAAAATCAGATGATCAATCCTCAACTAAGCTCAGCCACCTATAGAATACTCAAGGTTCTTAAATATCATATTGGGTATCAAAACCCCAAAATTGAGGGTCATCACATTCACCCCACCTTAAATGAAATTTTGTCCTCAAAATTCAACGAATCTCATATTCAAAACGATAACTAAGGGTCTAACTTCTTATCGGTCACCACTTCTAGGTACCAAAGTTCTCTATATGCATTCCAAGCTGTCATCTTAGGATCTGGAGCATCTAGGAGTGTACTCACCCCACCTTATATAGGCCAATGCATCATTTATCATCTCATTCATTACAGGACATTCTTTCATTCTAGGATTTACATCATCATAGTCCCTTAAGGATAAGGGTTCTATTCATAATTATGAGGTTAAGAGGTACCACTCAAGGTTTCATATTTGATCCTACTCACCCATGTAAGGTGATATCATAATTTCAAGTAATTTAATATTTGGAATTTTCTCACATAGCATCATTATTGGGGTTTAATCAACATCATTCCAGCATTTCATCATTAGAGGGAATAATTATTAATACTTACATATTAGGGTTTTCTCCCTATTGTGTGAATTTTCATCAAACTAGAAGCTTAGGTTTAGAAGATTGGGGGATCGAGAACTAGATTTCATGATGTTGTAATCTGTGATCCAAATATGTGTTTTATTTCAAGCACAAAGTTTCAACTTATATCTTTTATATATGATTTGAGGGGAAAGAGAATATATATTCAGTCAAGATTTTCATGATTTCATACTTATATCTTTTATGTATGGTATAGAGGGAAAATGTTATACAACCAATCTTATCATGATGTGAAACTTTATATCACATGTCTGATATAGGGAGGGAAAAAACTATAGAATAGGTCAAGATTATACGAGTGACTCCTCATATATAAATCATCTACATAGCTCAAGTGAGGTTTCTATCATCATATCTTAAGAAATAGAAGAAGAAGGGAGAACATGTATTTTGAGTATCTTTTGCACAAAGCATCGTACTCTCATAACTAGAGTTCATATATTACCTCACTTGCAACTAATGATGAGATTCACAAAATATGTCACTCCAGCTAGGACCTAACTCAGCCAAAGGATTGACTTTGTCATATGGGTCATCTACCCATCCTTTTATTTTACCCAATTCTCACATGTACATTTGAATCATGCATAACGACTCAACTCAACACTCGAGAGTAATCTAGTGTAGGGTTTTTTTTACACATATCTCATATATTGGAGGCTAGGTCCTATGACCTTCTCCCTGTGGGTCTTACTCTCTCTAGAGTTCACCACATATCTCATCCTACCACTAGATATCCTCCTTGTATAAGAGCTTGAGGCTCATGCATACTCATCTCTATCTTAACTTAGCTTATCTTAAGTAGGAAAAGGGGAATGTACTTTCATCATCACGACTTAGCATAGATCCGCTAAGAGTGGATTCAGCTCATATACAACTCAAATCTTAATAAGGAAACTTATACCATCATGGATTAAAGTTAGATAAGATTCTATATGCTTATTTCCTTCATCTTTCTTTTATCTATCTATCTATCACATAACCTTATGAGGCTCTAGACTTCTAATCTAGATCTATTCTCTCTTTAATACTGATGTCACTCCCTTTCACTTAGATTGCATGAACACTAACTACTCTCCAGTGTGAGGGACACATTTTTATATTTACATATAGGTAATAAAATATTATATAGTTTTTATCCGAGAAGGAAGACAGAAGAGAAAACTATCGAGGCTCGAGCCGATTGGAAAACAAAACCAAATCAGCAAAATCGAGTGTCCCACACACAGTAGATAGTCTAGTGTCATGTCACCTAGTGAAATTGTGAGAACGAGATGTAGACTAGTGTAGCTACCCAATACATATGAGCTCTATATGGAAAGGGTTTCAGACACTTGTCTAAACCTAGTTCTCGAACATCTAGGTTCTAACCTAGAGGCTAGGTCAAACCTAATTCCTATAAAACAACTTACTATGTTTCTATGGTTAAAGTGAAAGGTGAGAATTTATTTCTTATGTGTCATGGTGAGCAATTGTTAGGTGTAGCTATTGTTCATGCTCTGATACCAACTGTGACGTCCCCGGATTTTGATTTCTCCAAACCCTATTGGGAATGAGATGTCAGAATCCGAAAACACCATCAAATCATATCAGAGAGCGTTGGGGAAGCATAATACGCATACATGAACATACAACCATAACATTTCTCAACATTCAACATGTATATTTATACAACATGAATTATTACAAAATGATTTACATTTACATATTGAATGAAAATTCCATAGTCTAAGAACATGTATGCTAAACTAGGATCTACACAATAGGTACAACCTGAACAACTGCTCACTTCATTTCTTTTATCCCACGCTAGCTCTGAACCTAAAACATACGTGAAACAACAAATCAACACACAAGGTGTTGTGTACATGGGTAAAAAGATACATATATTTATGGCTTTCATAATTTTGAAAAAAGATTTGCAGAAGGAAAGAAAATCATAGAAAACACTTCTTTATTAAGCGAAATACACCAATTTAAGTCATTTTCCTAGATGAATTGCATTATCAAGGTGGACTAGTATTAAAACATAAATATTGGGCCCATCCCCGTATACCAAGTACTCTAGGGAAACTCCTCGTACACCGTGTGCTCTAGGGAGGTGTACTAGCCAACATTATTCCATTCCCTCATAAGGGGTATAATGAACACCTTAAATAACTACAAAGCATCTACTTATCATTTATGTTTATAAGTGATAAAACATCGAGTACTATATAGTGCTACTACATCCAATATTTGCAAATAGAAGAGAGCATACATACATATCATGATTGCAAGCAAGAAAACCATAGTCATATACTTAAATAAAAACCCACGTACCTGAATTGAGAGATTCCTATTTATATTTTGGATCATCTACATCTCTGGTCATCACCTGATTAATATCAAATTAATCATCATTAATAAAAGAACATCATTAGTCTTGATTATTTAGGTCCAAGCTAGGGTTTTGGTCAAACCTAGGTCAATGTGATGTTAGGATGGTGTCTAATATTTTTAGTCTGATCTATATGTCATTATTAAGGTCTGGTACGAATTTCATATTTTTCTGATGCATTATCTATTATCTATAATTAATATGAGGATTAAACATGTAATTTAGGCATTAATGAGAAAAGGCCTAACATAGATCAATAAAACCCAGATCAGAGTTCACAAGTGGGTTTCCAGTGTTATTAAAGTTCTACTAAAATTTTCTGAGAATTAATATCACCTGGATACTATTTATTTCAACTAATGGACTCTAAATCATCTACATTAATATCATCATCAGTTGTTCTTCAAAAAGTCTGATCTAAGGGTCCAGTAGTGTAGAGGATACCTTTTTGAGTCTGGGGGTATTTTTTGGGAATTTATTGGACACTGGAGCTATTTTTAATGTATTTTCTAAGAAAGCGCTATATTCTGAAAATTAGGGGAGCAATTACCTTGTAAGAAACACTACAGACGTTGGATTCTCGCAGCCAACGTCTAGGATCAGTGCCACATCACCATCATGAGTGTGGCCCATTAACTTGGTTTAGCCCTGGACTGGCCGATTCATCTGGGTTCCACTAGATTAATCGCTTGCCCGATCCTTCATCCTGACCTTTCTCTGATCTGCAGCACGAGAACGTCGTTCTCCGTGGTCTGGCGCAGCTGCCGCAGGGGAAGCTTTGGCAGGCTTCCATGTCGGGATTGAAAGAGCCTCTTAATAGATAGTTGATCGTGAGGAGGAGTTTGGAGTTCGTAAACTAAAAGGCGGGGGTGAGCGAGAGAGATATCTTGGACCTCCATATCGGTGGTAGTGATGGAGGAGCAGGCTGTGAAATTGGGGGTTTCTTCCTCCGCGCTCGATCCGGCCTGTGGTTGCATCAGGATGCTTTGCAAGGACCTACACCACTCCCAAGCATCACCTAAAGCAATGGAGAAGCTCCAAGTTTCGTCCTTATTGGTTGCTCAGGACCGCGACCACAAATCCCCAAGATGACTCCGCCAAAGGCTCCTCCAAGGTTGTGGATCCTAGCTTCTCGGCGGTCCCCAGAATAGCGAGGGTCCTGAATTTCCAAGACCATGAGGGACCTCCAGGAAGTGGCAGGCAATCTCCTTCACAGCAGAGGAGGAAGTGGTGATTTGAGGATCTTTACTCCCACGCCCAAATCTTGCATTGGTTGTGTCGAGATGATTCACCATTGAATCCAGAACTTGATGGAGGTCTAGTAGAAGCAATGAGTATGTAAGGAATATTGGACCCAAGACTTCCATGGATGACTGGAGAAACCAGGTCGGGGAAGCTCTACAAAGCGTTCTGCATAGCATGGAGTCTGCCTAGATGGAATCATGTTCTCATACTATGCCACCTGCGGTTCTCCTTGTGCCCTAAAATATTGCTTTTCCGTCTCCTCTTCCTCTGTCGTTTCTACCTGGCTGCTGTGATCACAAGGATGGAGATGTGCAGAAAATGATAGGGTCGATCTATCTCACTACTGCATCAAACAAAAGTAGTGAGAGGTTGTTGGGAAGTTGCTAACCTCGCGGTGCTTTGAGATCACACAATTATGCCTGGTCATCCCTGGGATCGTGGAGAGTCGGGTGCCCAACTATGACCAGGTCCCCTCCCGCAGGATTCGGAGGTAAGTGACAAGGTCTGCACCGCCAGATCACAGTGAACGACTGAGATAGAGCCACACCCCTAAGTTTGAGTGGGTCGGCTGTGTGACCATATATGTCGCAGACCTAACTACTGAATAACCAAAAGACCAAAATTTGACTAAGTTTATATCATAAATGTCTCTAACTTCAAATTGTTGCATCTCTTTGTAGGAATCTTCAAACATTTTAAAATTATAGACATTAGCTCATAATATCCTAAAGCACCTTTTTACAAAGTTTGAGACACAAACCCCATTATTTTATCATGCAAGTCCAAAACACCTGATAGAATAGCAGCATACATGAAGGCTCATCAATTGACCACTTAAACTTGTTGCGACCACTAATGGACCTCTTGGCCTCACTAGTACCCAAATCAACTAATAGAAAGCTATATATATATATATATATATATATCATAGTTGAACTCAATTCAATATCATAATCACCAATCAAATCTTTAATCATGCTATTTAATGTGAAAATGATTTAAAATCAGATGATCAATCCTCAACTAAGCTCAGCCACCTATAGAATACTCAAGGTTCTTAAATATCATATTGGGTATCAAAACCCCAAAATTGAGGGTCATCACATTCATAGTCTTGATTCAAGCTCCAAACTTCGACTGGGGGCCTTAGCGGTTGCATTATCCATGGTTGGAATAGAAATATCCTCTCCCTATATGATAAAATAATATAAAACACTCTACTGCACCACATTTCAAGATTACTCATAAAACATCATATGATTCTACCATCTCATACCTGGGTAATTGTTTTCCCTCTTCCCCTTGGCTCCTTATTGGAGATTTTAATATGACATGCCCATGAGTGTTCCAATACACATAGATATACCTCTTTACAAATGACTTCCTTTACTTTCTTTATCAATCTCTATTACCTCACTCTGGATTCCATGAAACCCACCAGAATCCTTTGCTTACACCTCAAATCGTGTCACTGTGCCCTCAAATTTTAGGTTTCAAACACTTTTTTGGTTCCCTTAACAAAAACATGTCTCAGCTAACCAAATCTATTACCGACATTGATTTAGTATATGTTCTATTCTCTATCCCCCATACAACCTTATCCCTAAATCAATATACAAAATATTTAGAATCACTTCTAGAATATCAAGAAATTTATTGGAAGCAACATTCTGAAATCAAGTGGTTGAATTCATCGGGCTTACCCTCACACAAAAGATATGATACGATAGAATCTCTCTGCATCAATAATACTATGCCTACAAAAAACTACTATCAAAATAATATTATAACACACTATAAATCATTCACAACCAATACCAATCAAACCATAATCGTCTCCTCTTTCACCTTAATCAAGCCTCGTTTACATACTCTTTAGTTGTGTACCCCACCTCTCTCACAAGCATTCTTATCCATGAGGAAATTTTTTATGTGCTTAGAAATACAAACCTAGACAAATCTTTGAGACCTGATGTTTTCTTAGCATCCTTATATATCACTAACTGTGACACCTTAAACATATCTTTATGGACATTTTTAACACCATTCATTCAGGATATGATTTTAAATTCATTCTCAAAGGAATTAATGCTACACAAATACCCCTTATCCCTTAAATTATTAACCTAAATTTAATATTATAATATTTCCCCACCAACTCCTCAACTATAGTTGTTATTATTATAATAGGAAACTTGCTAAACTACATACTATCCCCAAAACTAAATCATATAGTTTTTTGAAAAAATGAAATTAGTACCATCATCAATTAAAAGAAACCTTAAATATCCTAAAAGTTAGATTTCTACAAAGCTTTTGACCACACAAATCATGCATATTTTGGAAATATGTAATTTTAGCACACCTTGGATCAACTGAATCAAAGCATGTGTCTCATCCACATCCTTCTGAATCCTTATTAATGACTCCCCTCTTGGGTACTACAAAGTACTAATGGTCTAATACAAGGTGATCCTTTATCACCTCTCATGTTTATCCTTGTCACTCAATGTCTTATCCAAATGGTTTAATTAATGAACTCTTTTGGTCTCTTAGATGTTGTTAGCATCTAGTCAACTAACCTATATAACTTTATTCTTTTTTCTTTTCAGATGACACTCTTCATTTCATTAAGGTAACCCAAAAAATATATTAACATAGGAAGAATCTTATGCATCTTCCACCACATCTTGGCCTGAAGAGTAACTATAACAAATATTTCATCCTTGGACACAACACACCACACCAAAACATCCTATCCTATGAAAAAAATCCTCAAGTAATTTATAATTCATGCTGAAAAAATACCTTGACTAACAACTGAGTCACCAACCCATAAAATCGAATATCTAGAACTTAATTATTGAAAATTTTAAATCAAAACTCTTTGGTTGGTATATTTCATCCATATCCCTTGCTGTCAGATTGACCTTGGTAAAATTTTCCCTTTAAATCACATACTTACTTGATTGTTATATGTATTACCATCACATAAAAAACCATCAATACCATTGAATAGTTTTGTCTTGACTTATGATGGAACTATAAAACTTTGCATCCCATATTTTAGAGAATCCTATGACTCTCTAAAGAGGAAGGAGGGTGGGGTATGGTCGACCTAAAAACTATGTTATCATGCCTTTCTATAAAAATATATGTTCACCTACATGAATCAGTTGTTCCTTGGTGTAAAATTATTCACTCCAACCTCCAAAAACATCATCCCCCATGAGAATATATCCCAACACCCAAATCTTCCCCAACATGAATATTAATTTTTGGAGAAAATAGCATCATAAAATAACTTATGTCTTACCCAACACATGATTCCTTTCCTCTATCTTTTTGTTTTGTAAAAAGTATATATATTCTATATTAAGTACCAACTCGGTACCTAAACATAATATTGCCTTGAGAAAAGACACACGTCTTTTCTTTAATCAAATTTCATTTTTTTGAAAGGTTTTTCTTTGCAAACCTTTTAAATGAATTTCTTTAGTTAACCTTATTTACTTCATAAGTTCCCCTCAAAATGACCCACATATCTCCTAGATCTGAGGGTGTTCTACTATTAGTACATAATGTGTATTGTTCTTATCCTTCAATTACTCTGTGTATCCTTTTCACAAAAGACTTCTTGATCATAAATACTAGACATAATACATTGTATTTGTTTTCCATCTTTGCTCAAATAAGATTCTTTTTTGGTACAACTTACACAAAAATATCCATAGACAAACCATTTACTTGCATGCTTTATTAGAACAGTATATAAAACATGTCATGCTTTCTCATGACATATCCTTTTCCTATGCCTTGTGGCTACACTTAAACATCACCTTACCTATATAAGTCATTTGTTTGGATGAGACTCACCTCAGTAGACAAAACTTAGTCTTGTTCTTGGCTACTCATAGCAGACAAAAACAACATATTAGCAATTATTGCTTATGTCATATATGGAGATAATAAAATCAAGGACTCTTTGATAACAATTATACTATTCCACAAATTATGGTTTGTAACTTCGATACAGATTTTGGTTTACTTATTATATATAATTTTCTTGATTATTACATGATTGGTTGGCAAGTTCTATCCTACAAAGAGATACCCAACTCCTGACCTTGAATGAGAAAAAAACACTACATTTAGTATCTTGACGGTCAGGGACCAGCCTTTTTATAACTTGATTTGAGTTCAAGGTGCGATGAGGGGAGCTTCTACATGTACCCAATAAGGATGTAGAATCCCTTAGTCTAGGACCAAGTTTACTTGATATCCAATAAGGAGGCTCTATTAAGGTACAATGGAAGACATTGATATTGTTGGATATTGGTTGTAGGTCATTTATCTACATGGGTTAAACCCAATGTAGTACATCTAGTCATAGAGGAAAGGTAGTTTTATCTCTTTTGCAAATGGGAAAAGTCTTTAGTTCCACATTGTTTGCTCCTAGAACTTGTATGATCCTTATATGTATGATCACATGTGATACTAGTGTCTAAAGGGATCTAGGGAGAGTATGCTTACCCTTTTGGTGGGTATGGTGACCACAACACACACAAGAAAATGTGAACGCAAGCGTGTGCCACACCCCACCTGGACTGGCCTAACCGGGCACATGCTCGGGCTTGTGGCTTGTGTGACTTGTCTTATGTATTCCTTATTCTTTTTACACAAGGAAACAAATATATAATAAATTATTAATTTAATTAGTTGTTACTTTCCTCATCGAATTTGTTTTTTATTTCAGTACAAGAGCTATTATGTGATAGTGTCTCACTTTAGAACGTGGGGCATGAGAGTTCTATAGACAAGTCTTTAATGATTATGATTAAACACAACTTTGAAACACCAACCTTAGTCATTAGGGTTAGACATAACTTCATGATAGTTCATCCTTCCTCTCTTGAAGGCACGGTTTGTCCAGGTGGTAGTACATTTGATCGTCTGGCTACATTGATAGTGCAAGATATATGTTGTCAACGTGCGAACAAGATGTCTTCCTACTAAAAATTTGTGATTGGACCGACTAGAAGAACTAATCTTATTAGGAGGACTAGAAGAACTAATCTTATTAGGAGGATTGTGATCCTCTGAGTTCTTTAAGTATCACATCCATTTCTCAATGAACAATTGATTATTTATTATTAATTTTTTTCTCTTACTCCGTTTATTCTATGTGTTTTTTTTATTTGGTCTAAAAATGTAAATATAATTACAATTGTTATTTCTTCATGTAACTACATAAATGTTTTTAATCAACAATCTTAAGGAAATCTTCTAACTATTGTTAGTTAGGTTGATCATTGTTTGGCACTAAAATTGATACGTCGAATATGCTTGGAAATTTTACTAGTACTAATTTTTCCCATTGGCAAAGTAGGATGAAAATTTGCTTAAATATGGTGGGTTATGATAAGTTCTTAGAAGAGGATGAACTGAAAGTTGATGAAAATGTCCCTAACAATGCTAAATTAATTAAAAATTGGAAGAAGGTTGATAAGGCATGCCAAGGGTTAATCTTGTATGCATTAAATAATATATTTTAATGATTCTTACTCCAAGACTCATGTTACTACTTCCAATGTTTTGTCGGGGGTGTTAGGAAAAATATAGTGTGGAACAACTAGGGTGTTGAAAAGTACTATGTTTCCAAATTTGTAAAGTTTCGTATGGTTGAGGGTAAATCCATTTCTGACAAACTCATGACTTTTCTTGTATCACAAGATCTCAAATGCAAGCATGTTATTGCCTGATAATTTTGTTTCCATGTCCATAATCAATAAACTTTCCAAATCTTGGGAGTCATTAGGCATAACTCTTAAGCATCACAAAGGATACTTGTCGATGAACGTTCCCATGAGGGACATTGATATACAAGACAAGAACTTGAAATAGAAGAACATCAAGTTACCTACTAATGTAAACCCTACTGTCGGTTTTATTATTGCTAAGAATAAAGATAAGAAACAAAGAGTTCACTTAAACCTAAAGCTAAGATCCCAAAGAAATCAAAGAACAAACCTTATTGGACTTGTGAATAGGTTGGCCATTGGAACAAAGACTGTCCTCCAAAGAAGGCAAAGAAAGTTGTCGCATCTGCAATTGAGGAGGTTGTAGTCAACATGATGACTACATGCTTGAACCTCAATGATAGATATGCATTTAAAAAACCTAAAATCCTTTCAATTTTGAATTGCTTTATTGGATAATTGACACTGGGGTAATGCACAAGTTTATACTTGACAAGTTCATGTTGTGTCTTACCAGGTCTCAAGAGGTCGATTCATGACTTTGGGCGATTCTATCTCTGTAGAAGTCAAAGGCAAAGGATGGGTGGACTTGAAGTTTGTTTTAGAGTAGATTCTGACACTTCATAGAGTCATACATGATCCATCCATAAGACATGATCTTCTTAGTGGTACCATTCTTGTTAGGCATGGTTTTAGAATTGACTACAAATATAATAAGTTAATTATTACATGCCTTTGTGACTCCTTAGTTTTGTTCAAGGGGTATTTATGTGACATGGAGAACATGTTTATAATTTTTGTTGAATTTTTTCCAAATTCAATTTTAAACTTGAATGGAAGTAGTTATTTTGCATGAATATTATATCTTATGACATATGGCATAGGTATTTAGGAAATGCTAATTTTGGCTCAATGAAATGAATGATGAATCTAGACTTATTTCCTAAATCCAACGTCAATGTTAGTAGATTTGAAATTTGTGTGCAAGATAAGTTGCCTAAAAGCCTTTTCATTATGTGAATAGGAATTTGGAAATCCTTGACTTAGTACATAGTAATATCTGTGAGTTTAATGGGATTGCAATGAGGGATCAAAAATGTTATTTTATAACTTTTATTGATGATGCAAGTGGATATTGTTATATCTATTTACTTAAAAATAAAGATGACATATTAAAAAAACTTTGAGCAAGAAGCTGAAATCAATATAATAAAGTACTAAAATGATTAAGGTATGATAGGGGAGGAGAGTACACCTCAAACTGGTTCATAGAATTTTGTCAATTCCATGATGTATTTCATGAGGTTACCACTCCTTATTCAACACAATCCAATAGGATTATAGAATGTAAGAACCAGAAACTAACATATATGATTATTACCTTACTTGAAACCTTAGGTCTATCCAACTTTAAATGGGGGACTTTGAATATGGATTCTCATACTTTGAATAGAGTTTCCCATAAACATAAAGAAACTAGTCCATTTGAGCACTGGAGAGGGAGAAAATCGAGTATCAAATATCATCGAGTGTGGGGGTGTCTTGCTAAGATACTTGTCTCTAAACACAGAAGGAAGAAATTGGGACCAAAAATAGTTGATACCATCTTCTTGCGCTATGTAGAGATGAATTATGCCTATAGATTCTTGATTGTAAAATTTGAAATCTTAGGCATTGATGTCACACAATTGTGGAATTATGTAATTCGACATTCTTTCAGGATGTATTTTCCTTGAAATTTGGTGTTCATAAAGAAGAATCTCAAGAGGATTCACTCACAATAGGTTCCATTCCCGAGCACATGGAAACGATGACAAACATGGGGGACTCAGAATATACTATTTTTTATTCTGATGATTTTTAAGAAATGGTTGAATCAAGAAGTAAACAGAAAATGACATCTAAAGATTTTGGAAGTGAGTTTCTCACTTACAATATTAAGGATGATCTTGTATCTTTCAACAAACTATGGATTCTCCAAAATCTAAGTATTGAAAAGAAATCGTTAACAATGAAATCTAGTCCATTCTCTCAAATGGAACTTGGGAATTAGTGTATTTACCTCCTGGTTATTTTGCAACTAAATGCAAATGGGTCTTTAAGAAGAAACTTAATACATATAGGACAATCAATAAGTATAAAGCTATATTGGTTGCTAAGGGTTATACATAGAGGGAAGGAATAGATAATTTTGGTACCTATTCTCCATTTTGTCATATGACCACAACCTAAGTGCTTATAACATTAGATTCCATTCATATTCTCTTTGTTCATCACATGGATGTGAAGATTGCATTCTTACATGGTGATCTTCTAGAGGATATATATGGAACAATATGAGGGATTTTTGGGTCTTGGGAATGAGTCTAAAGTGTGTAAACTTGTTAAGTCTTAATATGGCTTGACAAAAGACCTTAAAAATGGCATGAGAAGTTTGATTTCGTGACATCATCATTTTTATTTATCTCTAATGATTTTGGTAAGTGTGTTTACTACACAATTTTCAATGATGGAGTTCATTTGTTATGATTATATGCAGATGATAACCTACTTTTTGGATCCAATATGAAAGTAGTAAATGAGATAAAACCATTCTTGTATATAAAGTTTGAGATGAAGGATATGGGTGTCACTGATGCGATTTTAGGGCTTAAAATCATAAGATCAATTGATGGTATAACTCTATTTTAGTCTCACTATGTTGAGAATATACTAGAGAGATTTGAGTACACATCACGTAAACCTATTAAGACTTCAACCAATTCATCCAAGGCCTTGTTCAAAAATGGTACTAGAGTTCTAGTGTCTCAATGACATACTCTCAAATTATTAGAAGTTTGATGTATCTTATAAACTACACATGAACAAACATTGTGATTTCTGTGAGCAACTTAAGTAGATAGACTAGTTGTCATGACAAATCCCATTGGGAAGCTCTAGACAAAGTAATGAGGTATATCAAGGGAGCTTGTTCTCTTGGGTTGCATGATGGAAAATATCCTTCTGTAGTCGAAGGATACAATGATGCAAAATGGGTTGTCATGAACTCTGGGAGTAATGGTGTCTCAAGATATGTAAAAGTTGGAAGGAGATGTTGTTGCCTGGAGGTCTAAGAAACAACCATATTGACTCAGTCTACTTTGGAGGCCGAGTTGTGTAATTTAGATGAAACTAGATTAGAAGTTTAATGGATACGTGGACTTATGTTGTAAGGAGTGGGACCCAAGAGGGGATCCACTCCCTACTAAAATTTTGAAGAATAAAACATCCATTCCAAACACACTCAAAGGAATGCTGGAATAGGTGTAAAATTTTCAAATTTCAATAAATGGTATTCAAAACAAACAAAGTCTAGCAGCGGAATTAAACAAATGACTATATTCAATTTTCACAAAAGATTACAAAAATACATCATAATCTCCCATAATGGTTTACATGTATGATACAACATAAGGATCTCAGTAGAGGGAAGTCTAAACTACTTCAAATCTGTCTCCAAGAAACATCTCCAAGAGCTAGGTCCATGTTGAAAGCTATGTTCTCCTTGGTCATGTTCAACACTTGATTAAAGCGTGGGTGGTTGGGAAATCGCCCAACAAGAGAGAGAAAATAAGGTATGTGTCAATATGAATCAAGAACAAAAGAAAAAGAAATAACATGGAATTAAAGGCTAATATTTCATCATAAGATGAAGATTTCAAGAGTATGAGGCTATTTTTAAATAGATGCTGGCCATAAACAAAATATGATAAAAGGGGTTGCATGCATGATATAATGACTACCTTAACTAAGTAGGGTTGAGGAACCTACCGAGCCTCAACCTATAGGTGAGGCAAAATATTTTGAGTCACCTACACATAATTTTATGGGGGGAAATAAGACATTCCCCAAGGAGAATTAATGCATGCCCTATCTATGGGTGGTTGTACACAAGTACCACTAATATAGCTAAATAGTCCACAAAAT
The DNA here is from genome assembly GCA_963693085.1 of Alisma plantago-aquatica. Lineage (NCBI taxonomy): Eukaryota > Viridiplantae > Streptophyta > Magnoliopsida > Alismatales > Alismataceae > Alisma > Alisma plantago-aquatica. Next base: position 355,237,812 of record OY856410.1, on the reverse strand, counting down.
CAACATGCTAGAAAAGAAATCATGGAAAGTAAAAGCATCATATATTTGAAACATGGCAGTGGGGTACAAGTCCCAAGAAAAAGAATATCATTACAGATTTTGAGGCAATATTAACAAAAGAATCATGTAAAGAGTAATTAGGTTTCATTAAAGCCTCATTAGGGGTTTGGTTTATAAATATCCCAAATTAGGGTGTAAGAATGCACATACCTTCTTACTAATAACAATTACTAACTTTTCCCACTTTAATTGAGTCCAAGTGCATCTTCACCCATTTTCAATGTATTAACATGCATTAGAGTACGCAATGCACATTAATGTATAGAAACCGTACTTTTAGACCATTTTAAGCAAAAATAGGATTTAGACTCTAAAAAACTCACCAATGAACTTATTAGGTTCTCCTGATTAAGAAAATATATTTTTATGTTAATTTAGGAGTTATGATGATTAAGATGTAATTCTTATGGATTTTATGCATTAAATTCATTTTCCAAAAATCACCCTTCATCAAACCTCGAAATCATACCTTGAAAATATTTTTATTAGTTATATATTAATTTTCCAATTTCAAAATATATTTATTTGTTAAATTTGGATAAGCAAATTAAAAGATATGGATTTTTCAATTTGAACCAATCATGAAATGACAAGTTAGAAATCTTTGAGAGAGAGGAAGAGAGAGAGAACACTATTTGACCCAATATTAGGGTTGGAGTTGCACATGTAACAAAAATAGAGCTGCTAGAGAAGGTAAAACACCAAGATACCAAAACCCTAGAAGAACATGGTTATTTGATTTGGAACTCATCAATTTTAAAAATAGAAGCATGAGTTTTAAGCATGTAGTAAGCAATATAAATATATGAGAAGGAGGTTATAAAAATCTCCTCTAGGAAGGTAGACAGTTTCAAGTAGAAAGTTTCCTAAGATAGAGAGGTTGGTTTCTCCAACATAGCTCCTATCTTGAGAAAGAAGTACCTTCTCCACTTTAGAGGTGAAAAACCCTAGCAAATGAACCTAGAGATGAGGTGTTTAAGGGTTCTAGGTGGGGTTTCACCATGGAAGGCCATGGTTCAAATTTGGAAGAAGGTGGGGAAAGATGAACAACATGAAAATAGGGAAGTAAAGGAGGAAACTTACTAGTTTTGGTCGAAATCACCAAGAAGGATCTTTAGAAACCCTAAATAGAGCAATTACGGAACCCTTGGAGCCTTATTCACCAAGGTAAGAACCCTCTTATACCTTGGGACAACACCTTACAGCCAAACAGAGTAGGAATGATACTCTAAGATGGAGTAAAGAGAAGGAGAGTAAGAGTTTTTTTTAACTGGGAGGTGGGAAGGGGTAGATATGGCTTTATAAAGAAGGGGGCAAGCATGAGGTGTCTATGGGACTTTCCATGTGTCCTTAGCCTAGGGCTTCATGGCCATGCAAGAGGACAACTCAATCATAGAGGCTTCTTGAATATCAAATGTCGGTTCTAAAAGCACATGGAGACTTCTAGGCCATCCCCAGTGACCTCCAATCAAATAAATAACCCCATTGGTTGATAGCTTTTAAAGATAAGCTCATTTATAAAGAGGGTAATCCCTAAAATGCCCTTGGAGAGTAACACCTTCAAACTAAGGTGTAAATAGGTGCCCCATTATTCAAAATATCGATAAGGATAAGAGAATATTGAAGGATTATAATGCATGTGATAATTTGCAAATAAAACCTCCCAATTGGATAAATTGCATAAAAATCCAAAATGTACCTGAAATTGCACAACTTGCACAAACAACATCCAAATTGAACCAAAATTGAAAATTAAGCTCATTTTAGGATTCAAAATACATCACAAAGTTATATTAATGTTTATATCACTTAATTATGGTAATTAAGCTTGTTTAATACAATAAGCAAGGTTTGGGGCCTTACACTTCTAGCACAAATTTATTTACCATTGTTCCACTTAAGTGGTGATTTTGCATTTTAGATCCTTAAATAAGATTTCACTGAGGTATTTGTGCATAAACCCTTCCATTGGTATAATTACAGAACTATTGTTTACCAAACCACTATAAATTTCACAATTTAAACATCCACGCCAAAAAGGATAGAATGGATAAAACAAGCTTGGAAAAGGGCCAAAAAGAGAATATGTCTAAGTTTTGGTATGTTACAACACTCCAACCCTTAAAGAGGATTTGTCCCTGAAATCTCAAGAAAAGAGAGAAGGGTGGGTATGCAATATCTCAACACAAAACTCCAAGTTGTTCCCCTCAAACCATAAAACTTCCACCAAAACTTAACTTGGGAGTTTAGATTCTTCACATGCAACTTCTCATATGTTAGGTTCTCAAGGATCACCAAGAGTTCCATTATTAAGATTTCTTTTTAACATTTTTGGCTTATTAACATTATATCTATTAGTATCACATCATCATTATTCTTTTAATTATGTCATGTCATATTCACTTTGTTTCCAAAAGAGTTATTTTTCATTATTATGCACAAAGTCCTCTATATATTTTTTATTTATCTCATTAAGAGTTTAGCACAATTAGGGTTTACTCATTTATCTCAAAATACTTGATTATTATCCTTAATAATTTGGATTTAGTCTCCGTTATCAACATATTGTATTCTAATGGATTGTTTTGCATGAACTAAGACATTTTATCCAATTTGTTACAATTAGTCCAAATAATGTCACATTAATTACTTATATATATATATGAAACATTATCATATTACAATTTTTACATTGATGTCATCATTAATCATTTTCTCACATTTATTTACTTCTTATTATTGAATATGCACATTTATGTGAATTAATTACTTCTTATCCATTTTGAAGTCCTTATATGTATTTTAGTGATCAAGGTGGGACATTTTACATATTAATGATTAGATTCACATTCCAAGTAATGATTAGTTGATTAATTAGGTGTGTATTAGAGAACAAGTTGATATAAATTTCATCCCGATTAATCTATGATGAGGTGATTATATATCATTGATGTGTATTAAAGTATTTTATATAATTATGACACCTAATGTCACTAATGTATAAAGAATGTCATTAAGGATGTATGATTAAGGTTAGATGATTACAACTTAGGGTTTATGTAAATATGATCATTATTCTTTATCTGTACATTCTTAGTAAGCATTAAATATAAGATTAGGTTACAATTATCTTGCTCATTGTTTCATTAGGGTTTATTGGTCCAAGAAATGTTTAGCCTCATGTGTACCCACTATTAGTATTATATGTGAGGTACTTATATTATGTGAATTAGATATTCATTGGATTTCAAACATGTGAACAATTCATTAGATGACCATTATATGTTCATTATTATATAAACAAGCATGTCAGGTTATAACTATGACTTGTTTGATCAAAACTAAGGATCCAAGCAAACTATCCTAGAAATCATGGAGTTATGGTTTCTAAAGTCATTGTAGTTAGATTTCATGATGTTACATGACTCCATCCCCTTACAAAGGATTTTGTCCTCGAAATCTAACTACCCAAACATCACTAAACCAACTATTCTCCACCCCTTAAGAGGTTTGACCTACCCAGCCAAACTAATCTAGAGGTAAAAGGGTGAGTCTAACTAAACAATGTTCAAGATTCATCATGCTTCCACTGTGCACTCTGATTGCTTACTAAACACTGAATTCAAAGTCTAGGTTCTAGGGATAAACTGTCCAAACATGTGGTCCTATGGGACATAAGGGAGTTATATTGGGTATCCATCCTGGCAGCGATCAGTAGATCAGGTGGTCACATCATGGGGCCCCTCACGAAGGGTCTTGAGTTCGAATCCCCCTGGTGGTGGTATTCGGAATTGTTTCTCCCGTAGCACAGTCGGACTCTACGTGACTTAATGGGCTCTACTCCTTATGGGATGGGGTTGTGCTCCCCAGGTTGGGCTCGGTTAAAGTCTTCCGAGTCTCATGGGTTATCAAAAAAGGTATCCATCCTCAAACAAGTCACAAGGCCATCATACTAAGGTTCTCAAAGATATCCAACATAGATGTCTAAGGTTACTATTGCCTAAAAGCATGCTATTTTGGACAGTCAATATCAGCTCAGGACAGACATGTATCATATGGATCCGGGAGTCCTCGTAAACCAAGCTAGTGGTACGGTGGAAAATATTTCCAACCCCTGAACCCTGATCCTCTCTAGACACCTTTGCTTTCAACTTATGCCCTAATATATATCTAATAGGCTCATCACATTATGGTTAATTAAACATGTTTCTAGTATGAAACTCCTATGATCCTAAATCAACCTTTCATCATCTCAAGTGTAGAGATCAATTATATGGAAAATAGTCACTTAAAGAGGAAATATATGAGTTAAGGGATCTAATTAGGGAGACAAAGTTGAAATAGTCAGATTCTGGCTACCATGGGCTCTGATACCATGTTGTAAGGAGTGGGACCTGAGAGGGGATCCATTTCCTACTAAAAAATTGAAGAATAAAACATCCATTCCAAACACACTCAAAGGTATGCTGGATTAGGTGTAAAATTTTCAAATTTCAATAAATGGTAAACAACCAAAGTTTAGCACTGGAATTAAACAAATGACTATATTCGATTTTCACAAAAGATTACACAAGTACTATAATCTCCCATAATGGTTTACATGTATGATACAACATAAGGATCTAAGTAGAGGGAAGTCTAAACTGCTTCAAATCTATCTCCAAGCAACATCTCTAAGATCTAGGTCCATGTTGGAAGCTATGTTCTCCTTGGTCATGTTCAACACTTGATCAAAGCCTGGGTGGTTGGGAAACTGCCTAACCAGAGAGAGAGGAAACCAAGGTATGTATCAATATGAATCAAGAACAAAAGAAAATGAAATAACATGGAATTAAAGGCTAAGATTTCATCATAAGATTAATATTTCAAGAGTATGAGGATATTTTTAAATAGATGCTTGCCATAAACAAAATATAATAAAAGGGTTGCATGCATGATATTATGACTACTTTAAATAAGTATGGTTGAGGCACCTACCGGACCTCAACCTATAGGTGAGGGGAGAATTAATACATTCCCAGTCACCTACACATATTTTTATGCGGGAGAATAAGACATTCCCCATGGAAAATTAATGCATGCCCTATCTATGGGTGCTTGTACATAAGTACCACTAATATAGATAAATAGTCCACAAAATTAACATGCTAGAAAAGAAATCATGGTAAGTAAAAGCATCATATATTTGAAACATGGCAGTGGAATATAAGACCTAAGAAAAAGAATATCATTATAGATTTTGAGGCAATTTAACAAAAGAATCATGTAGAGGAATTAGGTTTCATTAAAGGCTTATTTGGGAAATATAGGGTTTGGTTTGCAAATATCCCAACTTAGGGTGTAAGAATGTGTATACCTCTCTTACTGATATCAATTACTAACATTCACCACTTTAATTGAGTCCAAGTGCCTCTTTACCTATTTTAAATGTATTAGCATATATTAGAGTACATAATGCATATTAATGTATATAAACCCTAATTTTAGACCCTTTTCAGCAAAGCTCGGATTTAGACTCTAAAAATCTCACTAAAGAACTTATTAAGTTCTCCTGATTAAGAAAATATATTTTTATTTTAATTTTGGAGTTATGATGATTAAGATGGAATTTTATGGATTTTATGCATTAAATTCATTTTATAAAAATCACGCTTAATCAAACCTCCAAACCTTGAAAATATTTTTATTAGATAGATATTAATTTTCCAATTCCAAAACATATTTATTTGTTAAATTTGGATAAGCGGATTAAAAGATCGGAAATATTCAATTTGAACCAATCATGAAATGACAAGTCAAAAATCATCGAGAGAGAGGAAGAGAGAAAGAAAACACCATTTGACCCAAGAACATGGTTAGAGTTGCATAGGTAACCAAACTAGAGCTCCTAGAGAAGGTAAAACACCAAGAAACCAAAACCCTAGAAGAACATGATTATTTGAGATGGAGATCATCGATTTTAAACACAAAAGCATGAGTTTTAAGCATGTAGTAAGCAATATATGAGAACGGGGTTATAAAACTTGCCTCTATGAAGGTGGACAGGTTCAAGTAGCAAGGTTACCAAGCTAGAGGGTTGGTTTCTCCAACAAAGCTCCCATCTCGAGCAAGAAGTACCTTCTCCACTTTAGAGGTGAAAACCCCTAACAAAAGAACATGGAGATTAGGTGTTTAAGGGCTCTAGGTGGGGTTTCTCCATGGAAGGCCATGGTTTGATATGGAATAAGATGGAAGGAAGATGAAAAACATGAAAACAAGGAAGTAAAGGAGGAAACTTACTAGTTTTGGTCGAAATCACCAAGAAGGAGCTTTAGAAACCCTAACTAGAGGAATTACAGAACCCTAGGAGCCTTGTTCACCAAGGTAAGCACCCTCTTTTACCTTGGGAGAACACCTTCATGGCCAAACATAGTAGGAATGATGCTCTAAGATGTATTAAAGAGAAGGAGAGCAAGAATTTTTGAATTGTGAGGTGTGAAGGGGTAGATATGGCTTTATAAAGAAGGGGCCAAGCATGAGGTGTCTATGGGAGTTTCCATGTGTCCTTAGCCTAGGGCTTCATGGCCATGCAAGAGGAAAACTCATAGAGACTTCTTGAATATCAAATGTCGGTTCTAAAATCCCATGGAGACTTCTAGTCCGTCCCCATCGACCACCAATCAAAGAAATAACCCCATTGGTTGATAGCTTTTAAAGACAAACTAATTTATAAAGAGGGTAATCCCTAAAATGCCCTTGGAGAGAAATACCTTCAAACCAAGGTGCAACTTAGTTCCTGATGGTTAAAAATATTGAGAAGGATAAGGGAATACCTAAGGATTATAATACATGTGATAATTTTCAAAGAAAACCTCCCAATTGGGTAAATTGCAGAAAAGTCCATAATTTACCTAAAATTGCATAACTTACACAAACAACATCCAAATTGAACCAGATTTGAAATTTAGGCTCAATTTATAATTTAAAACACATAAAAAAATTATATTAAGGTTTATAGCACTTAATTATAGTAACTAAGCAAGGTTTGGGGCCTTGCACTTCTAGCACAAATTTATATACCATTATTCCACTTAAGTGGTGAATTTGCATTTTATAACCTTAAATAAGCTTTCACTAAGGTATTTGTGCATAAACCCTTCCATAGGTATAATTATAGAACAATTGTTTGCCAAACCTCTATAAATTTCAGAATTTAAACATCAAGGCCAAAAAAGGATAGGAAAAGCTTGGAAAAGGGCCAAAAAGAGAATATGTCCAAGTTTTGGTATGTTACAACACTCCACCCCTTAAAGAGGATTTGGAATCTCAAGCAAAGAGAGAAGGGTGAGTATGCAACATCTCAACACCAAACTCCAGGTTGTTTCCCCCAAATCATAAAACTTCCACTAAAACTTAACTTGGGAGTTTAGATTCTTCACAAGAAACATCTCATAGGTTAGGTTCTCAAGGATCACCAAGGGTTCCTTTATTAAGATTTATTTTTAAAAATTTTGGATTATTAGCATTATATTTATTAGTATATCACATCATCATTATTCTTTTAATTGTGTCATGTCATATTCACTTTGTTTCTAAAAGAGATATATTTCATTATTATTCACAAAGTCCTATATATTTCTTATTTATCTCATTAAGAGTTTTAGAGAAATTAGGGTTTACTCATTTATCTCAAATTACTTTATTATTATCCTTAACAATTTGGATTTAGTCTCCATTATCAACATATTGTATTGTAACAGATTGTTTTGCATGAACAAAGATATTTTATCCCATTTGTTACAAGTAATCCAAATAATGTCACATTAATTACTTATATCTATATTAAACATTGTCACATTACCCTTTTTTTACATTGATGTCATCATTAATCATTTTCTCATATTTATTTACTTCTTATTCTTAATTATGCACATTTTTGTGAATCAATTACTTCTTATCCATTTTGAAGTTATTATATGTATTTTAGTGATCATTTTGGGACATTTTACATATTAATGATTAGATTCACATACCAAGTAATGATTAGGTGATTGATTAGGTGTGTAGTAGAGAACAAACATATATACGTTTCATCCTGATTAATCTATGATTAGGTGATAATATATCATTTATGTGTATTAAAGTATGTTATATGATTATGACACCTAATGTCACTAATGTATCAAGAATGTCATTAAGGATGTATAGGTTAAGGTTAGATGATTACAAACTTAGGGTTTAGGTCAATATGATCATTATTCTTTATCTATACATTCTTAGTAAGCACTAAATACAAGATTATGATACAATTATCTTGCTCATCATTTCATTAGGGTTTATTGGTCCAAGAAATGTTTAGCCTCATGTGTACCCACTATTAGTATTATATGTGAGTTACTCATATTATATTCATTGGGGTTCAAACATGTGAACTATTCATTAGATGACCATTATATGTTCATTAGTATATAAATAAGAATGTCAGGTTATAACTATGACTTGTTTGGTTAAAACTAAGGATCCAATCAAACTATCCTCCTAATCACGTAGTTAGGGTTTATAAAGTTAGTGTAGCTAGATTTTGATATGTTACATGACTCCATCCCCTTAAAAAGGGTTTTGTCCTCGAAATCTAACTACCCAACCATCTTTAAATCAACTATTCTCCACCCCTTAGAAGGTCTGACCTACCAGGCGAAAGCAATCTAGAGGTAAAAGGGTGATTCTAACTAAACCATGTACAAGATTCATCACGCTTCCACTGTGCACTCTGATTGCATACTAAACACCAAATTCAAAGTCTAGGGTCTAGGGATAAACTGTCCAAACATGTGGTCCTATGGGACATAAGGGAGTTATATTGGGTATCCATCCTCACATAAGTCACAAGGTCACCATACTAAGGTTCTAAAAGATATCCAACATGGATGTCTAAGGTTACTATTACCTAAAAGCATGCTATTTTGGACAATCCCTATTAGCTCAGGACAGACAGATATCATATGGATCCGAGAGTCCTCGTAAACCAAGCTAGTGGTGCGGAGGAAAATCTTGCCAACTCCCGAACCCTAATCCTCTCTAGACACCTTTGCTTTCAACTTATGCCCTAATATCTACCTAATAGGCTCATCACATTATGGTTAATTAAACATGTTTCTAGTGTGAAACTCTTATGATCCTAAATCAACCTTTCATAATATCAAGTGTTGAGAACAATTATACGGAAAATATTCACTTAAAAAGAAATATATGAGGCAAGGGATCTAATTAGGGAGACAAAGTTGAAATGGTCAGATTTCAACTACCATGGGCTCTGATACCATGTTGTAAGGAGTGGAACCCGAGAGGGGATAACTCCCTACTAAAAATTTTAAGAATAAAACATCCATTCCAAACACACTCAAAGGTATGCTGGAATAGGTGTAAAATTTTCAAATTTCAATAAATGGTATTAAAAAAAAACAAAGTCTAGCAGCGGAATTAAACAAATGACTATATTCAATTTTCACAAAAGATTAAAAAAATACATCATAATTTCCCATAAGGGTTTACATGTATGATACAACATAAGGATCTCAATAGAGGGAAGTCTAAACTACTTCAAATCTATCTCTAAGAAACATCTCCAAGAAATAGGTCCATGTTGAAAGCTATGTTCTCCTTGGTCATGTTCAACACTTGATCAAAGTCTGGGTGGTTGGGAAATCACCCAGTAAGAGAGAGGAAAATAAGGTATGTGTCAATATGAATCAAGAATAAAAGAAAAACAAATATCATGGAATTAAAGGCTAATATTTCATCATAAGATGAAGATTGCAAGAGTATGAGGCTAGTTTTAAATAGATGTTTGCCATAAACAAAATATAATAAAAGGGTTGCATGCATGATATTATGACTACCTTAACTAAGTAGGGTTGAGGCACCTATCAGACCTCAACCTATAGGTGTGGGGAGAATTAATACATTCCCAGACACCTATACATATTTTTATGGGGGAGAATAAGACATTCTCCAGGGCGAATTAATCATGCCCTATCTTTGGGTGGTTGTACATAAGTACCACTGCTATAGCTAAATAGTCCATAAAATCAACATGCTAGAAAGGAAATCATGGCAAGTAAAAGCATCATATATTTTAAGCATGGCAGTGGGGTACAAGACCCAAGAAAAAGAATATAATTACAAATTTTGAGGCAATTTAACAAAAGAATCATGTAAAGAGGAATTAGGTTTCAGTAAAGCCTTATTAGAGAAATATAGGGTTTATTTTGCAAATATCCCAACTTAGGGTGTAAGAATGCACATACCTCTCTTACTGATATTAATTACTGAGTTTCACTACTTTAATTGAGTCCAAGTGTTTCTTTGTCTATTTTAATGTATTAAAATGTATTAGAGTACATAATGCACATTAATGTATAGAAACCCTAATTTTAGACCCTTTTTAGAAAAACTCATATTTAGACTCTAAAAACCTTACCAATGAACTTATTAGGTTATCCTAATTAAGAAAATATCTTTTTATGTTAATTTTGGAGTTATCATGATTAAGATGGAATTTTTATGGATTTTATGCATGAAATTCATTTTCCAAAAATCACCCTTCGTCAAACCTCAAAATCAGACCTTGAAAATATTTTAATTAGATATATATTAATTTTCCAAGTCCAAAACATATTTATTTGTTAAATTTTGATAAGCAAATTTAAAGATATGAATTTATAAATTTGAACCAATCATGAAATGACAAGTCAGAAATCTTTAAGAGAGAGGAAGAGTGAGAGAAAACACAATTTGACCCGAGATCAGGGTTGGAGTTGCATAGGTAACCAAACTGGAGCTCCTAGAGAAGGTAAAACACCAAGAAACCAAAACCCTAGAAGAACATGGTTATTTGAGATGGAGATCATCGATTTTAAACATAGAAGGATGAGCATGTAGTAAGTAATATATGAGAAGGGGGTTATAAAACTCACCTCTAGGAAGGTGGATAGGTTCAAGCATAAAGGTTCCCAATCTAGAGAGGTCGGTTTCTCCAACAAAGCTCCTATCTCGAGCAAGAAGTACCTTCTCCACTTTAGAGGTGATAAATCCTACCAAAAGAGCATGGAGATGAGGTGTTAAAGGGCTATGGGCGGGGTTTCACCATGGAAGGCCATGGTTATGATTTGGAAGAATGTGGGAGGAAGATGAACAACATGAAAATAGGAAAGTAAAGGAGGAAACTTACTAGTTTTGGTGGAAATCACCACGAAGGAGCTTTAGAAACCCTAAATAGAGCAATTTCGAAACCCTTGGAGCCTTCTTCACCAAGGTAAGCACCCTCTTTTACATTGGGACAAAACCTTCAGGCCAAACAGAGTAGGAACGATGATCTAAGTTGGATTAAAGAGAAGGAGGGCAAGAGTTTTTGAATTGGGAGGTGGGAAGGGGTAGATATGGCTTTATAAAGAAAGGGGAAAGCATTATGTGTCTATGAGAAGACGGTCCGCCCACCCCTTCTCTCTCTAGGGTTCCGCTCCACCCTCTTTCTAACCCCTTCCCGGCGGCTGCTGCTGGGGGGAGGGTTCGCCTCTTCTTCTCGACCCCCCCCCCCTGGCCTCCAACGGGCTGGGGTGTTGTCTACAGTTGAGGGTTGTGGTGGCTCTCTGGAGTTAGGGTGCTGGTCGGACTTTGCTGGCATCTCCTCGGTAGCTCAGGGCTGATGGGGTGATGCAAGGCACCACGCGGTGGTCTTTATGAGCAGAGGTTTTACGTTTTCGACCCTGTCGACTCCACTCCGTTCAAGTGTGATGGATGGAGAGAAGCCACTCTCGACCTGGGGGCTCTGCGGTGTCGTCTCATCACACGGTGGACGTTTGGGGCGAATTCTCCTTCTTCACCTGCACCCCTTCACCCTGTCTTTGCCATGGCAAGGCTCCCTTGCTGGGTGACGGGTCATCCCGTCCTGCTTGGCGGAGCCTCAATTCCGGATGGTCTCGGCTTTGGCGTTACGACAGTGTTGGCTTCCTCACTGGGCGGTGAGGCCTCTTGTCTGCTCGGCGGAGTGGCCACTCCATCACAGATACTGACCAGGTGTTTTTCTGTCGGCTGTTGGACTATGGCCACAGTGTGGAGGTTCTACCTCGCGACACAGCAAGCAGATGAGTGGTGGTGGATGCCTGTTAGGTTTCTACTGCTCACCAGCGTCACGACGGTGAAGTCCATGCCTGCAGGTGCTCTGTTAGTTTGCTGGCGCAGTGGTTCCCTACGGCCAGCTGATCCCAGGAGCTGCTCTGCAGGCATGGCTGTTGTCAGTTGCTGTGAGGGTGGCACCCTCAAGGTGTTCGACAGATGTTCTCCGGGTTTGATCCTGATCAAGACTACAACTAGGTGTTGCAGGGGTCGTTTCCTATGTCCCCCTTCCTTGCTGTGTGTAGGAACATCCCTAGGGTGGTTTTGGTTGTGCCTATCGCAGGACATCAACAGGTTGGTGCCTGGTTCGGATGCTAGTTGAACCCCAATTTGTTGGCATAGGACCACACTTTGTGGGTGCTTCCATCAGATAGCTGGCACCGTGCCAAGAAGGAAAGGTTGTTTCGAACATCTTAGCCGTGCAGTTCTGTGTTGATAGATCGTGATGGGTCTGGCGATCTGGGAAGATCTGAAGCTAGTGATGTTGTTCCAGGTAGGGCGTCATGGTGGTTGTTTGATGCAATCTGTTGTTACTATTTGTGGGTGGGCTTATTGCATGTAACTACAGGTTGTAATTAATCGCTCTCCTGGTAGGAATGTTTGGTTTTAGTCTTGTTAGTTTGATGTTCTTCTCGGTTCCTATTATCCTTAGGTCTAATGTAATACCCCCTACGTGGGGTATATGATCCTTGGTCGATCTCTTTAGCTCCTGGTCATGTAAGGGGGTACTCAGTGCCCAAAGTTTTGGTTTATAGTAACACGCTTTTTGACTGACCAAAAAAATGAGACTTTCCATGTGTCCTTAGCCTAGGGCTTCATGGCCATGCAAGAGGACAGTTCATAGAGGCTTCTTAAATATCAAATGTCAGTTATAAAATCCCATGGAGACTTCTAGGACATCCCCACTGACATCCAATCAAAGAAATAACCCCATTGGTTGATAGCTTTTAAAGATAAGCTCATTTATAAAGAGGGTAATCCCTAAAATGCCCTTAGAGAGAAACACCTTCAAACCAAGGTGCAACTAGGTGACACATGCTTCAAAATCTCGATAAGGATAAGGGAAAAATATAAGGATTATAATGCATAACATAATTTGCAAGGAAAACATCCCTATTGGGTAAATTGCATAAAAGTCCAGAATGTACCTAAAATTGTATTTCTTGCACAAACAACATCCAAATTGAACCAAATTTGAAACTAATGCTCAGTATATGATTCAAATCACATCACGAACTTATATTAAGGTTTAAAGCACTTAATTATGGTAATTAAGCTTGTTTAATACATTAAGCAAGGTTTGGGGCCTTGCACTTCCAACACAAATTTATTTACCATTGTTCCACTTAAGTGGTAATTTTGCATTTTATATCCTTAAATAAGCTTTCACTGAGGTGTTTGAGCATAAACCCTTCCATTGGTATAATTATAGAATAATTTTTCATCAAACCACTATAAATTTCACAATTTAAACATCAAGGCCAAAAAGGATTGAAAGGATAGAAAAAGCTTGGAGAAGGGCCAAAAAGAGAACATGTCCAAGTTTCAGTATGTTACAACACTCCAACCCTTATAGAGGATTTAGTTCTTGAAATATCATGCAAAGAGAGAAGGGCGAGTATGCAACATCTCAACACCAAACTCCAGGTTATTTCCCTCAAACCATAAAACTTCCACCAAAACTTACTTGGGAGTTTAGATTTTTCACAGGCAACATCTCATAGGTCAGGTTCTCAAGGATCATGAAGGGTTCCTCTATTAAGATTTCTTTTTAACATTTTTGGCTTATTAGCATTATATTTTTTAGTATATCACATCATCATTATTCTTTTAATTGTGTCATGTCATATTCACTTTGTTTCCAAAAGAGTTATATTTCATTATTATTCATAAAGTCATGTATATTTCTTATTTATCTCATCTAGAGTTTTAGCACAATTAGGGTTTACTCATTTATCTCAAAGAACTTGATTTTTATCATTAATAATTTGTATTTAGTCTTTGTTATCAACATATTGTATTGTAACAGGTTGTTTTGCATGAACTAAGACATTTTATCCATTTTGTTACAAGTAATCCAAATAATGTCACATTAATTACTTATATCTATATTAAACATTGTCACATTACCCTTTTTTTTCATTGATGTCATCATTAATCATTTTCTCATATTTATTTACTTCTTTTGATTAATTATGCACATTTATGTGAATCAATTTCTTCTTATCCATTTTGAAGTCATTATATGTATTTTAGTTATCAATGTGGGGCATTTTACATATTAATGATTAGATTCACATACCAAGTAATGCTTAGGTGATTAATTAGGTGTGTATTAGACAACAAGCACATACACATTTCATCTTGGTTAATCTATGATTAGGTGATTATATATCATTTATGTGTATTTAAGTATGTTATATGATTATGACACCTCATGTCACTTATGTATCAAGAATGTAATTAAGGATGTATAGGTTAAGGTTAGATGATTACAACTTAGGGTTTAGGTCAATATGATCATTATTCTTTATCAATACCTTCTTAGTAAGCACTAAATACAAGATTAGGTTACAATTATCTTTCTCATCATTTCATTAGGGTTTATTGTTTCAAGAAATGTTTAGCGTCATGTGTACCCAGTATTAGTATTATATGTGAGTTACTCATATTATGTGCATTATATATTCATTGGGTTTCAAACATGTGAACTATTCATTAGATGACCATTATATATTCATTAGTATATAAACAAGCATGTTAGGTTATAACTATGACTTGTTTGGTCAAAACTAAGGATCCAGGCAAACTATCCTCCTAATCATGGAGTTAAGATTTCTAAAGTCTGTGTAGCTAGATTTTTGTATGTTGCATGACAATTTTGTAATGCATGGGCCCACTGTCCTAGGCTCTAGTAGAGTTTTAGGAATGATGACTGGTCCCACAAACCACCACTAGCCTTAACTACACGCTTTGTCCTCACTCATGCACAAGTCGAGGTCAACTTCCCGACTGGTCACCTATCCTAGTACTACTCCAAGCTAAGCACGCTTAACTATGAAGTTATTTAGTGATGGGCTTCCAAAAAAGGAGGTGCACCTTGGTGATATGGGTAGGCACCTTGACTAACTATCTAAATCTGAACCCACATTTGCCCGAACTCAGAACTGACCATGGTCTAATCGTAAGTATGTTTACCGGAACCCAAAGTTGATAGAAATTGTCAATACCAGAAGCCAAATTTTATTTTTCTGGGTTGGTTACAAACTGTTCAAAGGTTTAGGCATATCATTGATAGGCTTACTAGTTTTAAAATAATATGATATTTTAAGATATGGGTTAACTAACTCAGTTAAATGGAAAATGCAATTTTTGAATCTAACTCCAATTAAAAAGTTTGATTTTATATCTAGCATGAAATCTAAATATATATCACAATGTAATATCTAAAAAGGAATTGATAATTTACGATTTCTATTTTGATAACTATTCAATCTAAACATGGTTTTGACATGGCATGATTAGGGATGACAGTGGTGCGGATATGATGTGGTTTGTAGAAAAATTATAACCATACCACATAGAAAAGTCAAGCAACATATCCGCACCATATTTACTATGGTTTTTAATATGAGAAATCATAGCCACACCATCTAAAAACCGTGGTTAACCGCACCGTACCACATAGTAAATAAATTTCTATTAACCATAGTAGCATTATACATAAAATTTATAAAATTGTGTACAAGTACTTGAAATAACAACATAGACAACAAATAAAGAACACATGTATATTTGTTAATTATATAAAAAAGACAACCATGTAGTATCTATAGAAAAAATAAAAATGCATACTTCTATATACATTAAATTCCATTTTAAATATAGATATCTAGTTGTCTATGTGAAAAATGATAAAATAATGTGTTTATGGTAGTATCAATATATGTTTATATATAATTGATATGAAACATATGCGGTGTGATTTTTATCTATGGTTCATATCTAGAACAATAACTGTACCACACCGCAATGATTCTAAAAAATTAAAACTATATCCGCACCATAACAACATGGTGTAGTTATACAGTGTAAAATATGATGCGGTTATCTACATATATGGTTTTTTGCAATACTATTGTCATCCCTACACATAATTATGTAATTTTTCTAATGTTTTGTCATAAGATGACGTCCTCACAGTCAAAGATTTGGTCGTATATCCTTTGCCATTTGTGTAGAGACGATAAATAGTGAAAGGAAGTTTGGAACACAAAATGCAACTCTGGTGTCCTTTGATACGTTGAAAACACACTCATTGGGGAAAGATAATTGAGTTAGGCATATTGCACCATATAAAGTTGTACAAATATAATAGTTCTAGACAGGAACAACTAAAAGGAGAACTCTAGTGTTCTTATTTCATCAAACTCAGGCGAAATAGAGACATACAAAGCGAGATAAAGCACATTTGAGCTGTTTAGAGAGCATACACGATTTGGGACGTACAAAGAATATCCCATATAGGTAGTAGGGTTGTGACTGGGTAGGATATGGTGAGGTTATGATTATATCTATAATTGCAACTGCTTAAATAAAAAGGTATGGATATGGGTATAACCGCTTATCCAAAAGCTATACCCGCACTACACCCATATTATGGATAGATTTGCTAGATTAACACACCACAAACTTCAAGATACAACAAACTACCAGTGTGATATTGATATTGGTATGACGTCAAATACATTTTATTTTGTGTAAATATAATAAATAAATAATATGACACCTTGAAAGGACAACCAAAAGTATAAAAAAGGAATGATAGTTGTTGCATTTGTTGGTGAACATTACGGAGTTTGACTATACTATTAATATAATAGGACATTCATCGTTGATCTAGAAAATTATATTGGTTTACTTTTACATTCGAAGGGAACATGTAGCCAACATTATGTAAACCTTCAATGGAGAAATATCATTCAAAGCAGTGAGGAAAGAGAAGAGGAATGAAAGAATGAATTTATGGCCTTATCAATTTGGTGAAATGTTCATATTTGGCTATGAGAGTGCGTGAGGTTCAATGTATTTGTTTGTTTACTATTACAAGGTACTTATGTATATTATATGTCAGTGCTACAATATGAAAAGTTGTGAAATTTTATTATTGTAAGGTACTTATACTTACTAAATGTAAGTGCTACTATATGCGATATTACAAAATATTACAAATTGTTCATAAAAAATATAATTAAATGAATAAAAGGGCATACAAGATATGGGTGTACATACATAACTATAACTTTACCCAATGAAATGTAGTTACACGGTTATTAAGATAAGCGGTTACATGATTATAATTTTTTTTTATCCATGACAGATTTAGAAGATATAGATTTAAGGGGATATGCGGACATACCCATGTCCATTTATAGGTAGCCACCTTTCCTTCCAGCGGCCACCCATAATGACTCTAAACATCCACCTATTCCGAATCTCATCTCAATGGACTTGGTTCTCCGATATCTATATCCCTTGAACTGAAGATTCGACCTGTGCTGCACAACTTCTATCTTGTATAGCTACTGGCCTTGAGTAAAGCATTGTTGTGCCTCCTCCCTTTTATAGCCGTGTGAGCTCATTGTTTGAAGCACGATGCCCAGGAGCCCGCGTTTTCCTAATTTGCACCGCTTTACGCGGCATTTATTTACATTTTTAGCTCCTGGTTACACATGGTTGCTGTTGTGTCATTCACTACCGACACCCGCCCCTACTCCCGGGCTCCCACTCAGTTTTTGGATGTTGCGCCCCACTATCTGCAATAACAGTCAGCAACAATTAAAGTAATAAAGGATGAGAGAAATAGAAGAGAGAAAATATTTTTGTCCATAACTTTCAATCTGGAACATATTTTTCAACGAAATAAATTGCATTAGAATCCTTGTAGAAAATACTTTTCAACAAGACTAGTGTTGATATATTTTGAAATAATGATATTACACGAGAAACATAGTACCATATATTAGGATACCATACACATGTTCTGGGTACAGACGTACAGTACTCGTGAGTACTGTACTTTTGAATGAAGGAGGATCAACAATACTCAAGAGTAATGTACTTATGGATCTATAAGTACTGTATCCACTTGTTAATACTCAAGTATAAGTACATTACCTACCAAATTACAAAACCAAGCATACTCGTATAACTGATGTAGAAGTATAAGTACAATACCTTCGGAATCGCATAGAAACATTAGTCATTTGGACAATATCTTTTACATAATGCAGACATAAGTTGAGTACCTATTTGTTAATGACCTCAAAAGTATAATGCACATCAGATCAAAAATCACCTATAAAATGCAACCATAAGTATTGTACTCACATGTTAATTTCAACTCAATTGCTGACGTATAAGTACAGTACCTAACAAATTATAAATCAAGCATAATTATATAACTGGTATAGAAGCATAAATACAGTACCTACGAATTGCCATAACAACATTTGTCATCTAGACAATTTTTTTTTACAAAATGCAGACATAAGTTGAGTACCCACTTGTTAATGATATCAAAAGTACAATGTACATCAGATCATAAATCAGCTACAAAATGCAACCACAAGTATTGTACCCACTTGTTAATTTCAACTAATTTATTCAAACATAAGTATAGTATCTAATAAATTACAAAATCAAGTATAATTGTATAACTAGTCGAGAAGCATAAGCACAATACCTACAAAATCTCATAGAAACATTGGTCATGTAGACAAATATTTATTTCAAAATGCAGACATAAGTTGAACACCTACTTGTTAATGATCTCAAAAGTACAATACACATCAGCCCAAAAGATTAGCTATAAGATGCATCCATAAGTACAGTACTCACGAGTACTGTTGATCCTCCTTCATTCAAAAGTACAGTACTCACGAGTATTGTACGTATGTACCCAAAACATGTGTATGGTATCCTAATATATTGTACTATGTTTCTCGTGTATTATCATTATTTCAAAATATATCAGCACTAGTATCGTTGGAAAGTATTTTCTATAAGGATTCTAATGCCATTTATTTCATCGAAAAATACACTCCGAATTGAAAGTTATGGACAAAAACATTTTCTCTCTCTTCTACTTCCCTCATCCTTTATTGTTTTAATTGATGCTGACAGCTAGCGCAGCAGGAGGCCATTCCCGAGGATCGGGTAGGCTCCCGGGGATGTGGCCGGTTATACTTAGAATTTTTCTTGTTATTGAGTTATTGTTTGGTTTATCATGCAACATCGTGCTTGTTTATCGTCGCCAAATGTAATATTCAACAGTCACACTGCATAATACCGATGCCTACTTATGCCTCTATAAAAAATACTTTTGTTATTATTATGATAGCATGTGTAAATTTATATTTTATAAAATAATTTATTACACCATACAAAATGTGACTTTTAATCTTATAATTTCGGTCAATTATATCATCCTTATTTGTATAAACTACTTAGTAGTCAAAGTTGACAACTTAATATATTAGTAGATCATGTGTCTTATCTCCTTACAAGCCATAAAATTTACAGTCCTAATATGGATGCCATCAATTATGAGCTTAAGAAAATATATCTTTAGTTTCTCTCCTACTAAAATTTGCTTAATAATTTCATATTAATTGTGTTAAGATTTATAGAAATTGTCTCCCCTACCATACTTGAAAGTGAAGTTCTATAAAGACTGAGGGACAAGTATCCTTAAAAGATGAAATTAATTATATAAAATAAACTTTATTAAAATATATAATGCATCATGTTGATGTATTAATTGGAATCTGATGTAATATAATTGACTTATTAATTGACAAATATTATTAGCTATAAATGGAGTAAGTTCACTCAATTATAATTATACACCATTGGAAAAAATAATAACCATACATGCACAACTAATCACCTTCTATTTATATATTTTTCTTTCAAACTTTTATGAGTCAATCACTCTCAAATTAAGAAAAGATCCATTGTACTATGAGAGCCAAATAATGTTCATTGTAATATGATATTTCATAAATTTTTAGTTACATAACATTTAGATATTATAAGTTTAAGCCAAATAACAATTATTACAATTTACAAGAACTTGAGAAGGTAATAACAATTTTGTCTATTAAAGAAAAGAAAACAATTGAATTGACATAAGGTAATAAAGAGTAGGAAAAACATGTAAAATGTGGGCAAAGAAGGAGAAGAAAAGGTAAGAAAAGACATCTTGTAGATATAATTTTAATCAAATGGAGAGAGAGAAAAAATATGACATGTAAAATGAAAGTCAATAAAATATATAATTATTTCCTTCATATCCTCTCTTCTTTAACTTTTTAAATAAAAAATATACTTTAACCTTTCCTCTTCATTCTCTTCACTTTTCATTTCCCAAATTTCCTTCTCCATCATGTGTTGTTTATACAACCACATTAAGTATTTTCCTTCTTCTTTCTTTATGAAGTTCCCTTCATACTGATCATTGTGTTAAGATCTTATAATATACCTAGGACATTATACTTATATCATTTATAGTATATGATTTGACTGATATAATTTACATTATATTTATATCATTTATAGTATATGATTTGACTGCTATAATTTTTTGAATTTCCAGTATGACACCATCTACTAAATGGTATCAGATTATATTTTAATGCTGATTTTCCACTTAAAAGATGAGTTTGTTGTTATTTTTAAATATAACTAATACTTTTCTTATGTATTATCAATTTTATGCACATTGCACTGGTCAAGTGGTCGTGAATTATAATTATATTATTGATCATCTAGTTGTTTAATATAAAAGACATGGTCAAATAATGTGTTATTTATGACCTTAGACATTTAAACAAATTTATTATTTTGATATAGTGAAATTTATCATTTCATTTATGTTAGATTTTTATTTTTTACAAATACCTTAATTTTGTATGTTAGCGACAATGAAACATTATGTTAGGTGTATATCTCTTCTTTTTTTCTAAATAAGTATTATTTTTGGCATGTGAACTCAATATTTGTCACTACTCATAACAATCCATCCCTCTTGTGGTAGATTTCTCAATCTGCCATTGCTTGCACACTCTTCCCAAGTTATTCAATCCAAGTAATCCACATACTTTATGTTAATATAGTATAATATTGAATCCATATGATATCAAATATTATATCATATTATAAAAGTGGTTGTGTCAATGTTACCCATTTGTTGCTAGTGTTAGGATTTTGTCTCTTATCCTAATTGGATAAGAAATAATATCTAACAATATTAGGGAAGTGTAATTATTATTAGACTTGGAGTCTAAGATATTATTTCCTTATCCTTTTATATTGTCATTTTCTAATCCTTATAGAATAGTTGTATCCTTTTGTACTTTCTAATTGAGAGTCCGTACCTATAAATAGGGGTAGACACCGTTGGAATACAGTGCGCCGATGTGTGGGGTTCCAATGTGTGATAACTTTGGGTATGCCAACGTAGGATAGCATCGTGTGCCAAAGACAGAAAGTCACAAAAGATAGCCAAAGAGGGGAGAGAACGAGAGTGGGTTACAAGATTCTATTGTGGGCTTGAGATTGTGAGGGAGCGACAATCCTTGTAATCTTCCTAGAATTGCTTAATAGAATTATGCGGTCTTCTTTCTCAATTATGTTCTCTGCTCAGTTATTTATTTGGTGGTTATGTGCTTTGTCGACGTGGGACATCGTAACTTTTATTGTGCATGCTTGGACTGTATCTTGTGTGAAGCTTTTCCTGGGCTTGAAGTAAGTGCAAATCTTTTCAAGTGGTATCAGAAAAGGATTCATGCAAGATGATCAGAAAGTATGAGAGGCACAAAAAATATGACGACATCGACAACTACCGTTAGAGGTTATCCGATAGTAAATTTTAATGGCAACATTGTTATGCAACTAGGCGGGAGTGAATCCACGTGTTGTGAAATATCAACGCGAGGTGGAGTCGTGCAACTTAATTGCAAGGGGCAAGCGACAATGAAGGCTACCTGGTTTTATCAGTTGGTTGGATTTTTTTAATTAAAAGATGAGCAGATGATGAGAGGTCTACCAACATGGGAGGCGTAGATGAAGTAGTGGCATGTGTGACTGTGTCATTAGCCCAAAGATTGCTGCATGTATTCAATTCTCACGGGCAGTCTGGTGCGAGATTGCAAACTCGGCTGTGAATTTCAACAGGAGTAGAGGTGAAGTTGTCAACTATTGGAAGGAGGAAGATGTGGTAGGACCAACCACGCAATGTCTTTGAGTGGGAGTGGATCAAAGAAGGCACAACCATATGGCATGGGGGCCAAAGGTGCAAAGGATGCGATCCTTCAACCGCAGGTGGAGACGGTATAGTTTCTCAAACTTTACAACATGAGGAACTCTCAAATGAAGGGTCCAGACAGCCATGTCTAGACATACACTCCATGCATGCGTGCATGGTGATACGCTTCTGGAAACGGAAGAAGCTTCCGAGTGCAGAAGCATAGAAAAGAACTGGAGCAGACTTTTTGGAGAAGCAACTTCAGCGGATAAGATACAATGTGGAGATTGTTACGATTTTGTCTCTTATCCTAATTGGATAAGAAATAATATCTAACAATATTAGAGAAGTGTAATTAATATTAGACTTGGAGTCCAAGACATTATTTTCCTTATCCTTTTGTATTGTTGTTTCCTAATCCCTATAGAATAGTCGTATTCTCTTGTACTTTCTAATTGAGAGTATGTATCTATTAGTAGACATTGTTGGAATACGGTGCATTAATGTGTGGAGGTTCTAATATGTGGCAACTTTGAGTGTGCCAACGTAGGACAACATCGTGTGCCAATGATAGAAAGCCACAAAAGATAGCTAAAGAGGGGAGCGAATGAGAGTGGGTTATATGATTCTATTGTGGACATGAGATTGTGAGGGTGCAACAATCCGTGTAATCTTCCTGGAGTTGCTTAATAGAATTTTGCGGTTTTTTTAGCCAGTCATGTTCTCTACTTTGTTATTTATTTGGTGGTTATTACCTTTGTCGACGTGCGGCATCGTAGCTTTTATTGTGCATGCCTAGACTGTATCTTGTGTGACAATTTTCCTGGGCTTGAAGCTTCCGCAAATCTGTTCAGCTATCTTTATGGCTCTCAAGAATTGATGACAACGAAAATGGGCTAGTGAGGTGTCTTGTGTGTTGTACGCTTTGATTAGGCCCATACCTCCTTCACACTTTGCTTCCTTCCTTTCCTTTATTAAAAATATGCAAGATTCTTACTTGCATTTTGTACACTTTCTTGGTTTTCCTTATAATGTAACAAAACGATTCGATTCATTGGTAGTGAACCATATGACATCTACAAGAACCAAACCCATTGAGATATACAGAGAAAAAAGGGATAACGTATAAGTAGTTTGTAGAAATCATAAACTTGGAAGAATGAATCAAACAATTTTGATTCCCAACCGGTGTGGCTAAGGCATGCACAACACTATCATTCAGTAGGTTCTTTCCCTATACGTTAGAACGACGGAACAGAGGAGTTTTTGCCGGCAACTATCCCATCGTGAGGCTGACACTAATAATACATGTTGGCAGACGAATGAGGGCTGATAGTTTTTCCAACGAATAGGAAGAAGAAACAGAAACGGAAAGAGTCGAGTCACAATGGTATTGCTGGAAGATTGCAGTATCTTTACTACTACAACAGTACAGAAATTACACACATATATACATCACCACAAACATTCTAATGATGTGTTTGCCAGTTGAGCGGTTGCAACTTTTTAACAGAAAGACACGACTATAAGACATGTGTGGGCTAGAAGTGTGTCGAAGTGTCCAGTTGAAGCCATTGGGTTATCCCACCATGTGAGTGTTGTGCAAGCTTTTCTTTTTAGTTCCCAGTTAGAACATGAGAAAGATCCATATAAAAGATAGGAGGGAAGTCTAGGATGTACTGCTTGGAACCAAACACTCCTCTGTGTTTTGAAATACTTATTGTATACAACAATCTCTTGATATTTCTAATATCTTCATCATTTAGGATCCGAGACTCGGGCGGAAAATGACACATATTTCCCCCTCCATAACGATCTATGACGGCTTTCTCTGTCTCTATTGCAAGTACCTTCCACCCCATGGTGAAACATGTTATGATATAGTGTGCTTCCCTCATGATACATGATGTAGACGACGAAGAAGACATGTTATACTTCAAGAAAGAATAGATCCAAACTATATGTGGTCATCGAAAATGAAAACTATTGAAAAGATAGGCATGACAAGGCCATACAACTCCCCTACCATAAAAAGTGCATTCTTCAAGGCATGGTCCCTCAAAAAAGAAGCAAGCTTTAGGTAAATCTCATCCAAGCTATTTATAATCTCATTCCTCCAATGGAGAGGCAAAGAGAAGGTAGAGAAAGAAGTGTCGTGTGTCTTTTACATGAACTTGTTGGCAATAAAAGAGATCAAGGTGGAAGATACACCAGCTAAGGTCACATTGACACATAGCCTCTTCTAGACACAACTGTATAATCTCCCTCTCGGCTACTGAATAGAAGAAGCAGTTAGGTATGTAGCTAAAAGATTTAAGACAATGATCGGAATTGATCGGGAAGATCTTGGCTAGAACACATAATGCCAAGCAAGGGACAACATAGATATAATGAAGCCAATAAAGAAAACTATAAGAATTAACACAAGA
Source organism: Alisma plantago-aquatica (assembly GCA_963693085.1). Classification (NCBI taxonomy): domain Eukaryota; kingdom Viridiplantae; phylum Streptophyta; class Magnoliopsida; order Alismatales; family Alismataceae; genus Alisma; species Alisma plantago-aquatica. The sequence goes on along the minus strand of OY856410.1, from coordinate 355,212,861 downwards.
AATCAAGACAAATTGCCTTTACGATCTACTATTAATAACTACATAGGTTTTTCTTACCTTGTCGTATGATCAGACACAGTTCTTGTGATTATAAAGATGAGGAGATGCAGTAGTCGAGGGTTTTGGGACCATGGGTGAAAACGTCACCAAAAATGTTGATATATGCCAATAAAAGAGGAACTCTTTGGCAAAAACAATGCAAAAAAGAATACTCCAATTCACCAAGAAACCAATTCACTCTACTACTGATGAATTTAGTATTAAAAATAGAAAATTGAGTGATGGCATAAAAAAGAAGGTAGAAAGAAAGTGATGGAAGGTGTCAATCAAAGACAAAGAGCAAAAGTTATATCAAAGCAATCATATGAATTTTTGGTGAGTAGGAAGTGAAATAAGCTCGTGCAAGAATGGAGAAATAGAAGAACAGTGCCAAGAAGAAACCAACCAAGAAAATTCATACCAAGATAGGAAGTATATGACAAGCACATGAAACCATGAAGAGGGTGGCAGAAACCAAGGAAGAAAACCAGCTTTTGTCCAAAACCCCAAACCAAATCAGCCTTTCAAACATATTCTCGAGTATCCCCCAGATTCATCATCTAATTCAGAACCATAAGACGCCCTCAAAATAATCACACCTACACCAATCCTTAATATTGTCCACCAATAAACTCAATATCAAACTTCATTTGCACATTGGAAAGCATTCCTGAACCACTTTGTCCACCTTTGTAGTGCAATAATGATCCTGAGCAACACCAGAAAGCCTCATCTGACTCACTGATACCACTTCCATCAACACCCTTCCAACATAAACACACCAAAAACCATTGGTTCTATACTTCATGAACACAATGATGTCAAGACAGGAGAAGAAGAGGAAAACATTTGCCATATTTAGGGGAAGGAGGATATCACACAAGGAAATGAAGGCATGTCACAAGAAGTGTAAGACCCCTAACCTAGGTTAGTGCTTGGTTGTGCTTGCTTTGCTTAATAAGATGCTTAAACCTTAATATAATCTTTTGAGATGCCTTAATCACATGTTACAAGTTTATGTTTTCATTTGGTCTTGTTTGGTTGTTGTTTGAGCTAGTTATGCTTATTTTGGACCAAGTTGCAATTTACCTATGATGAGGGTTTATCATGCAATTTGTCATATGTAAAGTTTTCCCTCTTTTTCTTGGCATCATAAGAGAGATAAAGAATCACAGGGGCACTTTTCTTGGACCATAGTTGATGATGTGACATCACACGATGATATTAAGGTTTCTAGGGTTTGCCCTGTTGATGTGTGTCAACCATACTAGGGTTTGTGTGTGTTGCGACTACAACACCACCCTTAGATGAGTGTTGTGACCACAACACTTACCCTAGGTTTTGTTTTCTTTGACCATGGTGACCTAGGTGTGGTTTGATCGATAGGTTTTGTCTTTTAGTGGAGTGTTTTGACCATGTTGAGTGGGTGACCTAGTGTAGTGGTCGCTACATGGTCTAACCTGGTGTGTTGTAACCGCAACATGGGATGTAGCTAACCTAGGTGGTCACTACACTCCCTAGGTTATATCGCCCTTTGATTCATGCATGTGTTATGTGGTTGCATGGTTGTTTCCTTGGTGGATAAGTGTTCTTTTAATTCTCTCTTATGTCGACACCTCATAACTCCCTTGCTTCCCTCCTACCTTAAGTATATAACCCCTCTCTTTCCCATGCAAGTATCCTTTTTTCCCATAATCTTTCCCTTCTCTCTTGTGTGCGTTCTTAGAGCTTTGTGGAACAAAAGAGGGCTGATCTTTGAGATTTGGTGGCCGATCAACCTTGCATGTAGTGATCTTGAGCTTGATCATCTTCCTTATGGTGATCCTTGGTGATCTTCCTTCTTAAAAAGTTGTTATCTTTCCTTGGTCATGTTTCCTCTTGATCTCTACCCTATCTTCCTCTTCCTTCTTGGCCGTGAGACTATGGTGCAACCATGGTGGCTATTCTCTTAGGATATTCTCTTCACTAAGGTCAGATACTATGAATTTACCATGGTGGTACCTATGTTAGAAGAAGCTCTCCTCTTTCTTCTTCTTGTTCAGACTAGGGTTTGAGTTTTCCTTATCTTGATCTTCCCTTTGACCTCAATATGTTTTGTTCTTCTTGAGGTGATCTTGTGGTCGAGGAATTGATCTTGGTTGGAGTTTCTTCTTCCCTCTTGGAGCTTGTGGCTTTGGAACTTGATTATCTACATAAGGTGGTAAATATAACTCTTATCCCTACTATTATTGCACCATTTTCTTGCATGCATGTTGTTGTTTACATCTCTAAAAATGTGATCCAAATATGCTAGATGGAGTTACCATAATCTAGGGTTTAAGATTTGGTAATAATCTCATGTAGTTTACTTCTACCCCTAAACCCTAATTTCTTGTACCCAGTTTTGTGGTGATTATGGAGTGGATGATTTTCTCTTACTTTTAGTTGTGGATTTCTGTCAACATGCCTATGGTTCGAGTATCTTAGAGTAGCATGAAGTTTTAGTTCTATTTTGCATGTGTTGAACATGGGTTTATCTCTATTAATAAGGTTCTTTCATGATGATTTCTATTATACATGTTTTGGAGTTTCGGTGATCATCTTTGTGTGGATTCTTCCTCCTTAGATGATGCTTGGTTTTCTTAAGATTTACTTTCTATTTCATTCATGGTTTAGTTCTATTTTGAGGTGGCATTTCATGCATGATGGGTGAGGTGTTGTAGGCACTACAATGTATGACCCTAACCATTCTTGGCTTCTACACTATGCTTGGTTTTTGTTTCAGTCAAAGCACATGATCCTTGTGTAGCGGGTCGCTACACTTGTGCTATGCTAGTTATAATGCTTGTTTTGGCTTGGGTTGACCACTACACTATGTGTTTGTTTCAGTCAAAGCATCTTGGATGGCTATGTTGGTCGCTACTCTTGGTGGGTTGGGTTGTTGCAATCGAAGTGATTTAAAGTGTTACAGTTGCTACACATGACCAAGGTTGTGTAGTGGTCGCAACACTTATTGGTGATGATGGTGATGTCATGTGTGATCACTACACATGCATAATTCCTTGCTAGTGGTTGCTACATCATATCTAATTGGTCACAAAAAGTTGCTTTGATGGTTTGGTCGACACTCACCTAATTGCTTTTGGTCTCTACACCTGCCTAGCGGTCGCAACAGGGTCATAACCTTAGATGGGTCACCACATATGGTCACAACAAGTGTATCTATGGTCGCTACACTCATGTAGGTCATTACATCTACCCCTATCGATTACAATAGTATATGCTGGGACACTACATGATGATGTGAAGATGAATGTTTAATAAAAATCATTAATGCTTAACCCTAATACGCTCCAAACAAATGGGAGGTGATGAAACTTGGGTTTGGTGATTTGGTGATACTATGGAAACCCTAATTGGCTACATGAAACCCTAACCCTAATTTTGGGACATATGATGTATTTACATATATTGTGTAAAGTAATTAGCATGATTATGGTATTTTTGTCTCTCCTACTTGTGTAACCATAACCTTTCAAGTGGAATGAATATCATAGCAATGTGAATGCCATGGTGATCCTTATATAATATAGGGTGGTGATTATGAGTATTTTTAAGGCATACTATGATGTTGAATGTGTAAGAATTATGTGATTGGGTCTAATGACTTGACAAGTGTCTCATGCCTAGATGGAGGTGAAATCCTTTAGAGATGTGATTGAGGGATTGATATCCCATAGTGATGTGATATTGGTGATTGCCTTGTAAATGCCAGTGACAAGTATCATGTGATGAAGTGACAAGTTTCATTTCATACATTTTATATCTTATGGAGTTGTACCTTTACCCCTATTTTTATAGAACTTGTTTAGGGTTTGTATGTTGTAACATGATTGATGCACTAAAAGACCCTTCATTGGCATAACTAATCAAGTGAAACCCTAATTGTGTAGATGTCATGTGCCATAGATCCGTTCCAGTATCAGAACTTGTTGGGTGGTGAAATGAGTCATTCCTACGGGAAACACAGAGCACATATTTTTGAATATGTGTGGGTGCAAGTCGATGATACTTCCTTGCATCCACAATTATAGATGATCGCAGTCATACCTCATGGTGATTTGATTTGTGAAAGGAATCAGTGTAACTGTGTGATTTCTTCTTTTAGAACGGCCATGAGTGAGCCTATTCTGTAGTGTTGTGACATGTACCAAGGTCATATTAGTTGTTTCTTTTAGCTTAACTATATGTCGATGTTGGCAGTTGATTGTTATGTCTCTGTGTTGTCTCTCATACTGACTGGGATTTGTGTGGTGATATCATGGATTGTGGCTCTTCCATTGATCTTGTATGGCATTGATTTTGACTCTATAGTGGTCAGTTGGATTTGGGGTGGTAAAACTCCTCATGGCAAATAAAATACATAATACAACTATGTAGGGTTAAATATGACTCACATTGGATGACCTTGTGCCTTATTTCTTGTACTAATTTCTTGAATTATAATTCAGTAAGATAAATCAACTGTTATACATGTTCTTCATATCCTTCTTAAAATATAAATTTTCTACTGCTCAGTTGTAGATTCCCGAATTGCTTAGACAATGATAACTACTTTATTCATATCCTTTAGCTGAATTTGCTCACTTGATGTAATGTTATCTTGCTACTTTAATTTATTTGTTCTTATAATAGTTGCAGCGAAGAGTTATATCTATTGCTAGGATGTTTGGTCTCACCTCGTGTGTCTCCACATATTTAAGGTGGTCATGCACGAAAAGGTAGAGATTGTGTGGTTAATGCTAAGCAATAAGAGGAACAATAGATATTAAAGGTTGGACATGTTTCTAGTATTTTGAAGTAGATTCTTATGTATTGTCCCTATATTCTCAGGTCCTTAGGGAGGTTTTTGTTGTTGTGTATATAGATACGAGTTTTGGTCATAGGCCATGGTTGTACTTACATGGTTTGTATATATATAAATACATTATTATATGTACAGGTTGTGGCGAGGTGGCCGTGAACAATGATGTATACTCTTTTTGACATGTTATATATACAAGTGGAAATGTTATGGACATATATGTGATATGATTCAGCTTGAGATGTTGTGATGTGATCAGTTTTAATTTACCGTGTTTTTTGGCAATCTGGTTGATTAGTTTTAATTCCACACTTTGTTTTGAGTAATCTCGCTCTTGTGTGACGATGGGCTTCACAAGAAGGTTCAAAGTAGGAAGAGTCCCTAGTGATAGGGATAGGGATAGAGATAGGAATAGGGGGAGATGAAGGGACAACCAATCAAATTATATGAAGGTTGATGGGGTTATGGTATGGAAAAGGTGTCACAAAAGCACAATTAAAGCTACTAAGGAAGTCACTAAGCAAGTAATGTGATGTATAATGGCCAAGCATGTGAAGGGCAATGAGAATATTGTTTAGAAAGATCTAAGGTTTGGGAAGCTCTAGGAGAATCACCTATGTTTAGTATCATTCATGAAGGAACATGCTTGAAGTTGTATTTATCATGGAGACCATGAAAAATAACAACGACCAAGAACATGTCAAGAGAAATTGTAATGATGACAATCGTTTAGTGTTTTGGTGTGGGTGATTCAGAAAGTATGTGATTATTGTAGAGGTAGTGTTATATCCCTCATGTAATTTACAGTAATCTATAATTTCCTAGGATTTGAGACCTCAAATAAAATGATCTTGAAAGGAATGATTGAATATGCATATAACCAAGGTGCACCTCCTTTTCAAAGAGCCCATCACTAAGAACTCCATAGTTAAGCATGCACTTATTAGAGTACTAGGATGGGTAACTAGTTGGGAAATTGATCTCATGTTGTGCGTGAGTGAGGACAAAGCACATTGTTGAGACTAGTGGTGGTATGTGGGGCTAGTCATCATTCTTGAAACTCTACTAGAGCCTTAGGCAGTAGACCCGAGCATTACAAATGGTACTAGAGCCATAACCCCTCCAGTAGGTGGGGCCCACATGGGGATGTGGCATGCTAGTCTTGAGTCGTGTGGCCCAGGCATGTTGGAAAGGATTGTCCATGGTCATGTAGCCACCCTTGCACTGGTAGCTGTGATCAGGAGTGGGTTTCTATGGGCCATTATAGGTCTGCACTAAAATGGGAAAATATTATGAGGCCATATAGTTGAGTCTAAGGGGGGGACATTGTAACGTACCAAGATTTGAGGCCACAGATAAAATGATCTCAAAGTAATGATTGGACTATCCATATCACCATGGTGCACCTCTTTTTCAGGTAGCCTACCACTAAGAACTCCATAGTTAAGCGTGCTCAACTTAGTTGGACAAAGTGCAACGTTGAGGCTAGTAGTAGCTTGTGGGGTCAATCGTCATTTCTAAAACTCTACTAGTGACTTGATCGGTGGGCCCAATCTTTGTAAAATTGATTGGTGGAATTGTATTAGAAAGATCAAGCAGACAGACACCTTCTGGTTTGTGAGCTTGTACAACTACACGATAATGTATGAATGCATGGGAGAATTATGCTTTTTTTTTGCATTTCTTATATTACACCAATTCTCCTAAGGGATGAATTCAATAAAATTTATTCAAATTATGAGAAGCTAAGAAGACAACCAAGGGAAGAGTGGCTTATGCACAATTCATAGAAGTGATTGATGGGTGCCAGTTAAATAATTTTTTATTCATGAGTAAACATTTTCTCATGGTGCAAAGGTACTGATGGGAAATATTTAACCACAAATCCATCCTAAGAAATAAGATAAATATGATTGAGGGCATACTTGATACGTATGACAAGTGGGAGACAAAACTTGAAAAGTTCCATAAAATCATCACAAATTCCTTTAGTAACCTATTCACCTCCTCTAACCCAGATGTATTGAAGATTTCATTGAAGGAATGGCCAATGTTCTGAGTATTTATAAATCTAAAAGTCTTAATAAGGAACTGACAACATCTGAAGTGTAGTATGCTCTTTACCAAATGCATCCCAAAAACACTCTTGGACCTAAAAATATGAAGGCTTTCTTTTTCCAAAAGTAGATTGATACCATCAAATTTAGGATTTCAAAGCTCACTACATGTTGGTAGCAAGGAAGATATCAACCAGGTGAACTTAAAAACATTGTCATTATACTAATCCCAAAGACATAGAAGTTGGCTTTTTTAGTCATATCCTATTGTCATGTGCAATATCTTTTACTAGATTGATGCAAAGGTGTTGTCCAAAAGAATAAAACCTTTCTTTAAAAGTTGATTCATAAGAGCCAAATTAATTTTATGAATGTAAGTTTGATATGAAACAATACTCTGGTTGCCTATGAACTTTTTAGTGTGATGAAATACATGAAGAAAGGAAATCAAGGTCTCATATTGCTCAAACCATATATGAGCAAGGCCTATGAAAAGATTGGGTGGAAATTCCTAGACAAAATTATGGATTAGATTGGCATCCCTAGTACCTAGAGAAATAAAGTAGGTGAGTGCATCTCTAGCATCTCACAATTCAATCATTGTTATTGGACTAAGGAGGGGATTTACAAATCCAACAAGAGGACCATAAGTCCCATGATATTAATTAACCTCTAATCATGTCCATAATCATAATTAATGTTTGATTAATTTTTGAACTCCAATTATTAGGTCAAATCTCTAATTTGACTCCATTTGCACTCTATTTCCAATGTTTTATAATTTCATGTAGTTTTTGTAGGCTATTTGTAAATTCACCATAATTGAAGTTGAATTGAATTTCAATTTTTATGATTAAATATTATATTACACATCCATGATTTATTTGATAACCTATGGATGCTTTGAACTAGCTTTCGATGAAATTTCAACCCTTGGTTTCAAACCTAGTCTAGATGACCGAGTTGCTTTGGTTGAACCATGATATTTAATAGCTATAAGCCTTTCCTCCCTTAATTTATTATATATCAAAGACACCATGGGTGGATAGGTATTGAGGATCCCTCATGGGTATACTATCATTATGTTTGAGCATGGATAATGGTTGACATGTGTGATGTATGTCCACCTCGATAGACCTAGTTCTATGATCTCACTAGCCTTACCTTTGGACCCTGGTAGGTCAAGGTTTGATCTAGAGCAAATGCTTATAAGATTATAATAAACATATATGGTGTTTGTTTGGATCCTTTTAAGGGTTAGCCTCGATACATAGAGACTTAACACCTTGATACCCCATCCATCTTTACTCCTCAATAGTTTGTTCTAAGTGAGGCTAGCTTGGACTTTTAACATTACTTTCTATACATACATGACCCCTATCGACCTCTATCCTCATTTGGATTTCAGTGTACCTCTTGGAAATTAAGAGGAGGAGATATGGACCATCAACACCTTGGCTTTAAGGTCAATAGTTTGGATCAAGTGCTTCCATGCACTTGCATGTTGTTGATTCAAGTTCCTTTCGAGGTTTCTATGCTTTGTAGCTCCTTACCAACTATTCTTTGTTGGTTTTAAGGCTTGAAAACCATCATGTGATGATGATAATAGGAACACATCATACATAATTTTATTATTCACTTGTTATGTCTATTTCATATTGATATAATGAATAAATGTAATGATCTCCTAAGAACGTCTTGACTTTATAGCATATGGTTTAAGTTTAGGACTTAAACTTGAGACCATATTAATAATTGAGAGTATTCATTCTTCTTATGTCCATAATATGTTATTATTGTGAGTAGGTTGAATGATGAGTACGTCTCTTTATATTAAATATCTATTCAGATACATGGATACTTATTAGAGAACATGTTTTAATGGACACCCACTTTGAAGATGAAACGTGGAAGCAATATCATGATAGTCAAAGTCATATCTCAATGTGATAGTGGTGATTTTGATTGTTAAGCCTGAAGTCACTACAATGATCACATGTTGTTTAGTGTACTTTAACACTACCCAAAGCGACTATGGTAAGCTTTTCCATACCAGGTAGTGATTAGGTGCACTATGTCACATGTGGAATATTGGGAGTGAAGTATGTGGAATTTGTCCCTCCATTGGAGAGATAATATGGCCACTTGATAGGTGAGATACGAAATGCATGGCCATGCTCATATGAGTCAATATGTAATATTGAGCTGGAAAATCTTATTAGTCCACTCTGGTTCAAGAAACATAGATTGAATGTTAATAGCATGACAACTCCATACCTCAATTTCAATTTAGATCTATTATAAATGGATTATACAATCATGATAGTATTCACCACTTATAAGTTTAGATGTTTTCAACTTATTCCATTTTACTTTGATAGCAATAATGTGTTGCTAGATACCGCTCTTTTCTTGTGAGGGTATGAACATCACTGCAAAAGTAATTTTGAACCAATGAGGTCACACACATAAGATGGATAAGGGAATGAAGTTCACAATCAAACACGTTATTACAGTGGTTTTTAATCATGTACATCATGATTTCCTACCCAATCGATCATCTAAAAGTCTAGTCACTCAACTAGATCGTTTGGATCACTTAGTCAATTGATTGTTAATTGGCCAATTGATCACCATTTAGGTGGGTGTCCAATTGGGAATCCAACCGATTAAATGGGAGAAACCATGGTTTGATTATAATGGGATATTTTGGCTGATTTGTAATCATATTTGTTTGATTTTGATTGAATAAGGACTTCCCTTTACATGCCGACTGCACCATCCATTCGACCAATTGTATGTTATGACAAGGCATTTCTAATTTGATTATATTTTTTGATGCAATTAGGATTGAGATTGGATGTTTGGGAAATCCAAGCCCATAAATTAAGTATATAAAAAAGGGAGACACATACATCGTGTACAAGTTATCTAAGAGTTATTCCTCTTGGAGACACAAAAACTCATCCCAAGGAGGATAGCTCGTACTACAAAAAGGAGAGAGAGTGACTCTAAAAACCTCAATGACTCTGAGTTCTACTTATCTTGATGACCATAGTGGTGCACCAAGAGTTCCTACATCTGCATGTACAATGTAGAGACTCAAGGCCCTTGGGAAGAGGCTTGAGGAAAAGCTACTTCTTCAAGGAGTAGACAAGGTGTTGCTATAATAATGAGGCAAAGACAACAAAAACAAACTTTAGATCTAGATCTTGAATTGGAAGTTCCACACCAACATAAGGCATATCTACTTGTTTGACAACTAGTGTGTGCCAATATATATTCTAAATCCCGTCTAAGGTTTTTAAAATACTAATGTTTTATGGCTATTATTGGATTTGTTGGCTAAAATTTTTTGGACATTTTTTGTATTTGTTTAGTGCCTCCTTCCCTCACTATTGATGTTGTACACTTTTATCTCCAGTCTAGGTTTTGAACAATATATCGTTAATGAATTGATAATTGTGCAATGTGTATCCATGTTAATCACTAACTATCATACATGATTCGATATATCTATATTGCATTAACTAACAAGACACCTTTGAAATAGTTTTTTCCATAAATGTTGGGTACAAAAACTATGTTGTCACAGTGCTTGTGACTTGAAACATAAAAAAAATCATTGTTTTTATAGTGATCCAAATATTTAACATGTATATGGCTTATATTTCATGCCCCTCTCTCTACATTATTCATGTAAAATTGAATTCTTGTAACTAAATTAGAATGATGTATTGACATCACCAGTGGACAATGGTGGGGATAAGACGCGATAAAAGTCCCACACCAATAGGGAAGGTCCTTGGACTATGAAGATAAAGTGAAGACTCCATCAAAAATTGAAGAATTTACCAAATAGGAATTCCAACTGGTTGGATGATTTGCATGTCACCGACTAGAAATTCCTTTAAAGGCAAATTTAGGGTTAATGAGATGGGACTTTTAGGTGTTTGTTTACAATTCTTGTTGGATGGAGATGTTGTAGTAGTTGTAATAACATGTTTTATAACTTATGATGATTATCATAGTATATGATACATATCATAATTGATATGTAATGGGTATTGGATACATATGAATATGATATCAAATCATTCGATTTAATATTAAGTTTAAGATGTCTTTCAATGTGCAACACACATGAAAACCTCGATCAACTATGATTGGGTCACAAAAAAGAGTGGTGCAGTGTCTATCTTGGAAAAGTGTGATAATAAGTATGTGGATCTACTAAAGTAGGGTGCATAGGTTATGTATCAGCCTTTGGGGTTGACTTAGTTATGGTGATATTAATAGGATTAATCACCTAAAGTCATAAAGAAGGCATATACTTCATAAGATGATTTATGACAAGAGGTTTTGCAACCATCTATCCAGGAGTTTCATTGGATGCAATTAGTAATTGTTACCTACCTAAATAATTAAGTCGTGATCAGTCAGCCAAAGTTGATGCCTAACTTAATATATTATAGATCTTTATTCACTAGAAGATTGTTCATTGTGATCTTCTGAGTTGATACCAAGGGCTATTAACTTGATCAAAATTGTGGAAGTGTTATTAATTAAAGTCTAAATTAATATCGTCAAATCAAATTAGTTTTTATATCAAAATTTTGGCTTATGCTGATATTTTCTTTATAGATCTAACAGAAAACATGCATATCATTTCATGTTGCAGTTGATCCTTGAGCAAGAAAAGTGAATTGAAATAACTTACATGAGTGGTATATGACATTAATAATTATTCTCACTCATGTGTAAGCTCTATTTCCTGGAAGTACTAGAATTAGAAGAGCCAACTCCAAATGTTCCTAGAGTGGAAAGAGATACTTGTCGTAAGCATATTGATGACAATGTTGACCTCAAGGGCCTCATGTTGTGCTCCATGAATCATGAACTTCAAGAGAAACATGAGAACACATGAGTTCTAGATATGACCATACATCTCAGGATTATGTCTAAGAGCAAGCAAGGCAAGAGATGTATGACATCTTCAAGGCCATGTTTATGTGCAACATGACTAAGGGAAATCTAGTAAGGCCCCATGTAATCAAGTTGATTAGTATGTGGAAATCCTAGAGATATTGGTATTTCCCTTAGGCCAAGAGTTGGCAACTGGTATAATCTTGCAATCATTTTTGAAATCTTACATATAGCTTTTCATGAACTACAACATATAAAACTATTTTAACCATTGTCAGAGTTGCTTGACATGTTGAGAACTGACAGGGCTCAGATGTAGAAAGGCAATCCAAAGTATATGTTGATATTCAACAAATAATAGGAAAGTTAAAGGGGAAAAAACCTAATAAGAGTTATAAATCTAGAAAAATCTCAAATGCTCTACACTTAAATGATAAAGGAGGAGTATGCAATTAAGGCAATTGTCACCATTGTCACCAAGATGGACATTGAAAAAGAGATTTCCCCCTTTACCTTGAGAAAATAAAGAAGAAGGAGTGATAGAGATCTCCACTCAAGGTGTGTATTTTATAGAGAGAAACTTATTTAATTTTTTATCTTGGGTATTGGATATTGTATGTAGATCTCAAATATGCTCTCATATGCAGGATCTAAAAAGAAGTAAACTTTAACTGAAAAGACTGGTGGATGTCGGAGTTTCTAAAGGAGAAAGAATTGCTACTACAGCTATAGATACCTATTGTGTATCTCTTATGAATGGGCATGTGATAGATTTAAAAAACTGATAATGTACTTGCCATAGATAGAAACATTTTTATGTGTCTTGTTTGGATAGAAATGATTTGGAATTTTTAATAAAGAATGGTGGATTGCTATCTCAAGATATGAGATATTCTATTGCAGTGTACCGATGTCTTTTGGTCTTTATTTATTGAATATCAATACAAGTGCATATAATATAAATATGGAGAAGTTAAAACTTGATGACTAAGAAAAAACTTACCTTTGGTACTATTGTCTAGGAAACATAAATGAGAAACACATTTCTACACTCTGCAAAGATGGTTATCTAGAATCATCTAAAATTTTCAATCAATAGAGACATGTAAATCTTACTTATTTGGAAAAATGACAAAATAACCATTCATTGTAATACTAAGAGTGTAAGTGACTTATTAGGGCTCATATATGCTAATCTATGTAGACCTTTTAGAATAAGTTTTAGAGGGGTATAACAGCATTTCATCACATTACCAATGACTTTATTAGATATGGATATGTGTATAAATCTCAAGGAATTCATGATTGTAGAACAAAACTAACCTGGAAAGAAAATTTAAGCACTACAATCTGATAGTGGTGGAGAATATATAACCCAAGAGTTCGAGGCCCTTCTAAGAGACCATGGTATTATGTAATAGTTGAATCCACCTAAAACACCACAATATAATGATATGTCAGAAGGAGGGGACTATGTACCTTCTAAATCAATTCAAATTTGAAATATGGAATGGGAACATCTCAATATGTCTTGTATGAAGATTTGGGAATGTGTAGCTTATGCCACAAAAGAGTTCTCTAAAAATCTTGGCCCCAAATAGGATAAATGCTTCTTGGTTAGATACCCTAAGGAGACTGAGGGTTATAGCGTATATATTCCACCTAACAACAAAGTGATTGTTTCCAAAATTGTTGTATTCCTTAGAAAGGAATTCATTTTCTAAGGAATCCGTAGGAGGAAAATAGATACAAAAGAAGTTTTAGGCCGACAAGATAGCAATGAATCTATGGAGGTAGATTAGGAAAAAAGAGAATCACAAGACATTGTGGAATCTTAAATCACTCATATAGATCAAGAATCATGAAGGTCTAGCTAACACATCTTAATCTAGAGAGATTTGGAATTATCATGACTCAATCATACGCTTTGGTGGTCATGAAAAATGATGACACAACAACCTACAATGAGGTTGTTAAGGGACCAAATTTGAGTATATGATTTGATTCTATGAGTTGTATGATTGACTCTATATACACCAACAAAGTATGGATTTTAGTGGATGCACCTAATGTGATAAAACCCATACTCTGCAATGGGTCTTCAACAAGAAGATTAACATGGATGGTAATGTACAAACATATAAAATATTATTGGTTGCAAATGGTTTTAGAAAATTATAAGGTGTGGGATATGATGAAACCTTTTCACCAGTTATCATGGTTATATCCATCAGGATCATACTTAGCATTGCAACTTGTGATGACCATGAAATTTGGCAAGCAGGCATTAAAACTAGTTTCCTTAACAAAAATCTTCTTAAGGATGTCTTCACAACACATACCAAAGGGTTTTATCACTCCAAATGAAATCAAATAAAGTCTAAAAGCTACAAGTGTCAATCTATGGATTGAAGCAAGCATCTAGAATCTGGAATCTTCATTTTGATGAGATAGTCACAGAGTTTGCATATATCATATATGAAGATAAACTTTGTCTTAACAAGAAGGTTAGTGGGAGCTTAACAATATTTATTATATTATATGTGGATGACATATTACTGATGGGAAATGACGTACCTACTCAACAAATGGTTAAGAGTTGGTTGGGCAATAACTTTTCCATGAAGGATTTAGGAGAAGAATCATATCTTTTAGGAATTAATATTTATAGAGATAGATCTATAAGGCTTCTTGGCTATAGCTAGAGTACATACATTGACCAAATGCTAAAAAGATTTAGCATGCATGATTCTAAGAGAGGAAACTTAACCATGTCTCATGGATTAAGACTCTCTAAATCATGATGCCCCATCTTATTGGGAGTGTGGTCACACATGAGTTAGATTTCATATGAATTTGCAATTGGATCTATCATGTATGAAATGTTATGTACATGCCCATATGACTCGTATTCTTTGGGCATGACCAGAAGGCACCATTCAAGTCACGGAGATGATCATTGGACTATTGTGATGAATATCCTAAGGTACTATAGAAGAAGAAAGGATCATCTTTTATATACATAGGTAAAGAAGAGTTAGTTGTAAAGGGTTACACTAATATAATATACCATACCACAAATAACTATTACAATCAGATTCAAGATTTGTATTTTTCCTATATGGTGAATTCATAAGCAGGAAGAGTTCCAAGAAAGACACAATAACCAGTTCTAAAAAAATAGTCGAGTATATTTCTAGATCCAATACATCAAAGAAAACAATAAAGATCAAGAATTTCATTAATAAACATCGTGTGGTTCCAACTATTAAGGGAACAATAGAGATTTATTGACAATAGGGCCATTGCACATGCTAAGTTTCCTAGATCAAATCACTTCCAAGAATATACTACAGAGATATCATCTCATGTATGAGATCATACAAGAAGGGATGTATATATTTTGAGAGTACTAGCTAAAAATGTTGGTGATCCCTTGAAAAGGACTTTTACAATAGAAGCATGTGGTCATGTTAGATCACTAGGGATTTGATTCATGAGTGATTGGATCTAAGTGCGAATGGGATATTGTTGGTTGTATGCCCTAAGAGCATTCATATGATGGTTATAATAGGGATACATTATGTATGAGTTAATAGTAGAAAGCAATTCCACTTATTATGTTTGCTTCACTATTGAGAAATTGAATAAATATAATTTGCCTAAGAATTTCTTGACTCAGTGGCATATGGTTTGGGTTGAGGAGTTGAACATGAGGTCATATGTATACTCAAGAGTATTCATTCTTTTTTAGGCCCCTAGTTAGTTATTATTGTGTATGTTATAGGACAATAATAATACATAAGTTATTATTTTGTATGTTATAGGACAATAATAATACATAAGTTATTATTGTGTATGTTATAGGACAACAATAATACAAAATACTAGTGAGTATGTTGAATATTGACTATGTTTTTGCAGTCATGGTATTTGATATCAATTTGGATACATTTGTACTTAATAAAGAGCGAGTTGTACTAGATTGACTCACTTCAGAGTCATATATCAATGTGGTAGTGTTGATTGTGATCCTTAGACTTGGAGTCACTAAATGATCACTTATTGTTTTGTGTACGTCATATCTTACCCCATGTGACTCTAGATAAGGGTTTCCATACAAGTAGGGATTGGGTGCACAGTGACACATTTGGATTATTGTAAGTGATGGAGATCAAATTTTTCCCTCATCATAGTGATATCTTGGTCACTTGATAAGTGAGACTATGAAATGCATGGTCATGCTCATGTGAGGTATATCACATTGAGCTCACACAATCTTAATAGTTTTCTTTGGTTGAATAAACATAGGTTGAATGTTAAGAGGACGTCAACTCCATGGCTATATTTGAATTGGGATATATGTGACAAAGAGATTATATGGTCATGTAACATTGGTCACTTATAGATTAAATTTGTTCTCAACTTTTTTCTATTTACTTGGGTAGAAGTGATGTGTTTCCAGACACTGGTCTTTGCTTGTAAGGTTATGAGCATCATTTCCAATGTAAATGGTAATATACATGGTCACACACAGACAAATGCATAAGGAAATAGAACTTCACAATCAAATACATGATTACAATGTTCTGAATAATGTACATCTTGATTTCCTATCCAATCAGTTGACAAGGAAAGCTATTCACTCAACTCGATGATTTGGATCAGTTGGTCAGTTGATTGTCAATTGATCGACTGATCACCATTTAGGTATGTGACTAATTGGTCAACTATGAATCCATTTGGTCAACTAGGAAAAATTAGGGTTCGACTAGAAATGGATAGTTTAGCCAATTGGGGATTAAATTGGTTACCGGCTAGATGTCCTAACAAGGCATCTCTAATTTGATTTTATTTGTGAATTGCAATTGGGAAAAAGATTGGATTTTTTAGAAATTCAATCCCATGACTCTCCTACATAAAGTGGTGGACATCCAATGGGATATGAACGCATCAAGACACAAGTTTTCCCAGAGTTCTTCCTCTTAGAGAGAGAAAACGCATCCCATAGATGACAGTCTGTAATGGGAGGAGATGGAGAGTGACAAATACTTGGACGTCGACAACTTTGAGTCCCTCTTCCTCTTAGAAAATAAGGTGGTGCACCAAGATTTCATGCATATAAATGTGTTATGTAGAGGCCATGGACCTTGGGGGGAGGCTTAAGGACACACCACTTCTTTAAGGAGAAGATTAGGTGTTGATGCGACGACAAGGCAGTGATGACAATAATGATTTTGGACCTAGAACCCAAATTGCAAGTTATACACCAATGTAGGACATGTCTTGTTACTTCAAAACTATTGTAAACCAAGTTATATTAAATATACCATCTATGCCTTTAATATAATGAAGTTTTGTGGCCTTGACAGATCCATCAGCTAATAGTTTTTTTGTCAAAAGTTTCATATCTTTGATGTTCCCCCTTCCCTAAAAATCATACATATTCCATGTAAGATGTTCTCTATATTCTCTTTTTTATTTAGACATCTCATATTCTACCTTATGGCTTTCCATTATGGAAGCTTTCTTATCTAGCTAATGCACCTCTTTTCTTTCTCTTTCCCTAGTTTGCTTTGACCTAGCTAGGAGGAATCACCTTGGACATTGAGTGGTTGTTTTGGATGAGTAAAGGAGTCTTCTTGATGTGTATTTTGTTTTATTGTTCTTTCTTAACCTTCAAAGTTAATTTATAAAACTTTGATGAACTGCTTGCCTAAATTTTCATACCAAACCCTAAGTTTTGCTAGAACTTACTCTATAGGTTTGAAAGTGGATTCTTTATGGAATGATTTTTTATGTTATGATAAAAAAGTTAATTTATACTCCTTTTTTATACTCTATAATTCAAATTCATGGTGGTTTTAGTATGCCATCTTATATGTTTAAGGGTTGAATCTTTGTAATTTATGCTTTTGTTTGCTAAAATTGCTCTTTTTAAGGTATTTTGATACCATGTTGGAGAAAAACGAATCATGCAACTTTCCTTATTGTTTACATGTGTTTCTAAGGTTAAATTAGGATGATTTCATAGCTATTATACTACTAAAATTTCTTTGTACTTATACTTGTTACTTGAAAATAGCTAATTTATGCATCAAAATGACATGTTAAAGCTAAACTTTATTCTAGGTGCAACTTTTGCATACTTGTGAGTTTGGAACTAGAATGGTGTTTATTTGTTTCCATGTGAGTACAAATGCACAATTGTAGGTTAATATGATATCCCTAAGTGTGTTTGGCATTGATGTGGCCTTATATGGTGATTTGGGCCTTGTTGTTCCCAAGATTACAGAATTGGCCCTTGATATGGCCAATAATGGTTAATTGTACCTTTATGGGTACTTTGATATATACCTTGATATGTATTATATCTTTTTAAGTTCTTATATACATGTTAAGTTTTGAATCTAGGTCTTGTTTGTAACTTGATTAATTCATTGGCACATGAGAAAATAATTTAATTAATCAAGTGTAGCCTAAATCATATAGTTCCTTGAGGCCATAATAATTATCCTAGTGTTTGGAGTTCATTATAGCAAACATTTCCTTGTAGAGAATGAACTTATAGTTTTATACTATTGAATATGTGTGTGAGTGGAGGTTGTGTAATCCATCATCCAATATGGTTATGTGATAAAGCATGGTGGAGGTTGTAGTTCCACTAATATTTGACAATTTAGAATGTGATATATACTATGCCACGAGGGTTTATACCCTAATTTAGGTTCCATTATCTGAGTATCTAGGTGGATATAATTCCATGTAGACCATATTTTGAGCACTCTACAAGTACTCCATCCTTCAAGCACACTACTCTTTTTATACTCCAATCGACCAAAGTGTGGTAGAGTCTTATGGGGTCTAGTAATCATAAAGACCTTACATTAGTGGCTAGGGGAGTTCTGAATCACTAGTTTGTGGTTTGATTTGGTACTTCTCAAACCACCCAAGGATGAATATTAAAATATTAGTTGTGTAGTATATTTGTTTATAGGATTTACTTAGACAATTAATTTTGTAATATTGTATTGTACTTTTCCACCTGCAAATTTTTTACTTATCATTCTTAGTATGCAAAAACTTCTATTTCATACCTTAAAGACATTATTATTGTCTCCTTTATTTCTTGTCTTATTATTCTATTACTTGTCATCTATCAAGCTTGAAATGTTTTTTTTTGTCACCCAAGCGCAATCAAGCTTGAAATGTTATCATTTATCATATCATTTTGTTGGGACATAAGTCTCACATTGTGGTTATCTACATCTTTTAATGGCCAGAACTGTAGAGCCATCTTTGGTGAAGAGGATCCTATTCTTGAAGGGTGTTAGCAGCTTGTATGTTAGTAATGATGTTTTGAATTCATGTCTTAGAGTCATCCTTATACTCTTTGGACCAGGCAGGGTATATTTCAAATGTATCTACGACTCATTTTTTGGCTTGCATTTCTTTAATAGATGCATATGTTATAACTATGATAGTCATACACATTTTTATATACACATGGTGACATTGGATAGAGAGATATAAATTCTATAAGTTACATATTAATAATTAATAGACGTCAGACTTTGTTCAACTTCTTGTGGAAATAGAAATCAAAATTTCTTTATGTGTTTTTCATAATTTGTTGGTTGATGATGTTGATTAGTGTAATTGGTGTTTTGTTTTGAGTAATCTCTTTATGGTGTGATGGGACATCATAAGGACTTCATCAAGGTGATTCTATATCCCCCTATGTTTTTATTATTGTGCTAAAATGTTTTCTTTTTCTCTTTTCAAAGAACCTTGGACAAAAAAAATCACATGTCCAGGGTTAGAAAGTAAGCAACATGTATATCACATCTCTTCTTCATTGATGATAGTATCATATTATCAAGGGATATTGTGAAGAATGATCCTACCTAGATGATTTTCTGAAGGGAATATGGATAAATAAATATTTATGAAAAATAAAAAGTCATAATCATAAGTAACGTCAATGAAGAAAGGAGAACAATCATAAGAGCCTGGTTTGAAGTGGAGGAAGTGGACATACATCTCAAATATCTAGACACACCTATGATGATTGGAAGATCAAAGAAGAAAGTCTTCACATCTATTGAGGATCAAATTTTGAGGAACCACAGGGGTAGAAGGAAAAACTTTTATCAAGTTTGGATACAAACATTTTAATCAAATAAGTTATGCAGGAAATCCAAACATATAGTATCGTAAAGCTATCATATGTCCTAGTTTGTGATACCAATATGATGATATCTTGCTTTAGATGGGGATCAAAATAAGGGTAAATAAAATTACATTGGGTCCAATGGGATACTCTTTGTTTCTCTAACCACACAATGAGGTTTGGGTTTTGAGACCTGGAATGCTTCAACCTTGCACTTCTCAAAAAGACAAGGATTGGAGACTAGCCACAAATGTGAGGGCACTAGTAAAAAGAGTTTTGGGGAAAAAGTACTATGGGAAACTTGCCTTCTTAGATGCGTAGATGGGATGTAGTCCAAGCTACACATGGAGGAGAATTCTTGGGGATACACAAGAAATGAAATCATGATATGCATGGAGGGTGGGGATGGTGCACATATAAGCATCTTTCTAGAGTGATGTGTACCTAATCTTGAAGGTCCAATAGCTAGATAGGATATGCATTCAGGTAATGGCCCAATTTAACAACCCAAACCTAGGTTATCCTTAAAGTCTAGGTTGGCCAACATGCTTAGCCTGATATCTTCTCATCTAAACTAATACAAAACCCAAACCCAAGATAATGCTTAACCCTACTTCATGTTCTTAAGGTGATGTGAATGAAATAAGTATTCCATAATCCTTGTATTTTGGGTAAAGATCTAAAGAATGCATGTAATGTGATTAATGGACTCTGATTTTCTTACTATGTGATTTGGATAGGAGTAGTGATGTTAGGTACTAATTGAATGTTTTGAATATATAATTATCTAAAGATTGTCTTAATGTTTAACTTGGTCTAATTAAAGATAACACACTTTTGGACATGCATTCCAAGCTTTTTTGTGTTGTTTACTTGGTGTGTGTGTGTGTGTGTGTGTGTGTATATATATATAGAGAGAGCTAGGCTAGAATACACTCGAGTGTACAGATCAAACGAATACACTCAAGTTGGTTTGCATATCAAGACTATTTTTTGCAAAATGTAAACCATTGATTTTCACCGACATACTATAACTAGGCTACATACAAATTTTGAGCCCATTTGGATGAGTGTAAGTCACTCATCCAAGAGCAACAAAATCGACGCGTGAAACTAATTTGAAACGCATAATTTTTGCGGTCTTCATAACATGATCTATACATATCCAAATGTGCTCAAATTTTACGTATGAGTTGTTCACGAGATGTTTAAGAAGATCAATGGATTAGATTTCTGAAAAAAATATTGCATCATGAAAAACTACTTGAGTGTATTCTTCTCTGGATACACTCGAGTGTATTCTAGCCTGACTCATATAGATATATATATATAGATATATATATATATCTAGAATCAAAATGTGTCAAGCATACTTATAGATAAGAGTAAATATGCATAAAAATGAGTTATGGATGTAGACCATGACCAAATTCCCTTTAGTTTGGCATAGTTTAAATGTTGTGTTGTGTTGAAAAATAGATGCAAACTTAGGTTGACTTACTAATAAATTAACTAAGTTCCCTATTTGTGATTGTCCAAGTTTGATCCTTTGTGTTATTGTGATCATTTGTGAACTCGGGTAGATATAACCTTGAACTTGGTCAAGTTTGTTGAATTCATGTCGAGTTCAATAGAGGATGAACTTGTCAAAATTGAAGTCAACTCAGGAAGGCTTCACCAGTTTAGGTATAGTCCATATGAGCTTTAACTCATTGTGGGATGAATTCAATCAAATTTGGCTAAGTTCCCTAACCCAAGTTTCTATCTTGAGTTACCTCGGTATGGTTTCATGTTTTAAACAATTTTTGAGTCTTTGTCTATTGAACTCAATCCAAATTGGTGGGAAATTGATTGAGTTGGCATGCCTATTTTACCATCCACATTAGGTGTTTTTCTATTTTTTCTTTCCCTATGTGAGACCATCGGGCTATGAACTTGTGTTGAATTACTTAATATGGGCTCAATATTGTTTTTACTAGATAGATACGAAAGAGTCGCTTATTTATGTTTTTTCATTTAAAACCAAATTTCTCTATTTTCTCTCTATTGGGGGCCTTCTCTATAAAAATTAGGCGATTGGGTCATAGCCAAAGTTGGGCCATTTCTCGAAGATTCTTGGTTAGAAACTTATGATTCTTCATCTATTCTTTGAGGATCTATGGTTATTTTCATGTTTATTGGTATTTTCATCATGTCTCTTCTCATCCTTTCTCTGTAGTTTGACCTTGATGATAGAAGTTTATTTCTTCCTTCCTTCTCTATCCAATCTCATTTTACAAAGCTTGTAGGAGCATTTTGAGGCTAGAACTACCTTGAACAAAGCTTTTGTATGTATTTCTCTCTGTTACTTGCTAGAGTTATACGTTCTCACCCTTCCATCAAGATTTATACGTGAATAGATACATATGTTGAAATTTGCAAAACCTTTCCATATTCTAGGCTTCCCAAGCATGCTATAAGCTTTTAAAATGCTAAAATGCTAAAAGTTCATCTTGTTTCTTATGACATAAGATCTAAAATAGATTATTAGTGTTTGTTCTTACTATGAAGACATGTGGGAGTCCTTGAACATATCATTCTTCTTAGTATTCATTCTTGTATGTACTACAATCATCCTTTATCTATGATAAACAATAACTCCTTCCTTTTCCTTGGAAGTATCATATTTATAACTTGTTATTCTAATGTTAAGATAAGATAATCCCTATAACCCTGTTAGAAAATATTGATCTCACATGAATCTGGTGGTGCATACTTAATATTTTGAGAAAATACTAAATATGAAGTATTCCAATCATATTTTGTGAATGTGAAGCCTTTGTGATGTGTAAAGTGGCCATCATTATGTGGTTCAAGTCTTATATGGTTGGTTCTAAGCCTTCAGGTCTTGTGATGAAGGCTTAATGAGATTTTCCTATCCCTTTTGTGCAGGATCTAACGAGATATGATGTTGCTTAAGCCTTTTAGGTATTATATTGCATAAGTGATCATGTTGAAAGCTTTCTATGTTGGACTAGTGTTAATCATTAACCTTTGTGTTGCTTCTTAATGATTTTTATAATATAAAATCCTTAATTCTATCATACATTGTTTCATATGTTAACTTGAATAAGCTTATGTTAAGATACACAAGGAGTAGGCCACATAATGAAGAAGATGAGCTTACCCTAAACATAAGGAGTAAGCTTATGTTAATTCATATAGGATCTGTATTGGAATGGGAACAACCCAGGACACCAACAAAAATTCACAGTTGCCTAGGTTTGGTAGGCTACTACAGAAGGTTAATCAAGGATTTTAGTTCTGTAGCATTACCCCTAACCAAGTTAACTAGGAAAGATGTTCCTTTTGCTTGGGATGACAACTGTCAATGTTCCTTTCAGTTATTGAGAAAAGTTGACCAGTGCATCGGTGTTAGTGCTACCAGAATAAGGAAGATGTTATATTGTCTTTTGCGATGCTTCGAAGAATGGGTCAGGATGTGTGTTGATGCAAGATAAAAATATGATTTCTTATACTTCACAACAGCTTAAGAAACACGAGGAGAACTACGCAATACATGATTTGGACCTTGTAGTAGTGGTCCATGATGTAAAAGTATGGAGGCATTATCTTTATGGAGAGAAGTGTCATATCTTTATTGACCACAATAATCTAAAGTATATCTTTTCAAAGTAGGAGTTAAATATGAGGTAGAGGAGATGGATGGAGTTAATTAAGGATTATGATTTTACAATAGGCTACCATCCTAGAAAGGTTAATGTGGTAGTTGATGCATTAAGCATGATGTCATTTTCATCACCATCTATAAACAATGCACAATTGTGTTCCTTGGTGTGCCATAAACGGGATATGTTAGTATCTCTTCACCAAATGAATGTATAGTCAGAAGTTTCTTTACTCGCAGGTCAGTTGGTACAATTACAAGTTAAACCTACTTTGAGACAGTAGATTCATGATGCACAACAGAATGATACTATGACACCGAATATTCGATCATAGGTAGGAGTGAGAAGCATGATGGCTTCCATGAGAATGAGGATGGAATAGTTCGTTTCCATAACAAGATAGTAGTTCTTGATGTAGATGGATTGAGAAAGATGGTACTTGAGGAGGCTCACTCTTCAATGTATTCAATGCATCCTGCAAATACCATGATGTACCATAACTTGAAGGACTTTTATTGGTGGAAAGGATTAAAGTGTGATGTGGTAGAGTTTGTTTCCAGATGTCCAGTTTGTCAACAAGTAAAGTTCAAGCACCAGAAACCTATAGGAACATTACAACATTTACCAATACCCAGTGGAAATGGGATCATATTACTATGGAATTTGTGGTTGGTCATCCTAGAACAACCAAGGGTCATGTTACCATATGGGTGATAGTTGATAGATTGACTAAGTTAGTTCACTTTTTGCCAGTCAAGAAAATGTTTACATCAGAGAAGTTGGCACAATATATTGATGAGATAGTCCATCTACATGGCATTTCAATTACTATAGTCTCTGACAGAGGTCCACAATTCACAACTCATTTTTGGGAACGTCTTCATTAGCAATAGGAACACAACTGAGGTTTAGCACAACATTTCATATGTAGACAGATGGCCAGTCTGAAAGAACTATTTAGACTTTAGAAGATCTTTTGAGAGCATGTCTATTACAATTTATTGGGAGTTGGGATATATACCTGAGTCTATAGAATTTGCCTATAATAATAGTTATCAGAGAAGTATAGATATGGACCCTTATGAGGCTCTGTATGGGAGACGATATCAGTATCCTCTTTGCTGGTATGAAACGAGTGAATATCAACTTTTAAGTCCTGAGCTAGTACAACAAATTATAGAAAAGATTAAAGTGATACAACAGTAATTGAAAGAAGCCAGGATAGGAAAAAATATTATGCATATAACCGACATAGACCACTTGAATTCCAAGTAGGAGACAGAGTATATATCAAGGTCTCTCCTTGAAAAGAGGTGATAAGGTTTGGGAAGAAGGGTAATGTAGCTCCTAGGTTTATGGGGCCATACCCTATCTTAGCTCATGTTGGAAAGGTGGCATACAAGTTGGATCTACCTCCAGAGCTACACAAACTGCATAATGTTTTCCATATCTCCATGCTGAGGAAATGCCATCTAGACATAGAGCAGACAATCCAACCAGCATAGGTTGAGCTAGATGAGGATATCTCTTATGTTGAAGGTCTAGTGTTGATCTTGGATAGGAGAGTGAAGAACTTGAAGAAGAAAGATATAGTGTTAGTAAATGTTCTATGGCATAATTGTGGTGTAGATGAATACACATGGGAACTAAAGGATGAAATACGTAGAAAGTACCCATCTCTCTTTGCATAAGATTTTGGGGAGAAATCCTTATCATGGGTTTATAGTTGTAAGACTCCTAAACTTACTTAAAATGTTAAAAAAAACGTAATTACCATACTTGAGTGCTTATAACCTTAGTCTAACATGGTTTTATTCTTTGGAATCATAAGAAAATCTTAAGTTTCAAATTTGGTCCAATTTGGATATTGTTTGAGCAAGTTATGCATTTTTATGTACATTTTGGACTTTTCTACAATTTACCCAATCAAGGGGTTTTCTTTGCAAACTGTTTCATCAATGATGTTCCTTATATATTTTTTATCATTCTTGAGATTTTTGAGTTATGGGGTGCTCAATTGCACCTTGAATTGAAGGAAATCTCATTCTATGTTGAATTAGGACTTTAACCTCCCATGGATGAGCTACCTTTAAGGCTAACAAGTGATGGCTCCACTTGCTTGGGCATAATCCGACAGACCAGAAGTCCCCAACAGTCAATGGACTTGCTTTTAGCATATCCATGCAAAAATTAAAGTCGTGGACACATGGATAATCGTTGGTACACCTCATGCTCCTCTTCAAACTTATCCCCTAAACTATATATACTTATCTCTATGCCAAAACGAAGCCTTTACTCTCTATAACTATCCATTTGCAAAGGATCTCGTTTTCTCTCTCTAATTTTCTGCAAAGAACCTACTCAAGGTAGAAGAAGAGGACGATCATCTTGGAAGGGACATTTAGGGTTCCAATTTGCTATCTTATAGAATTCTAAAGATTTTTCTTGGTGAATTGAATTGAACAAGTAAATAGTTATTCCTTCCCTCTATTTTCTTCTTTGTTCCTCTTCCTCCTACCTCTCACTAGGTTGTAACTTTTTTTTCCATGGTAGAGGTTGCTCTAGAACTCAAGAACCTATCTTTTCTTTCTCTTTTTTCTAGGGTTTTTCTTCCTTGAGGAGAAGGGTACATAGTTGGCCGAGTTCAGATTTGTAATTTGGATTTCATTACCTTCTTTGTTTAGGATCCTTGCTGCTAAAAGTTTGTTCCTATCAATAGAGGTGATATTTATAACCCTTCTCAATTATATTGCTTACTTCAAGTTGGTTTGTTTATCTTCTTGCTTAAAACGAACATCTTTGTATGTAGAAACAAGTTTATGTGCTTATCTTGATGAAATTTCCACCATAGTAATGGCGGTGGCTCTTTTTGTTCCACACCTTGTCTATAACCATATCGACCTTTATCTTTTAGATTATGATCTTAGTTGTGTAGGGTGGTTCCCGACACCTTAGTTTAGTCATAGTTGTAAACCATGACGGCTTATAGTCGACACCCTAACACATAAAGAGTATACCGTGATGGCTTGCACCCTAGCCATGTTGCAAACTGTAATGGTTGGTGGCCAATACATATGTTGGTATTAGGCCGATATCATAGACTTGGTAGTAACCCATGACGGTCTAAAACTGATACACTAGTTTTGCATTAGTGCCAACCATGATTGTTAGTGAATGACACACCCCATATTGTGGGAAGACCGAGACACCATGTTGATGTCAGGCTAACATCCTGACCATAGAAACATCCTATGATGGTCTTTGGCCAACACCCTGACCATAGAAACAAACCATGATGGTTTGTGGCTGACGCCCAACCATGGCTATAACCCGTGATAGTTAATGGCTAATACACTCTTGGTGATGATAGGCCAACATGCTTTTGATGGTGTTAAACCGATACAACATGGAGATATACCATGTTGACATTAGGTCGACACACCCTGATGTTAGTAAACCGGTACTCATGATGGTGTTTAAATCATTACACCATGAAGATAACAGTCCATTATCCATGGAGTAAGTATAAACGGATACCCTATGTTAGTGTTGAAATGGATGGTTGGACCCATACCTAATTAATGTTTTGAATAATGAACCCAATCCAATAAATGAGATTGGACACTTCAATAATTAATGGATTAGAGTGAATCCCGTAAGTCTTATAATAGGTTTCTAATAAAGAGAATTCAATGAAACAACACCATTAAACTTGTAGTCTTACCTTTGCCCTCTTATGAATATATGGATAAATTGCCATAATAAGATATGTGTACCTTTAACGAAACATGCTTTGATACATCAACTCCACTATAAATAAATGATGATGTTTGGTTATAATTAGATCTCTAGAATGATTAATGTGACAATGTATTAGATTCTTCTTGGTTTGAAACCTCAATGTAATACTAATTAAATACCATCGAGTACTACCATGTTTAACCTATGAAATAATTATGTACTGATGATCTGTTGAGTTTATTTAGAGGCCTAGAATGATAATGATAACCTTTGGGCATGTTTGAGCCCTGATTAAGGTGAAACTTGTTCATGTTCCAATAAGGGTTGAAACCCTATGACTTGTGATAAGGGATGGATATCATGAAATGATAGGATAACACATGTGGTTTATTATATGCAATGAATGATAGCATATGGTAATGTTGATAAGATTTATACCTCAAGCATTTTATATCTTTTGAAGTTGCAATGCTTATACTTTTTCTAGAAATGAATTACATTTTGTATGTCCATTTGAATGATAACACCTTAATGTACTCAAATGGAAATAACTAACCAAGTGAAACCCTAATCATTTAGTTTTCTTATGCCATGGATCCATTACAATGTCTAAATTTGTTGGGTGGTGAAACGAGTAACTCCTATAAGAAACTCGGAGCACATAATGTTGAGTATGTGGGGATAACCCGGTACCCTAATATCAAGCAATTTGAGTATGGACATTACCGTGCCTCCAATAATGTGATATTATGATGTGTGAAAGGCAACAGTATAATTGGGGGATGCCTCTTATTGAATGGCTATGCATGAGATATTCTCTAGCGTCATGACTTGTACCAAGGTGGGCTAGTTATTTTCAGTTAACTATATGTCATTGTTGGCAGTTGACTGATATGTCTCTGCATTGTCTCTCATACTGGCCAGGAGTTGTTGGTGATATCATGGAGTCTGACTCTTCCATAGATCTAGTATGGCACTGATTTTGACTTAATAGTGATGAGTTGGACTTTGAGTGGTACAACTCAAATTACTCAGGGCATAATAAAAGATGTAATACAAGTCGTGTGGTATATTTGTTAAGGACAAATATGTTTCACATTGGATGAATTAGCCCTTAGCTTGATTTCATACTACACAGTGCTTATAAGATGCTATCCTATAATATTTGAGTATCTTTCCTTATTGTTAAGTTTACTTGCTTAGTATGCTTAAATTGTTTAATCTACTTAGAATACTTATTCAATACCCTATCTGCTCAAATTATTTACTACTAATTAATCTGTTGTAATCAATATCTATTGGAGAGAGTTATATATCTCATTGGGACTGGCTCTCACCCATGGGTCACCACATCTTTTTAGGTTGTCGACGATAGCGTGGAGGAGGTCATACTACGGAAGAGAACCAGCCCAATGATCAATAGATTTAGAAGGTTGGTCAGATGTACATACTAGTATTAGAGTCCTAGTATCATCCTCGTACTCTCAGATCTAGGTATGGGAAGTGTTTTCTAGACAAGATAATTGTATCGACACAAGGTTTTGACAGTATGTCGGTGCATGTATATATGGCATGAATATGTAAATGCTTCTTTTGAACATAGGATGTGGCTAAGGCCACTGAGTATAGATGTCAATTCCTATTATAATGTATAAGAATGGAAAACATGAAACTTTATGTAAAAATTGTAGAATTGGTTCATGATGAAAAATTTTGGTTTAAATTATTCTACATTTTTTACTATGTGATTAACTGGTACTTGATCGTGTTTTATGTATTGAGTAATCTCATTTAATGTGGCAAGGCATCACAATTAATTAGAAGGGTTCTAAACTAATAGCCATTAATTTGTTATAAAATAGAGGTTGAGTATAGTTGTGTCGTGAACACTGAGTGATACTATATGGATCTAGAAGGTTCATATGATGAACTTAAAGATGTTCTGACCATTGATGACTCAGTAAATATGTTTCAACAACATTGGAGCTAATTGTTAGGCAAGGAATATCAGATACCATATTACGGCGGTTTCATCTCAGAGCGAAGAGAAAAGAAACATGTAATATACCGAGTAAATAGCAAAGTGTTGCTAAACCACTGAATCAGCACTAGCACAGTAGATGCATGTTGTACATGTTTAGATCACTAAGCATGAGATCTTTTGGTGATTAGCTCTAAGTGCAAGTGGGATTTTGTTGGTCAGGTATGCCCATAGATTCAATCATATGATCATTGACATGGCATAATTACCTAAAAGGATTTGATTAATAATAATAACATATATATAAAGGCAAGCTTCCAATTCATTTGTTTCACTCAGATATGAGATAATGAGGATATAGAGTGAATGTCTATAGAATGATATCACTCAATGACGTATGTTGTCAAGTTACTAACCTCATGGATGAGATCATACAGATGTTAAGAGTACATATACATATTCTCATTATGTCCTTGATCGCTTGTTATTGTGGAAGGTTGATAGAAAAAAATAACACATAAGATCATAATGATAGTTGGTTGATGACTAAATATCATTAGTCATGATATGGCAATATCAAACTAAGCACACAGATACATGTTAGAAAACAATGTATCAGACAAACCCACCTTTAGAGTGACACATGGTTATGGTGGTCACATTCATTATCATAGTGAAGGTGGTGATTGTGATTCTTAGATCTGAAATCATTACATTCATCACATGTCGTTGGGTATGATTTGACATCATCAAATGTAGTTCTAAAACATGGGTTGTTATAAAGTGATGATTGGGTGACTTTGACACATGGGGATAGACTCTGAGTGGTAGATATGGGATTTGTCCCTCCTATTGGAGTATGATATCTTGGCCACTTGATAACCGAGACTGAGAAACGCATGCGCATACAGGTGTGAATCAATATATGATATTGAGGTCACATTATCTCAGACAATCTGCACTTGGTTCAAGAAACATGGATTGAACATTGAGAGTATGACCTACCATGCCTCGATTTCGTCCTAGATATTAGAGACAAAGGAATTATACAATCACTGCAACACCTTACACATATTTTAGGTTGAAGTTGTTCTCCAAATTTCTATTTTACTTGGGTAGCACTGATGTGTGACTAGGCATCACTCTTTGCTTGTGAAGTCATAAGATATTTATGGACATTCACTGCCAACGTGACATGGGACCTATAGGGTCACACATAGAGGAACTCATCTAGAAGAGGAGATTGATCTTGAATGACAATTAGACTGATTACTAAAGTATTTAGGTATTCAATTCACACAACTGATTGCTTGAATGGCTGACTAGGTCTGCCATACAGGCATCTCAAGAAGTTGAGAAGTTGTTTGGGGGTTAGGTTGATTGGAGATCAATTTGGCTTAGTTATGTCCTTGAACTGACCGGTTCAATATGATTGAATCGACCGGCTCATATCAACTCACCCAATGGAATCTGGGAGAGTGAGACGGGCCATCTGGCTTGGGTGAGATGGCCCGGTTGGGTCCGAACAAAGGTTTGGGATGTTTGTCAAATAGTTTTGATTACATATACTTGACGTGCAAGTAAATTAATATGAGATATTAATTGGATTCCAAATAGCCAAATTCGTTTCAGATTGGGGAACTACCAAATGGTTGTTTGGCAGTGCGAGATGACCATCTCATACATCAGATGACTGTTTGGGTGTAAAATGTCCATTTTGGCTATTGCAGGTTGCAAAATTCAAGATCTTCTGATCCTTTCCACTCCAGCACATTAATCATGTACTGGATTGCAATTGGGAACCTAGATCATGGCTTCTCCTATAAATAGATGGGTATTGGGGGCTTCCCAGAACACAACTATGACATAGACAAGTGAGAATCAATTCCTCTAACAACTATTGTCCTCTCTAGTTGTGGTAAAAAAGAGATTCCATGCAAGTCCTACCTGAAAAGGAGGAATAGCTAATGACAGAGAACACCTGAGAAGTTTTCATTGTGGGAGAGCAGGTTGGTGACCAATACACCAATGGTAGGGATAACTCCTTCCTTTCTATTCTTAGTGAAAGATAGGAGATCTAGTTGGTCTGTGTGGACCACTCTTGAGGTAGGAGTCCTTTGGCAGCTGCTTGGAGAGCTAAGTCAACCTGCAGTCCATAGCCAGACCACTGGAGTCATTGAAGAGGTTGTGCAGACGTTGTTCGTGGTGAAGACCAGGAGCTACACACCCATCGTCCAGGAGCAACTTGTTAGTAGTTACAAAGAAGCGAGTTTTATCACTGGACTTGTTACAGGACCAAGTATAACTCGCTAAAACCATCCTTCCTATTTCATAGTATTTGACACGATCTTGCATTATGGGAATACGGATAGATAATTTTTTTGTTTCTGCTGCTATACTCTATGCCTGTATTTCCCAAAAAAGAGCTTTTAAAAGATCATGATTCCAACCAGCACTGTCGTGGCCATCAGCACGACTGTGTCCCTTCCAAATCACCTTGTCCATGGAGTATGCCATGCCCGTGGCCTTCAACATCTACAATGAGTGTCTTAGCAAAATGGTCGTGGTCCCCCCCTCTGCCACCCCCGTGCTCCATGGAACACTCATGCTACCCTCCATTTACCACGGTTGTGGTTACCACCATGTTCGTGCCACCAGCCCCCCATTCTCTAAAACTTTTATTGTGATTTTCACCACTCTCACCTCACCCATGCCCATCCACCATGATCGGGATGCATCCCATCCACCACGGTCGAGGTGACTACCCCAACCGTACTTATTTTTCCATTGAATTCTCGACATTACCCCCACTTACCCTAGTGCTTCTCCACCACCTATATATACTAGAGTGGAGGACAAGCATAAGGTTTAGCATTCATTACAACCCTCCTTATCATTCAAGGTCTCCCACCTACCTTCAGCCACCCCCTACTCCATTTCCACCTTCCACTACCTCAAAACCATAGTTTTATAGGGTTTCCACCACCAAACCTCATACTTTCATGCCATTTACCCACCTTGGAGGAAGGTGCTCATGCTGTAGTAGCTTGGAGGTGAAGAAGGAGAAGTCTTCATCATGTTCTATGGCCCCACACCCCTCTACTCCTTCTTTCTCTTCTTTTTCTTGTTTTATGTCTAGCTAAGCCCCTTTGGTGGGTTGTTTGTGGGTAAAGTGATACTTTGATACCATGCTGGGAGAACTTATATTGTAAATCTCTATATTTTTATTCTATGATGATTACTTTCTACTTATATCTTGCTTCCCATGTTTCTACTTGTGGTATGTGCCAAAAATATGAATTGTTTGTGGTTTTATGCTTGAAAACACCTAGTCTAGGAGAATATAGCATATGTGAGGCTACTTTGGGATTTGCTCCTAGGTCCAACTAGTGGATCCCTTGTTACAACCCCATATTCCCATGCATATATCCCTTCTCCTACTCCTAGGTGTGAGATATAAGTAGCTAGTATAGGGTTGTTTAGTGTAATTTCCTAGGGAGTTTGCTAAAAGCTAGAGGGTGAGTACTACGAGGTGAAATGTCCTTGCCTCTACTCCCCATTCCTACCTTTGGCTCCCGATTACATTAAACACTCCTATCCTAGAAACCTAAATTATCCAAATCCAATTGAAATCCCACCTAACCTTGATCTAATTGAACCACTTTAGGAACATATCCCACACTAACTAAGCTACAGTGCCTCCTCTCTCCCCGTGGATTGATTCAGCCCTATTTTAGGGCTTCATCTTGTGTCATATTGCACTTCAATCACATATATACCTATTAGATTACATGTTATTTGTCCCAATATGCTTATTTGTGTAAAATGCACTTATGGACATTATTTGTGTGTTTTTCAGGCATTTGGACCACACTTGATGGAAGAGAGAGAGGAGTGATCTTAGGGTTTCTCTACCCTTGGAGGGGCCCAAAGTGAAGTTTGATGCTCCCTCAACCTACCCCTAGTGGCCAAAGATCCATTGAAGCAAAGATATCCAAGAAAATCCAAAGAACAAAGTCAAAGTGTTGATCCAGGACCCAGCACAGTCGTAATACCATAGAACGGTCGTGCTAAGTCACTTGCAAATCAACAGAGTCGCCCCCAAGTCAAGCTAAAATCACCACGGCCATGCCACCAGAATGACCATGGTAAACTGAGCCAGAATGGTCGTGTTGTACAACACGGCCATGTTAAGCAGAAGCAGAACGGGCGTGGCGCATCACCACGGCCACCATCACCTATCTCACCACAGTTGTGCCACCCAACACAAATGTGCTACCCTTACCCCACCACGGTCGTGGTGACCACCACGGTCGTGCCAGTTTCAGTGCAAAAATGACCACCAACCTGACATTTGACCATTTTAATTCACATGATTGGTGTACCCCACCACGACCATGCTCACCCCTACCCACCATGGTCGTGGTGATCCGCCACGGCCATGCTACTCACAAAACCTACCTATTTTTGCATTACTTTACCCATACTGCCCCTACTTAACCTAGTGCTTCCCCCCACATCTATATATACCTAGGTGGCAGATGGGGCATGAGGTTAGATGCCCTACAACAACTCTAGATTCCTGATTTCGTCCTCCATCCATTTCCACCTCATTCCACCTCCATTTCACCATTTCCACCATCAAAACCCCACTTTCCTTCCATTTCCACCCTTTTCCGCCATACATCCATGCCATTCACCTACCTTGGAGGAGGGAGACCGAGCTACAGCTGCTACGAGGTGGAGAAGTAGGATTCTTCACCGAGCTCATCATGTCTTTTCACTCCTCTACTCATTCTTTCTCCTTTCTTTTTGTATTTTGCTTTATTATGAGTAGCTAGGCCCCTTGGGTGGGCAATTTGGGGTGTAAAATGTTACTTTGATACCATGTTGGGGGAAATGACATGTAAACTTTGTAATTCCATTTGTTAATGATTATATTCAATTTGCATCTCTTTCTCCATGAATTTCTTGTTGGTTTGTGTGTGAAATCACCTAGGAATTTAGGGAAATTGTTTTTGTGTGTGAATTTTGGGATTTACCCCTAGGTCCAATACTTAGATCCCTAGGTTGCCTCCCATCTCCCTACATCCTAATCAATCTCCCTAAATCTAAGTGAGAGATATAAGTAGCTAGATTAGATAATTCTAGTGCAATTAGCATGGAGCCTTCTTAAGGCTAGAATGTAGGGGAATTGGGGTCCAAAGCCCTAATTTCACCTCCCCATTACTACCCTCAGCCCCTAATTTCCCTAGGGATGTCTAATCTAGAAACCTAGATTTGATTAGAGTCTAATTGAATTGAACCTAATCCCTAACCCAATTGAGCCTCGTAAGGGTAGTAGGGGTGTTAGGGACTAGTTCCCCTATACACAACCTAGCATATCCATGGCCAGTTAGTAGCTTAGGTTAATTCATTAGACTCTAATTTGTTGTTTGGTTTGGATAATCTAAATGGAATCATAATGTTCATATGTCACCCCCCAACTTAAGTGATAATTTCATACCCCTAAACATCCCATACCTCTTTTATTGCTTAAAACCCTAGTTTTGTGCTTGCTTAGGTTAGTTAGCTCTTTCCTTGCTTAGTTAGCTTCTTGCCTTGTTCATGTTAGTTTAGCTCTTTAATTGCTCTTTTGCTTCTCTCTTGCTTGCCTTAGTGTAATTTGCCTTTTCATACCTAGCTTAATCCTTTCTTTCCTGTTTAGCCTTACGCTATCCTAGGGTTAACTTAGATTTCATTCTTGCCTTTAATTGCTTTCTTGCTCACTTAGTTTAAAAATCAAAGCACCTTTAAACCTTTAACCCTAGTCTCTATAGTAGGATCCTAGCCAAACTAACCTAGCTCTAGTGCCCCCTTTTCTCCCTATGGATCGACCCTATACTTGTCGCCTTACCTATACTACGACATGACCCCGTGTGCTTACGAGTGTAGTTGTTTTAGTAGAAGTAGGTGTGTTAATTAGGTTTATAAATTTTGAAAGTGAATCCACTGTGTGTTCCGATCTCATGGGGCGCATCTATTCGAGTCTAATCGGCAAGTGTGTAGCACCTCTAGTGGACACACCATGGATCGACCCTTTTCTTTCCACTTGCCTATACTATAACATGACCTTGTGCTCTTGCAAGTGATGTGTGACTAGTTTGAGTGAGTGTGTTTTACTAGGTCCATTATAAATTCAAAATATCTAAGTGTGTTCGAGCCCTAAGGCCGCATCTAATCAAATCCAATTGGTTAGGTGTAACCCAAGGCAAGCAGAAACATACCAAGCTTTCTGGCATCATTTCTTGGGAATAGAGGCGCTCGACCTAGCTAGTTAGTGTAGCTTCACTTTACCTACTACCCTCACCATTTGTATTATTTATTCTTTATTTACTTTTACATACTTTTCTTCTAACTTATCTCTTGTTGCTTGTTTGTGACTTGTGCATGTGACAATCTTGCATGCTTGGACGATGCTTAACTTCTACTGACTTGGTTCCCTTTGATCTTGAGATAGGTAGAAGGAAATGTCAACACCGACACAAGAAACACCAAAAGATTGAAATGGGATACAAGGATGATATACACTAAGAGGAGGAAGATGCTCAACCACCACCAACTGACCTCTCCATGAATACTTCACTCTAGGGAACTACACCGCCCCAATTGTCACCCTTAATGACCAGATTTTGGGTCAACAATATTCCATTCCACCAGCCCTCCTCAGACTCCTTCCCACCTTCTATGGGATGGAGAATGAAAACCCATACCCCCATGTCGGTGCTTTTCTGGAGACATGCTCCATTTTCTGCACTCCTGCAGCGATCGATGATTCCATAAGAATAATCATCTTCCCACTTTCACTGAAGAAGAAAGCTAAGAAGTGATATATGTCAAAGCCAGAACTGGTTACTTTGATGGCAGTGAAGAATGAGTTCTTGAAGAAATTCGACCCCATATAGAAACTGAAACAAATGAGGAGGTGCATCACCTCATTTAATCAAAAGGAGAATGAGTCATTTCACAAGACTTGGGAAGGATTCCAGAAGCTTCTGAGAGATTTCCCCCACCAAGAGGTTCCTATCTGGAAACTTGTGTAGTGCTTCTACACCGAGCTATATAAGCTGAGTTAAATGGTGGTTTATTTCTTTTGTAGTGGAACCTTCATGTCCATGTCCCTGGAAGAGTCATGGACACTCTTTGAGCACCTGGATGAGAATTCCCACAATCGGGCTTCAAGCATGGGAGTGTACAAGTGTCAGTAGTCCCCAACATAGGTTAGAAAACAATGAGTAATGTTGTTACTGAGTTCTATCATATATCGTTATTAATTAAAAAATATGAATGCATTGAGTTTAATTAATAAAGTAAAAATTATTACGAATGTTGAAAGAGTACATCCTCCTCCTCCTCCTCCTCCATCTCTAGTTAGAGATGACACAAATCATCAATTGATGAAGATTCTTGCTAACATGATGAACTTGATGAAGAGCCAAGTTGGAGGTTCTTCTAACCATTCCACGAATTCTATAGAGACTATTTGTGAAGAAGTGCAAGCCTTGCAGTCTTTTAAAAATAGGAACAACCAAGGCCCCATTTTGAACCCCTACACTCCAGAATGGAGGAATCACCCAATTTTTTTGTCCAAGAAACAAGGTGAAGAAGGGAAAGGGAAACTAAGACAACATCAAGGGCTAAGGACAGCTCAAAGTTTGAAGAAAAAGTCATTGGAAGACTATGAAATCTAGATGAAGTAAAGAGGGATGTGTCCTCCCATGGTCAAACAATTATATGCCTCGAGCAAAGGCTTGATCAAATATCTCTTTCACTTTCCCATTGTGAGGAGGGAAGACTCCCTTCCCAACCCATGGCCAACCCAAACAATGATGACGGTTCTATGAGCACTCCTCAAGGTGCCTATGTTCCATCACAAGGGAAAATACCAACTCCACAGCAATATCAAAGACCTCATCATCCATATGCTCCTCCACCACCACAACCCCCTACAACTACCAATACACTCCACCTCTAGCACATTCTTACCAACAACCCCCTCCTCAATATCAATGCCCTCCACAGTAGCCACAACAACTACCTCTACAACAACCTCCACAATAAGCAACTTACATCCTCCAAAATCCTAACCCACCTCACCAAAGGCCACCACCCCACCATCATCCTCAAAAGAACCCCTCCTCCCCATCAGCAAGTGAACATGGTGTCTGTCATATGGGGGATAAGGTTGTTGTAAAATTTATGGGGAAGGAAAGGAAAGTGGCCAATGAGCATGATGGAAAGATACAGCCAGAAAGGTCTTGTGGAGATTCCTCTAGCACCAAAGACACAGTGTAAGACCCCTGACCTGAGTTTTTGGGTAACCTTGTTTGCTTTGGCTTAATCTTGTGCTTAGAATCTTTATAAGGAGTGGGACCCAAAGGGGATCCACTCCATACTAAAAATTTGAAGAATAGAACCTCCAGTCCAAACACACTCAAAAGGTATGATGGATTTGGTGTAAAATTTTCAAATCTTATTAGTGGTATTCAAAACAACCAAATAATAGAAGCAGAAGTAAAATATTGACTATATTTAATTTCTCATAAGGTTACAAAATAACATAATAATCTCCCACAAAGGGTTTGCATGATACAACATAATGATCTAGTAGAGGGAAATCTAAACCATAACAACTTTGTCTCCGAGCTTTAACTCCTTAAGCTAGATACATATGTTTATGCCATGTCCCCCATGTCCTTCACCTAGGGTTGGAAGCACACCCCAGTAAGAAGAGAAGAAAAAGAAACATCAGCAAAGGTTGGTATGTGCATACTAAAAAGGAAATTGAGCAATTTATAAAGAATAAAGGACATAAAAATACAAGGATTCCTATAGAAAAGTAAAGGAATGTCCAATCAGGCATAAAAGAAAAGAATCTCAATAAAAGAGACAAATAACTGCAAAGTTTAACAATAAAGCATCCATGTGTTTCACCTATGACAATACTAGACAGTATAAACATGTAGGTAGGAAATAACACATCTACCAAAAATACGAGATGAGCGGGAATTGTATACATCTGCTCTAAATATGGAGTGGGTAGGAATTGTATACATCCACCCGAGCAGGACTATTACAAATTTTCTCAAAATAACTTCATATGTAGGAATTATCACCTCTACGCTTATATGTGGGAATGTTCACATTCACATAAAATAACATGTAAAATTATACTAGAAGTCACCACATGATGCATAACAAAAAGAATAAGCAATAATAAAAGAGAATAACAAAGATGAGAACATTCAAAAAAATACAATAAGTGGTATCTCATGATCCTAATCAACATCCACCAAAAAAAGTGGGAAAAAGAACATACAAAACCATAGAGTGTTCTAGCATGAACAATGTATAAGAAAGAGTCCAAGATAATGTCAAATATGATCATAAGATCACTAACCATATAAGATACTTCACACGAAGCATATTTTCCAAAAGAACAAGATATAGTGTAGTTTAATGTCCATAGGACCAAGAAAATGATAAAGATAGGTTATTTCTCAATATAGAAGAATAGGAGATGCAAACATACCTCTATACAGAGTCTAATAGACCAAAGTCACTTCTAGATCCAAATCTAGGTCTTCAAAGCACCTATTATCATGTATGTGAAATTAGGGTTAGAATTACATTGATTATTCACAACCCTAAAATTGCCTTTTTAATATTAGTGAATTAGGCTATCAAAACCACACCATGTTTTATCTTATCTTTTTCTGAGTTCAAAACATATTTTATTATATTTTTCGGCCATTTAGATATTTAGTTACAAATTTTGCAAGTTGTTTCCTATTTAGATTAATCCAATAAAATAACATATTTTCAATATTGGATTTAGGTGACAAAACCAACACCATAAGATAGCTCCTATTTTTCTGAATCTAATGACTACTTTTTTGTAACTTTGGGATAAGTAGATAATTAGTTATGAATTTTCCAAAACCGGCCAAGTAGAAATTTCCACATCAGCATTAATCATCGAGAGAGAGAGAGTAGGGATGATTGGTGACTTGGCCCACTAGGAGGTAGCCAAATCACCAAGTCAATGCCTCATCAAGCCCACGTGACTTCAATTGGGGCGCAAAACAAAAGATCTAATGACTGAAATACTCCTCCGTGTGGACAGAGAGAAAAGAAGGAGAAGTGTGAGGACAAACTGGTAAAAGCATGAAGGGGATTGGCCCCTAGCTCAATTACAGCCATGGTGTTGAGGAGCTTAGCTCCAAATTAGGCAATTTCACAAATCACGACCAAACTCAAAATTGAAGGTACTGAAAGAAAGCTAAGACCAAACTGAACTCAACCATACTTGTAATTTGGTCGAAGGTTGTGAGGAGAGAGAACAACATGCATCGCAAGCTTGGATTTGAAGAATGTGATCATGATGGTTGTGCGAGAAGTCTATGATCAAATTGAAGTGAGCAAACGATTGCACAAGAGTCGAGGATGCATGGTTTTCCACTATCTATAGATGGGGAGGTGAGAATCAGAGAGTGGATGGGTCGGTTGAAGGTCTTGAGATGCAAGAATTAGGGGTTTCCTATTTCTCAACCAAAAGAGCCAAGTAAGGGATGAATGGGTGCGGATTCCTATTTGGAATCTAATGGTGAAAGAAACAATCGATTTCGTTGAGTGATGACTGAGAAAAGGGGATTTGAACAATCAAAAACCATGGAAGCATTGTAGCAACCCGATCGCGTGAGGAAGATGACCCGAGGGCCATTGGATTTAAAAATTTAATAGTCCACAAGGCTCGTGCATAAAAACTAAAATAAAATCGGCCATGTGATGATAAATGGAATCCTAAATCAAATTGGAACAAAGTGTGAATGCATTTATTCCTCTTTTTCTCTTTCATCTTTTGAGGTGCAAATAAACTCCAAATTAGGTGAAATTTTGCACATAGGCTAATTAAGTCATTTAGATTCTAATTATGAAACTAGATTTGTCTTTTAAGAACTTTGAATTTGTAAAATAAATCAAATATTGTTTTCTCTTTCCTCATGCATTATGACTTTAAGATTCTCCAAATTTCATGAAACTTTTACCACAAGTCATATTTAATGTGTTGGAGATGAATTTACTATCAATTTTTGATGTTGGATTTGTATGTACATTTATTTAAAATTTTGAAGGTTCTACACACTTTCTCTCTCCTAATTTCATCTTTTAATCAAACATCTTCCAAATTGGATGAAAATTCATCCAAAGGCTATTTTTATTATGTATATTACGAATCTAGATTATTTTCCTCTTTTGGAGTCATTTATTATTTTATTTGATATTTTGCAACTTAGATCTTCTCTTTCCAAATTGAATTAAATTAATTATTATTATGTGAATAATGTGAAACTTGACTCTCAAGGCAAGTGGAACCTAAGGAACATGATTCTTAACTTAGATTCCACTTTTTGATATTTCTTTTTATGGATTATATCATAACTAAATATTTGTGGCCATTATTATCGCATTATTTCATTATTATCACTACTACTCAACCAATTATGTTCCATAACTTAATATTACCACCAAAAGAGTTGGGTATGATTATTTTGCATAAATTCTAATGTGTTCTTTTTTATCTCTTATGACATATTTTATATTTCCATTATTGGCCCAAGCATAATGTGAAAACATTAAGGTGATATATGCATGCATTAGCTCTTTAGGGATAAACTAAACATCTTTTAGGTCTAACTTCAACCTTATTTGGCTAAGTCCAAAAGGTCAAAGTTCTAGGGTAGGTTCTAAGATCTGATATGTTACAACCTTGATCAAATCCTTTGATATGTAATTAGGGCTTGTGGGGAGCTTAAGTTTCAAGTTTGAGCTTGTTTGGATGATGTGTGTGCTTTCTGTGCTAGTTTTGGTGCAAATTGTAATTTACCCAATGAAGGGGGTTAATGTGCAATTTACCACCTCTAGAGTATTCATTCTCTTCTTTGACATCATCTAGAGGAGATAGAAATAGTAGGGTACCTTATTTGATCTCTGGTTGAGGAGTTGACACCATAAGGGTGATTAGGGTTTCCATGCATGTTGGATGTCTCAACCCATGAAGTATGTTGGGTTGTCTCGACCATGGATCACAACCTAGGTCTATTTTTTAGGGTGTAATGGTTTAGACACATCATCTAGAGTGTAGGGTTGTGACCTATATAGTCTAGGGTGGTTTTGGGTTGAGATGGATGACCTAGCATGTGTTGTCTCGATCTAGGGTTAATGGTGGTACCTTGTCTCGACCAAGATAGTGGTGTTGTGACCATGGGAGGTGCACCCTAGGATGGTCATGACCGTGACCATGGGGGATGACAAGATGGTCTAGACACTAGCTAGAGTGTATCACCATGTATTGCATGTCATGTTTAAGTGGTTTCATGTGGGTGCATGTTGGTCTTTTGTGATGATAAGTATCCTTTGGGTTCCATAGTATGTTGACACCTCATCCCTTGCTCTCTCTCTCATACTTCATCTATATAACCCCTTAACTTCCCTTGTTTGCAAACCTTTTCAGACATCTATCTTCTCCCTCCTTCTTTGCTTGTTCTTGGTTCTTGGTGGAGCAAGGAGGTTCGTCCTTGGGTCTTGGGGGATCTATCTCCTCT
Organism: Alisma plantago-aquatica; assembly: GCA_963693085.1. NCBI lineage: Eukaryota > Viridiplantae > Streptophyta > Magnoliopsida > Alismatales > Alismataceae > Alisma > Alisma plantago-aquatica. The sequence continues at coordinate 355,170,789 of OY856410.1, read as the reverse complement.
TGCATGTGGTGGTGGTGGTGATCCGAGCTCATCTTCCATCCTTGGTAAGTGTCTGTCTTCTCGATTGATGTTTCTTTTGATCTCCTACCTTCATATTCCTCTCTTTTCTCATCCCTAGACCACAGTTCTTCTATGGTGCTCGTTTGTGAAAGAAAATCCTCATCACAAGGGTCATACACCATGTCTTGACAAGGTAGACCCAAGTGTGAAGAGGATTTCTCCTCTCTTCCTTCCTTTCTTCTTTGGTTCGGCCAAGAGCTTCTTTTCTTCTTTCCTTGGGCTATCTTTGACCTTGGTATATTCTTGTTCTTAAGGTGCTCTTGTGGCTGAGTGTGGATCTTTTAGTGAAGCTTCTTCAACCCTTGGAATGTGTGCTTGGATCTCTTGATCTTGGAGTTTGGAGCTCTTGGTGGTGATCATCTTAAGGTGGGTTATATAACTCTTTGCTCTCTCTATTACTACACTTTTTATACATGCAATTTTTTTTATTCTCTCTTTAAAATATTCCCCAAACATGAAATTAGATTATGATAATCTCTAGAACTTGTTTAGTGGTGATTATCTTGCTTAGTTTGGATGAAGACCGAAACCCTAATTTCAAATACTCAATTTTGATGATTGTGGTGTTATGATGATATTCCTCTATCCTTTTAACCTTATTTTTTCTCACACGCATGATGTTCGCATACTTAGATGTTAAGGGAACTTTAGGTTCTTTTTTGGATACCTTACTCATGGTTTCCTCTCTTTTAGATGAGATCCTTCTATGTGATATCATGATGTATGACTTACGGTTTATGGTGATCATTTTGCATGAGCCTTTGCTTCGTGATGATCATGGTTTTCCCTTTGTCTTGTTTCTATTTTGAGACCCTAATATCATCCCTTAGGATGGTCGAGCCACCTACCCCATGTTGATCGTGACCATAGTTAATTTTGAGCAAGATGTTTTCCTTTTGATGTGTTGTAACTAGTGTTGACGGAGGACGCGACACTTGAGGATTGATGGTCATGTTGACACCTATTTGGTTAGGTGGTTGCCTTAGTTATTGGGACTTGACCCTGCCTTAGTGTTGTTCATGAAAAACACCTTGAGAGAGGTCGATACATGGTGCTTGGTCGCAACATGATGTTAGATTGAGGTCAAGACATTTGTTGGTCGAGACACCCTTTGGTCGAAATGTTTGAGGTGGTTAGAAACCTTAATCCTAGATGTTGCGGGCGTGACATGATCCAGGTGGTATAGGTCGCGACCTAATGGTGTGATTGGTCGAGACACATAGGTGTCATAGACATGACATGGACTTGGTTGAATGGTCACAACCTAGTTTCTTATGTGGTCAACAAATGGTGATGGTAGGTGATTGAGAGGTATAGGCTTGGGCACCTACTGATACTTTTGTATGAGTGATACATAAGCCATGTATAGTGATGTTTGGAATAATGCATAATCAACTCTAATGATGTTCCTCAAACCTAATACACTCCAAGATACGGGGAGGTGGTGTACCTAGGGTTGGGTGGTTGGTTGTGACTTCAAAACCCTAATCGGCTATGAATGGGAAATCCTAACCCTAATAATGAGTATGGCGACGTGATTACTTCTCTTTCTTGGAATGGTTTTTATATTATGATGATATCTATCTCTTGTTGTAAACCTCTAACCCTACATGTTGAATACATGCCACTACTTGGGTATGCTATGGTGATGGTTATGAATAATTGAGGCATGTGGAGATAATGATGTGACATGTGGATTTAGATGTTCCTCTCTCTTGTTTATCAATTTCTAACCATACATGGGATATTGATAACACCCAAATTCAGGCATTTATGCTAAACATTTATTTATGGTTTGGTGTCATTATATCCTTATTACGCCCAAAATAACCCTAGACTCTTATCTTTTAGTAATTTATATCTTTTCATAGATAAAGTTGCTCAACTAGATAATTTTGGGACTTGCAGGCACCGAACCTGAAAAAAAAATCAATTCTCCCAGATTTCTCCCCAACACATAGTTTTTGCATTATCTAGACTTCCATCTGTCATGACCGCTACACCTGACGTGACTGAGATGCCCGATACGGTCGTGTCAGCTAGTTGCACCTACCTCGACTATGGCACCTGCCTCGACCGTGATGTCTGCCTTGATTGTGGCACTTGTCACGAGTGCAATACCTATCACGACCATGACACATGTTTCTCCCATGACACATATCATGACTAATACTCTTGGCATGATCGTGCCGAGCCTGGCACGGCCATGTAGAGGAAAAGGGTCAACTGCACCTGCCTTAACCGTGGCACCTGCCTCGACGATGACGTATGCCTCGACCACCCAAATTCAGGTAATTATGTTAGGCATTTATTTATGGTTTTGTGTCATTATAGCCTTAATATGCCCAAAATAACCCTAGACTCTTATCTTTTATTAATTTATATCTTTTCATAGATAAAGTTGGTCAACTAGCCAATTTTGGGACTTGTAGGCACCGAACTTGAAAAGAGATCTATTCTCTAAGATTTCTCCCCAACACATGGTTTTTACAGTAGATAGGCTTCCATCTGTCGCAACTGTGACACCTCACGTGACCGAGATGCCTGGCACAGCCGTGATGAGGAAAAGGGTCAGTTGTACCTACCTCGACCGTAGCACCTGCCTTGACTGTGACACCTGTCGTGACCGCGACACCTATTTCACCCACGACACATATTGCGACGGGTACTCTTTGCCCGAATGAGCCCAACACGACCTTATAGAGGAAAAGGGTCAGGTGCACCTGTCTCGACTGTGGCACATGCCTCAACTGTGATGTCTTCCTTGACCGCAACGTCTTCCCTGACCACTACAAACATCTCAACCGTGACATCTGTTTGATCGTGACCCCTGATACGATCGTGTCGAGCCCAGCACGACCGTGCCGAGACAAGTGTAGTTACTGGGATAGGTCCCACCACCACTCATTACATACACTCTGCCTTCACCTATAAATACCCACCCCTTGTTACCTAGAGAGGGGTTTTGAAGATTGGAAGGTCTCGTTCTACAGTTCAGAACCATTTTAGTTCCCACATCCCCGTGGGAGAGTTCTGAGGTCTGAAAAGATTGAAGTGCTCATCCTACATCCATTCCTCTAGTTTGCTTCCATCCACTGTCATTTTCCAACACCATTCACCCATATCCTACCATTCTCAGCCATATTACACCTCCATACACCTGCCAACTATTGTTTGGGGTGGAATCAAAGATAAAGGAGGCCAAGGAGACCAGAAGACCAAGGAGGATGACCCAAAGATGAGATCTAGCCTATACGGAGGCTAAAGAGCGAGAGCCACCTATCCTCTATAGGCTAAATCTCTACTTCTCCTCCTTTCTTCTACTGTTCTCTTTAGTTTCTATACAAATGATGTTCTTCCATCTTTGGTCAGTACCAACTATGCTTGTTAGTTGAGCTCCTTCTTGGTTATGTAGCCCGTTTTGGGCATGTTTATGTACTTCTACCTTAAGCAAGTAGTTTCTTTTTTTTTGCTCAGTAAGTGCCTTCCTCTTTATTATATAACCAAACAGCATTTATGTACAAGTAAGGTTTATAAGAAAACTACAAACCACCTATACATCCGATCTACAAAAGAAAACACAACTCAATCATATAGGGAAACTAGATCCTTGATCCTGTTCCAGCATTTGTTACTATCAGAAGAACGATTTCTGAACATTCTGCAGTTTCTCTCTTTCCAAATGATGAAGAGAGTTGACAAACAAAACATATGTTGTTTCTTTGACCTTGACCTCAAATAGTCTTTAGGACATCCAGGAGCCTTTTCAATGTACCCATTGTTAACTCCCATCTTCCATATTATAGCAGTTAAGTTGCATTTGAAAAAAAGATGAATAATACTTTCATAATCCTTCTCACACAGAATACACCAGGAAGCTAACTGGAATCCCATCTTCTTAAGATAATCCGGCGTAGGTAGTTTAGCTAAGAAGATTTTCCACACATTAATGATCAAAGCTCTGGGATGGTCAAACATCTTGATCCAACTTGCCCAATCAGATTTAGTTCTAGTTCCTCTGAGAATGTTCCAAGCATCTTTAATTTAGTTCTAGTTCCTCTGAGATCACCTTGAATTATCCTTTGAGAAGCAAGTAGTTTCATTCTAGATCTAGTACATTTTCTATTATATCTTCTCTTTTAGGTTGTGATTTCTAGTTTGGTTGATCTCTTTCTTGCTTGAACTTCTATTTCTATCTATATCAAGAGATTCATCATAAGAATAGATAAGAGAAGGTAGTTTGGATTAGAATCTAAAAGGAGGATAATTCAAGGTGATCTGTGCAGTATCATAGACCTAGGCATGGTCATGCCCAGCCCGGCACAGTCGGGCCCACTACCTGGTTCTGCCCAGATCATACATGTTTCTAGCATCTCAGAATATTCTAGACCTGAGAGGTATCTAGAATATCCTAGGGTGTTGATTTGTTGTCCTTGAGAGACGTTTCACATCATTGATGAGTTTTAGTCACATTGCGTGAAAGTGAGTGGGATGACCCCATAGGAACAGATACCATCGTATGTACTATGCTTGGGTGTAGGTTTCTTGTTGGGGTGTTTGAGGGTTGTCTATGCCCGAGAATGGGTGCATAGACTGCCCAACTTGTGGTTACATAGCCAGGAACTCCTTCTCTCTGATTAGTAGAATCTGACAGACTCTATTTTGTTTTCTTTACTTTGTTTTGTTTTATTTTGTGACATTTTACTAGACTAGTTCTAGTTCCATACTTTTATTGACTATTGGTTTGGCTTAACTGACTTAAGAGTGAGATCTTAAGCATCCTAAATGTCCCCACGTCCCTGTGTTCAACCCCACATATCTACTTTGACTATGTAATAAACTTGTGGGAGTCTTTGAAGGTTTCAGATTATAAATTTAAAGTTCATTCCTTCTGAGTCTGCCTCCTTTCGGACACGTGATTCTGGACCTATAAACTTTTGGCACCATTTTCGGGGACTTGGTTTTCCACATTTACACACCCAAATATTTTATTCTGTCATCCATAAGCATGTATATATATGCATAGTTCCTCTTTTGTTTTACACGTGCTTGTTCATATATACTAAATAGTTTTTCTTTTTCTTATACATATTTTCAGCCATGGATCTTGCATCCACAAGACATGTTATCTTATCCACCTGTCCTCCCTAATTTTTTCACAATACCAACTGTTGGAAAATACTTGAAAGTCGTGTTCTCCAACTAGTCGAGTTGTATTCACCCCCACCGTCATTGTTACCAGATGTTTTAGAAAAGGAGATGGCCAATCAGCCCTCGAACTCAGCAATGACATGGGATCAAGAATAGATTAGAGAAGCGGAGCTAGTCAAAGAAAGTATCAATGTGCTCGCCTCCTCCTTAGCTCCTCATCTCTAAGAAAAAGATGATCTTTTCCAGTAGCTACTAGAAAAGCATGATCATTGGCTCCAAGTAGCCACTGTTATCGCAAACCGTAGTACAAGTCTACTTCAAACTATTGAACAAGGATTCATCCAAGTGCATCAGTATGATACAGTGGATTCCCAACATAAGTGTATGGTATAATTGATGGATCTTGAAACCATTGTTGCTCAAGTACAACAGCTTCATGATAAGGATGTTGAAAAAGGTAGGAGACTTCATGAGCTCATCAATTTGGTTACCATCCAATTGCAAATTCCATCACACGATCATGAAGATTACAATCATCAAAACCACTCCATTGGGCCTAAAGTGGAGTTTTCCCTACCATCCTATTCAGATTATCAAGTGGATTCATTGAGATTTTTTCATGAAGGACCACCAATCTAGGGGAACCCTTCATTTTATCCAGATGCTTTAGTTGGTCAACCAATGGAATCTACAAGCCACGTGCATGAATGGTTTTATGATGATGATGACTTTTATCCTCCTCAGGGCAACCAAGAGACCTCACAGCTTGAAGATCAGCTTGAGGAACCTGAATTAGACATTGATCCATACCAGAGTGATACCTCTCAAATTGATACATGTAACTTCACTTTGAGAAGTACGTCAATCATGGTTTTGAACCATTTGTTCGATGAGGATGACAACAAAAGCTGCTCAAATTGGAGCAGTAATTATATTGACAACGATGAGCTGGAGCAACACGAGATGGCATGCACTACCATTCCCTTACAAGGCTTGGTAGACATTGACGGAGCAGGATGGAAAATCCACTACAACATGTTTGTTGAGCATGAAGATACCCCAAACCGCATAGAAGGTGACAAGCTTGGGGTTGTAGAACTACAAATAGATTCAATTGGAAATACTTCTTATTCAGAATATGATTGGATGACTCATACTATATATAAAAATTTATCTGAGCATCCAATCTCAAGTTTAGAGGTGGAGAGAGAAGCAAGGAGTCATTTAGAAAACTTTCCACCTCTCCCCTCCATCTCATCATGTGTCGACATCCCAAAGGCCTTTCTATTCAGATTCACACATTGATGGGTACCTTGAGGATGTTATGCCGAAGAATTCACTTCAGTGCAGTTCAAGTCAATCCTAACATAGAGATGACTTCACAGTCATCAAATTTTATTCCTCTTCTTCAGACTCAAAAGGTCCCACATATCCACCTATTCTACTCCTATCATGTTGCGGAGCCCATTGGCAAGACACAAGTGACACAGGTCCCAAAACTTAGGATTTGGGATCCCAGTGTCGATATCGTGGGGTAGCCACCCCCTTTCTCCTACCCTTTGCTTTCCTCTTTTTGTAAAATAAATTTTTATTTTCATGTTCTTTCTTAGATAGTTTCTTTCCTCTAACTGCTCTTATATATCCTTGCATACATGCATCATACTAGGACTTTAATAAATGTCTTTCTTGAACATCCATGCATTCCTTTCCTACTATCTCAAGTTCACAGATTGCTCGAGGATGAGAAAAGTTTTAAGCTTGGGGTGGTAGGCATTTTGCCCTTCTGTCTCTTCATTCTTCATGCATGCATGTTTACATCCTGCATTTAGGCATAAATTTTGAAATTTTTGTACGCTTTAGCCTAGCTTTGCTACTTTGTAGGAATTTGTTTCGTAATTTGTATCTTTGCACTTAAGATTATGCAATGCAAATCTTAGAACTAAATGCTTATCTTTATTCCTAAATGCAAATCATCTTAAACTTTTTGATCTTTTTCTTGACTTGCTCATTGACTCTTTCCTTAAGGTTGGTAATAAATCTAAGGTTATGCACCTTTTTCATAGATTAAAACATTATTCCCTTGATCTATATTGTGAATGACAAATCCAAGATATAGGACTATTGGAAAAGAGCTAGAGTGTGATCAAAGACTCCTAGATATGATTTCACTTAATTGCCTATACTCTAAGAATCCTTGAATCATAATTACTACTTTTTGCACATGTATCAAGTGAATAGTGATGAGCTTTGAGATATAATCAGGTTGAAGTGTTTCCCTTGATGGACTACGCACTCTCTCACCCTAGATTAGTCAAAAAGATGAGAAATTACAAATTTGCAAAAGAGGCTTGGCCGCCCATAAAATCCAAAAATTATCAAAATAGTTCTCATCCAGGCCTATAAATTAGAATGTAGAGAATAAAAGTATGAGTGTGAATAAATGAGTGTTGTTTTATCTTTTTAGAGAGTTAAGGATGGTGCCTAGCCAGTGTATGACTGCGCTCATAAATGTGGATATGTCGTGCCTGGTAGTACCACCCCAAAGGCTCATGAGAGAGTCACTAGGAACCCCTAGGAGACCGACGAGATCATCCCAGTAGCAGGGTTGGTTCGAGCATAGTACGAGGAATTCGTCTCACTATCAGGGCCAACTGGCTCAAACTGTAGGGATTGTTGCTTGTTACATGGACCAACCTGACGCAGATCGGGATCCTCAAAAGTCATTAGAGTCTTTTTCCTATTATTGCTTCTTAGGACCTGAATAAGTGGGAGGTGTGTTGTTCTCAATTGGTCTACATGAATACATGATGATGGCTCATTGCTCATCACCCGATTGATCACCTATGTGACAATGCTTTTACGTTGTATAATTATAATTCAAACCCTCATGAGTATCGACAGGTTGCAATGAATTCGCTTAATCTTGCCTGGACATTCTTTAATCTTACTTTAGTAGGATTGTGCTCAATTGGTGAGGGTTTCGTCTGAAAATGACATGGGTTAGGAGAATTAATGTTTTAAACTATTTTTTCTTAACCTTAGTATTTATCGCCTTGCTTAATTTAGATCTTATCTTTTTTTTCTTTGAGCACAGTCTTGCTTGAGGACAAGCAAAGGTTTAAGCTTGAGGTGGTTGATAACACCCAAATTTAGGCATTTATGCTAAGCATTTATTTATGGTTTGGTGTCATTATAGCCTTAATATGCCCAAAATAACTCTAGACTCTTATCTTTTAGTAATCTATATCTTTTCATAGATAATTTGCTCAACCAGCCAATTTTGGGACTTGCAAACATCGAACCTGAAAAGACATCTATTCTCCAATATTTCTCCCCAACACGTGGTTTTTGCAACAGCTAGGCTTCCATCTATCATGATTGTGACACCTAACATGACCGAGATGTCTGGCATGGTCGTGCCGAGCCTGACACATTTGTGCCAATGAAAAGGGTCAGTTGCACCTACCTCGACTGTGACACCTGCCTCAACCGTGACATCTACCTCGACCGTGGAGCCTTTCACGACTGTGACACCTATTTTGCCCGCAACTCATATCACAATCAGTACCCTTGGCACGACCAAAGCCTGGTATGGTCGTACAAAGGAAAAGGGTCAGTTGCACCTACCTTGACCACGACATCTTCCTCGACCATGAAGCCTGCCCCAATTGCTACAAACATCTCGATCGCGACATCTATTTGACAGTGACCCCCGGCACGACCGTGTCGAGACAAGTGTAGCGACCAGAATAGGTGACGCGTCCACTCATTACATACACTCTACCTTCACCTATAAATACCCACCCCTCGCTACCTGGAGAGGGGTTCCAAAGATTGGAAGGTCCCACTATGTGGTTCTGACCTATTTTTGTTCCCAGAGCCCCATGGTAGAGTTTTGAGGTCTGAAAATACCGAAGTGCTCATCCTACACCCATCCCTCCAGTTTGCTTCCATCCACCATCATTTTCCACCACCATTCACCCATATCCTACCATTCTCAGCCATCTTCCACCTCCATACACTTGTCAAGCTACTATTTAGAGCAGAATCAAAGAGAAAGGAGGCCAAGGAGTCTAGAAGACAACCCAAAGATGAGATTCATCCTATACGGAAGCTAAGGAGCAAGAGCCACCTCTTCACTACGGGCTAAATCTCTTCTTCTCCTCCTTTCTTCTACTATTTTCTTTAGTTTCTGTACAAATGATGTTCTTCCATCTCTGTTTGGTGCCAACTATACTTGTCCATGGCTAGTTGACCTCCTTCTTGACTATGTAGCCCGTTTTGGTCATGTTTATGTACTTTTGCCTTAAGCAAGTAGTTCCATTCCAGATCTAGTATGTTTTTTGTTCTATCTTCTCTTTTTGGTTGTGATTGCTAGTTTGGTTGATCTCTTTCTTGCATGAACTTCTATTTTTACCTATATCGAGAGATTTGTCATGGGAATTGATAAGAGAAGGTAGTTTGGATCAAAATCTGAAAGGAGGACCGCTCAAGGTGATCTGTACAGAACCATAGACTTGGGCATGGTCGTGCCCATCCCAACATGGTCGGGCCAACTACCTTGTTCTGCCCGCATCACACATGTTCCTAGCATCTCAGAATATTCTAGACCTGAGAGGGTATCTAGAATATTCTAGGGTGTTGATTCGTCATCCTCGAGAGAGGTTTCACATCATTGATGGGTTTTATTCATGTTGTCCAAAAGCAAGTGGGACCATAGTACATACTATGTTTGGGTGTAGGTTTCTTACTGGGGTGTTCAAGGGTTGTCTATGCCCGAGAATGGGTGCATAGACTACCCAACTTGTGATTACATAGCCAAGAACTCCTCTCTAATTAGTATAATCTGACCGACTCTATTTTGTTTTCTTTACTTTTTTGTTTTATTTTGTGACATTTTGCTAGACTAGTTCTAGTTCCGTACTTTTATTGACTATGGTTTGGCTTAACTGACTTAAGAGCTAGATCTTAAGTGTCCTAAATGTCCCCACGTCCCTGTATTTGACCCCGTAATAAAGTTATGGGGGTCCTTGAAAGTTTTGGGTTATAAATCTAAAGTTAAATCCTTCTGATTCTTCCTCCATTCAGACATGTGATTTTAGACCTATCAGATATGAATTTAAATATCATAGCTAGTGCATGATATGACTAAGAGATTGATATCCCATAGTGATGTGACATTAGTGATATCATGGAGTGGATGTGCAACAATAATGATGGTCTTGTGAATGGCAATGTACATGTGTTATGTGGTGATAATGTGGCAAGCTCACTCCTTATATGTCTTATATATTTGAAAGTTGTACCATGCCTTATCTATGTAGTGCTTGTTATGGTTTTGTACGTTGTAACTTGATTGATGCTAATAGGCACTTTATTGGAACAACTAAGAGACGGCCATGTGTGAGCCAATCTCATTGTGATATATGGAACGGCCTTGTGTGAACCACTCTCATTGTGATATATGGAACGTCCATGCGTGAGTCAGTTTCCTTGATATGGATGGACATGCATGAACCACTCTTTTTTGGAATGGTCATGTGTGAGATGATTCCCTTATGATATATGGATGGCCATGTGTGAGCCACTCCTTTTTGGGATGGCCATGCATGAGTTGCTTGGGATATATGGACGGACATGCGTGAGCCGATCCATCTATTGATTATATGTCACTTATACAAGTTGACTAATAAGACACTATAGTGTTACTCTCATGCTAGCTAGGAGGTGTTAGAATGGTCATGGAATCTAGCTCTTCCATTGACCATGTGTGGAACCAATATGGATTTAGTAGTGGTACTTTGTAAGATCAAATACAAAATTATTGGATGAGTCATTGTTTACTTTTGTGTAGTTTGGTTGGTAGAAAATATATGTGTTCTTCATATTCCTCTTTAGCTATAAAATGTCCTACTGATCTGTAATAACTACCTGATCTGCTTAGATGATAATAACTGCCCTTCTTACATTAGTAATTGAATCTTCTTAACATAGTTGTAGCTTTACTTCTGTTCTTTAGTTTCCTTACATGTGCTTTAATAGTGTCAGTAGAGAGTTATATCTCTCTCTAGGACATTTGGTCTCACCCTGTGGGTTTCCACATCTATTAGGTGGTCATGCAAGATGTGGTGGTGATTGTGCATCTGAAAAGGAGGAGCAGCAAGATCAGTAGATGATAAGGTTGAGTTTGGTGCTTGTTGGTCTTTTGGTGTTTGAATCCTAGAGTCATCCTTGTACACTCAAGTCTTTGGGATAGTTGAGTGTGTTTTGTGGTTGTTCTATCGAATGAGTTTTTAGTTTATGCACCCTTGTTGTATATAGTTGGCTGATATATATGTATGTGCAAGTGAAACAGATATCGTGTGTAATAGGTATGTCTATGGAACATGTTGTAAGCATGACATTTTATGAGCTATATGATAAAGATGCCAGGTTATGGAACTTTATGTAACAAGTTTTCTAATGATGGTTCCTTATGCAATCGGTTTTAATTTTTAGTGTTTTTCAGTAATCCACTTGTATAGTATTTTTTCCACATTTGGTTTTGAGTAATCTCATGGTTTGTGGTGAGGGGTGTCACACTCAGATGTACTGCAATTTCATGAGCATGCTAAGGGCACGGGGAACTCTGATTTCTCCCCATCCCATGATGACATAACACGTGTTGTCCCCCCTTCTGTTGAATTGATGAGAGAGAATATTATGTTGAGGGGCACCTTTCTTGGACAGTGGTTGATGATGTGGCATCCTGTGGTGATGCTAGGGTTCCTAGTGCTTTGCTTAGTGGAGCATAGTGTCAACCATGTGATCTTGGCTGAGTGTTTTGACCATGTTGGTGTCTTGTGTGTGTCTCAACCTATACACCTTATTTGGGGTGATGTTTGTTTTGTCCCTTAGTGTGTCTCGACCACAACATGGTGTGGGTGAGCTTAGTGGTTGATACCCCACCTAGGTTGTATCACCATATGTTGCATGCAAGTGTTTAGTGGTTGCATGGCTATTTTCTTGGTGGACAAGTGTCCTTTTGGTGCTCTCTTGTGTTGACACCTCATACCCACCTTATCTCTCTCCTCCCTTGAGTATATAACCTCTCTCTTCTTCATGTAAGCAATCCTTTTACTCTATTTCTTTCTCCTTCCTTGCTTGGCCGATCTTGGAGCTTGGTGGATCTATAGGGTGTCGATCAAGGTGCTTTGGTGGCTGATCAACCTTGCATGTGGTGCTTTTAGGCTTGATTATCTCCCTTGTGGTGATCTTCTTCCTTGGTAAGTGGGTTTGAACCCTTGATCTCATTTTCCTTTACAACCTATATTCTTCTTCCTTCCTTCTCAGCCATGAGACTATGGTCCTACCCTGGTGGTCATCTTGAGAGAAACTTCTCCTCACTGGTGTTGGAGACTATGTTTTGACATGGTGTACTCAAGTGAGAGAATTTTTTCTTCTCTTTACCTTTTTTTCTTCTTTGGTTTAGCCTAGAGCTTTTCACCTCTTTATTGATCTATCCTTTGATCATGGTGTTCCTCTCTTTGGAGGTGACCTTTTGGATGAAGTGTTGATCTTGGTTGGAGCTTCTTTTCCTCTCTTAGAGCTCGAGATCTTGGATCTTGGTTCTATAAAAACATTATGCTAATGTGTTAGATAATGTTATCTTGATTTAGGGTTTAAGACTTTGTAGTATTCTCATGTAGATTTCTCTCTTTCTTAACCCTAATTTCATATACCCGATTTGTCAAGTGATAGTTGAGGTGATGTTCATACATGCAACATGATTCTTGGTTTTATCACCAAGTTATAGTTAGGCCCTTATGGTTTCTTGAGGTCTTGAGTTAGTTTCTTCTTGAGGTTGAAGCTTGGTCTTCTTTATCCTAGTTTATTTTCTTGATGGATCATGTTGGAAATCGGTTTTAGGGTTATGACGTTCATCTTGTGTGGATCTTTCCCCTTCTTGATGGTGCTTAGTATCTTGACATTTACATCTATTTCGATCATGGTTTATCCTTGTTTTGAGGATGGGAATGTGTCTTTGTGATAGCTTGACCTTAGTGGTTGCTACACCTTTATTTTAGTTTTGGTTGACACACTTTGACCTTAGGTAATGGTCATGATGCTTAGTTTTGTTTTGATCAAAGAACATCGCCTTTGTGTCTTGGGTCATTACACTCTAGTGTTATGAGGGTTGTGTGCTTGTTTTGGGTTAGTTTGGTTAAGACTTTCCTTTTTATTTCAGTCGAGACACTTGTTTTCATAGTTGGCCGAGACCCACGTATGGGTAATGGGTTGAGACGCATGTTTGTCTAGGTGGGTCGTAACACCTGGTCGATGCACATACATGATACATTGTCTCTACATAAGTATAACATAGTGAGATGGTTACATGTGTACATGTAAAAGATGTTGATACTTGGTGGTCTTGGTATAATAGTTTACATGTGATTAAGTAATGATGCTCAATCATGATTTGTCCCAAGAAAGTGGGAGATGACATAACTAGGGTTTGGTGATTGAATCATGATATGAAACCCTAATTGGTTGTGTGTGTGAAACCCTAACCCTAATTCTAAGGTGTGCTATGTGTGTTTAGCTTGTTTGCATAAATAGCATGTGATTGTACTTTATCTCTCCTATTTGTATGAATCTAACCGTGCAAGTGAAAATGAATAACACAGCTTGTGATTGCTATTGTGATGGTTATGAATGGTACGATTCTTATCAAGGCTACACACTATCCAACTAAAGGTGGCTAGATACAACCCTAAGGGAAAACACACGTGTGGATCTTTCAAAGTTTATAAAAACCCTAACAAGAGTCGATCACAACACCAAATAGGTCACCCACAAGCACATGGGGTACTATTATAGTATAGGTGAAAGGAAAGAGTAGGGGTCGATCCTCTGGGATAGAGGGGGCACTAGATCTAGGTTAGCATTAGCTATGTTCTTAATGTGGAGACTAGGGTTGAAGGGTTTAAAAGGGTTTTTTTGGTTGTTATACTAAGTGAACAAGCAAGTAAAGGCAATATGAAATCTAAGATATCACAAACCCTAAATTATCCTCAAGGAACAAGATTAAAAAACTAGCCAAATAAGAGCAAAGGTTAACTATACTACACTAGTAGAGAAATTAGCAACTAAAATCTAAGTTAATCACTAGAGAGAGCAAAAACCTAAGTTAACTCTAAAGAACAAGATTAAGAAATTAACTAGATTGAGAAAAAGCAACTAAACTATATTAGTTTCCGCCTTGATTTACCACCCTCTCGGGCATTCGGCCTCTTCCACGGGCGTGGGGGGGAATATTTTTCAACTAAACTATATTAGCATGAACAAGCTAAGAAGGCAAAGTGGGTTTTAAGCAACGAGGTTAGGTAGGTGGGCCATTTGGGGATGTGATTTGATATCAGTTGGGGTGTCAACATAGCAGGCAATTATCACAATTCTATCTAGATTACCAAACCAAACAATAAGGCAAGTGATATTAGAATGTACCCTATACTATGAGTTGGAGAATTAGGGTTAGGTGTAATTCTAGTAGGACTTGTCAAGTCTTGGTCTCTAGGGTAAGTGGTATTAGGGAAATTGAGAGCCAAGGGTATAAATGGGAGTAGAGATGAGGATTTTTAACCTCATGCCACTAGCCATCTAGCCTTTAGAAAGCTCTAGGAAATTGTACTAATCACACTTACACTAGCCACTTAGATCTCACACTCACTTGTAGAAGGAGGGATATGTATGTAGGAACAAAGGGGGCTAGCTAGGGATCCACTAATTGGACCTAGGAGCCATGCCTAAGATTGCTACATGCACTCTAATTCCTCCTAGAAGCTAAGTGTCATCAAATATCTCAAAGTAAGCAATCCATGTTATAAGCACAAATCACATGCAATAAAATAGGAAATGAGATAGAAGCAAGAAGCAATCATCATAGATAGAAATCATGTTCATTACAAGTTATTTTCCCCCAACATGGTATCAAAGTCACATTTTAACCCCAAATAGCCCACCACTAGGGGCTTAGCTAGACATTATCAAAGAAATATCAAAAGAAAGGGGAAAGAGATAGAGGTGGCCATGGAGCTCAAAGTAGTGGCTAAAATCCTTCTCTCCAGTAGTTGCAAGGTCGTTCTCCTCCTTCTTTTTGGATGGAATGGTGTAGAATGGTGGTGGGAAGTGGATGGAAGGCTTATAAATGAGTGGTTTTATGGTGGAAATGGAGAAATGGAGTGAAATGTAGGTGGAGTGGAGTATGTGGGAGAAAGGGTGTGAAATGGATGCTCAAAGAAGCCAACCTTCGACCTCCAGCCGCCTCCAAGGCTTATATAGAGGTCTAGGGGTCTAGGGTTAAGTGGGGGGGATAGGGACATCAAGTGATAAAATTGGTGGGCTAAATGGTAGCACGGCTGTTTTGGCCACCTCCCAACATGGGCATTCTGCTCAAAATGACCGTTTTGGCCATAAAAACCAACTTCTGCAAATTTTGTGAAGAGTTTGTTATTGGGGAATGTCCCAGAACGGCCGTTACTTGGTAGAGCGGCTATTCTAGGGTCCTTCCCATTTAGGTCTTAAACTTGGCCATCCATGAAGGTTATTTCTTCAATACATTCTTTGACCACTTGTGGTAGGTTGGGAGTGGTTTTGGTCTCATTTTGAGCTCCTCCAAGCCTGCGGAAACCCTAGATTCAACCATCTTCTCTCCATTCCATCAAGTAGTGGCCAAAGTACCTATAAAACATGCATAAACTATTCTTAAATGTATTTGATAGTCAAACACATATTGAGGGAATTAACTTGCAATCTAACTTGTTTAGATGTCTTTATAGTACAAAATGGCACAAGATGGAGCCCTAAAATAGGGTTGCATCAATGAGCCTTTTGAGACATGTTGAGGTAATGATGTGACATAGAGATATGTGATTGGGCCATATGACATGACAGAGGCTTTATGCCTAGTGTGAGGTGTTATCCTCCAGTGATGTGATAAGAGATTAATATCCCAAGGATAGTGTGATTGTGATGATGGCCTTGTGAGGCAGTGGTATCATGTGATGATGAGACTAGTTTATAATTTGAACGTTTAGTATCCCCTGAAGTTGTATTATTCCCTTATCTTTGTAGAGTTTGTTTAGGGTCCGTACGTTGTAACTTGGTTGATACTAAAAGATACCCAATTGTCTTAATTAATCAAGTGAAACCCTAATCATGTAGTTGTCATATTCCATAGATCCATCTTCAGCGTTGGTATAGCTGGATGGTAAAATGAGCAATTCCTATGGGAAACTCAAAGCACATATTGTTGAATATGTGGGGTGCAAGGTGAGGTATATCCTTATATCCTTAATACACTGGGATGGTTGAGATCATACCCTAGCAGGAGAACAATCAAGATTGTATCTCAAATGAGGTGATTCACTACATGTGATGTGATATGTTACTGGATGATTGTGGTCATACCCCTGGTAGGAGAACAGTTGTGGTCGTATCTCAGTTCACTAGCACCTTGACCTATATACCAATGTGGGCTAGGCTGTTTTGTAGTTGGACTTGATATGTCACTACAACAGACTCAGATTGATCGAGGGTATGGAGGGATCATGGATTTTGGCTCTTCCATTGATCTTGTATGGCATTGATTTTGAGTTAGTAGTGGTCAGTTGGAGCATGAGTGGTATACCTCATCTCCTCGAGTCATAATAAAAGACGTTATACAGTCGTGTAGTATATCTGCTTAGGGACAAACATGAATAACATTGGATGACCCTTTGCCTTATCTCTATACCAATTTCTTGAATTATAATGCAGTAAGAGAAATCAATTGTTATACATGTTCTTCATATTCCTTCTTAGAATATTAATTGTTCTACTGCTCAATGGTAATTTCTCTAATTGCTTAACTCGTATTATCTGCTAGATACATGACATTTAGCTGAATCTACCCAACCTAATAATAATGTTATCTATCTACTTTAGTCTACTTGTGCTTTTAATAGATGTTGGGGGAGAGTTACATCTCTTGTTGGGACGTTTGGTCTCAACCCGTGGGTTTCTAAATCATTTAGGTGGTCATGCACAATGAAGTAGAGATCATGCAGTTGAGGTTGAGAAGCAAGAGGAGCAGTAGTTGTTGAAAGGTTGGATATGCTACTAGTATTTTGTAGTAGAGTCCTATGTGTCATCCCTATACTCGTAAGCCCTTAGGGGTGTTTTGTAGATGTTGTATATTAAGAATACATTTTGGCTATATGCCTTGTTGTACATATATGGCATGTATGTGTGTGAACATGTTACCTCTTGTAACAAGTTGTGGCCAGCGAGCCAGTGAACAATATCTTTTAATAATCCTTTGATATGAGATATGACAGGTGGATTTTGTGGACTCGGATGCAACAAGTTCCAACTTTTATGCCTATGTGATATTGGTTTTAATTTCTTGTGCTTTCTAGTAACTTGGTTAATTAGTATTTTGTGCTTTGTTTTGAGTAATCTCGCCTTCGTGTGGCAATGGGTGTCACAGCTAGTGGGAGGCAACCTATGTGGTTTCAAATTCTCAAAACCTTCTTGTTTTATTACACTTTAGTTTTTCCAAGAAATACAAATAGATACACCATACTTGATGGTTTCTCTATTTGTGAATCATGTAGTACATGAACAAATGGAGAAAGGATGATGCATGAAAGCACTGGCTAAAGAGATCAAAGTTGAAAAGAAAAATGAAAACTAGTGAAAAAGTTATAGGAAGAAGTCTTGAACAATTGTGCTCTACAGCATGATCGTGTGGTTGGCAAGCTAGAACGGTTGTGTTTCTCAGCACAACCATGGTGGCACTGCACTTCTTACCTAATACTATGTTGATCAACCCACCTCTTGGCGATTGTATTCCATGACTACATACCCTTTACCCTACTATTCTAAACTTTTGTTTAATGTTGAAGACAACATGGCTTATAAGTTTGGGGTGGTAGCGTAGTAAGCCCTTGTTTTGCCTCAATTTTCCTCTATATTCCTTGTTCTAATTTTTTGTCAAGATGATCAAACAGTTCAACTAACTCTTATACTTATCTATCTTGACTTTTTAAGCCCTTTTTACCTCAATTTTCCTCTATATTCCTTGTTCTACATTTTTTCCAAAATGGTCAAACAGTTTAACTAACTCTTATACTTGTCTATATTGATTTTGTGTGCTTTTCTTGCATTCATGCATACATTGTAGTTAATTTCATGCATTTTTGAGTAATTTTTCAAAGAAAAATTGCTCTTTTTGCCATTTCATGTCATGCATTGTATTTCATGTAGATTTATGATAATTTTGTGTGTTTTAGGTATGATTTGTTGCTTTATGCTTTTTATTCCCTAAAAGTATGTTTATATGTGATTAAGTGCAAATTGGCACCATTTTGGCTAATTTTGCCCAAATTTGGAACTTCTTGTCTAAAAGCTTGTTTTAACTTAATCTTCACTTTTTGAACTAAAAGTCTTCATCTATGGAAAATGCATGCTAAATTTCTCTATTCTATTGCTAAATGGTCTTGATTGTTGACTTTCTACATGTGAATCACCTCACTTATGTTTGTGAATGGTTTGGTTGAATTGTGATTTGAGCAAGCTACGAATGCATAAGGCCTATGGAATCACATGATAAAAGTATGAAATTCATGTTGTTCACTCATGTGATGTGACATTACTTGATGAAGTGTTGGAATAGTTTTCATGCAGGAGATTTTATGTAGAGAACCACACTAGTGACCCCTCTTTGACCTGACTTTTCTGTCATCATCTTCTTACTCCTCTGCCTCATGAAAGGATGCTAAAGTGCATGTATTCAGCCTTGGAAACCTTCAAAGGTTTGGGGTGGCCATATTTATATCTCCCCACTTCACTTTCACCACCATATGCCCTACCTACGCCAAGGGCAAAAAAAAAAGATACTCTTGTATAATAGCATCTAAATAAAGAAAAGATGAGTGCTCTTTGTAATAGCACTCCAATCTCTTACCACAATCATTTCTTATATTTCATACCCATTGAGCTAGGAAACATCAAGCCTAGCTCACTTCACCCTTTTTCCACAGCCACGTGGGTCACTTTGTGTGATTTGAAGCATAAGTTTGAATGCATGAAAGTAAAACAACACTCTTAGTCATCTTTGATTAATGCCATCATTAAACGGTCTACCCGGACCTACATGAAAGCCATATGGATTAGTTATGCTTTCTATGCCCTATATTTGAAGTTTGTATGCTCAGTTCTCTTTTCATGACTGGTTTGTGAAAGTGGAGATGAGAGAGGTGGGACACATGTATTTAGTAACTTTTAAGCCTATTTAGTCAATAATCATCTTTTGCAATGCATTTATCATTATTTTTTGTTGAAAGAAATTGAAGAGAGATTAAGTTGGAGCACAATTGAGAACAAGTATATTTTAAGTTTAGGGTGGTGATGTAGCCATATTTTAGGGCTCCATCTTGTGTCTTTTTGCATCTTAATCACATTTAAACATGTTATAATGCAAGTTATTTCCCCCAATATTGGATTTCATATCAAATGCACTTATGGCTGCTTTTTGTGTGTTTTTCAGGGTTTTTGTACATGCATTGGATGTAAAGGAGAGAGAATGATAGGATCCTTGGATTTCTACACCTCTATATTGGACCCAGACCTTCCCAAGCACCCCTTTAATAGACAAAAAATAGTATAAGGCAAAAAGGAGCTATTTAGAGGAGTTAAGAGCAAAGTTGAGCAGTTGGACCCTCAAAACAAGACGTGGTATCTCACCATGACTATGGACAAATTGCTCAAGTTAGAGGAGAATTCCAAGCTACATAAACGCACACACCACAGTCATGGCCATTAGCACGGCTGTGGCAAGTCAGATCCACCTTGCCCGTATTGGCTGCCATGGTCATGGCAAAGAGCTTCTATAAAGATCATGATTTCAACCCAACACAGTCGTGCCATCAGCATAGCCATGGCCCTTCAAAGCCAACTCAATCGTGGAGTCTACCTCTCCCGGGGCCATCAGCATCGACAACTACCACCTCAATAGAATGACTATTATCGTCTCCCTCATCCACACCTATGTTGTGTGGCACGCATGTGCTGCCCTCCATTCACCATAGTTCTGATGATGCCACCAACCCCCCATTCTCCAAAACTTTCACTGTGAATTTCACCACTCTCACCTTGCCCCGTGCCCATCCACCACGATCGGGATGCATCCCATCCACCGCCGCAGTGGTGACTACCCTGACCCTGCCTATTTTTCCACTGAATTTCCAACATTGCCCCCACTTACCCTAGTGCTTCCCCACCACTTATACATACTAGATTGGAGGCCATAGCATGAGGATTACCATTCATTACATACCTCCTTAGCATTCAAGAGCTCCCACCTACCTTCATCCACCCCCTACTCCATGTCCACCTTCCACTACCTCAAAACCATAAATTCTCAGTTTTCTACCACCAAATCGCATACTTCCATGCTATTTACCCACCTTGAAGGAAGGAGCTCATGCTGCAGCAGCTTGGAGGTGAAGAAGGATGATTTTTCATCATGTTGTATGGCCCCACACTCCTCCAATCCTTCTTCTTTCTCTTCTTTTTCTTCTTTTATGTCTAGCTAAGCCCCCTTGGTGGGTTGTTTGTGGGTTAAATGATACTTTGATACCATGTTAGGGGAATTTATCTTGTCTATAATGATTGATTTCTACTTCTATCTTGCTTCCCATGTTTCTTCTTGTGGTTTGTGCCTAAAAATATGAAATGCTTGTGGTTTTATACTTGAAACCACCTAAGTCTAGGAGAAGATAGCATATGTGAGGCTACTTTGGGATTTACTCCTAGGTCCAACTAGTGGATCCCTAGCTAGCACCCCATTTCCCCTCACATATAGCCTTTCTCCTTCTCCTAGGTGTGATATCTATTTATCTAGTATAGGTTTGTTTAGTGTAATTACCTAGGAGTTTGCTAAAAGATAAATGGTGAGTAATGTGAGGTAAAATACCCTTTCCTCTAATCTCCATTCCTACCTTTGGCTCCCAATTATGATAACACTCCTATCCTAGAAACATATATTATCCAAATCCAATTGAAGTCCCACCTAACCTTGGTCGAATTGAGCCTCGTAAGGCTTGATTGGGTGTGCAAGGGTGTAGTTCCCCTTCCCACACTTTATTCTATCTATGGACAACCAATAGTCTAAGGTGATTTCCCTACATTTGACTACTTGTTTGGTTTAGCAATCTGGAATGAATAGTTAGGTTTTGCATGAGATGTTCCCCCCAACTAATATCTTAGTATTATTCTCCCAAACAGTCAACTCTTCCCATAACTTTCCTAAAACCCATCTTGCTTCCTTGCTAGTTAATGCTTTGTTAGTTGCTTAGTTTAATTACTCCTTAGAATTAATTGCTTAGTCTTGGTAGTTAATCCTTGCTAAGGTGGTTAGTTCTTCTTTGTGCTTGTTCAATATAGTTAGTGGTAGTTAGAGTTCTAATTTATTTAGTGCCTTCATTGCTAGTCTAGTGTACTTTTGTGCTCTTACTTAAGTAGTTTCCTTCTTTGTTAACTAGATTTGATTGCTTAGGGTTAAGTTATGATTCTTTCCTATCTAGTTTTATTTCTTGTTTTCTTGATTACATAATAGAGTAATCAAACCAAACCAAGATCAAACCCTAAAAACTCTACTCTCCACTTTAGGAACATAGCCTACACTTGCTAATCTCCAGTGTCCCCTCTCTCCCTATGGATCGACCCTTTTATTGCCACTTTCCTATACTACAACACGGCCATGTGTGCTTGTGAGTGATGTGCCACTGGTTTGAGTGAGTGTGTTATACTAGGTCCATTATAAATTCAAAAGATCCAAGTGTGTTCGAGCCCTAGGGCCGCATCTAATCAAATCCAATTGGTTAGTTGTAACCCAAGGCAAGGAGGAACACATCAAGCTTTTTGGCATTGTTTTCTGGGAGTAGAGCGCTCGGTCTAGCTAGTTAGTATAGCTTAGCTTTTCCTACTACCCTCACCATTGATATTCTTTATTATTTGTATACTTTTTCATACGTGTCTTCTAACTTAGCTCTTGTTTCTTGTTTGTGACTTGTGTAGGTGACAGTTGTGCATGCTTGGATGATACTCAACTTCTACTGACTTGGATCCTTTTGATCCTGAGACAGGTTGAAGGAGACATCCACACCAATGCAAGCAAAACTAAGAGATTGAAATGGGATACATAAATGATCAATACTAGGAGGGGAGATTCTCAACCACCACCCAACTGCCCTCTCATGAATACTACACTCTGGGGAACTACACCTCCTCCATTGCCACCCTTGTTGACTAGGTTCTGGGTCAACAATTTTCCATTCCATCGCCTCCTCGAACTCCAACCCACCTTCTATGGGATGGAGAACAAAAACCCATACCACCATGGTGATGCTTTTTTGAAGACATGCTCCACTTTCTGCACTCCTGCATTGATCGATGATTCCATGAGAAGAACCCTCTTCCCATTTTCACTCAAGGAGAAAGCCAAGGAATGGTATATGTTGAAGCCAGAACTGGTTACTTGGATGGAAGTGAAGAATGAGTTCTTAAAGAAATTCTACTCCATATCAAAGATGGTGCGATGAGGAGGTGCATCACTTCATTCACTTAAAATGAGAATGAGCCATTTCATGAGATTTGGGAAAGATTCCAAAAGCTTTTGAGAGATTGCCCCCACAAAGAGGTTCCTATCTAGAAACTTGTGCAGTCCTTCTAAAGTGGATTGTTTGAACTGAGTCAAATGGTGGTTGATTACTCTTACGGTTGAACCTTCATGGCCAAGCCCCTGGAAGATTCATGGACACTCTTTGAGAACCTAGCTGAGAATTCCCACCACCTAGCTTCAAAAATGGGATTGCACTGTGATAGGAACTGGGCTCCACCCCTCCTCCTCCTCCAGCTCTAGTTAGATATGACACAAATCCTAAAATGATGAAGATCCTTGCTGACATGATGAACTTGGTGAAGAGACAAGTGTGAGGTTCTTCTAGCCATTCCATAAATTATGTAGAGACTATTTTTGAAAAGTGCAAGCCCTACAATCTTTTGGAAACAGGAAAAACTAAGGCCCCATTTCAAACTCCTACACTCTAGAATGGAGGAATCACTTGAATTTTGTGTGGAAGCAACAAGGTGAAGAAGGGAAAGGGAAACCAAGACAACATCAAGGGCCAAGGTACATCTCAAAGTTTGAAGAAGAAGTCCTTGGAAGACTGTAAAACCTAGATGAATTAAAGAGGGATGTGTCCTCCCATGAGCAAAAAATTAGCCACCTTGAGAAAAGGCTTGATCAAATCTCTCTTTCACTTGCCCACTGTGGAGGGAAGACTCCCTCCCAACCCATGGCCAACTCGGACAATGTTGTTCTATGAGCACTCCTCAAGGTGCCTATGTCCCACCATAAGGGAAAATACCCACTCCATAGCAATATCAAAGACGTCCTCATCCATATGCTCCTCCACCACCACAAACCACCTACAAGTACCACTACACTCCACCTCCACCACATTGTTACCAGCAACCCCCTCCTCAATACCAATTCCCTCCACAACGGCCACAACAACCACCTCCACAACAACCAACTTACATCCTCCAAAATCCTAACCCGCCTTGCCAAAAACCACCACCATCATCATCATCTTCACAAGCTCCCCCTCCTCCCCATGAGAAAGTGAACATGGTGTTTATCATATGGGGTGAGAAGATGTTGAAGAATTTATGGGGAAGTAAAGGAAAGTGGCCTAGGAGCATGATGGAAATATGTGACCGGAAAGTTCTTGTGTAGATGCCTCTAGCACCAGACTCAGTTATACCACCATTTCATGAGCATGTCAAACACATTGGAAACTCTAATTTCTCCCCATCTCAAGATCAGATAACACTCATTGTCCCCCCTTATGTTGAATTGAAGACTTCTAATGTACCACCCCATTGGGAATCGATGATAGCCCAAGCTCCACCTCATGAGATGAAAACTACCTTCGTGCTGTCCCAAAGCCCGCAAGCTAGTATAGGAGTTGTTTATGAAATAGGGAAATTTGCCTTTTATGCCTTAGGAGGTCCTTCAACCAAAGTTAGGCATGGTTGTGCTTGGAACCTCTTAGAATCCCTAAAACAAGGAACGACACGCATAACAACCTTCATTTCCTTGCTTAGGGATGTCTGCAGTGGGAGGAGAAAGGTGATGGTGATGCAACCCCCAAAGAAATCATTTCTACAGAAAAAGTCAATGTCATTTTGGGCACATACTTCCCTTAAAAGAGGGGAGACCCAGGGATACCCTATATCCAGTGTTACATAGAATCTTAGTGTATTGAGTGTGCACTTATAGATTTGGGCTCTAGAGTGAGTATCATATCCTACAACATAGTTGTGAAGTTGGGTATACAGAGAATGATGCTGGCAAACTATGCTCTACTGCTAGTTGTGGATCTAGGAAGATACATGTGGGCATCTTGCTAAATCATATGGTGTTAGTTGACAACAGAATGAGTGATTCTTACTCGACAGCTCTCCTGGTCGTAGATTTCGAGCCCTTGGATGGAAATGAATACATCATCTTGGGAAGGCCCTTCGTGTCTATAGTGGATGTGGAAATCAAAGTGTGTGCTAGTACCATGATCGTTGCCTGTTTTAGGAGGAAGGTAGATGTTTTCATGTTCATAGAGGATGAAAGAAAAAGTTTGAGGGATGAATATCTATGTACCAACTTGGACTACCCTGATTTCCAAGAATGGTGGTTGGCGAACCATAGTCATAGAAGTATGCATGTTCCTTGGGATGAAGACCATGTAGTTAGAGCTTTAGAAAGGGTCACTTTGGAAGAGGAAAGAGACACCTTTGGTGTGAACATTTGATGAGAAAATAACAACATGTCTGGTTGAAGGAAATAAATTTAGTGCTCATGGGAGGCAATCCACGTGGTTTGAGATTCTCAAAACCTTCTTGTTTTATTACACTTCAGTTTTTCCAAGAAATACACACACACCATAATTGATGGTTTCTCTATTTTTGAATCATGTAGTACATGAACAAATGGAGAAAGGATTATGCATGAAAGAGATGGACAAAGAGGAGATCAAAGTTGAAAAGAAAAATTAAAACTAGTGGAAAAGTTATAGGAAGAAGCCTAGAACGGTCGTGCTCTGCATGATCGTGTGGTTGGCAAGCTATAACGGTAGTGTTTCTCAGCACGACCGTGGTGGCACTACACTTCTCACCTAATGCTACGTTGATCACCCCAACTCTTGGCGATTGTCTTCCATGACTTCGTACCATTTACCCTACTATTCTAAACTTCTATTTCATATTGAGGATAGCATGGTTTAAGTGTTGGGGTGGTAGGGCGGTAAGCCCTTGATTTGCCTCAATTTTTCTCTATATTCCTTGTTCTACATTTTTATTGAGATGATCAAACAGTCTAACTAACTCATATATGTGTCTACCTTGACTTTGTTAAGCACTTGTTTTGCCTCAATTTTCCTCTAGATTCCTTGTTCTGTTTTTTTCCAAGATGATCAAACAGCTTAACTAACTCTAATACTTGTCTATCTTGACTTGGTGTGCTTGCTTTGTATTCATGCATATCATGTAGTTAATTGCATGCATTTTTTAGTAATTTTTCAAAAAAAATCTCTTTTTCCCATTCGATGTCATGCATTGCATTTCATGTAGACTTTGGTAATTTTGTGTGTTTTTGGTAGGATTTATTGCTTTATTCTTTTATTCCCTAAAAGTAGGTTTAGACGTGATTAAGTGCAAATTGGCACCATTTTGGCCAATTTTTTCCAAATTTCGAACTCCTTGTCTAAAAGTATGTTTTAACTTAATCTTCACTTTTTGAACTTCAAGTCTTGATCTATGGAAAATGCATGCTAAATTTCTCTATTCTGTTGCTAAATAGTCTTAATTGTTGACTTTATATATGTGAATTATCTCTCTTATGTCTGTGAATGGTTAGGTTGAATTGTTATTTGGGCAAGCTATGAATGCTTAGGGCCTATGGAATCACATGATAAAAGTATGAATTTCATGTTGTTCACTCATGTGATGTGATATTACTTGATGAAGTGTTAGAATAGTTTTCATGCAGGAGATTTTATTTAGAGAACCCCACTAGTGGCCCCTCTTTGACCCAACTTTTTTTTCATCATCTTCTTACCCCTCCACCTCATGAAAGTATGCCAAAGTGCACATATTCAACCTTGTCCACCTTGAAAAGTTTGGGGTTGCCATATTTATATCTCCCCACTTCACTCTCACCAGCATATGCTCTACCTACGCCAAGGGTAAAAGAAAAGAAGAAGAAAAAAAAAGATGCTCCTACATAATAGCATCTAAATAAAGAAAAGATGAGTGCTCTATGTTATAGCACTCCAATCTCTTACCACAATCCTATTATGTTTCATACCCATTGAGCTAGGAAAAATCAAACCTAGCTCACTTCACCCTTTTTTCACAGTGACGTGGGTCACTTCATGTGGTTTGAAGCATAAGATTGAATGCATGAAAGTGAAACAACACTCCTAGTCATCTTTGATTAGTGCCATCATGAAACGGTCTACTCAGACCTTCCCTAAGCACCACTTGAAAAGACAAAAGTTAGTCCAAGGCAAAAAGTAACCACTTGAAGGAGTTAAGAGCAAAGCTGAGAAATTGGGCCCTCAAAACGGATCAAGGTATCTCACCACGACCGTGGCCAAATTGCTCAAGTTACGGGAGAATTGCAAGCTACAACAACGCACACGCCACTGTCTTGGCCATCAGCATGACCGTGGAAAGTCAAAGCCACATTGCCCTTATTGGCTGCCGCAACTATGGCGAAGAGCTTCTACGAAGATCATGATTCCAACCAGCACAGTTGTGGCCATCAGCGCGGTTGTGGTCCTTCAAAGCCACCTCATCCATGGAGTCTGCCACACTTGTGGCCTTCAACTTCAACAACGACCGCCTCAGTAGAACAATTGTGGTCTCGCCCCTCCGCCACGCCCATGCTTCGTGGAATGCATGTGTTGCCCTCCATTCACCATGGTCATGGTTACCACCATTGTCATGTGACCAACCCCCCATTCTCCAAAACTTTCATTGTGATTTTCACCACTCTCACCTTGCCCGTGCCCATCCACCACGATCGAGATGCATTCCATCCACGACGGTCATGGTGACTACCCTAACCCTACCTATTTTTCCACTGAATTTCCAACATTGCCCCCTCTTACCCAAGTGCTTCCCCACCATCTATATATACTAGAGTGGCGGTCATAATAGGACAGTTTGCATTCATTATAGCCCTCCTTAGCATTCAAGATCTCCCAATGACCTTCATCCACCCCTACTCCATATCCACCTTCCACTACCTCAAAACTATAGTTTTCTAGGGTTTCCACCACCAAACCCTCATACTTCCATGCCATTTACCCACCTTGGAGGAAGGAGATCGTGCTACAACTGCTTGGAGGTGAAGGAGGAGTCTTCATCACGTTCTATGACCCCACACTCTTTTTACTCTTCTTTTTCTTGTTTTATGTCTATCTAAGCCCCCTTGGTGGGTTGTCTAGGGTAAAATGATATGTTGATACCATGTTGGGGGAACTTATCTTGTCTATGATGATTGCTTTCTACTTCTATCTTGCTTCCCATGTTTCTACTTGTGGTTTGTGCCTAAAATATGAATTTCTTGTGGTTTTATGCTTGAAACCACCTAAGTCTAGGAGAAGATAGCATATGTTAGGCTATTTTGGGATTTGCTCCTAGATCCAACTAGTGGATCCCTAGCTAGCACCCCATCTTCCCACACATATAGCCCTTCTCCTACTCCTAGGTGTGAGATCTAAGTATCTATTATAGGTAGTGTAATTTCCTAGGAGTTTGCTAAAAGTTGGATGGTGAGTAATGTGAGGTGAAATACCCTTGCCTCTCTTCCCCATTCCTTCCTTTGGCTCCCAATTACATAAAAAATTCCTATCCTAGAAACCTAGATTAGCCAAATCCAACTGAAATCCCACCTAACTGAATTGAGCCTCGTAAGGCTAGATAGGGTGTTCAAGGGTGTAGTTCCCCTTCCCACACTTTATTCTATCCATGGCCAACCAATATTCTAGGGTGATTTCCTTGCAATTGACTACTTGTTTGGTTTAGCAATATTCTAGAATGAATAGTTAGGTTTTCATGAGATATCCCCCCAACTAATATCTTAGAATTATTCTCCAAATGGCCCACTCTTCCCTTAACTTCCCTAAAACCCATGTTGCTTCCTTGCTAGTTAATGCTTGCTTAGTTGCTTAGTTCAATTGCTCCTTAGAATTAATTGCTTAGTCTTGGTAGTTAATCCTTGCTAAGGTGGTTAGTGCTTCTTTGTGCTTGTTCAATCTAGTTAATGGTAGTTAGAGTTCTAATTGATTAAGTGCCTTCATTTCTAGTCTAGTGTACTTTTGTGCTCTTTCTTAAGTAGTTGCCTTCTTTGTTAATTGAATTGCTTACTTAGGGTTAACTTAGGGTTCTTTCCTATCTAGTTTCATTTCTTGTTTTCTTGCTTACACCTTAGAGTAATCAAACCAAACCAATATCAAACCCTAAAAACCCTACTCTCCTCTTTAGGAACATAGCCCACACTAACTAAGATCTATTTCCCCCTCTCTCCCTGCGGATCAACCCTTTTCTTGCCACTTTCATATACTACAACACAACTTTGTGTGCTAGTGTGTGATGTGCGACTGGTTTGAGTGAGTGTGTTAGACTAGCTCCATCATAAATTTGAAAGATCCAAGTGTGTGCGAGCCCTAGGGCTGCATTTAATCAAATCCAATTGTTTAGGTGTAATCCAAGGCAAGGAGGAACGGACCACTAATCTACTCTGAATCTATTTCCTATGGAATCCATCCAACTCAAGATAGATCCATTTTGTCACCCTAGTATGGGCATCAAGGGTAACTCAATGTGTTCAAGGAACCTAACTATGTACATTAGGTTTTCTCATTCCCTATTTAGTAGCTTCACTCATCTTCAAATCTCAACATAATTTGGATAGTATTATGCACAACAACATAGGAGTATAATATGGATTATATACTGATAATCATTAGGTAGAACCATTAGCAGGCTAATAGATAATATAAACATAGCATTGTAGGTTCCCACCATGAACCTGTATATTACATAACGCCACAATAGGCCTAAGCAATACCATAGTTTATTCACAACCTTCTCAACAAGTTCGACATCATCGATTCAACAAATAACACATAGCCAGACAACTTTACTATCATAGAATGCTCACACAACATACATCATCCTTTCCACATGTTGTATAGGATTCCCAGTCACCAACAAGTGTTTACTACTAGATATTCAGTTTGAAGTTAAGTGTTTTAGCTTCAACATCACGTATCAACAAGAACATAATAGTATAATACCATTCTAAGGTTTTTCTTACATAATGTAGTGAACGTTGTCTATAAGAACGATCGAGCAATCAACTTCTCCAAAGAGAGGGAGGTATTGAATCTTCTAGTCATGGTTTAGCTCAATTTCAACATACAAGGGCATAAGAAGTACAAAGGATGGTGAATCTAATGTTCCTAATACATTATCATGACAATATTAAGCATGATTAAGCATAAACATATTATTCTAGGTCTCACCTCATGCAAAATAATGAACTTTAAGCCTTATGGTACATTTCAACAAGCTTTTAAGGAAGTTGGAAAGTTGAGAGGAAGAATAAGTACATGCAATCTCGATATTAATATCTACTCACCTAGAATAGATCGATGAAGTAAGAAAATTCTTGGCTTTTGCAATTTCAGGCATGAATCTCAGCCAAAAGCTCACTCTAACCAGGACTAGTCTGAAAATGCCCCTCTTAAGCTAAGAAAATCAAGTTTGGAGAAAAGAGAATAGAAGAACGGATCTAAGAACAATGTTCTCACACCAAAATTGAGCTAGAGAAAAGGTGAAGAGGCAATAAAAGATGAATAAATTGATCAACAACAAACAAATTATAGATTCATAGAGAAAAAGGATCTCAAACTTCTACCTCAAATCTTCAAAAAATGGCCAAGCTTTGTATTTGATCACCTATCTAGATCACCAACAATGAGGAAATAGAAATCATGATGTTATAATAATGAAACATAACACAAAAGCTCACTTCTATGTCCAACTATTCTAAAAGTTAACCAGACTAGATTCACATATTTTCCCATTTTTATAGCTAGATGGGCTCAATTGAATAAGAAAAATATAAATTGTTAGAGAAATTCATTAGTGTCGAGGCATGTCAATTCGATTGGGTTCCCACCATCCCCATGGAATAAGCAAAATAGAAAATGATAGAGAAATTAGTTGGTGTTGAAACCTAGCAATACGGACGGATTCCCAACATTCTGACCCTAATTTGAAGCCAAAATCCCAAACCAATGAATGCAACCAAGAAATGTTCAACTTTCATCAAAGATGAAGATTTGGGTGATGTACACTTTAATTTGGTCCAGATTCATTTTATTTGGGCCAAATTCACCTCTTGACTCTACCATCTAGACCCAAAAATAATCAACTGAGGTTGCTTTAATCCAGCCCGGTACAATGGGAATCTGGCCCTGATTCAGTCCCAACACAAATAAAAGTAAGAAATTTGATTCGGATCTATATGATACAATCCGACCCGGATTCTGATCTTGCCAAAACTCAACCCATCACCAAGATGATTGAAAACATGCAAATTTTGTCAAATCTCCAAGACACTCATTCACACTTATTTTCAAGTCTCTCAACTCTTAACCACTTAACTTTTGATGGTTACATCACATCTAGAAGCTCGAAGTTATTAAGTAAAGTGCAAACAAACCATAAATGTGTGTTACACAAAATGTTCCCTCTTCTCTTGGTCTCTTAAATCTAAGGATCATACTTAACTCGCCATAGGTTAAGTGTGAAAACCAAGCATACAATCAACATATGCATTCAAAGTAATCCCAATTCTGTGTTACTACACTTAATCAAAACAAGTGGCAAGCAAAGTAGGGTTTACTAGTCATGCTACAAGCATTCATTAGGTTATTGCCAAAACTAGGGTTTCTAACTACTTAATGTATCCCTATCACTTTAATCATTCAATTAAGGTTAAGTATTACCACTTGAGTCAAGAATCGTATTGGGGTTTTATATTAACTTAGATGAGAAGAGATTAAGCTAAGCAATATGGGTAAAGTTAAGGTTTAAGGTTAACATGAGTTTGGGTCGTTACACAAATCCTTGTGAAAAAATCCTAGGATGGAAGGGGCAATGATATGGCAATATGAACCTCAATATTTTGGTTCAAACCATTAAGGAACAATTGCACTCTTCTTTCCTTATGTATGCAACACTCCATAATGCTTCATTAGTAACAACTTTTGTATGTACTTTTCTACCAAGAAATCTTTTATCTTGTAAGATTTTGCTTCCTTTTAGTTAGAACTATGGATTAAACATATTTATTTGGGAAAGCTTATAGGTAATTGCTCCAAGCATGCTCAAGTCTTCGAGGAGCTGGAGAATGAACAATGGCTTCCCACAAAACATGGGTGCACCACCAAGGTTATATGTGGTGACATATACCTTGAGGGGATCAATGTTTGTTCCATTGATTAAATCCAAATACCTATCATATTTACCATATTGGATTTACTATTGTCAAATACATAGTTTGGATTCTCTTCATAAGAAAATGACAACAAAGATTTTGTTAGGATGATTAGATTGACTCTCAAGAAGGTGAAGAAGTTGACAAAGTGACAAATATGTCATTATTGAATGGAGGGGGATGTTGATGGTGTTATTTATCGTGTTAAGCCATCAAGGGCTTATAGGATTGTGGTTATTGAATAACAAAGGATGCTCAAAGAATTGGTGCATTTCATTGATGGGGGTGATTGATACCAATGGTTAAGTTAGCAAGCTTATTCATGTGGATGATTGGTTTAGATCCAATTGAGCATCAAAGTGCCAAATTGAGATGGTGGTTTTCTATCCTAGAAAAAGGGATCATGATTCATAGCTGTATCAAGTATAACATTATATAGTGTTTGGACCTCATGTAGAGGGTAAGGGGTGTCGATTGATGTGTGTCCATCCCCAAAGAGATCTAAACTAAGAGTTCACCAAAAAAACACAAAGGATAGATCCATGTTTGTAACAAAGGTATAAACTAATCAAAGATAATCAAGATAGCTTATGTGACTTTTTTGTAGAAAATATGATGACTCACTTCCTCTAGGTACGAAATATGTTACATTTACAAGCATAGACAAATTTCAACAATTATTTCCTTACAAAATCAATAGCAACAAAATGTATCACAGACTTTTATTTCCATCATTGTACAATTTCTCTATGTGAATATACTTTTATCAAATGTTTGTTGCATCATCCTAGAAGCTACGTTAACATGTGGGTAGAGGGAAAATTTATCTATGGCCACATGTGACTTACAGATGTGTAAGGCACCAACATTATCCTTTTTTAGTTATCTAATGTGACAAAGTTTTGCTTCCTAATCAAGAGAACTTTTACCAAATCATCACCTCTAATAATTGTCTTTGTTTTAGGACATTTACAAATTAACAAAACATGTGATATCGTTGTATATTTTGTTGTATATTTTGAAACTTCTTTGGGAGTATTAAGTTGGTTTGGCCTACAAGAGAAGGCTTCTTTTATACAAATGCTACGACTTCTGTATGTGACCCAATGCCATTAAGTTATATATACCTTTATGCTATATAGTTTTGCTATACTCCACAACATGATATCTTCTTATAAAGTGGGCTTCTACTAAGACAACCTATGCGGAAAAAACATCTCAGTGTTCTACTAATCCAATCATTAGCATGAATTCTAATCTTTTGTGTTTATGTCGTCGATCAAAAGAAATTCTTCAACAAAAATATTTGTCATGGTTGCTTTGTTATAACTACTCATAGTAATCTGTCTCTTAACTCAAGAAAATGTCATAAAAAGTTATCAAGCATGCTAATCTCAACTTTGAGGCACTTATCAGAACACTATTTCGAGTTACTGATATTTATAATGTTGGTACCAGCTTTCAAAAACATCAAGCTTTGCTTACAGACGTTACTTTATAGTAGTAGTCTTAAACTCTTGTTTCCATTTAAAAGTACCTTGTGGCGTGCATAATGCCTTTCTATTTGCACTACTGTGTTATTAATTGCATCACATAGTTGGAGAAAGAGTAATGCTACTATTGATTGTATCTCGTTACTTTAAAGTGCTACTACCGTCCGTTTACATTTCACCCAGAAGACCAAGCAAACTGAAACGTCTTCAATCCTGTAGATATACTAAAGCATGATAATAGGTGCATTATGATAAAGAAACATCTCACCGCTGCTTGCGGATTGATAGTGCAACATTTCATCGACTGAAAAATAAAAGCATAACAAGCTGACTGACACAAGTGCATTCAAGAGAGAAATCCTTTGATATCAGCGATTCAACTATCCACAATTTACAGGAATGCTCGCTGAAATAAATGACAAGAGGGAATTTTCTTGTTTTGTATCATTCCTGAAGCAACGGATATATGCGTATTATCGATGTCAATTGTATTGGAAATGTTAAACGCCTGGAATCATAAGTTTTGAAAAGTAAACTAGCTGGAGACGTAGCTCCACCATTTGTACAGCCCGAAACTATATACCACAATGAAAAGTGTCGTCCTCAAAGGGTAAGCTTTCAACCTGCAAAAGGTAGTGTTGTGGAGTGAAGACAACCATCGTTAGTAAGTTAATGTAGTGCATTTCATTATAGCCAAATGTACTATTCCAGATGTACTCGAAAAATGAAGGGAAAATGCAGTATGTTTTTCTTATATAACATTTTTATTTTTCAAGAGGCAGCCTAGCACAAAGAGGTTTACGGCTGTCCTCCTGCAATCTTTTTTATAAAAAAAATTATATTCACCCAGCAGGATCTGGTTTTCGATCCTGCAACTTGCAGTACCACCCCCAACAGGCTTTACCAGTTGGGCTACTACACTTTTCAAAACGCTGAATGTTGCAGCTGGGCAGACTCAATATTGAAAGCTAACGCATACTGCTCTAAATTTCAAGCAAAAACTATTTGCATGTTATTAAAACAAGAGGTTAGGTCGTGACAATTACTTGTTTCTCAGGATCTATTTTTGACTGAACTAGATTTGTACAACTACCGATAGCAAGTAGATTGAGGAAGTTGCAAGAGATGGGAGCAGCACACTAGCACTGCCTTGCTTCAAATGAGAACAGATCCAGAGAATGAACGTACAACCTAGTGAAAGGAGAGGTGTTTGATTTATATCTCCGTTCCCCAATCAGTCCTGGGAGACTATGCCATAGACAAATTCAGCCATATAGAGAGCACACTATGGTTGCCATTCTGGAGTATATATCCTCTTGAAATAATTATGATGCAAAGACATGGGCACATAAAGATACTGTAATTTGATAAGATCCTACAACTACCTAATATGGCTTGGAATCAATCATGAACACAGATCTTCAGATTTGAAATATTCTACTGTAAACTACCACAGTATAACACATTCTTCGTAACAGAACTTGGGTAATTCAGTAATCCTACGAGTCTATGACAAGCCCTGTAAGGTGAACTGATATTTAGGAATTAGATAAATAACAGTAGAATAGTTCATCCTAGGGATAGAATACATTAGTGGAAGAGTTGAAGGTCATCATGAATTGAAATATGGATTGACCAAGTTAAAGATACGCCTTCAGATGAAAGCACATATAAAATACAACCTTCCATTACAATTAAAACCATACTCATACTAGGTAGATGTTTGTATCCATAGCCAAGTCAAACTGGAAGATTCAATGGAAGAGTTGAACCCTCTAATGAATTACGATTTCTTGTCCGCATTAAAACAAACGCCTTCTGCTAAAAGCACATGAGAATCCAACCATATGTTACTCTGCAACTAAGACTATACTGGCAATATACTTGTTTAACTGATAGCTGGATCACAACAGCAGTACTAATTGAAGACTCAAGCATCTAATAAGATGCAGTTTCAATTCCCTACACAAACCATAGTCTAATGATGAAACACAGGTAGATATAGTTTACCCACTGCCTTGGAAGTAGTATGTTGCAGACTATATACTTCTATCTTTAGCCAGCTCAAAACTGGAAGATTAAGAAAGTCATACTAATCTGTTTTCCCCTCCAAAATAGTTCTCAGTTTTTTTCTAAGAATATAATTATAGTACTTCCCAAATGCTAACTTTGATTAGAAAAATCATCTCACCCCAACTTAGAGCATGTCATGTATGGGCACAATCTTACACATTAAATTTAGTGTAGAAACAGTGGCCTCCATAAGTAACAAGAGCACTTGTACAGGCAATTTGTTTAGCGTATTTTCTTTTTTATCTCTTACATCTGCTCATGTTTTACGTCATTTCTTCTTGCTGATTTGTTAATGGACTTTTTCCATATTAACTTAGATGAGTTGAAATAGGCTATGCTATAGCTTTGGCAGCCATCCAGATACCTCATTAAGCCAATTAGTTACTTGTAGATGTTTATTTCTTTTTATTTCTTGATGTGTGTATGTAGCCAGCCCGCTTAGCTCCTAATCTAGTCCTGTATCTATGAATATATTTTCCTTCCACCAATACCTAGTATTAAAGCACCAAGCTGTTGGCTGAGACACCTAGTCGATCTTCCCCCTTAGTAATTTCCCAACTTCTCGAGTTCTGCGGCTACTCCTTAGAAGCCATGCAATCTCTTATTGACTCCTTTACAGTTCTGGTGAGGTCTTCATGTCACAACTTTCTCAAGGCAACGTTCTCCTATGGCAACTTGGTAATCAATGCCTCTGCCTCTTTCGAAATGTATATCTTCCTCCTCTACTATTTCATTCACCAGTGTGCCTTTCCCGCTACATGAGTAGTTACTGTTGGTCAAGCTGCTTGCGGCTTGTGAGTAAAGCCTAAGTGTATTTTTGCTGATTAACTTGGTTTCAAAGATCTAACAAAGTCAAAAATCTCATATCCAATTACCTTTGCTAACTAGTCTAGGTTTAAATCCGTCATCACATTAATTAAGGTATGATGTACATCAAAGGCAATCTGATCATAGAGTGCAGCTCCAAATAAGAAGCTGGCTGGCGAGAAGCTTAAGAAAGCGTAGAAAGCTGACTGGCCATGTTACTTAAGGTTTAAGTTTTAGATTTATGAACAATGTGCAAGCTAATTTAGACAAACACGATATTCTTTTCTTCCAGAAAGGTTTGGGTACATGATAAACTTGAGTATAAGCTAATTTAGAAAACCAGGACCTTGTAGCTATGGATCCCAAATTCTAATCGATGAAGAAGACAACTTAACTATGTGGTTATACATCGCATTGGGCCTCAACACCAGATTGCTATCCCCCTGCTCTATATATAACTCTCTCCCTTCTCTCCATCTAGCAACCGACTAAACTGCAACAAGGCAGAAATGAGTCCATTGCAAGTGCTCTACCATACTCACTCTTCATCCTCTACCATACTGACTCCTAACCGTAGTTGTCTATGGCGATAAGGTTCCTCTAGGACATGGGAGCCTAGTCACATAGGCGGCTAGGAGTCATCGCCTAGATGGGCCAGACATTCTATTATTGCTCTAACTTTAGAACTATTTTAGATTCAAATTTTAGATAGGTCTATATGTATATTTCGGGTTTCTTTATTTTAATCCGAAATATACCTAAATTGACTCCTAATATGACCTAAATGAGATCTAACTCGCTCTAATTTGACATGAACTGGACCTAATTAAGCCAAACTTAACCGAGCTTGACCTAAATCAAACATACCTAAACCTTGTTGAGCCCTAAAATGGCCTTAATAACCAAGTTTGACAAAAGTTGACTTGATCAGTGTTCAGGAAATCGGTCTAAATCGGCCAATTAATCAGCCG
The DNA here is from genome assembly GCA_963693085.1 of Alisma plantago-aquatica. NCBI lineage: Eukaryota > Viridiplantae > Streptophyta > Magnoliopsida > Alismatales > Alismataceae > Alisma > Alisma plantago-aquatica. Next base: position 355,133,575 of record OY856410.1, on the reverse strand, counting down.
AATAATAGGTTTGGTGTACCTACCGCCCCGTACATAGCAAATCGGGCCTATAATCGATCCAGGACCGATTCATCGGCCGATCGGGCGTATAATCAGCGATGAATCGGCCGCTTTTTAAAATCCAATAGCTATAGATTTTTTTTTTGCAGATTTTCTTTCAAACCTATTGTTGGTCATTACATTTACATTCCTTTCACCCTCTTTACATATTTGGTCTCGTCTCCCTAATTTCTCAATGAGTACATAGTTTAATGTTCATTGAATTGCTTCTTATTGTTGATTTTCTCTTCTCAAATATAGTCATTGTTTCTAATGATTTATTTGATGCAAATGGATGCCTCCTCCTCTAATTACTCCCCCATTTCCCCCTTAAGCCAACTATTAATCTAAGATTGACCTTGTCCCTTATTACTGCCCTGTTTTCCATTCATCTCCATTTCAAATACTACTGTTGCAATTTCATATTAGCAATATATATGCTATTATTTGTTATAAGTCATTAGTAATAAGTCACTTAATTGTCTTTTATGTCAGCATGTATTTGTTGTTACTATTTGTTCAACCAGTCATGTGCAACAATGTGTTACTATGTTTTCTCTCATACACTATTGCAGTCTTCTAGTCTTGTGTGTTTCGTTTGATGTAATTTTATACATTTATAATGGTCAATATATAAATTTATGTAAATATATAATTAATTTACTAAAAAAATCCAAAACCGATTAAAATCGATTATACTCCCGCTTATACTCCCGCATACTGCATATACTCTATTCGGTGCCCCGTCCGCCCGTACACCGATTACCGCTTTTCAAAACACTGGACTTGATTTGACCTAATATTGTGCCAAAATTATCAAAATGGCCGCCCACCCAATCCACTTGGGGCCTAGGCGCCCAGACTTGGACAACTAGTCCAGAGCCTAGCCCAGCTATGCTCCCAGCTGCTGCCATTGTATAGAAAGAAAAGTGGTGCAGCTACGCCGCAAAACACTGGTGCATTTCCTCTCCTTCAAATATCTTGAGAGTCGTGCAGCATCATGGCATGCAGCATATATTCTTTTCCCCATTGTCGTGCTTTGTCCTTATCATCCTCTCATATTCTTTGAACTATTTGGATTAGCCTCCTCATCTTTGCATAAGAAATAGAGGCTTTTCAAACCTCCTGTGTCAGGCAGATGCAGTAGGCAGCACAGACAAACAAGTTTCATGCATGGTATGTCATTACGTTATTGGCTCCTTTTCGATTGTAACCCAGCACGTGACTTCTAAAAAGAGCAACCAAAAAAGGGAGTGGAAATGCTATAACTAATTGAAGATCAGCGAGCCAGACATGGCATCCATGGTTAGATCAGTGTTTTGATTGAATGATTATAAGTTCAATTCAGGAAACCTAGGTCATCTTCAACAACTTATGAGGCCATGGTGCAGGACTTCAACTTCGTTTCGACTTCGCCAGCTGTAGAAGTGGAAGTTTCGAGGATGTTTAAACGCAAAGATTGATAGAACTTTGACGCAATTTGTAGAAGAAAATAGTGTAATATAGAAGGTGAGTTTGATTGGAAATTTCTATTCATACTATAACTTTAACTTATACTGTGTTAATATAGCAAAAATCATGACTTCTAGGCTATTGGTAGATAAATGAATAGACAATACACATAAAATAAAGAAAATAGAAACCATAACATTTGTTAAACTAAAATAGTTAAAGATGGATGACTAATTATATCTAAGATAGATGTTACTAGATGTGAGGTAGATCTAACTAGATGTAATTGGATTTAGCTATAATATATAAAATCTTACCTATACATAGATATTCACATCCAGACAACAATTAATTTAAATAAAAGTAGAGAGACTTTGGAGTTAAACTATAGAACGGAGAGAGACCAGTAAAGAGTTAGTGGATAGTTATCTCGCACTCAGCAGGCAGCAACAAATCTTCAAGAGTTAAAGGCTCTCAAGGCTCCAACTACAAGACTCCAGCCTCAAACATCTTCATAATTCTAAGCCTCAACTGTTGGGATATGTTAAGGCCACAACTATTGTGGGAACCCAATTTAAGACATTCATGTGTAATAAATATTAGCAACAGGCCATTTTAATGAGTTGGTCTGGGTTTGTGCCAACTTAGACCGAACTTCTCCGGCTTTGGGGAAAAGTCGAGTAGTCGACAGCTTCGTCGACATTTGGACAAAACAATGCAGTTGTCAAAGAGTAAAAAGATGGCTAATAGATATTTGATAAGAGAACCTCCCCCCCCCCCACCCATATATACGAGGAGGAGGAAGAATATAGACATAGACTGAACCCTGATGAGCCAAGACACACTTGGCCCCATATACAAATAGACTCGAATAACTTAATTAACTAAATAATAAGACCCCTAACACTCCCCCTCAAGCTCAAGCTTAGGAGAATCCCAAGTCAGCTTGCAAAGAGACAAACATACTAAAAAAATAGATAAGCAGAAAAAAAGGATAAACCAAGCCCATACAAGTATTTCTCCCCCTCAATATTACAATTAAGCACTCATCACTAAAACACTCAAATACTCCCCCTCAAGTAGATAATCCATAAGCAGTAGGAACACAAGCAAGTAGCAGAAGCTTCTCGATCAGAAGGAAGTGGCATGTGGAATAGTAGTAAAAACAGCAAGAAGGTGTCAGTTTCTCCATCATAGTCGCTATCGTCACAGTCCAGAGAGTGTTGGATCACAATCCCAGAGAGTGTTAGGTCACAGCAGTAGCAGTAGTCAATGTACATACAAAGCACGGACGAGTAAAGAGTCAACATGTAAACAAACCAAAGACGAGCTAGAGTGTGCTGAAACATGGCAGCAGAAAGTCGACGCACGCAAGGAACAGATAAAGTCAATGTGCAAATAAAGCACGGACATAAAGCAGAATGTAAAGACGACGTAATCGGATAGAAGATCATCAGCACAAATCACATCAATAATCATCAAACGAACTCCAAGACGTAAATAGCATAAATGAAGCTCCATGGAGATAGCAGCAACAATTAAATTTTTCTCTCCTCTATTCTCCCCCTCACACCAACCACAGAAAGAACCAAGAGTGGTTGGGAAACACAATTTCCATGTGAATCATATAGGAAAACTAACAAAAATGGTGCACGTGGAATGAGAAAAAACGTGTATGGAATCAATAAGTGGAACAACCAAATATGAGGAAAGAAGAAAAGAAATAGATTTATAGTAAATTTAGATTAAAGGATGATATATAGGATGAAGCAAGGGCATGTTATTGTTGATACTGAACTAGGCAAATCGGATGAAGCGAATTAGATAAGAACATCAGACCAAAAGATATAGAAGCTAATAGGAATTTCAATAGCAGGGTAGAGAGCAATGGCTTCTAAAAGAGGCAAAACATTATCAAACGCAGAAAACATGTGAAGGGAGTAGCATGGATTGAAAAAATTGATATGCATGTTGGTTCTTTGAGTGTATTATATTTGAGGGGAGGAACCGATGAAATTTGATAATGGAAAGAGTTGATACAGCCATGGTATTAAAAATCATCGAGGTTAGGCAAAATTTGCCAATTTTGTCGATGTCGACATCTGGTGATGTAGAATTACGTAAACATCCTCATTTCAGAATATCCTCGACTTCATTGAAGTTGTCGACATTTCCCATTGTCAACGGAGTTGGCCTAGGTCCATTCAAAAATTCTCCAACTTATTTGACATCAATCGAAGTTGACGACATTCCTCTAGTGTTTTGTTATGTTGTGCGGGGGAAGTGTTGAAGCTTGAGGTAAGTAATTGTGATGTTTTTTATATTCTAAGCTAATATTAATTGATCACCTCCTCTCTGCTAGATCTAACATAGGTTTACACCATTTTTATGTAGTTTGTTTATTGTCATAAACTTTATATGTGGAAGAACTCTGAAGATCGGAGATGACTGTATGTAATCGTGTATTTTTATACATACGTAAACCTACATGGATGGCTATATGTAAACATATATTGTGTTTCTTAGCTAGATAAGATGAAATCTATCGATATCCGTCGCAAAATGACTATTTTGAGCTCAATTTTTATCGAAATCGAGTCATAGTTCAGTTGTAAAAATCCTCAAAAGTTTCCTTGATGTTTCCACAAACTTCCACTTCCACACCTGTCAAAGTCGAATCATGTTCCATGGATACAACAATAGTGGTCCTAAAGTCGAGCATTATTATAGCTGCTACAGTACCCACAATTGTAGATGTCTGGAATGTGTGGCCAAATCTCTTCCCCCTTCCATATTAGAATTAAGGAAGGTACTAGGGGAGGAAGGAGAGATCTAGGGAGGTTCTTGGAAGAGGATCCTGTGAGAACCCTTATATGAATGCAGCAACCAACTCCAACCTCTGTCAAGAGAAATAAGATGATGCAACACCCTCTCCAACACATGAGGAAGATTCCCTTCCTCTCCTACATATTGCTAAGGGCTTGAGGAAGACGAGGCTGATGGGGTCGACTGGAAACCATCAAGGAAAGGGAAGGAAGCTCCACCAATCTATCATGCTACATTAGTGTACTATAGCAATACGGCTGGAAGTGAAGTAGTTGCTTGGTGCAGCAGTGAATGCAGACAATAATATAGAAGCAGCGATCTCCAAGCAAGCAACAAGAGGTGGAGCAAGCATTAACAACAATATAAGGGAGATGAAGATGCAGTAGAAGCCATGGAACAACTTGTAGGCAGGCCTACGGATAGCCAAGAAGGGAAGAAGGGGCAGTCGCCCGCCGGCTACATTCGTTCTCTTTCCCCCCCCCCTCTTACTTAGAGGCTAGGGTTTTAGATCTCTGCTTTGCAACCATGTCAAAGTACGGCGAATAAATGTATTTGATAAGAGAAACCGCCCTCCTATATATAGGAGAAGCGGAAGCGTACAGACATAGACATAACCCTAATGGGCCAAGACACACTTGTTCCCATATACAAATAGACTCAAATAACTTAATTAACTAAATAATAAGTATTGTGGAACCTAATGAATAAAATCTAAGAATAATTATCTAGATCTAAACTAATCTAAAATAACTAATCAAAAGGAACAATGATCATCAAAAGATTTCATTCATCAAGTATGCTTTTGACGAAAGCCTCACAAAGACTATATATAGGTGTTTAAACCCAACTCACTACACAACTAGCCAATGTGGGACTAAACCGCAGGCTTTACAAGAAAACTGAGAAAATATCAAATAACCCCTAAAACACAAGGTAACTGATAAAACATTATAAAAACTATTAAAATGGCTATGCTCGTCCTACATCAATAAGACTCCTAGCAAAAATGTTGGACCGACTTCGTGGAAGTTCACCAAATGTCAGTCCAACATTGAGACCAACTTGGAGTATAACAACATCAACTTCGTCGCCGCCTCGACATCGACAAAATAGGCAGAACTTCATCGATGTTTAGATCCATGTATGAGGCACCGAAACAAATGCAACTACTAATAGCAGGTAGAACTTAACACAATGTTTGTAAACTACATGTGATTCTTGATTCCACAGTCTAAAGGCTTCTTTGGTTAGGAATAGATCATCTTCCAATCATACAGAATACATATAAGTATATGTGCATGCACAAACATATTAAATTGTGTAAATAATATGTATGCATACATATACTTGTATGCATTATGTTGATTGGAAGATGGTCTACTGTGGACCAAAGAAGCATTGTGAACATGTAGGACTTAATATGGCGTGTAATTAAAAATGGGGTGTAATGTTTTATCTTCTATAAGCAATTGAATTTGTTTCCTCCCCCAAACATATACACACATATATAATGTATATGCACACATGTACATGCAATACATATATCGCACTTATTAAAGTGCCCCAGGGTGGTGTGTCTTGGCTTATGAGTGCATATAGGGGTATTACAGTCCTTTTATGGTCATTATATATTAAGTAAAGGTAGTTATTCATGTTATAAGCCTAATTTCTTTACTTATGAGAGTTTTTAAAATTAATTACCAATTTTTAGATTGTGTTTGTTTGTGCCTTGTATATGTCTCTCTCGTTGGAGTTTGTCTTAGGATTTATTTTGAGGAAATGTTATGAAATAGATGAATTTACTTATGTTACAATCATAAAATATATTTAGAAAAAGAGTAAATTATTTAGTGTAACAATATACTATATCATATAATAGAAGAAATTGATCGGAAATTAAACTAGAATTACGCTAGCTTAGCGCGCTTAGGCGTCAAGGCATCTAGCATGGGTGTCAAACCCTTGCCACCTTAAGAAGTTTGATACACACGATGTATATAGTTGACTTATTCTCATTTTCCCCAATAGTTCACCGGTCTTCAATGACTTTTTCCCATATTCTCTTACGTTATGACTTTTTCAAAAATGTGTATGCATACGTATAATACATGTATATGTACTTATACTTTTAATATTATATTTCCAACATCAATGTAGATATAAATATACACTAGCAACAATACAAGGTACAGTGAAACACATTTTTACAATACAAAGCAAATTATAAGAATAAATAAATGAATTCCCACTATTCAAATAGTCAATTTACAAGATTGATTCGTCTCAAGTCATACCACCTACCTCTATTTTAAAGATAGAAGTTTACTGATTGTTGGATCTCAACTTTGTTACATTCCCCGGTACATATAGTAAACTTTTTCAAGTAAAAAACGAATTCCCATTGCTCAATTAGTTAATTTACTAGATCAGAAAATAATTCATGTTTTGTAATTCATACCAAGTTACCAATTGGCTATTTTCAAATATTTAAGATTACTCTTTTATTAGATCTCAACTTTTTACCGTTCTCCCAACGACAGTATGTAGTAGCTTCAGTATTTGTTGCTTTTGAAAAACTGCACTCTTCGCTATGTTATTGTTGATACTACTGAGCATTCATGTCGTATCCAGTTGTGTCTGGGCCACAAATAGGACTAAAATGAATTAAGATATTTTCTTGACTGTCTCAAATGTTTTGAGTCATAGCAGGCCACGTCTGTCAAAAAAATGTTCAGTACGGCCACAAGGGTTGTATAGAAGTGTTTGTACGACATGTGTAGAAGTGTTTTGCTAGTTGATATTAATTGTTCACTCAAAGGAGGTCATGTCCCACCTTTGACAACTTCATCTTCATGTCAAAAGACCCTCATAGCAAAAATAGCCTAAAAGTCTAAAAGAGAAACATATCCTTGATCATCAAGCCCCTTTGCAGATGAATTCTCATATCAGTATAAGGATCAACGTGATACAGTGTGAATCAAAGGCTAGTTTGGAGTTTTGAAAATGGCATCCAATACAGTAGCTTGCTGATGGTAGAAAAAAACAGATAACATATTTTTTCTGAAAAGCAAAAACAAAGAGTTCGGCAAGGAACGTAAAAGCAGACACCCTTCACAGCTCCATGTTGTTTCAGTATTACATTCTTCCTATGTAGCTGACTGTTCAGGGTGGCCTGGAGGCTGAACGGATTATATATATATATATATATATATATATATATATATATATATATATATATATATATATATATATATATATATATATATATATAGTGTGTGTGTGTGTGTGTGATTTTTCTTTTTAATGTAATTTAATGGTTTAGATGTTTAATTATTGTGTAAAACACTTACAATTTAAAGTCTGCAAGAAAATTTCGATGTGAATGTATATTTTTCACATATAAAGTATATTTACATAATTATCCGTACATAATGGAAAATTGACTAATATCCATTTCATACCCCTAGCAAATGATAGTTGATAGCAGACTAATCCGCATGCTTCAATAGCTTGTTCTCTACTAGCCAGATTGATTGTTTCAGGTATCCACAGTCCGTGGATCCATCCACATCTTTCGTGGCTCAAGCACGCACTTGCTGGACATGATTGAGACTAGAATTAATTTTGCTCACATAACGACAAGTTACGGCTCATCTGAATGCGTGTGAAACTGCCAGCATAGCTCTGCACATCCTCTAGTATTATTCAAATTATCTATGCAATTCCATTTCAAGTGCTACAATTTTAATTCTTGATGGTTTTTTGCTGAGTCCTTCCATTACATATCGATAATCTAGTGGATAATTGATGAGCTTTATGTCAAACATGTAGATTTTCGTGCGGGGAGAATAGACTTTATCAAGGTTACCGCAAGCCTAATACCACTTTCATGGCATCTGTTATGAGCTTTTAATAAGACTCCACTCATATTGCAAATTCTACACATGCGATAAAATCTAACATTTTTAAAGAAAAAGAGTATTCTCAGTGTTGATGTGTCCATAACACAAGAAGCGCACTCTTCTAGCAATCCAAGGCCACCGACATTGTGCTATGCTCTGCACTGGATGCTAGTAAATAACGTCTCTGGGAACAGAGATACCACTTGCAGAAAATATACACATCTAAGGCTAGCGATTCTCAGTCCAAAAATAACATTTCGTTAGAAGGCTTATTGTGTGGGCCAAATATGATATATAGTATGTAATTTATCTTACTCCAAAATGAGAGTCAGACGCCTGCCTAATTTTGGCTTAACATGGGCCTTCCACTTCATTCACAGGTTCCCGTTCGTAGCAGTCCTTTTCATCCTGCCCCGATGCATTATTGGCTTGACAATTGACACCTCAACAGGCAGCGTTATTTGAGAATAAGTGCACTTGCCTTCAATATATGAAATCTAGCATAAAGCTTCATAGATGTCGAGTTTATCTTCTCACATGACGGGTTATAGTAGTTGGGAAACATCATGACCTGTTGGAATGAAAAAAACTTAGGTGTGACAGTTTCGTTATTCTAAGTGATGTTTGAGGTGTCATTATAGGTGTTTTTACATAGTCGTACTTTTATTAAGTACACAATATACTTCGGAGTTTTTATAATTTTTGGATAAACACATATATTTGCAATTTAAATTAACTATCTGAATAGGGTGTCAGCTGTCATTTTCTAAATGTATGTGGTTGACTGTATAGTGGAAAGGACAAAGGAGGCCAATGGTAGCATGACGGAGACAGCATTTAATCCTAATATTATGTTTGTATATGAGAATCTTCTTGGATCTAAGACCCATGTGTCTGCTTCTCTTTTTCTTTAATTGTAGACTTTGCAGTGTTTCATATTTCATCCAGTGTTCCAGTTTTAACACGAGGACTAGTTAGTTCCTTGCTACATCACCAAGCCAAGATGTCACGACCATGTCTCTTTAGCCTTTGCTTATAGCAACACCTTCAAAACCAACTTTACAGCTTCTGCTCCAAGCAGCATTGAATTGAAAATGTATTAGCACCAGCAACACGTACAAGGCTCCTCTCAGGCCAAAAAAAACATGTACTTGAACTACTGGTATCTAAAATCGCCATCCTTGTCATAGTTGTCAAGGCTGTCAGTCGGTCACCTTCCCTAGATGGGCGACCAGCCGACTAGTCGGTCGCCCAGTCATAGGTATAATATATATACATAATATTACTTAAGTACATATACTTATATACAACACATTATGTTAACATGTCTTTTATTATGTGTTTTTTATTTGTTATGTTATTTACTTATTCCTGCTGTACCCATCTGTAATTTACCCATATTTATAAAAGACATGAGACAGCTGTTGCCGATCTCACGCACGCTGCATCCAGTGTTCTCATATGCCCCACATGAGGCCGCTTATGCGGCCGCATATGCGTATGCGGCCCTCAGCCACTCCGCATACAACTATGCAGTGCTATTTTTGGACATGGACCGAATATGCGGCATGTGGTCCGCATATGCGGCCGCTTAGGCCCCGCATTTCATTTGGTGACTTAACTAAAAAAAATATAAATAAAACTTCAAATAAAATCAACCAAATTAAATGACAACTTCTATATAGTTGGTTTTAGATCAGATATTGATATTTTGCTACCTCAGAAATAATTCCGTTTTGAATGAGTAGTGCACAATATATTATTACATTTTACAATTATCAATATTTCATTATGCTCTTTCCTTTGCTCTTTTTTTCTCTTCTATTTTGCTCTAAGATTAAAACATGTTGCACTTCCAACAGTTCTTATTTTGTCTTGTATAAAAGGGGAATCTATTAGAGATATTAATTGTATATGATACTTTCTTTTACAAAGTATCAAATTTGTGTGTTGCCTAGGGAGCAATTTCTATTCCCTATGACTTTTTCTTTTCTATTTATTACTGGCTTGACTTCATATCATTTTGATGTTTTGATTTTGTTTTTGATGTTCTTTTTCTATTTCTACTTTGAACTACCATGTGTTCTGTTGTTGTGGTTATTGCTATTATGTTCATTCAATAAATGTTCTGCTATAAACTGTATGTGTTAGTGTTGTGTTACTTGTATATTGTAGTACATTATATAAACTTAGGGTTTGTTGATTGATTTTTCTTCTTAATGATTGGAAAATATGTGTTTCTTTTTTCATGATGTAATGATCTGTGGGTACATTCGGCTATTGGGCTACGCAATCAGATAGTATGAAATTTATGGTTTTGATTATATTATTTAAATAAATATATGTATAAAATATAGGATTTATTAAAAAATCCAAAAACGCATATGCCCCGCTTATGCTCCCGCATTCCGCTTATACTCTATGCGGTACCCTGACCGAACGCATACCGCATAACGCATTTCAGAACATTGGCTGCATCACGCAGCCGTAACTCCCCCGTGCGCTTCCCTTTGTCCGCTCACATGGTATCAGAGCGTCGATCGACATAGGCGCCGCTTCTCCTTCTCCCTTCCGCCGCTGATTCCCCGCCGCTTCCCCTACTCTCCTTCCTTCCCGTCGGCAGCGCCGCAGAGAACAACAACAGCGACAGGTGCCACCGCCCGGCCTACGACCGTCGTCTGCCGCTGGGCTAGCGGGCCCTCTCCGCCACTACGTTGGGCCTTCGGTAGCCCTCCACCGCTGCCCTAGGCTCAGTCGCGAAGACCCGGAGGTGACTTTCCTTCCCTAACGTTTTTCACAACAGCTGTCGGACAAATGTTCGGGGGCCTTCAACTGATTCGACGGTCGTCTAAAGCCTAAACCGGAGGACTCGCCTCTCTACAATTGCACTCCTAATCACACCCCCTCCATGTGTGATTAGGAAAATCGTTTGGAGGTTGTGGATGCGTCAGTAACGCATTTATCTCATTTTTAAGTTGTGGCGTGTATCTCTCTGTCACTTCAGCCTTCATTGTGACGTGTATCCGTCCGTCACAAAGCCCTGTTATATCATGGGGGACACCAAGATATCTACGATCTACAGTGAGATGTCGCCTATCCCCTCTATCAAGCTAAACGGGAAGAATTATCTCCTATGGGTGAATGTTGTCCATACTGTTTTGGAGTCTCACGACAAGGCGAGATATGTTGACTTTGCTCCCCTGGTTGCTACTGATGAAGGACACGCTGAGTGGAAGCGTCATGACAGTCTTGTGAAGACCTAGTTGTGGGGTAGTATGGAACCGACAATTGCTACAAGGTTCATGTTTTATTCTATAGCCAAGGAGATATGGGACGCAGTGAAGAAGCATTACTCTCAGGAGAAGAATGCTCTTCGCCAGTTCATGATCTATGATCGCCTTTTTGCAGAGAGACAGGGTGACAGGTCACTAGAGGAGTATTTTGGAGCGATTTAGGCCATTGCTCAAGAGCTGAGTTACTATCATCTTGTGACAGTTGTTGAACAGGTCAAAGACAGAGATGACTTGATTACTGCCAAGTTCTTATCTGGACTCAATTCTTCTTGCAGTTCTGCCCAGAGTGTCATCCTTGCTTCTGATAAACTGCCTAGTTTTGAGGAAGCCTACTCGAGAATTCAGCAATCCAATTTTGAGTCTGCTGATCCTATTTCTGTTGTATCTTCTGGGGAGTCTCATGCATCTATAGTTGTTGCAGTGAGAGGAGGACGACCTGGTATAGGCAGAGGACGCGGGACCCGTCCTAAGTGCACCTTCTGTGACAAACCAGGACATACAATGGATAAATGTTAGAAGAAACATGGGAGACATGTTGCACCACCAGTGGGGGCAGCACATTATGCCACTACTATTGAGCCCTCTCCGTCTTCTGCTGTGGGATCTAGCTCTTCAAGCATCACTCTCACTCAGGAGGAGTATGATCGGTTCATTCAGGCTACACAGCACATGAGTATAGGATCGTCATCTTCAGCAAACCTGGCATCTACTGCGGGTAATCAGGCTACATCTCTTATAGCTTCTGGCTCTACCTCTTCTTGGGTGGTTGACTCTGGCGCATCACAACACATGACTGGTATGAGGAGAATGCTCCACTCTATTGACTCGTATATCCCTCACCAATCTGTTACACTGGCAGATGGTTCAGTGAGGAGAGTGTTAGCTAGTGGATCTATTTCTCTAACACCCAAAATTGATCTTACATCTGTACATTTTGTGCCTGAGTTTCCATTTAATCTTCTTTCTGTTACAAAGCTGATTGACACTGTAAAATGTACAGTAACATTTAGGCCTTCTTGTTTTGTATTACAGGATCTCAAGAGTATGAGGACGATTGGTGGGGAGCCTAGGAAAGGTTATCTCTACCTTTTCCATGGTGTTAGTCTGCCTCGCCAAGTATCTGCTCCTGCTCCAGCCGTCATGTTGAGTGGTTCCCCCTTACTACGGCATTGCGGATATGGACATCCTTCTTTAGAGAGCCTGCGGAAGTTGGAACCAGAGTTGTCCCAAGTGTCATCTTTAGAATGTCAGTCATGTTAGTTGGGAAAGCATCATAGATTATCTTATCTCAGTCGTGTCAATAAACGGGCATCATGTCCTTTTGAGTTGGTTCATAGTGATGTATGGGGTCTTGTTAAAGACCAGAGTTATAATGGTTTTCGTTATTTTATTTCCTTTGTGGATGATTTTTCCCGTATGACATGGATCTATTTACTCAAAAGTCGAGAGTCTGTGTTATCTATTGTTAAACATTTTCATAAAGAAATAAAGGTTCAATTTGATTGCAATATCAAAACTCTTCAATCTGATAATGCTTTAGAGTATGTTCAAAAAGCCATGTCTGATTTCTGCAATTTTGTGGGCATGATCCATCACACATCTTGTCCTCACACCCCTCAGCAAAGAAAAAACTGCCATCTCCTTGATGTTGCTCGGTCTATCATGTTTCGATCTAATGTGCCTAAGAAATTCTGGTCTGAAGTTCTTTTAATTGCTTGTTTCTTAATTAATAGACAACCATCCTCTGTTCTTAAAGGGCAGACCCCTTTCTCTGTGCTACGTCCCACGGATCAGCCCTTCTCTGTCCCCCTTAGAGTGTTTGGCTGCACTTCCTTTGTCCATAATTTTGACCCTAAGGCCGACAAACTTTCTCCTAGGTCTATTAAAACCTTGTTCCTTGGGTACTCTGGTACTAGCAAAGGATACAAGTGTTATTGCCCTAGTCTTCGTCGCATGTTTGTGTCTAGGGATGTTACCTTCCATGAGACCACTCCATATTTTTCTGATGCAATGAGTAAGAGGGAGCAGTTGAGAGAGGGAGTGCCACCAGCTTTTTAGAGTGAGAGAGTGGCACCATCTGTGCAGAGTGAGGGAGCGTCACCCATCATTCCTAATTATACTATTATTCAGGAAGAGCAGGCAGCAGATGGATCTGTTATTGAGCACTACCCACATGTTTATAGTAGGCGAGGCAAACAGGATCTAGAAGAGGTAGCAACACCAGTCTCTGAGCCTTCCTCATCATCCTCTACTCACGAGATTCCTGCAGAAGCATCAGATCTTGATATTCCTATTGCTGTCTGGAAAGGTACTCGTTCATGTACTATTAAACATCCTATTACAAATGTGTGTTGTCTGTCCCACTTATCTAAACAGGCTCGCGCATTTGCTATTGGGATTGATTCTGTGGATATACTGAGAAATCACTATGATGCTATGAAGGATAGTGGCTGGAAACAGGCAATGCAACTTGAGATGTCGGCTTTATTGAATAATGGCACATGGGATCTTGTTGACTTACCTGCAGAGAAGAAAGCAGTGGGCCGCAGATGGGTTTTCACCATCAAACACAATCCGGATGGGTCAGTTGAAAGGTTGAAGGCCAGATTGGTAGCAAAAGGCTACACACAGACTTATGGAGTTGACTTCTTTGAGACCTTTTCTCCAGTTGCTCGTCTGAATTCTGTGCGGATTATTATTTCACTGGCTACTACCTTTGATTGGCCTCTGTTTTAGCTTGATGTCAAGAATGCATTTCTTCATGGTGACTTGCTGGAAGAGGTGTATATGGAGCAACCTCCTGGTTTTGTTGCTCAGGGGGAGTGTCAGAAGGTGTGTAAACTGAAGAAAGCCATATATGGACTGAAACAGTCTCCTCGCGCTTGGTTTGACAAGTTCAGTGATGTTGTTCTACAGATGGGCTTCTCTCGTTCCATGACTAATCACTTCTTATTCTACTCTAACTCTTCTTGTGGATCAATCAATTGTTGTATATGTTGATGACATAGTGATTACTAGCAGTGATTCTACAAGCATATCACGTGTGAAGGAAGGATTGCGAAGACACTTCCAAACGAAGGATCTGGGTAAACTGAGATACTTTATGGCATTGAGGTACTTAGATCTCATGCAGGTATCAATCTATCTCAGAGAAAATATGTATTTGACTTACTACAGGAGACAGGCATGACTGAGTCTAAGTCGATATCTACTCCTATGGATTATCACATCAAGGAGACGGTTGATGATGTTGAGTACTCAGATCCAAGATATTACAGGAGGATAGTTGGTAAGTTGATATACCTGACTGTTACACGGCCTGACATTTCTTTTGTTGTAGGCGTAGTGAGTCAGCACATGAGCTCACCACGACAGTCACACTGGACAGCAGTTTGCCGGATTCTGAGATATCTGAAAAGTGTTCCTGGAAAGGGGATCACATATTATAGACCTAAGGTGCCCCCTTCTACTTTGGCTCTTACAGATTATGCAGATGCAGACTGGGCTGGTAATCAGATTGATAGGAGGTCTACATCAGGTTACTGCACTTTCCTAGGTGATCATTTGATTACTTGGAAAAGCAAAAAGCAGCATGTGGTAGCAAGATCCAGCACCGAGGCTGAATATCGTGCTATGGCTCATGCATGTTGTGAGCTACAATGGGTTAAATATGTTCTTTCTGAGTAAAAGATTCCTATTTTATCTTCCATGGAGCTCAAGTGTGACAACCAATCAGCCATACACATTGTCAGGAATCCTGTCTTTCATGAGCGCACAAAGCATATAGAAGTTGATTGCCATTTTATCTGAGATCAGATCAAGAATGGTACTATTGTGACGTCATATGTCAAGTCTGAAGAACAACTGGCAGATATCTTGACAAAGCCATTGGGTCCACAGCATTTCAAAATCTGTGTGGCAAGTTGGGCATACACGATGTGTACACTCCAGCTTGAGGGGGAGTGTTAACATGTCTTTTATTATGTGTTTTTTATTTGTTATGTCATTTACTTATTCTTGTTGTGCCCATCTGTAATTTACCCATATTTATAAAAGACATGAGACGGTTGTTGCCAATCTCACGCATGCTGCATCACGCCGCCGTAACTCCCCCGTGCGCTTCCCTCCGTCCGCTCACACATTATATTAATCCACTAATGTAAGCATATATCGAAGCATATAATAATCCATATTTGGTAGAAAATGTCATAAAACACCACAAACTATTTTCAATAAGACGAGTTAATGTATTCGAATTCAAAAAGGTATAATTAGAAAGAGAAGAGTAACATACCATTGTTAAATTCAGACTTTTAGTACATGTTAAATTGTTGCAACTATAAATAAAGGTTTATTACAAACTAGTGCAGTGTGAATGAAATTGATATTCAAATCAAATGATAGTAAAAGACAAATAGAAATAGTCTAACATGAAAAAAATGAGAAAAAAAAACTAAAAACCCATATGTAGAGCCACCCAGTCTGGAATCGGGCCGACCAGTCGGCCTGGGCGGGCAACACGCCGAAGCTTAATTTGGGCGGTTGGCTAGTGGGTACCCCTCCCAAGGACCAGTCGACTAGCCGGCCGCCTCAACAAGTATGACCTTGCTAAAACAATCAGAGTGATAAACTGCAGGACAATCTTCTCCAGCAGCCTACAACAGCAGTGACAGCCCACAACAAGACAGGAGTTCCTACCCCCCACATTTCTCTAGGTGCAGTCGCAGGTGACCAAGAACGCAAAATATACACCATCAGTCTTCTTTTCAAGCAAGCATTTGTCATTGACAGTTGTTGCTTACCATTCAAGTTATCATCTTCCTCTAAGCATGGACCAACTTGGCTTTGTGACAAAATGAGTGAGCATAATACATGAAAGACCAACCAAACACTGTTTTAAGCATGTTCCCCAATCCAAATCTCTAAACCTGAGTTTGGTGAAGAACCACTACTTTTTGCCCGTCTTGAACCCTCCTCAAACCTAGCCTTGGCCTTCTTGAGCACCGCCACCTTGTCCTTGGCCACCAGAGCGTCGAGTGTGATGATTTCCTTAAGATTCACATCGATGGTGTAGCGAGTGGGCATGATGTGGTTGTAGTTGACAAGCTTGATTCCAAAGGCTTCCAGTTATATATCCCTCTTAGTATCTACTGAAGCTTGAACAAATCAGAATTTTGTTTTTTTTAGTTATCTTCACAATGTTGTTCTTATCAGATGTCAGCTACTTCATTAAAATTGGACATGTTTTAAAAGAGCCACCATTTTAGGAGGACGGTAAAGCTGACCACAGGGAGAGACTGGAAACACATAGTGAGAATGTAGAGAAAAGAGTTAGAAGAGTGAGAGAAAAAGACAAAAAGAATGAAGAGGAGGTGACAGAGAAGATCGAGGACGGAAACAATGTTAGGTTATCAACCACCTATTCCTTTGCCAAGAACAACACCATATGTAGCCTCATTCGCTTTACATGGGCATAGGATGTAGAGATGATAATGTGAACCATGCACATGAGATTTCTTTGGAAAGTGTTAGGATCAGTGCTTATTTTACTATTTAGTAACGAGTTATGCTTGAATTTGCCTAATAGTCTGTTAGGAACTTAGGGATAAGAGTTCATATATCACAACGATTATATATATATATATATAGAGAGAGAGAGAGAGAGAGTCACGCTGGAATACACTGAGTGTATCCGGCGCTGAATACACTCAAATAGTTTTTCATGATGCAATTTTTTTTTGAAATCTAAACCGTTAATCTACTTAAACATCTTGTGAATAGCTCATATATAAAATTTGAGTCCATTTGGACATTTATAGGTCAATTTATAAAGACCGCACAAATAATGCATTTCAAATTAGTTTCGTGCGTCGATTTTGTTGCCCTCGGATGAGTGACTTACACTCATCCAAATGGACTCAAAATTTGTATGTAGCCTAGTTGTAGTATGACAATGAAGATCAATGGTTTACATCTTGCAAAAAAATAGTTTTGATATGCAAACACAACCTGAGTGTAGCATGTGATCTGTACACTCGAGTGTATTCTAGCCTGACTTTATATATAGAGAGAGAGACTACATATATATATATATAGAGAGAGAGAGAGAGAGTCAGGCTAGAATACACTCGAGTGTAAAGATCACATTCTACACTCAAGTTGTGTTTGCTTATCAAGACTATTTTTTTGCAAGATGTAAACCATTGATCTTCATTGTCATACTACAACTAGGCTACATACAAATTTTGAGTCCATTTGGATGAGTGTAAGACACTCATCCGAGGGCAACAAAATCGACGCACGAAACTAATTTGAAATGCATACTTTTTGCGGGTCTTTATAACATGACCTATAAATATCCAAATGTGCTCAAATTTTTTATATGAGTTATTCACAAGATGATTAAGAAGATCAACGGATTAGATTTTTGAAAGAAAAAAAATTGCATCATGAAAAACTACTTGTGTGTATTCTAGCCTGACTATATATATATATATATATATATATATATATATATCCCCTCTCCTATATATGGGATGATACATGTAGATAGTAGGTACATAAATAATTGCTCTACAATCTTATATAGCATTGTGTCGTAGCACTAAACCTTAAACCTATAGGAGGAAAAATGTGAATCCCTCTACAGTGGCCAGTTGTTAAAATGATCTGGTTGCCTACAACATTCTCCAGCAAGTTTTGCATGTTGTCTTCAACTTCTTCTTTCATTGCCATAGTTCTGCTAGCCTGAACCACAGTGATTTTCCATCATATGATCATTTTGGTTCATTATATTGCCCCCTTTATAATCATAGTAACAAGTTCAGGATTCGACAATTTTTCGATTAGCTAGAAAAAATCGGAATTCGAAAAAATCGAGAAAATTCGTGAAAAAATCGATAAGTTTCGGTCAAAGTTCAGTCAACTATTCGGAAATAATCGAGAATAAGTCGGCTATATATACATGTATATATAAATGTTTGGATGTATATGTGTATATATATACATATCTGATATTTGTAACTATTGAGGTCACAAGACACAATTTAGTGAGTGAAATGGAAGGAAAAGAAGTAAAGAAGAGTTGAGCAATAACAATGGACTGTCCGAGGGAGTGGGGGTTGGAGGTTTAGTGTATATTAGGAGTTTTGTGTACATGGTATGGTGAAAGAAGATCAAGCAACTTAAAAGAGAAAAATCGTGAAAAATTGTGAAAAGCCATGAAGAATCGTGAAAAATCGTATAAATCGCGAAAAAGCGGGATAAATCGTGAAAAGTCGCAAAAAATCGACAACTGGCATATTAATCATGATGAACATTCGGGAGCCTATAACATCGTGAAAAAGCGTCGATTTTTTGTAACATTCAGAGACTTTTTTTACTATGTTTATAATCACTCGTTGACTCCAAGTACTAATTGATTCGCCTTCTTCACATTGTCATCATTCAATCCATATGTATCAACCAGCAGGTTAGTCCAGCAGCAATGCAGAAAATATCAAGAGCAAGAAACATGGGTTCAGCACAGAAGGTCGTCACATTAACATAGAGATGTCACCATCATTGTATGGTCATCCTCGTCAAATATAGAGAAAAAGAGATGACACATATTGCATCAAGTCTTAGTCTCTCCACATTCAGATCCTCACCATCTATCGCCTACACGCCCCCTTCAACACATGTTGATGTGTCCTTCCACATTAAACAGTCAGCAAGATGCAAAAGGCATTTTTAAAAACCAGTGATTGTTCATCCTTTCCTAGTAGATGGGTCTGCATACCAAAAAATTTGATTGAACACCGACCTGTTTCACTGATTTCAACTCGATGGATTGTGATTGTATGTATCGGGTGGTATGCCGCTCTACATAACCACCAATTTGTGATTTGGTAGTTATTGCTTCACGAAGATTAAAAGAGGAGGAGAATGATGTTGCTCTAGTTGACAATATCCAAGATAAACCTTTACAAACCATCTTCTCCCCTCATTTCCATCTCCCCTGGCTTGGCTAAAATGTCATGTTTAACATGGAATGTTGATACTGGGAGAAGGTGGAGAATATGGTGTGCATTATAGACAAGAATGCTAGCCTTTATATAGGACTATGGGTGGTTGTCAATACCCATTTGTACAATGTGGGATTAATCTTTATATATAAGAGTATAGACAGAGTTACACACTTAACACTCCCCCTCAGACTAGTGTGTAGATATTACAGGCACCCAGTTTGTTACATAGGATTTCAACCCAACATCCATTTAAGAACTTAGTAAATAGATGTACAAGTTGATCTTCAGAGTGAACTGATATGAGTCTGATCAACTTGTCTTGAACATTCTCTTTGTTGAAGTGACAATCAACTTCTATATGTTTTGTACATTCATGAAAAGACGGGATTGGAAGCTATGTGAACTGCTGCTTGATTGTCGCACTGCAATTCCATGGCTTCAGATTGTGGAAATCCCAATTTTTCCATGAGGATCCTGACCCATAGAAGTTCACCGGTTACATGAGCTATAGCCATATAATCAAACTCGATGCTTAGCGAGTAACGACATTCTGCTTATTGCTCTTCCAGGAGACCAAATTACCTCCTACGAAGACAACATCCAATAACAGATTTTTGGTCGATGACAAAGCTTGTCCAGACTACATTAGAGAAACCATGCACCTTTAGGTGCCCGTGACTAGTGTAGAGACCTTTCCCGAAAGATCGTTTGAGATAGAGGAGGATGTGAATAACAGCGTCTCAGTGACCAGCATACTTGTCAAGGCGGCCAGTCGGTCCCCTAAATTTCCTGGGCGACTAGGCCGACTAGGCCGACCAGGCCAACTAGTCGGCCGCCCAGGCGTAGGGTTGTTTTTTAAATAATTTTTTATGTATAGTAATATATATATAGTTATATACTTACATACAACATATTATATAGAAGAAAACTAATGTAAATACATATCTAAGGAAGTAATAATCAATATTTGTTAATAATCAGTCATAAACACAACAAATAAAAATGAATAAGAGTGATTGAGTGACTAAAGTTGTTTGAAATGCACTGAAGAAAATGAACTAAAAATCAAATGGCACTTCTTCTTCATCCTCTGGCTCCTCTTCATCATGATCACCTTCATCTTCAAGATTATAATTATTATCATCCATTGTGTCACTGTCATTATCATTGTCTTCCTCCGTTGTGTCATCATTTGTCAAATCTATGTCCCTACTAGTTCCCACAGCTCTAGTAGCTCTCCTTGGTCTGTTAGGGCCAGCTTGATATTCAGATGCACCCATGCCAGCGTCAACCTGACTCAATCTCACTCCTTGAGCAACTACAGGGTCATCCGGAACTCCTGTCATCCACTCACTACCCCAATCAAGATCATCTAGGGCAATGGGATCATAACTCTTCTGCAAGTTATCCAATCGCCTCTTCTTAAATCTTTCATGCAGTTGGCGATTGTATTGGATATAAACAAGCTTATCCGAGGTAAGTCTGTCGCAGAGAAGAAGAAACAAACCGAAGTTTGTCGGGCCTGTCGGCTTTGTCCGAACTCCGAACGTAGGAGACGTGGCACGGGGAAAAGCCTCCCGTAGAACAGGGGAGACACGAGCAAGAGAGAAGACTTCCGCCGAAGAACACCGGAGAGGATGTAGACGACCCGCCGGAGATCGTTGCTCACCGGAGAATCGGAGAAGAAAGCCACCAGAGCGTCGAGCGGCGTGCGGTTTCACCCGTGCGTTCCGTCGGGCGACGTTCTGTCTGTCTTGCACTCGCGTGCGTAATGCGTAGGAACTCCAACGGCCGCTCTCTTTTGTTGCATCCCAAAAACGGCTGACTTGAAGTATTCAAAAAAAAAAACTGGTCCCACACAACAAGTCGACCGACCGGCGGATAAGTCGACCGACCAGGTGGATAAGTCGACCGACCAGGTGGATAAGTCGACCGACCGACGGATAAGTCGACCGACCAGGCAGATAAGTCGACCGACAGGCCGACTAGTCGACCGACCGGTTCGACTTTTTTTTTTATTTTTCTTGTCGACAGGCTAGTCGGACCCCTACAAAACGCCTTACCGACTAAGCGGCGACTAGTCGTCCGCCTTAACAAGTATGGTGACCAGTATGTGGTTTCTCCATGAATTGACTAACCACACTTGCAGCTAACGAGATGTCCGGCCGAGTAACTACGAGATAATTCGGTTTCCAAACTAGTCGTCTAACTGCCCATGATCAACAAAAGGCTTCCCCTATTCTTCATACAATTTCGTTTTAGGATCCATAGGTGATTATGCAGGCTTTGATCTCAACATGCTCGTTTCTTCAAGAAGATCTAGTACATACTTGCGCTGAGATGAAAATTCCATCTTTAGACATTGCCACCTCAATACCAAGGAAGTATTTGAGAGGGACAAGATCTTTGGTCTAAAATTTGCCTTGAAGAAACTATTTTAGATGTGTAATCCTTGGTGATCATCACCTGTAAAAAAATATCATCCACATAAAAGACTGGAAGGATATAACCCGAGGATCCATGCTAATAAAAGACAGCGTGATTGGGGAATGGACCGTTTAGGTCAAAAGCTTCAATAGATTGACTAAAGCTCCTGAACCACACTCGGGGCGACTACGTTAAACCATACAAGGATTTATGAAGCCAAAAGACAAGATAAGACTCCCCCTCAGCAACGAACCCAAGTGGTTGCTCCATATATATTTCTTCAGATAGGTTGCCATGAAGGCGTTCTTGATATCTAGTTGATGTGATGGCCAAGAGAAGTGAACAACTAATGAGATGAAAAGACGGATAGAGGCCATCTTGGCCACAGGAGAAAAAGTCTCCAAATAATCTTCCTCATAGACTTGGGTGTAGTCTTTTGCAACAAGTCTTGCTTTAAGACGGTCAATAGTCCCATTTGGACCAACTTAAGTGGGTGAAGCATCTGCAACCAACTATTGTTTTATCTATATGAGCAGTCACAAGACTCCATGTGCCAATTTTAGACAAAGCAGCCATCTCGTCCTCCATAGCTTGTTTCTAACCTTGGTGATTCAGTGCAATAGAGATACTACGAGGCATTGGGACACTAGATAGGTTGGAGATAAAGGAAAAATATGAAGGGGATAAGCAATCATAAGATACAAAATTAGAAATAGTATGGATAATGCAAAAACGTTTCTCTTAGGACAATAGGCAGATTATTGGGATTTGTAGAACCTCCAGAGGCAGCAGTAATTGGAGGCGGATTGAGAGATATCCCGTCATCTTGTACCTATTCCGAGTTATCGATAGAACTTGCATGATTGATACATGGACCTATGGATGGGTCACTAGCATTAGGTAATGCTAGTGACCCATCCATAGGTCCAGGATCAATGTAGGACTATGAATGGCTACCAATATGGGTTGTTGCCTTCAAAGCCTTGTCCAGATAGTAGAGACTGGCTTCCTCATACCTGCCACCAATCACCGCCTTCATCTAAAGGTCCCCTGTATGAAACATTGATTAGAATCAAAAGTGATGGAGGCACGAAGAGTACGGATTGATTTACTAATATATAGTAAATCAAATTGAAAGGAATAAAAAGAGCGAATGGAAGGTTGATATGAGGAAGGGGCGAGAAGGTCCTTCTGTCCTGAACGGCAACTAAAGATCCACAATGGTGATTTCAGAGGTACTACCTATACGATCTGTTGCACTAATATTGAGTATCCAGGATGACAAAGTTGTGTTTGAGGATCGAGATATGCAGGTTGTAGAAGGATTGGACGTGCTGGCATCTGAACATATGAAGCAACAGATGAGGATGTTTGTTTTCTTGCCTAGATCTAAAGGAGTTGATGATATTCTTGATCACTCATCTTGATTTGATAAGGGGTTTTCTTAGTAAATTCCCCAGTGGTGGTGAGGTTGACAACAGGAGTAATATTTCAAGATGGGAAGCCATGAATGGAGTAGCGCACCTCCTTCAGTGACCCTTTTTGTCGCAGTGAATACACTTGGGACATCCTCTACCCCTAGAAGAGCGTCCTCCCCCTCTCCCACCACAAGCAAATCCTACAAATAGATTGGTGGTGTCGTGGGAGATGAACGAAGATAAATCTGTAATAGGATCGGTTAAAGATTTTTCTCGAGGAAAGCTCTGGAGACGCATCGATATGCTTCTGCCAAGGAAGGAAGTTTGTCCTTGATAGAATCTGGCTTCTATTCCTTGCTAAAGCCAGCAAGGAACTTGATGACAGCCATTTGATCTCGTTGCTTCTGTAGTTTGATGGGATCAGTGGAGATAGGAAGGAGACTATTTTGATCTTCTGTGTGCGAGTGACTTCTTCAAAATATTGTTGTAGACTCTTCTCCTTCTAATGAAGATTGCATATCTCAATTGTCATGTCATACATCCAAGAAATGTTGTTGGAGTACATCAATTGGAGATGATCTCAAATCGACTTGCAGTTAGTCAGGTGGTCTGTAATGTTAGCTATACGAGGCTCCATTGAGCTCCCTAGACCGAAGCAGAAGCAGGCATCATGTTGTTCCCACTGTGGAAGAGATTCATCAGCGGGAGGTCCTTCTATGAGATGCTTCCCTTTCCCCTAACCTTTAGAACCGGATAGTGATGTTGCGACTCCACTAATTGTAGTTGTGTCTATTTAGTTTGCTCGAGGTGATGACAAAGTTCTTGACAAGAAGAGGTGTGGACGTAGGTTGCAGAGGCTTCTCATTTCCATGATTTTCTGTAGGCAGGTTGCAACACAATGTTTCGCGGCTAGGTCTTTCTGTTCGCCCCGTCGGCTTACACGTCGAGTGTCACGTTTCTGCAACCGTCTGAGATGACTCTAGATCCTAAGATTTCCTAGATAGTCTGTGCACAGATAGTGCACAAGGAATAAGGAATAAGAAGGGAGTGGCATGGAGGTGATTTCCACGAACATGAATCTGGTGGAGATGATTTCACCATAGATATGTTTCTACGGAGATGGCTTCCATGAAAAAGTGATCATAGATATATAGATTGGGGTGGAGATAATTTCCACCATAGATATGTTTCCACAGAGATGACTTGCCTAGAAAGTCAACTTCCACCATGGAGAATAAGTGGTCAATGAGGATGGCGGAGAGCTAATGTCACCGCCTAGGGAACTTGCCTACTTTTTCCTAAGAAAGGATCAAGATGTTATGATACTGTGTTACCAGAGAGAAGGTGGAGAATATATTGTGTATTATATATAAGAGGGCTAGCCTTTATACAGGATTATGGGCGGCTGCTAATATCCACTTACACAATGTGGGACGAATCCCAATATACTACAGTTAGACAGACATACACTTAACAGATTAAAAAATCAACATGCCTCGTGATTTTATCCAAAGATCTTAAACTAAAACTCCTAGATTTCAAGATCCATCACTATATCTACTTGAATCTCCACATACTTTAAATTTTAGGTAGATGTTTGTCACATTAAACTAGTAATCATCATTCTATTCAATTTAGCAGAAGATCAACTTGCAAATAGTTAGTAGTGTAATCTAAATTAGGTGGTGTTTTACCAAAAAATGAGATTTGAAAATGTATTGAAATCGGTAAAAAAAGTTAAACATGGCTTTGTACCTTACTAAATACCTAACTTTATATCTCATCATCATCTAGGTCTCGGTTTCAACCATTTAAGTGTACTATATATGGGATATATATGTAAGGAAACAAATTCCTAAAATAATTAAAGCAAATTGATAGAAACCCTACGGTGTTGTAATTGATCACAACTGCCGAATTAGTAGCCTAATCAAATAACAAAAATAATAATAATAATAAAACTTGAAACTTACAATTAAGCTCATAAAAGATATCAAATAAGCCCCTACAATTAACTAATAATTCCTTGTAATTAACTTAAAAACCTAAGTAGCTAAAATATTTAATTGATCCTAATCAAGATCTAATGGGAATTTATGTCCTACATCAACTCCTTTGGTTATAAAAAAAAACCTCCTACGATTCAGATTGACAGTTTGGAACATGAATCCATGTTGCAGTAGAGGACATAGAACCTCAAGCCGGAATGGTCATTCTGCATGCCATCGAGTTTATGACCAAGGACTACAATGTGTAGTTGAAATTTTAGTGCTCAAACTCACAGCCAGGATAAAACCCTTAAAATATGTGTTTCACCTTTTGCATCAGAGATGACGAACATTGATTGAATGGGGTTCTACATAACACCACGGTATGGTTATCAATTATCATCTTCAACGCATTTATAAGGAGACTTGGTGTGGCATTTTGTTGCCTAGTTTAGTGTGGAAGGCAGTAACTAAGATCTTGAAATAGTTTTGAATGATGGACCATGAAGCAACAAGGGTATAGATACGTCTGCTTGTGCATGCGACAAGGTAGCTTCCATGAAGCCAACAAGCTTCCAAGTTGGTCATGCGCCTCCATCTATGTAGATAAAAAGTCGAGGTTGTCATCACGCATTAAGACTCATTCTTGGATTCCATGATCTCATAGTTGTAGTTTTCATTACGCACCATAATGTGTTTTGTCAATGTAGCTTAGAGATGAAAGTTGTACCAAAAAATCGCATAATATGGGGTTCATGAGCCACACAGCCACATAGAGAATACTCAAGTTTAAAGTCAAATCCATTGTCTCACAAGGCAAGAAGGTATGATGTATAAGAGATTAGGGAAGTGATGGAATAGAATTATATATCAACCATGTTGTTTCTATAGTGAAATATTGTAGACGTCAAGAACGAGGGAGCTTTAAGTGCTTTCCTCAAGTCATCGTTAGTAGAAGCGGCCCACATGCAGTGGCAGGGAGGGTCTAACGCATCTTACACCAATGCTTGCATGGATATCAAGGTTCCCTATCACCAATTGGGAATAATGGTGTCCAAGGTGCAGGGATACTTGTCAGTACAAGAGAAAAGAAAAGTAGGACAAGGCCTACCTAAAGGGTTGGCAGTAATTGAGACCCACCTAAATAGATCGATCAAAGTTGGGCAGGGGGGAGGAAGAATGATAGGACCTAGTCGCAAACTAGGAGGTTGTAGCGAGTCTGGTGACCCTCCTAAGCCTAGCTTTGTTATGGTGAATCACTATAGTAGTTTGGCCATGAAAGGAAAGAAGGGAGAGGCAGAAAAAAAAATGAAGAAGGTCAGGGTGGAGGGCAACCAGGGGAACGTCAGGTGGCGGTGTACATGCATAATTGATAGATAGTATGATCATTAGTTTGTTTTTAATTGGATGGGTAGGTGATCCCTATAACTATGGTTTAGGAAATTAATGGGGGATGGGGGTTGCCCAAAACCTAGATCTAGAGTTTAGGCATTGGGCTCTAATACCAACGATGGGAACCAATTCCCAAAAATATATTCAATCCATAAATCATGCTATATGTAAGGACAAATAGGGATGTAAACCTATGGAACCCATGTAATATGGCAATTGTGTTAAATTTCCTAATTAATAACCTATTGAAATAACAAAATCAAACCAAAATGATAAACCTTCCAACTTACATTTAAGCCTCTGGAAGTAACTATAAAGTCCATGAAGTCACATGGGAGGTTCTTTTCTTTGTAACAAAACTCTCTAACTTTTACGAAAAATTACCGATTTTTCACGATGTAATTGGCTCCCAAATGTTAAACACAACTAATACGTTGGTCGTTGACTTTTCATGACTTCTCACAATTTTTCCTAATTTTACGCGATTTATATGACTTTTCATGATCTTTTGTGACTTCTCACGATTTTCTCTTTGAAATCACTTGCACTTTTTTTTTACAAAAACGTGTAAAGAAAACTTTGGATGTACACTAAACCCCCAACTCCCACTCTCTTGACACTCTATTTTGTTGCATCGTCTATCCTCCCTTCCTCCCCTTCTTCTCTGATATAGTGTTTGCATCCTCAACTTAATATTTTTCTCTTCAATCAGCAAACATGCAATCCTCCTCTTAATTTCACGGTGTTTTCTCATTTGTCCCCTATCTATCATTACAAAAACCATGTATTCTCAATGTTTCATTCATAATGCTATTGTTTCACATGTTTCTCTCAAATTGTTCTATACATTGTTATTGTTCAACTTTTCTTAAATTTTTCCTACTTTTTTCCCTCAATAATATTGTATGTCTTGCATGTATGTGATATATTTTTATATATATATAGGATATTTATTGGTTGCCCGCGCGGGTAGCGAACTTTGGTTACCTGGGTCCTCGCTTTTCTAAATCCCATAGTGTCACGTTTTCGTCTCTGGCACCGCCGTGTGGAGTTGTCATTATCATAGGACAAACCTTGCTCGTGTGGCCTCCGGATCTAAGAGGACCAAGATATAGGTGTGATGTCTGTAATACATGAAGGTGTGGTGGTCGATGTATGGTACCAAGTGAAGGTGATGACCTCTGCAAACACGACGACCTTTATGAGACGGGAAGTTCAATCGGCCATTGCCTCGCTTCGTCCTCGCCTCCAACGATAATCGACAGTCAAGCTTGTCGCGCTCGCCAAGCGCCTCCAGGAGGTTGTCGGGGCTCCTTTGTCAAGCACATGCAGTTAGGGGATTCTACTGCATCAGGCGACACTAGTATCGGGGTCGTGTGGCCTGTTAGAAATTGAGAGATAGGAATCTGTTCTGAGAACTTGATTTGGAGGACATGATCAAGGAGGATAAATTGATGACCGCAGCTGCCGTATTAAGAATTTTCCGCACACCCACACGAAGCTGGGGCGGGCTCAATGTACAAATAACAGAGGTCACACCTCCTTCCAATGACTCTACGTCACCTAATTCATCATCTCCTAATTTTTGTTCTCCAGTGCATGGACATAATTCATTGTCTCCTAGTTTCTATGCTCCAGTGCATGTCAAGTGCTTGAAAAAATACCAGTGTTGAGTTAGCTCTGTGTTTCAAAATATGTATCTTCTCTTACATTTGAATTAATGCTTCTGTGTAAACAATACCTCAGTTCCATGTAATAGATTGTCGTGATCATTCAGAAGCTAGAATGCACTCTTTACATTCATGTCGCTAATTTAAATCAAAGTGTTGGTGTACTTGTTGGTTAATAAGCATCAATCTAAACCAACAACATAATGGTTTGTCATTGTTATTTTCAGTTGTCTGTTTACGATACCACAACATGTTAATCTAGTTTCATTATTTATTGGTTTGAAAAACTAGTGTTAAACTAGTTTAGTTATTTCGTATGCCCTTCGTGTGAGCTAGTAGCTAGGTCTTATTTCTGTAGTTTGAAAATATAGTTATGTCTATGAATTTTGAGGGTATCTTGGAACAGACTGTAATGTGGTTAGGAATATTGCGATATATAGGAACAAATTGTAAAGACGGTGGACAAATTGTAATATATATGTAGAAATTATAATATGTCGTAAGAGGTTGATTACACTTGCTAAGAAGAAAAATAAAATAAAAATAGATTCTATTGCTGAAATAAATAAATCTATGCAATTATGTTCTTGCTTCTATTACATATATTGCATTCACAGTCACAAATCATATATCTATTACAAACAATTTAGATTGAAATTAATGTAAAGTTTTTGAAATTTATGTATATACAGAAACATACTGTAATGTGGTTGGACATACAGTAACATGTATGAACAAACTATAAGGTGGGTGGAGAATTTGTAATGTAAATAAGAGACTGCAACCATGCATGAACAAACTGTAAAGTAGATGAACATTTTGTAATATTCACATAGAATCTGTAACGTGCATAAATAGATTGTAAGGTGTGTGACATTTTATAATGTGTACCTATAACATGTAGGAACAAATTATTAGGTGGGTGGAAATGTTGTAATGTAGATATAAAAACTGTAACATACAAGAACAAGGTGGATAGATATTCTGTAATGTACACTGAGAAATTGTAACAAACATGACCAAACTGTAAGTTGGGTGAAGATTTGTAATGTTGATTGAGATATTGTAACATTAAAATATAAAGTATAAGGTGGAAGGACATTTTGTAATGTACACATAGAAACGAAAGCATATGAGTTGTCGTTAATCAGAGGTATTGTGAAATCACTACCTACCTAACGTCATGACATGGACATGAGAAGAAAGGTCCAAAGGATGCTTTCCAATGTAGACGTAGTGCTGATTTCATGCAGAAAACACTTGCCAATAGTGCAACGAGTTTGTGTGTATGTAGGAACAATCTCAAATATAGTTGGAAATACTATAATATACATGAACGTATTATAAAGATGCTGACATTTTATATTATACATATTGTAACATGTCAAAAGGTACAATACAACTTCTTATGTTATATTCCATTTTTTCTCTATATATTACTTAATGATCATCTTCTTTACAATTTGTTCCCCTATATTACAATTTTGCTACATACATTACTATATGTCCAACCCGTATATAGTTTCTTCATAGGGGCATAGTTGTTTTAGTTCAAATTACTTGTTATGGATTATATATGAGTGCAACATATCATCTATCTAAGAATTTTCTTAAATCTTTACATAAATTATCTCATCTTAGTCTACCTAGCTGATCATGACAACACATAAATTATCAGTCAATGGATCAATTCATTGCTTAACATAACAATCAAGTCGGTTTATAAAGTTTGTGTGTAAGTAGGAATAGACTTTAACATGATCAGACATATTGTTATATGCATGAGACAATTGATATTATATATAAAAATTGTTATATGTCAAAAAATACAATACAACTCCTTGTGGCATATTAGGATTTCTCTTTGTATGTTACACAATATTCATCCCCCTTACATTTCATTCCTGAATACTACAAATTTATCTTGTATATTACTACATGTCCGACACACTTATAGTTTGTTCATACACACAAACTCATACTTATTTTCAGTCCAAATCACTTCCTAGATTATTGATATGTGAGAGTCACAAAGAGAAAAATTAAGTGCACGTCGAATGACTTCATGTCCAATTGGTTAAGGGCACTAGTTTACAAAACTGGAGATTCTATGTTCAATGCCCACTAAATTCGTGATTTTGTCTCTCATATTCTTCACGTCTAAACAGTAGCGCATTGGAAACTCTTCTCACTGACAATGCGAACGGGTTACTTTTTGTATATCACGTTGTTTACAGCACTCTACCAAAAACAGAGGATAAGGCTTTTAATTGCCGTATAGCAGCACTAGCTTCCTTTCCATGTGTTTGTTATAGCTAGTCTATTTAGAGACCAAAATGAATCATGTGCTTCTTAGTTTTCCGGCGACGAGTTGTCACGTCGCGGCCCCTATCAGCCTCTTCCCTGATTTGTAAATTGACATGTAAGTGTAACACTAATGGAGTTGGCAAGAGGCAGCTGCGTACCTGGAGGCGGCTCAGATGACGACAGTCGCAATTGCGGACTTTGGTGCCTTCCGGACATTGTGGAGCCTAAATAAGACGGAAAGGAACACACGCCGCATCACGGGTAACTTAATCTGACTACCCGCGCCGGCAGCAAATACACTCTCATATATATATATATATATATATATATATATATATATATATATATATATATATATATACTACTACTACTAATCTATGAAGTAGTAGAAGAACCGCACCGACGCTCTCTTATCTCTCCACCTAAGCTCGCAGAATCGCTCTTATATAAATATATATATATATATATATATATATATATATATGAGAGTGTATTTGCTGCCGGCGCGGGTATATATATATATATATATATGAGCGATTCTGTGAGCTTAGGTGGAGAGATAAGAGAGCGTCGGTGCGGTTCTTCTACTACTTCATAGATTAGTAGTATATATATATATATATATATATATATATATATGAGATTAGTAGGCGAGCGATTCTGCAAGCTTAGGCGGAGAGATAAGAGAGCGTCGGTGCGGTTCTTCTACTACTTCATAGATTAGTAGTCATGGTGGTATTGGTGTGCCAGCAACCAAGAGCTGGGAATCGTGGGCTTGCATTGAAGCAATTCTTCCCCCCGGCATTCAAGCATTTGAAGCGGATGTTCCACTCTCTAGTGCAATCCACCTTTTTCTTCAGACAAGAAGTGGAACCTGTCTGCTCATTTTTATGAAACCCGTTTGGTTTGATCATATATATATATATATATATATATATATATATATATATATATATATATATATATATCCGACTTCATCCCAATTCTATCCGAATACTTGATCACACTTTCATCAAAAGTTTTCGATTTTATCCCGAATTCTCACGATTTATTTCGAGTTCTAATTTATTCCAGCCAGCCTAAAAGCTGCCGACACCTGAATTTTTTACTATGCGTCTTTTCCACATTGATATGTATGTCTACCTTATTAATTAAGTTTAGAATTACAAATTATAAACTTTTTAAAATCTATAAAATAATGTTAGTCTTCAAAAGTTCAAAAAAGTGCAAATGCAAAGAGAGGTACAATCTAGAGTATATTTCACTCTTGTCCTCTCGTATTGGTGTTTATTAGCTTGTTTAACTCTATTTATTATTTTGATATTGTTTCTTTGTTTTTCCATGTAATTCAAAAAATTGGAAGATATCTTGTAGGTATGAGTTTATTTTTTGGTTTAGAGATCTATCATGGAGGTTAGGTGGTTGTTGAGTCAGGTGATAAGTCGCCAAAATGCAGCCCGCCCGACTAGCCAGCTGCCCATAAATGGGCTTCGACTTAGTGCCCAATTGGCACGACTGTCAGCTCTGGGCAAGGTTGGACGGCCACTTCGTCAAGCCCGGCCCCAACAACCTTAAGTTTTTTTTTGTGATCTAATTCCTCCCCCTCTCTCTTTCATTGCATAATTCCTCCCCTTCACTTTTTTATTTTTTGTTTTGTGATCTTATAAATGCAAAAATAGGAAATGAACCTCAAATTTAATACAGGGGGTGACAATCTGAAAGACCCAAAAAAAACTAGATCCTAAGTTTAGTACAGAGACCGCCACACTCACTCCAACCAGAACAAAACATCTCCATACTACATGTATACGCATAGTTATCAGAGCTGAACCGAACCGGCAGGTTGAACCGGTCACTCTACCGGTTTGGTTCCCTCCAAAATCCGGAAATGAAGTCTAACCGGCATCAAAACGGTGAACCGACCGGTTGAACCGGTGAACCGGTGAATAGGTTCGATTTTATCCCGACCGGCCGGTTCTCTCACTTCGCAAATAAATATATTGTTGCAGCCATTTTTTCGTTATTTAATTTTGAATACTATATAAATGTTGGTATATGTATGTCCAAGAATAGAATAATATTTGCTATTTGGTATGTTTATAAAGTTATTGTGAGAAGTCATGTTATTATTCATGTTTCATAACTTTTGCAGGGATGTTTTCCATGAGTGTCAAAGATATTTATATAATTTTAAACTATTAGTGACATCATGCTGACGTCACTGGTTGAACCGGTCAGACCACTGGTTGAACCAATGAACCGAGAACCAGAGGTCTCACCTGTTCGCTGACCGGTTCGGTTCTGACAACCTTGTGTATATGTCACTTGTGGATGTTGCGACTGCAATATGTGCTCATGAGTAGTAATCATATGTGTACACTAAGCCAAACTAATGAAGATTGCTAGCTGGACGTGAATGTGGACATGTGAAAACCCTTGTTTTTTGTTTCTATAGGTCCTTCACTACTAGGATTCACACTAGGCACACTCCGCTAATAATTCCTATGGTGTATCACGCCCATCATCCATTTGGCAAACTAGCTCGCCGTGAGCAGCAGTTTCTATAAAATTCAACAAGGTAGTGAAAGTTGCAAACACTTTCCGATTCAAAGATTAATTTTACATATTCTATCAGCAGCCGACAATCTTTGGATTTGCCAGATTTTCATCCCTACTGACGATGGAAGACCCAAATGGCACTTGAGTTTTGACCAGTTAATATTCTAGCGCCCACTTAATTCTTCATGGCGTCAGTAATTACAACGTGTTTTCGTTGTAGAATCCATCTGTCGGTCTTTGTTCCAAACATTGTTGCAGTCACGTGAAAGATCTAAGCTCTCCGTTCACAGGCAGACTTCAGAAAAATATTCCCACACAGGGGAACCAAAAGGCACCGCAGTTCGGCAGACAAGTAATTGCAACGCAACCACACCAAAAAGAGAAAACGGAAAGGCATAAAGTCGCCAACCTTTCCAATCCGGTGAGCTTGTGAGTTGGGGCGGGGCCAGTGCGATCGCCAGGCATGGGGGTGAACCACTCGCGCACATCCCGGTCGAAGTACTCCCAGTCCGGGAGCAGCACCCCAGCTACGGCCAGCGCACCGAAGACGTACGTGACCGCCATCTTCTTGAAGGAGAAGGTGGCTAGTCCTACGGCAGCAATGGCAGCTCCGACGGCGATCATGCTGGTCCGGATGGCGGCGTCCTTGTCCATTGCCGTCGCGGTGGGAATACGAGAGCAAGGGGGGTGGGACAGGGACTGCTGTGCA
The DNA here is from genome assembly GCA_963693085.1 of Alisma plantago-aquatica. Taxonomy (NCBI): domain Eukaryota; kingdom Viridiplantae; phylum Streptophyta; class Magnoliopsida; order Alismatales; family Alismataceae; genus Alisma; species Alisma plantago-aquatica. Next base: position 355,099,584 of record OY856410.1, on the reverse strand, counting down.
GTGGTTGCGCAGCAGGGGGTTGGGCGGCGGCGGTGACGGATCTCATTTGGTCATTGGGTGGGAGAGGTGCGCAAGTAATGAATGGGAAAGGGGGAGTTGGGGTTCTTAACTGCTCCCGCCCCGGCTCCCAACCATCTGCTTCTCTGTCTTACCCTCCCTCTCTCTCTCTCACTTCCCCCAGCTGTCTATCTGTCCCTCATCCCGTCATCCGCCACGCCGTTTCGCTTTCTCCACTCACTCACCTCTTTTGTCCGGCGAAAATGCTTCCCTCTTGCTCGCGCGCTAGTTTGCAAGTGCGCCTCATGGATAATGCTGGTTTGTTAGGGGTTGCTGACTTCACTAATTTTGATTGGATGGATTGGTATAATATATAAATAAATTTGTTTTGTTTATAACTTTTAGATCGTAATGAATTTTTTGACGAAATAAAAACTATTACATTTGTTATAAAAAATGCAATATAACAAGACTAATATTGATATATTTTTAACAAAAAAATATTTAAATGATATGAATAGATTATTCTGGGTGTCAATGAACCATTTTGGGCGTCAATTAACCATCTTTGGGTGTCATTAGCCATTTATGAGCGTCGTTATAATTTTATGTGTCAATGAACTATTTTGGGTGCCATTTTAAACTTCTGAGTGTCAATGAACCATTTTGAGCGTCCAACAAGACTAATATTGATATATTTTTAACAAAAAAATATATAATTGGTATGAATAGATTATTTTGGGTGTCAATGAATCATTTTAGACGTCAATTAATTATTTTGGGTGTCATTAATCATTTATGGGTGTCGTTATAATTCTAGGTGTCAATGAACCATTTTGGGTGTCATTTTAAACTTTCTGGTGTCAATGAATTATTTTGGGCGTCAATTATCTTATTTCGGCGTCATCTTTATACTTTTAGGTGTCAATAAACTATTTTGGGCGTCAATTAACCATTTTTAGGTGTCAATAAATTTGTATGAGCGTCATAGCATTTAAAAATGTTTTATCTGAGCGTCATTTTAAACTCAATTAATCATCTTTGGGTGTGATTAGCAATTTATGGGTGTCGTTATAATTCTAGGTGTCAATGAACCATTTTAGACGTCATTTTAAACTTCTGGGTGTCAATGAACAATTTGGGGCGTCAATTACCTTATTTGGGCATCATCTTTATACTTTTGGGTGTTAATGAATTATTTTGAGCGTCAATTAACTATTTCTGGGTGTCAATAACTTTTTATGGGCGTCATAGCATCAAAAAATATTTTATTTGGACGTCATTTTAAACTTCTGGGTGTCAATGAACCATTTTGGGTGTCAATTACCTTATTTGTACGTCATTTTTACACTTTTGGGTGTGCAATGCACCATTTTGGACGTCAATTAACTATTTTTAAGTGTCAATAGCTATTTATGAGCGTCATAGCATCCAAAAATGACAAAATAGCGTCCAAAAATGGTTAACTAGTTGTTTTGGTTGTCGATGCCTTATTTGGGTGTCATTTTTATACTTCTGAGTATCAATGGATCATTTTGGTCGTCAACTAACCATTTTTGGATGTCAATGATCATTTATGAGCGTCATAGTTATCAATTAACTTATATATATCATTTTTATATATTTTTCTCAAAAATATGTCAATATTAGGCTTGTTAGACTGCATTTTTTGTAACAAACCAACGGTTTTTGTTTCATTAAAAAAATCTTTACGACTCAAAAGTTATAAGCGAAAAAAATTATTTGACAATTGTATAATTTCAAAAAAAACATCCAATCAGCAGCTGCCACGCGGTGTAATTTGTGGGCTGGTGAAACCGGATGTGATGGGGCGTGTCCCAGAATCTTAGCCCATGTTTGGGAACGGACTGGGATTTCGTAGTCTGGACTGGATTAGACGGGGTTAGTCAGGATTCAGTCTGATTCTGTTTGGCAACCCAGTCTGATCTGTTTGGCAACCCAGTCTGATTCTGGTCAGCTGGTCTGATTTGAGTCTGATTGCAGTCTGATTCTGTTTGGCTACTAGGCTGGATTCAGTCTGCTTTTGTTTGGCAACGTAGTCAGTATCTGCTGATTCTGTCCTGATGTTGTAGAACTGTTTTAACAAGAGTAAGGGTTGTGTAGTTGTGCTGCCACTTAAGCAGAAGTTGGCTGAAGTGTATTATATACTAAATAACAAATACATAATATATAAAATGCATAATTTATGCATTTAAATTAAATAGTAGCAAATGTGTGTAGCATGTCTGTAGCAGAACTTAATACCACATAAAAAATAGATAATATTTTATTGGTTCAAATACATTTGTAACATACAAACTGAAAGGAAAGGTCTGCCCTGGACCTAGACAAAGACACAGCTACACAGTTTAAGATGGTGAGCAAGCAGCCAACTTCATGCCTCGTCGTACTCGTAGGCCAACTTCATGGCCTCGTCGTACTCGTCCCATGACACATGACAGGCTTCGTTCAACAACTGATTTATTTTCTATTTGCTGGCGTCTTTTGGCCACTTGAACAACAACGGAAGATGGTGAATAGGATGAGTAACACCCTTGCCTTGTTCGTGTCTCCCATTTGGGCCCTCATCGCGTGTAGGCTCACAACATTTTTTTTTTGCAAATACGGTTTTCTTCTATATATTTTTTAATCTTCGACGGAGACATCAATACTTTTTCAAACTTTGTCTTTGTCTTTGACTGTGACCGCGATGATGACATCTAACGTGGTTATAGTTAAATAAGTATAAGTATTAGCAAATATCAATAATAGTAAGATAACTGTGATAATATTGAATACAAATAAATGCTCCAAACAAACTTAGCTACAAACAAGTAAGAACGTGATGTATGTCTTCAATACATAACAATAAAGCTCCAAACAAACTTAGCTACATACAAATAAATGTTGCAAAGTAAACACAAACAACTACAATGTCGTGGAAATATATTACAAGTTCATGTGTGTCTTTCGCCGTCTATCGTGGTTGTTTGATTCACTCGTCGGTGTTAATAAGGTATTCAGCAACCCCAGGTGGGTAAATGCGACGAGTCGTCATGAAGTTGTGTTGCACGGCCAATGGCGGGGGAGGCAATAAATCTCCCAAAATAAAAAGATTGTCTCTTATGAACTCTCTCCTTATGTGTTGCCATCTCATCTGCAACTCAGTCAAAGATATGTAAGGCCCCCCAGTTATGTTTCGGAAGTCACGCCATGCCTCCATCCAAGCCCGTGTAGTATATACTCCATTAACACATCTCCCCAACTCATATTGGTTTCTCATAATACCTCTGAGAACCATATCAAGCTTCGTACACCACTTAAAAGAAGGCGTTCTTCGAGGCCCAGCCATATTACAGATTCTGTAAGTAATATATTTTATACGTAAGGGTGTATCGCACAATTAAGGGAATATAAAATGCATATTTAATGCTAACTAACATTAAGCAACATCACGATGAAAAAACATACACCCTCCATAAAACATACACCAACATTATGATAAATAACAAAAGCCTATTAATGTCGGATGAATTCAGAAAGATTTAATGTTAAAAATATCAAATGATGGACAATGTAAATCGATACACCAAACTAAATGTAGCTCTCTGCCATTAAATGTTATGGTGTCACCGTGGGTGAAGGAATGTCCAAAAGAAGACTACAATCTTCCTCCAGACTGGCAACGTAGCATTCTAGAACCTCATGCTCATACTTTTTTTGGGTGTATATATCATCGTAGTTGTGATGAATTTCAACAAAGTCCTTCATGTTCATTGCCTGGCCCCACAATGACTTGCGCTCGACAGTTAGTAACATAATCTCAGCTTTCAAAGAATCAATTGTTGGGGGGAGATCGACTGCCCAACGGAAGTATCTGCACTGATCTTTTTCCTACAATGTATTATCAAGTTTAATGAATGACAAAGAATGTGCAGCATACACAACGGCAACCTATTATGTATGTATTTACTAGTGCACCTCACGAGAAGGGCATATGTAATACATTTCGCCCGGCCTTTCACTCAGAATGCCAAAATCATACAACCCTACATCCTCTGTGTTAAGCCGCAAGGATGCATCTAACCCACAATCACACCTCGGAACTTCAGATGGATTCATTGACATCTAAAACATGATTGAGGATTAGTAAAAATATTGTCAGATTCTGAACATAGATTTCAAATACAAATTTCCGAACATAAAATAGGCCCAATTGCTTGTTCTACATCTATGATGTATTGTATCCGTCCTCGTTTGAAGAGTCATTATTGCTCGTGATGTGAAGTTGTTGGTGAAGATATTGGCACCTCTCCCGTAGAGTGGAAACATCTTGTTCGAGCCTATCGGTGTCTGCTCTTGTCAATCTGACAAAGTCACATTGTCCAGACCATAGCTTGCGTTCGTTGCGTGCATATGCAAGTTGTGTTAGCATAGCATCCCTAACTGCAATAAGTGTGGCAATTGTGGGTGGTACACGTTGCGCGGGCAATCTCATCTGACATCTGTTCGAAACAAGACCCCTACCACGTGTAAAATACGGTCTGTGGGGGTTGTTATTTTCAAAACATCCATTTTCCGCATCCGCGACATCCATATACACATGTACAGTGTATTGAAGGCTGCATGTACAGCAAGGCATTCCATTCTCCATTTCAAGACAACCTACCAAATCATTATGCCATGTATATTATTAGGATCCAGTAAAAAGTTTGTAAAATAAACAACTAAAGGCTACAAAGTTATGTGGTGGATGATTTATCAAATAATGTCAAAGACTATTAGACATATAATTGTACGTCAACGGGCATCCCATAGCAAATTAGAAATGGCTTCACGTAAACGATCGCCCTCCCTTGAATCGGCCTGAGTTGTTTGTTGGAGGGAACTCAGGTCAACCCCAGCAGGTGGAACGACATATGTTGAAATGTCATCTGGTAGTTCGTCCATTATACTGTCGCCATCATGTTGGCGGCGTATGAAATTGTGGAGGATACAACAAGCCATTACGAGGCGACATTGCGAATGTATGGGATATGTCGCCCCCTTTTTAAGGTAGGCAAACCGCCGCTTCAGCACCCCAAATGCTCTTTCTACAACATTACGTAATTGTGTGTGGCGGTAGTTGAACATCTCCTTCTTGCTGGTGTAGGCATGTATGTTTCCTCGGTACTCAGAAATATGGTAAGTTGTGTTGTGATACGGTGCAAGAAATTGCCGAGTGTTGGCATACCCTGCATCAACTAGGTAAAACTTTTCCGGCGGAACTTTAAACCTGCCCGTGGTCGTTGCTGACTGTAGGACCCGTTGGTCAGCAGCCAATCTCTCCCACCCAGTTAGGACATATGTAAACTCCATGGAGAAGTCAACTACAACCAAGACATTAAGAGAGACATTCCCTTTTCTGTCTCGGTAGCGATTTTGCTTGTCTCGTTTAACCAAGACTGGGATGTGTGTTCCGTCAATTGCCCTGATGGCATTCTATAAAACCAAAATAGGTTGTAAACATACTAAATATTTCCAAATGATTAAAGATTGTAGGGGCTAACTATTACCTTGAAGTACGGGTAGAACCTTGGGGTCTCCAATATACGAGAATGTGTTGTCGTGCATGTCGCTGCAGTTTGCATGATAATGTAGTCATTGGACAACGAACAAACAGCGTACAAGACTTCGTTGACCTTTCTACTGATGGTCTCACCAGAGTGAATGTAGTCCTCAGCCAAAGCACGATTTTTATGTCCATGGCCAACCATTTGTAGGAAGTAGCATACAGCCTCAACTGAACTGACGCCTCTAGTACTTCATAACAAGGCCCGACTCTCAAGCTTGTCCACAAGGGCCAATATAGAATGTGGTCTCATTCGATATAGTCATAAGCCCTTTATCCATGACCGTTTAAAATTTCTAAGACCTTCTGGTGCCCACTCCTAATGCTAACTGACCTAGGTATTGTAGGTGGTATGTCGGAAATGTCGTCGATGATGGAGTTTGCTATGGACTCAGCTATTGTATCAGCAATGTGATTCGTTGACCAGACAATGTATGTAGAATGTGCGTGAGGAGGTCAGGTATTTCTGTTTGGTCAGTGGTTGACATGATGCCTACAAGTGAAAGCATAGCAAGGTTGTCATGGCAACGACAAGGAAAATAACTACTCGACAATCATATGTAACCGTGGACATGTAAAATAATGGCTTGCAGGATACATAGTGAATTAGATTGAATGCAAAATAAATGCATGACAATGAAATAAAATATTACAACAGTTAATCAATTTAGTTTGTGTGGTAAAATAATGTCTGGATGGGAATAAAAATATTACAACAATTCAGCAAACTAGATTATGCCGAAAGAAAATGATTGGATGGGAAATAGATTATTACAACAATGAAAGAACTTTCTACTGATTTGCTGAGTTAAATGGTTGGCCGTTAATGCTTGGTGATCCATAAGGGCCAGCATCATTGGACGAAGGAAAAAATGCACGGTGAGATGACATAAACGACGATGGCATACTTGGTCTGTTGTTGAAGTTGGGTGTTGGGGATTGCGGGGAAAATACATGGTGAGATGGCATAAATGAGGATGGCATTGAAGGTGTTGGTGTTGCATTGGCAGCTTGGGACCTTTCCCAAAGGCCTTGCAACCATATGGTTATCTTTTGAGGTGTGTCTATAAGGCTGAGGTAGATGGTGCGGTTTGTTGAGTCCTTGATGGCGTTCACAAGTGTTGTAAACACAACAGTGGGGGCATCTGGGTAAGTGTCAGGGAAATGTTGTAAGATGGTTGTAAACTCTTTCTTTTCAAAGGCTCTAGTTGCCACACCACTGCCTTGTGGGCTCTGATCTCCAAACCACGATATAAACACGATTTAAACTTAGCGGAAGTGAATCGATTAACAGCGGAAGACAAAAATCACGGGAAATTAAAACTTTTCGAGACAAGAGCTTGAATCCATAAAGCGTCATTCATAAAAGGAGATAAATTGTTTACATCTCATGATAATTACTTCTTGAGTAATTATATACAACAAGATACAAAATATCAAGAACTCATAACCAAAAGACTCCAAGACCTGAGAGTACAGAGGACACATAGGACTGACTCTAACTACACCACATGGCAGGCTAAATCTCCACCTGAGATTTACTGCTGCTCCTGGTGCTGCTGCTGTTGGGACTGGTCACATGTAGACCTGTTCCTCCGTCCTCGATGTCCACCTAAAAAGTTGAAGTCTACGGGGTGAGACAATCGTACATAATTGTCCCAGCGAGAGTTATAACTCTCCGCCAGAAGCTTTATTATAACATCAAAGAATAATTTAAGCAGTAAAAGCTTACAAAGTATTCAATAGCAGATACGGTTGTATACAAGAGCTCAACATATATCAAGCATGAAGAACATATGCACTATACAGTGTAACATCAATCAATTAGCTCATAGTTACCTTTAACAGGTATACTACGCTGTAGATTATGTTTTTCAAACATTCTTATTATTATGCCCTGTGGAGATGAGGTTTACCACTCATACCCCAACCAATCCCTGTTAAGTGCCTTAGTATCATACTAGGTCATCGAAAAAGCCGGATTCTCATGACCTTCACCTTCCTCAGTCAGTAAGAGGATCACTTGTAGGACATCTTGTGTCTCTACTATTATAGCTCACCAGGGTAATCTGGTCCTTCGCTATTTTAAAGTTACAGTGGCGTTCTGTACTCTCTTCGTCATCAAGAGATTTCATGTTTACCTTCACTGATACGGATATCTATGTTTTCCTCGTCATCAGGAGGTTTCATGTTTACCATCCACTGATACGGTATGAGTTTTGTAGTGAAGGATTGACAGATTATACATCTACATCAAATTCCTACACTAGGATGTAAGGTTCTACACATCCATATACCCCACATACTCAACAGTATGTGATCCAGGAGTTCCCGTAGGAAAACCTGTTTCACCATCATTTGATCTCTGACAATGATGGATCTATGATCAGGGCTCTACATTTCACTTGATTAGTTAGGTACATTCAGTATTCTTTTACATCATACATTATTCTTCAAACAATAACAGTAGCATAACAGCTATGAAAGTAGAATACTAAATGTAACAAACCTAACTCACATCAATCATAATTTCTCAGTATACTCATCACAAGTCATCTCTAAAGCATGACCTTGATGGTATTCATGGCTCTTACAGCCCATTAAAACATAGGATGCCACTGACAAGGCATCAAGATATTTTACTATTCATAAAGCTAACAACATGCTTTCAATGAATATAGTATCATCATTCATACCTGGATATGATCACCTTCGTATCAGAACCTGCATGGTTAATTCAACTGATAAAGGTAATTCAAAACAAGAATATACTTTCCACTCTTGTCATAAGAGCTAAGTTCTCTGATTCTCATCAATTAGAGTTTGCTACTCATATTGCATGTCATCACCCTTGAATTAGGGTTTACTATTCACATGTCATCACCCTTGAATTAGGGTTTACTATTCACATTACATGTCATCACCCTTGAATTAGGGTTTACTGTTCACATTATGATGAATTGAACTCATAACATCATCATGTATGAGGAACATCATCATTGATGCTCTCAGATTAGTTTAAGATTCATCATTTATCATAATTAGGGTTCCATGAGCTCACATAGGTGGATCATACCCTAATCATGCACATTCATGTGTATTGAAGGTACTTTACTTGAATTTCCATCATAAAAGGGTACTTTATCTTTCTTAAGATACTTTCTCTCTCCTCATTCATGTAGATGGTGAAAACACCAATCTAGATCAGGTTGGGTTAAGTCCACTTTGATTAACATAGACCAAATCACCACTATTAAGTGATTAGGGTTTGATTAGAATAAGGTTTCACTCAATTGAACCTTTCAAGGGTATTATGGTAAATTACACATTGATCATCATCATGGTTTAATTTACTAACCACTTGACCCTTAATGTCTTTTGGTATCATTAGGGTTTAGGTTGAACAACTATTAAACCATTTAAGCCTTCAAGGCATTAGGCACACATAACTTCAAAAGTCTCCAATAGGTTTCACACCTTCAACCTTCATACGATCTTGAGGTCGAATGCCCTCATTCGATCTTGAGGTCGTATGCCCTCATTCGATCTTGAGGTCGAATGACCTTATACGGTCTTGAGGTCAAATGACCTTATACGGTTTTGAGGTCAAATGACCTTATACGGTCTTGAGGTCGAATGACCTTATACGGTCTTGAGGTCGAATGACCTTATACGGTCTTGAGGTCAAATGACCTTATACGGTCTTGAGGTCGAATGACCTTATACGGTCTTGAGATCGAATGACCTTATACGGTCTTGAGGTCGAATGACCTTATACAGTCTTGAGGTCGAATGACCTTATACAGTCTTGAGGTCGAATGCCCTCAAAAGCTCAAGATCGTATGGACCTCCAAGGTGGTTCAAAGGGTAAACTCGATTAGGGTTTCCTATGTTGAAGCCATCAATTGGTCTCAAGCTTGCTAACCACTTATCAATTGAGACAATTATGGTTAGCCTTATCCAATTGGTCACTCAATTGACCCTCAATTGATATCCAATTAGGGTTGGAGTTGGTTCAATTAAGGTCTATAAACGTTCAACCATCAACACTCAACAATGTGAATCAAATCAAAGTTGAACCCATCAATTGACCTCCAATTGGGCTCAAACCTGGCCAAAACGGTCTTGGGATCGTTTGGATATACTCCAAACGGTCTTGAGACCGTTTGCCCAAGAATTCATCAAAATCTAGATTGATTTGATAGGGGTTGAACCTTAATTAAGTCACAAATCAGCAATTTGATTATTTTAATAACCCATTGTAATTGGGCCCTCAATTGATCAAATTACCTTAACCCTAGACCTCCAAACGGTCTTGAGTTGTCACTAAACGGTCTTGAGACCGTTTGGATGAGTTCCAATCGGTCTTGAGACCATTTTCCCATCCATCCTTTGGACTCTAGTGAAAATTCATCAAGGTTTGATTTATTGAGTTGATCATTACATCAATACTTAATTGCAATGTAATTTGGTATCTTTGTACCTTCAATTGGTCAACTATACTTGACCCCAGACCTCCATACGGTCTTGGGTGATCCCCAAACGGTCTTGAGACCGTTTGGATGATTCCCCAAACGGTCTTGAGACCGTTTGGGCTAATCAACCCAAAATCTCAAATTAGCTCATTGTGATTTCAGCACTGATTTCAATTAGGGTTTGCCCTAGTAATCAACCTTCAACTCTTAACTCGTTTGGAATTAGTCCATCAAATTTGGTGAGTTATTAACTAACATCATTATGAACAGTAATCTCATACGGTCAACGCTTAGTCAACCATCTTATACGGTCTTGAGACCGTTTGCCGAAAAAGGGCAAATTAAGCAGATTGAAAATCAGAACTAAATTCAATTGAATTTGCTAATTGTTTTGCCTATATCTCACGATTCCTTTGGAGTTAACCTCTCAAATGTTGTGGGTGATTAACCTTCATAATTATGAACAGGATTCCCATACGGTACACACTTGGTCAACGCGGACATATGGTCTTGAGACCGTATGCCTTCATACGACCTTGAAACCGTTTGCCCACCAAACGGTTTTGTAAACCGTATGGGCAATTGGTTGAGGTCGTATGGTAAAGTGGAAAACTGTGGATAAGCATAGGAAATAACGCCCTCATCTTCTAGATCAAGAACAGCAACAGTTCCTCACGGATTTTCTTGCAAGGAAGCAAGGGAAGATAGGGAAGAAGAAGAACTAGCAACTAAAAGCATAGAAAAGATGTATATAACAAAGCATAGGTTTAGAGTTATAAAACCCGCCTAAAGCTTGCTCCTTGAGTTCCAAACTTTCGAGCTCCAAACCTTTAATGGCTTCCTAGAAGATCCACAGGTCAGCCAAGGTGAATCCTCCAAGAAAAGTTGAGAAGAGATGGCTAGAAAGATAGAGCTAAGTGAGCTAGCCATGAATTTGACCTTGAATTCGAGTTTCATCCAAGAATTTAAGAAAAAGGAAGTATCCAAACCTACCTTGCACTCCCCTGGTCATCCTCCTGAGCTCCAGAGCTCTCCTTAGTCGGTTTGAGCAAGGGGATCAGTGAAGGAAACGAAAGAAACATTCCTTTGCTAAGTGAGGAAAAGGGCTTATATACTTGGGGTGGAATTTCAACATAGGCACATAGGTTTTCCTCACATTCAACTAAGTCCCTCCTTTCTTCTTTGCTAGTCCCTTCTTCTTATTTCTAAGGACAACCTTCTTCTAAGGTCAAGAAATAAAGGCAAAGAAGATCAACCTATTACTAAAGCACACACATAAAAGGCTATAGTACTTACACCTTGATTATTCAATCATAAAGGTGTTTTTCATTATATGATTATTCAATTGAAGTGACTTCTTCATCATTTCTTCTCTAAATGATGACAAGAGTCTTACAAGATATTTTTAGATGGTGTATTTTACAAGTTGCACCCCTCAAATTGGGTAAATTGCACTTTACTCCAATTTAGGGTTTCAAGCACAGGGATTGCTTCCACAGCTGCACCTTGGTGCTCAAGCTTGGGAAATCCCTCAAACTTTACCATAATCAATCTTATGATGTATCAACATCAGAGGAACATCTCAAAATGTGCAAATTGCAAGTTAACCCTTCTAACTGGGTAAATTGCACATAGGTCCCTGTATTACAAAACAATCAATTCAACATTGTTTAAAAGGGACAGAAAAGGAAAAGTATGTTCCTCAGGAACTTAATTACATGCAAAAAGATAATCACCAGTATCTTAATTACATAATTAGGCAAAACACCTAGGGTTAACTCATAACCCAGGTCAGGGATGTTACAAATTATCCACCCCTTACAAGGATTTCGTCCCCGAAATCGATAAAACATATTAAGAGAAAAGGGCAGGATACTTCCTTCTCATCTCATCCTCTAGTTCCCAAGTGGCTTCTTCAATACCACGGTGGTTCCAGAGGACTTTCACAAGGCTTATATCTTTCTTCTTTAACTTTTTAATTCTGTTATCAAGGATTGACACCGGTCCTTCCTCATAAGATATATCATCATTCAATTCTACCTCCATAGGTTGTAGAATTGACTCAGTATCGGGGTGACATTTCTTTAGCATAGAAATGTGAAACACAGGATGTAGCCTCTGTAACTCTGGTGGCAGCTCTAGTTTATAGGCTACTTGTCCAATCTGTTCAATGATTGGATAAGGCCCTATAAATCTAGGAGCTAACTTCCCTTTCCTTTCAAAACGAAGGACTCCTTTCCAAGGCGAGACCTTGAGATACACTCTGTCTCCAACCTGGAATTCTAAGGGTCTACGACGTTTGTCAGCATAAGATTTCTGCCTATCCTGTGCAGTCTTAATCTGTTGTTGTATTACTTTAATCTTCTCTGTGGTCTGCTGTACAAGATCAGGACCGAACAACTGATGCTCACCAGTCTCAAACCAACACAAAGGTGATCTACAACGTCTACCATACAAGGCTTCATAAGGTGCCATATCAATACTATGTTGATAGCTGTTGTTATAGGCAAACTCTATCAAGCTTAGGTGTAGATCCCAACTTCCGGTAAACTGGAGAACACATGCTCTCAACAGGTCTTCTAAGGTTTGTATAGTTCTTTCCGACTGTCCATCAGTCTGCGGATGAAAGGCCGTACTAAACCTTAGCTTGGTGCCTAAGGCTCTGTGTAACTGTTCCCAAAAACGACTTGTAAACTGAGGACCTCTGTCAGAAACTATTGTGACAGGAACTCCGTGCAAACGCACTATCTCTTGTACATACAACTGTGATAACCTTTCAGCAGAATAGGTTGTTTTGACAGGTAAGAAATGCGATGTCTTTGTCAACCTATCTACAACTACCCAAATGGAATCATGTCCTTTGTTTGTCCTGGGTAGGCCAACAACGAAGTCCATGGTCACATGGTCCCACTTCCACTGTGGTATGGGTAAAGGTTGCATTGTTCCTGCAGGCTTCTGGTGTTCAGCTTTAACTTGCTGACACACAGGACACCTCAGAACAAACTCTGCAACATCCTTCTTCATTCCAGGCCACCAATACAGTTCCTTTAAATTACGATACATCTTGGTGCTCCCTGGATGCATAGCATACATCAAAGAATGAGCTTCTTCCAGGACTAACTTCCTTAAGTTATCCACATCTGGCACTATCATCCTCTCATGATAACAAGCTACATGATCATCCGAGTCATGGAAACCATCTTGCTTCTCATTTCCATACTCTGATCTGATCTGCTGAACTGCAGCACCATCTTGCTGTGCTTCCTTAATCTACTCTCTTAGGGTAGGTTTAATATGCATCTCAGCCAACAACCCGGCTAACAATGACACCTTCAACTGTACATTGTCTTGCCTTAAAGAGATAAACATATCTCTCTTATAGCACACTAAAGAGTTTAGTTGTGCTCTATCCATGGTTGATGTTGCTGATTTCCTACTCAAGGCATCTGCAACAACATTGGCCTTGCCCGGATGGTAATCAATTGTACAATCATAGTCCTTGATTAACTCCATCCAGCGACGTTGCCTCATGTTAAGCTCATGCTGAGAGAAGATATACTTAAGGTTCTTGTGGTCTGTGAAAATATGGAATGTCTCTCCGTAGAGATAATGCCTCCATATCTTCAAGGCATGAACCACAACAGCTAACTCCAGATCATGTGTTGGATAATTCTCCTCGTGTTTCTTAAGATGTCGAGAAGCGAAAGAAATCACTTGTTTATCCTGCATCAACACACATCCAAGTCCATTCTTGGAGGCATCACATAAGACTACATATCCTTTTCCTTGTTCAGGTAGCACAAGCACAGGTGCACTTGTCAACCTCTCCTTCAACAACTGGAAAGACTGTTGACACTTATCACTCCAAGAAAAAGGAATATCTTTCCGGGTTAACTTGGTCAAGGGTAAGGCTATAGAACTAAAGTTCTTAATGAACCTTCGATAATAGCCAGCTAACCCCAAGAAACTTCGAATCTCCGTCGGTGTCTTCGGTTGTTCCCATTGTAGAACAGATTCTACCTTTGTAGGGTCAACACGAATTCCCGAGGCAGACATCACATGTCCTAGAAAATATACCTCCAGCAGCCAGAACTCACACTTGCTAAATTTAGCATACAACTTTTGTTCTCTTAGCAAGGTCAAAGCTTGGCGAAGATGTTGCTCATGTTGTTGAGCATCCTTACTATAGATCAGAATGTCATCTATGAAGACGACAACACACTGATCAAGGAAAGGTCGGAAAACTCTATTCATGAGTTCCATAAATGCAGCTGGTGCATTGGTTAGTCCAAACGACATAACCGTGAACTCATAGTGACCATACCTTGTCCTAAAGGCAGACTTGGATATGTCACTATCCTTAATACGAAGTTGATGATATCCAGACCTCAAGTCTATCTTTGAAAAGACTATTGCACCACGCAACTGGTCAAAGAGATCATCAATCCTCGGCAGAGGGTACTTGTTCTTTATTGTTACTTTATTGAGTTGTCTATAGTCAATGCACAACCGCATTGACCCATATTTCTTTTTAACAAACAAGATCGGAGCACCCCAAGGTGAAGTGCTCGGTCAGATAAAACCCTTCTCAAGTAACTCTTGAAGTTGTTTCTTGAGTTCTGCCATCTCGGCAGGCGCCATCCTATACGGAGTCTGGGCAATGGGTTTCGTATTTGGGATCAGATTGATTTCAAAATCAATCTCCCGAAGTGGTGGTATACCAGGAAGTTCTTCAGGAAACACATCCTCGAATTCCCTGACTATGGGAACTTTGGCAGGTTTGGAACTTTCCTTGGTAACATCTACCACATGGGCCAAGAATGCATAACATCCTTGCCTCAACAGCTTATCAGCAACCATAGCTGACACAAGACAGGTGGGCAGAATCTTTCTTTCACCTTGAAAGATCCATGTGTTGCTTTCATCAGCAAACACAGCCAACTTGGACTCACAATCCAAGACAACTCTATACCTCTCTAAGGTATCCATCCCGAGGATTATATCAAATCCTTGCATATCAAGTGGTATAAGATCCATTTGAATGCGATGGTCAGAAAAGAAGAGGATGCAGGGAGAGCATACCTCCTGCAAAACGGCAGACCCACTCAACGGAGTCTCCAACAACAAACTATCTGCCCTATAACTAACAGTCACATTGCAGTTACGAATCACTCTATGAGTGATGAAAGAGTACGTAGCACCCGGGTCAATCAGAATAGATACAACACAGGATGTAGACATATCAGGATATAAAAGTTCCATCTGATCTGCCACTACCCGTGGATTGACCACTGCATCTGGTGGGTTCATAGCATAGAACCTCGCTGTCGCCTGGTGTTGAGGTGGTGCTGATGATCCAGCTTGAGACGCTTGTCCACGTCCTCGAGCTGCTCCTTGAGATTGCATTCTCTGAGATCCTTGTTGATTCTGTCTCGGAGGCTGTGTCACACTGACAGGCCTAGAACGGCAATCCTTCATCAAGTGTCCCACCTTACCACAGTTGTAGCATCTCCTCTCCTGTTGTTGTGGTCGGGGTGGTCCAGTAACTGACATCGATGCAGAACTGTGAGTCCCTTGAAGCGGTTGACTCCGTCCTCTACCTCTGCTTGGTGACCATTGAGTTTGAGAACTCGATCTGGGTGGTGGAGGGTTAGGTGCAGAGAATCTAGGTTTCTTGAAATCCCTAGATGAAGAACCCTGGAACTGTGGATATCTTTTCTGGGTTTGCCTCTTCTCAACCACAGATCTCTCTATCCTTCGGACTGACTCAACGAAGGTAGAGAATCTCTCTCGGTTTTCTAAGGCAGACACAGGGGTTGACATATCAGCATTCAAACCCTTCTCGAATCTCATGATTCTTACCTCATCTGTGGCAGCCATGTGCGGACAGAACCACAGCAATTCCATGAACTTAGCTTCATACTCGCTAATGTTCATCATGCCCTGCCTCAATCTCTCAAACTGAGAGATCTTCTCATCTAGGAAGGTCTTTGGAAAATATCTATTGATAAATTCCCGACAAAACTCTTCCCACGAGAACTCTATTCCAGATCTCTTCTGCTCTTCCATGTTCCACCAGTGACCAGCATTGCCCTTGAGAAGATAGACAGCATGTCTAACCTTCTCAGCCTCCGGGATAATAAGAATCCTGAAAGCCTTCTCCAACTCTGTTAACCACAGATCAACATCTGCGGGGTCAGCAGTCCCAAAGTATTCGGTAGCTCCGACACGATGAAGTCGCTCGAACGTCTTACCGATACCTTGTCCTTCGGGCTGCGTAGGTGCCCTAGGTGCAGGCATGGGCATCCTGTCGGTGATGTGTGTCATGGCAGTCATAAACTGCCCAAACATCGTCTGAACTGCTGGGTTACCCATATCAGCTGGGTCAAACTGGGGTGGCTCAGGTGCAGGCTGTTCTATTTCTGGAACCCTTGCACCGCCTCGAGGTGCACTAGCACTACTCTCTGCCACGTACTCATCATGTGGCTCTGCCATCCTTATGTATCTTCTTCTCCTGAGGAGCAGAAGATTCTATTAGATAAGGAAGAGATACTAAGGATAGACTCGACATCCTAAGTCCTATGCCTCTATAGACTCAACGGACCTAGAGCTCTGATACCACTAAATGTGGGCTCTGATATCCAAACCATGATATAAACACGATTTAAACTTAGCGGAAGCAAATCGATTAACAGCGGAAGACAAAAATCACGGGAAATTAAAACTTTTCGAGACAAGAGCTTGAATCCATAAAGCTTCATTCATAAAAGGAGATAAACTGTTTACATCTCATGATAATTACTTCTTGAGTAATTATATACAACAAGATACAAAATCTCAAGAACTCATAACCAAAAGACTCCAAGACCTAAGAGTACAGAGGACACATAGGATTGACTCTAACTACACCACATGGCAGGCTAAATCTCCACCTGAGATTTACTGCTGCTCCTGGTGCTGCTGCTGCTGGGACTGGTCACCTGTAGACCTGTTCCTCCGTCCTCGACGTCCACCTAAAAAGTTGAAGTCTACGGGGTGAGACAATCGTACATAATTGTCCCAGCGAGAGTTATAACTCTCCGCCAGAAGCTTTATTATAACATCAAAGAATAATTTAAGCATTAAAAGCTTACAAAGTATTCAATAGCAGATACAGTTGTATACAAGAGCTCAACATATATCAAGCATGAAGAACATATGCACTATACAGTGTAACATCAATCAATTAGCTCATAGTTACCTTTAACAGGTATACTACGCTGTAGATTATGTTTTTCAAACATTCTTATTATTATGCCCTGTAGAGATGAGGTTTACCACTCATACCCCAACCAATCACTGTTAAGTGCCTTAGTATCATACTAGGTCATCAAAAAAGCTGGATTCTCATGACCTTCACCTTCCTTAGTCAGTAAGAGGATCACTTGTAGGACATCTTGTGTCTCTACTATTATAGCTCACCAGGGTAATCTGGTCCTTCGCTATTTTAGAGTTACAGTGGCGTTCTGTACTCTCTTCGTCATCAGGAGATTTCATGTTTATCTTCACTGATACAGATATCTATGTTTTCCTCGTCATCAGGAGGTTTCATGTTTACCATCCACTGATACGGTATGAGTTTTGTAGTGAAGGATTGACGGATTATACATCTACATCAAATTCCTACACTAGGATGTAAGGTTCTACACATCCATATACCCCACATACTCAACAGTATGTGATCCAGGAGTTCCCGTAGGAAAACCTGTTTCACCATCATTTGATCTCTGACAATGATGGATCTATGATCAGGGCTCTACATTTCACTTGATTAGTTAGGTACATTCAGTATTCTTTTACATCATACATTGTTCTTCAAACAATAACAGTAGCATAACAGCTATGAAAGTAGAATACTAAATGTAACAAACCTAACTCACATCAATCATCATTTCTCAGTATACTCATCACAAGTCATCTCTAAAGCATGACCTTGATGGTATTCATGGCTCTTACAGCCCATTAAAACATAGGATGCCACTGACAAGGCATCAAGACATTTTATTATTCATAAAGCTAACAACATGCTTTCAATGAATATAGTATCATCATTCATACCTGGATATGATCACCTTCGTATCAGAACCTGCATGGTTAATTCAACTGATAAAGGTAATTCAAAACAAGAATATACTTTCCACTCTTGTCATAAGAGCTAAGTTCTCTGATTCTCATCAATTAGAGTTTTCTACTCATATTGCATGTCATCACCCTTGAATTAGGGTTTACTATTCACATGTCATCACCCTTGAATTAGGGTTTACTATTCACATTACATGTCATCACCCTTGAATTAGGGTTTACTGTTCACATTATGATGAATTGAACTCATAACATCATCATGTATGAGGAACATCATCATTGATGCTCTCAGATTAGTTTAAGATTCATCATTTATCATAATTAGGGTTCCATGATCTCACATAGGTGGATCATACCCTAATCATGCACATTCATGTGTATTGAAGGTACTTTACTTGAATTTCCATCATAAAAGGGTACTTTATCTTTCTTAAGATACTTTCTCTCTCCTCATTCGTGTAGATGGTGATAACACCAATCTAGATCAGGTTGGGTTAAGTCCACTTTGATTAACATAGACCAAATCACCACTATTAAGTGATTAGGGTTTGATTAGAATAAGGTTTCACTCAATTGAACCTTTCAAGGGTATTATGGTAAATTACACATTGATCATCATCATGGTTTAATTTACTAACCACTTGACCCTTAATGTCTTTTGGTATCATTAGGGTTTAGGTTGAACAACTATTAAACCATTTAAGCCTTCAAGGCATTAGGCAGACATAACTTCAAAAGTCTCCAATAGGTTTCACACCTTCAACCTTCATACGATCTTGAGGTCGAATGCCCTCATTCGATCTTGAGGTCGTATGCCCTCATTCAATCTTGAGGTCGAATGACCTTATACGGTCTTGAGGTCGAATGACCTTATACGGTCTTGAGGTCGAATGACCTTATACGGTCTTGAGGTCGAATGACCTTATACAGTCTTGAGGTCGAATGACCTTATACGGTCTTGAGGTCAAATGACCTTATACGTTCTTGAGGTCGAATGACCTTATACGGTCTTGAGGTCGAATGCCCTCAAAAGCTCAAGATCGTATGGACCTCCAAGGTGGTTCAAAGGGTAAACTCGATTAGGGTTTCCTATGTTGAAGCCATCAATTGGTCTCAAGCTTGCTAACCACTTATCAATTGAGAAAATTAGGGTTAGCCTTAACCAATTGGTCACTCAATTGACCCTCAATTGATATCCAATTAGGGTTGGAGTTGGTTCAATTAAGGTCTATAAACGTTCAACCATCAACACTCAACAATGTGAATCAAATCGAAGTTGAACCCATCAATTGACCTCCAATTGGGCTCAAACTTGGCCAAAACGGTCTGGGGATCGTTTGGATATACTCCAAACGGTCTTGAGACCGTTTGCCCAAGAATTCATCAAAATCTAGATTGATTTGATAGGGGTTGAACCTTAATTAAGTCACAAATCAGCAATTTGATTATTTAAATAACCCATTGTAATTGGGCCCTCAAATGATCAAATTACCTTAACCCTAGACCTCCAAACGGTCTTGGGTTGTCACTAAACGGTCTTGAGACCGTTTGGATGAGTTCCAAACGGTCTTGAGACCGTTTGCCCATCCATCCTTTGGACTCTAGTGAAAATTCATCAAGGTTTGATTTATTGAGTTGATCATTACATCAATACTTAATTGCAATGTAATTTGGTATCTTTGTACCTTCAATTGGTCAACTATACTTGACCCCAGACCTCCATACAGTCTTGGGTGATCCCCAAACGGTCTTGAGACCGTTTGGATGATTCCCCAAACGGTCTTGAGACCGTTTGGGCTAATCAACCCAAAATCTCAAATTAGCTCATTGTGATTTCAGCACTGATTTCAATTAGGGTTTTCCCTAGTAATCAACCTTCAACTCTTAACTCGTTTGGAATTAGTCCATCAAATTTGGTGAGTTATTAATTAACATCATTATGAACAGTAATCTCACACGGTAAACACTTAGTCAACCATCTTATACGGTCTTGAGACCGTTTTCCCAAAAAGGGAAAATTAAGCAGATTGAAAATCAGAACTAAATTCAATTGAATTTGCTAATTGTTTTGCCTATATCTCACAATTCCTTTGGAGTTAACCTCTCAAATTTTGTGGGTGATTAACCTTCATAATTATGAACAGGATTCCCATACGGTCCATGCTTTTATCAATGCGGCCATACGGTCTTGAGACCGTATGCCTTCATACGACCTTGAAACCGTTTGCCCACCAAACGGTTTTGTAAACCGTATGGGCAATTGGTTGAGGTCGTATGGTAAAGTGGAAAACTGTGGATAAGCATAGGAAATAACTTCCTCATCTTCTAGATCAAGAACATCAACAGTTCCTCACGGATTTTCTTGCAAGGAAGCAAGGGAAGATAGGGAAGAAGAAGAACTAGCAACTAAAAGCATAGAAAAGATGTATATAACAAAGCATAGGTTTAGAGTTATAAAACCCGCCTAAAGATTGCTCCTTGAGTTCCAAACTTTCGATCTCCAAGCCTTTAATGGCTTCCTAGAATCTCCACAGGTCGGCCAAGGTGAATCCTCCAAGAAAAGTTGAGAAGAGATGGCTAGAAAGATAGAGCTAAGTGAGCTAGCCATGAATTTGACCTTGAATTCGAGTTTCATCCAAGAATTTAAGAAAAAGGAAGGATCCAAACCTACCTTGCACTCCCCTTGTCATCCTCCTGAGCTCCAGAGCTCTCCTTAGTCGGTTTGAGCAAGGGGAACAGTGAAGGAAATGAAAGAAACATTCCTTTGCTAAGTGAGGAAAAGGGCTTATATACTTGGGGTGGAATTTCAACATAGGCACATAGGTTTTCCTCACTTTCAACTAAGTCCCTCCTTTCTTCTTTGCTCGTCCCTTCTTATGATTTCTAAGGACAACCTTATTATAAGGTCAAGAAATGAAGGCAAAGAAGATCAACCTATTACTAAAGCACACACATAAAAGGCTATAGTACTTACACCTTGATTATTCAATCATAAAGGTGTTTTTCATTATATGATTATTCAATTGAAGTGACTTCTTCATCATTTCTTCTCTAAATGATGACAAGAGTCTTACAAGATATTTTTAGATGGTGTATTTTACAAGTTGCACCCCTCAAATTGGGTAAATTGCACTTTACTCCAATTTAGGGTTTCAAGCACAGGGATTGCTTCCACAACTGCACCTTGGTGCTCAAGCTTGGGAAATCCCTCAAACTTTACCATAATCATTCTTATGATGTCTCAACATCAGAGGAACATCTCAACATGTGCAAATTTCAAGTTAACCCTTCTAACTGGGTAAATTGCACATAGGTCCCTGTATTACAAAACAATCAATTCAACATTGTTTAAAAGGGATAGAAAAGGAAAAGTATGTTCCTTAGGAACTTAATTACATGCAAAAAGATAATCACCAGTATCTTAATTACATAATTAGGCAAAACACCTAGGGTTAACTCATAACCCAGGTTAGGGATGTTACATGCCTAACTCGTGAACCTTTGCTTAAACTTGTGTGAATTCAGATAACACTTCATTTGAAAACCCACATCGGTCTTGAGACATTGATGGCCGCTTCTTGCGCCTAACGATAGGAGGCCTCCTGCCAACACTCGGTGTATCTGTTCCGCCTCCCCCGGTGTCTCCCTCACTTTGCATCCCATATGCGGCCATATTAGGTTCCCCTGATTGGCTTCCAATGTTCATGGGTGTCTCTGAGCCATCTAAGTCGACAGTGACATCATCCTTGGAGGCAACGTCAGAAGGGATTTGTGTGTCCATTGAAGACATTGCATGATGTCCTCTAGCAATGTTCCTCCCCACCATCATCTAGATGTCATAGTAGTGGGGAAATGACTTGTTAAGAAACCTAGCAAGGTCCTTGTTTGCCTAAGTATACAAAAAATTTGTATTAGGAAATTTAAGTGTAAATATAGGACATTACTTTTTTCGATTAAGGGACTGGTTATTGGATATACCGCAAGGCTCTCCCTTAATTCAGGGCTGTCGGGCAGCGTGGGCTTATGCCTAGTGTCATCCCATCCAACGCCGCTCTTATTCATCACAAGCTTCAAAGTGGCATAGTCCCTCCTCAAGTTCTTCCACCGAGTTTTGAGCTGGTCTATAGTGCAGCCCGTCTTCCCCATCCTATTTTGCATTTCCACAGTTGCCTCCCTCCAAGCTTCCCTAGTGAAATGACCATCGACACACCTGCCTAGGTCATATTGTCTGCGCAATGCTGATACTAGAGCGGCATCAGACTCTCTTTCCCAAACAATACGAAACTTGGGATCAGCGGAAGACATACCCCCGCAGCTACTGCAATATATTATGATACACAAATCGTTATATCTTTTATCTTTTCAGAGAAAGTTTTTACTTAGATAGTGGCGTCTAAGCTACTATTACACTATGAAATTACCTTGTGCATCAGTTGCATATATTTTCTCTCTATATAGTAAAATCAATGTATGCATGTGAAAATAAGTATAGTAGAAACAACAGAATAGTAGTGAAAACACACTATTTTCAGCACATGTGGTACATTTTACAATAAACAGACGAGTTCCCACTCAGTATATTTACTACAGTGGAATTTGATTCATGCCATCCGATTCATCTCAAATTGTACACGTTAGCTATATTTAAAGATGTGTTTTGTTTGGTGATAAGATCTCTGTCTTGCATTACTTGCTATGCCAACGATGTGTTTGCTGATGTGATGGCTGAGCTGCAATTACACAAAAATTACTCTATACACCAGCTACTACTCTGTTGGTGTGTCTTGGAAGTATTCTGTAACTAAACTTACTCTATACACCAAAATTTATTCCATTTTTTATAGACCTATGTATTCTGTAACAGAATCATTGCTAAATTGCACGTATGTATAAAATTGTTCTATTTGAGTGTAATGTACAGGTTTAGTGCATGGAAAGTCAACAACAAGCCATGATAGGATAATCCAAGCATATTTGTTTGATAACTTTCAAGCAAAAGAAATATTATCATATCATTTCAATGTTATAAATCATGACACATGGTATGTATACCAAGAATACTACAAGTAATGTACATATATTTATAGAGCTAGTTATTATGTAACAGAAACACTGCTACATTGCACATGTATCTAAAAAGTTGTTCTATTTTAGTGTAATCTACATGTTCAGTGCATGGAAACTCAACAACAACCCATGACAGGACAATCCATGATGCTTAAACTGAGGAATTATCTAATGTTGTATCATATTAATAGATTGAGTAATTCGTGTAATTTAGTAAGGCGTTATGAACCTACTTGTATGTAGCATACAATTTGACATGACTCCACCATTCTTAGAAGAAATTTGATATCAAACCTACACAGGACTAGCAGATCTTTTTTGAATAATTCAAAGAAAACATTCCTATATTAATATCATTTGTAATCTCAACAAATGTACTTATATAACATATTTACAAATAATCCTCATACAATTGTGTTAATGAGAGGTTTAAAATTATTGTTGAGCCCTACAAAGAATATATTAATCAAAATTGTGCAACATAAACTATTGTGTGGATATATCCTTTGGTACCTAATATCTTTCACAAATATCATGTAATGCCCTATTTGAATTACAAAGTTGGGCCATTTAATGCCCTGTTTTTTGGCTGTTGTTGTTCAATAACAGTCAAAATTGTGCAACATAAACTATTGTGTGGATATATCCTTTGGTACCTATATCTGAACCAAACATCATGTAATGCCCTGTTTAAATTACATAGTTGGGCCATGTAATGCCCTATTTTTTGACTGTTGTTGTTCAATAAACTAGGGTTACGATGGATGTTGGGATTTGGCACTATCAGCTGAAGGTGGATGGCGTGGACGGGGATACAGGGAGGTAGAATCAGTTGGTTCAGAAATCAACCAAAAACACACAATAATTAATGGTTGTGTGATGTTTTTTGTTCATATAGACGAACTTCAATAAAAATAAAAACACAATAGGGCGGCCTATCATATGCATGTAATTCAATGAACCTCATCATATATTTTTTGAAGAACTACAGATCATATATATTTTTATGAAACAAACTTCAGCATGTGTAGGTAGTTTAAGAGAAGGTACATTTAAGAAATCATTCATCTCAAGAGATGAAGCATTTATTAGTTCCAATAAAAAGGATCAATAAATAATTTTCTTTCCTTTACAATTAATTTCAAAAACATTTCAATGTATAGTAGTGAATGTAAAAGCAATCAGACGAGGATAATAATGATATGAGAACAATTGTGGATGGAATATGCATGTTCTAGTATCTGGTGGTACAATGTTACATCTACGTTAGTCTAACATACATAATGATATGAGAACAATTGTGTTATATAAAATTGAGGTGAAACATCCATAAATAATAATTCAAAAAATACCAGTAACAAATGACAGAGATAGTTTCACACTAAAATATCTTTTATAATACTGTAAGAGATAATCAAACGAGAATCATTTTCAAATATATGCCTCATATTGGGAACTTGCATGGTTATAGTCAATATAATGGCCGAAACATAATGAGATAGATGCAAAACTCATATACTATCACATAAAAGTATATGGTCAAGCCCTAGGTCCAAATCAAGTCAGAAAAACACATATAAACATATATATATAACTATATTTTTTTCCAATAAACATGCAATCCCAGAAATCAGCTTTTTTAGTAGTTGTTGTTCAATGAATAGGGTATGCAGTGATTTTTAAATGTAAGTACAAGTTCTGATGTATTTTATAATGGATTGTAATACGACTACCTGGATGAATAAGATTGATGAAACTTGTTCAATAGTGGTTATTATTGTGTTCTTGTTCAATAGTTGTTCAATAAGATTGATGAAACATAAGATAATAAATGCCACCAGATTGGTGTTCTTCTCATTCATCCTTTCCTCCATATTCTCATGTTGATATCCCATGGGAAGTATTTTATTGGTTTACAATGTCATCATTTCAGTAAGTATCGACTCCAGTTGGAGTTTAGGAACTAATTAGCATCAGTTACCCCGATATACTTGAGAATGTTAAACTAAACCAGGCATGGAAACTGTGAAGAACATACATCATTAACGAAACTTTTGAAACATCTGTTTAAGAAACAATGACGGGACAAGAGAATAGTTCATATCTCTATAAAATAATTTGAAACATCTGTTAGACTATCGAAGAGCCTAACCATATGTTAGACTGTCGCGACGAAGATGAAGCTCAACATTTGCATAATGATTCAGTAAAAAAAATGAAGTCAGTATTCATCATCACCAACCTATTCAGAAGTGGTCGACAACGAGCAGCAAATGCGGAATCGACGGGATGAGCATCACCGCCGGACAACCAGGGATGACCACCACCTTCGGAATACCAGGGACGACAACCAGCTTCGGAGAACAAGTGCTCCAAGATGCGTAGGTGGATGTGAAGAACCTCGATGCACAAGGCGATGAATATGAAGGAACACAGACACTGTTTGCCCTTGCCAGGGTTTGTCCTGTGCGTCGACAAGATGGGACGATGACTACTCAAGCTGAGTCAGGTGGACGGTGCAGATATTCGATGGTCAGAAGGATAGGGCACGGGTACCTTGCCTTTCCAGGATGTAGCCGCCCTAGACCGGCGGTCGCAGATGGCCGCATTGAATCACCAGGTGGCGGACGCTCCGCCCGACGACTGCTGCCCTCCATCCGCGAGCTTCTCGAGGTAGCAGACCTCGCTTTAATTCACAGACCAACATTGAGCCGGTAGCATGTAGAGGGAGAGGGGAGACTATAGCGAAGGAGAGGGGTGACAGGGAGAGGGCCGAGAGGGAGAGGGAGTGGCGCGAGTGAGAGGGAGGGGAGCGAGGGAGTCGGGGTCGAGGGGGTGTCGGGGGGGGGGCTGATTCGGACTGGGATTTGCAATCTCACCTCTACCGGAACTGGGTCAGTCCGGATTATGGAATTCCGTTATCCCAAAATGGGGGTCGAAGTGGGTTGCGAACCAAACAACATTTTTTCCCAAACCGGACCGAGTTACGCCGACCTGACGCTAGACGCCAGACTGTGATCCAGATCGCATCCATTCCCAAACAGGGGCTTAGTCCTTTGTCCAGCCAACGCGGGTGCCATGCTAGGTATAGTAGAAAGGGGATGATTGAGGACTGATTGACAAATCCTTGTCGTCGCAAATTAACAAGTCCGTCTGAGGCTCTGGCTTGCCCTGCTGCCGAAGTGCCTACGCTGCTTGTAAGCATCGTATGGTATAGTCGTCGTACTAGAAAAAAACATGAAATGGCGACGTCATGCTCGCTCATGACTGAACGAATTCGTGAGTCATGGTTCAGATAGTTATATGTGTTTCTATAATATTAGCATAGAACATTAATTATATTTTGAATTGATATTTTCGATTGATGAGGTCTGCCTAGTTTGTCATAAGGGGGCTTAGACCGTCTTGGAAAGCACACATTTTCATTGGACATGATATTCTTAGAATGTCCTCTATGATGTACTTAGACATGTCAGAGTTAATGCCAAGAAAGAGGCACATGTAAACTTTTTGACGGATCCACATGAAGAGAGATCAATGCTTAGACCGGTTGATGTCTTAATTTTTAGCTGGGTTGGAGGAATACATGCATGTGTGGATCTCACTGGAGTTTCCCCACTTGTGGGCTTGGGAAGTGGGACCTTTACCGTAGGACAAATTGCTCTCAAAACTACCTCAGCCAAAGTATTCAAGTATGAGAATGTGTGTACTGAGAATCAACATGTTTTATCCTGTGCGGCTTTGATACTTTTAAATTTTTAACACCAGATGTTGTGGAACTTCTTAAGAGGGTCTAAAATGTTATGCATAGTAACGTTATGACCCCCAAATCAATGGATATTGTATATCGGATGATAGGTTTTGTCATCCAGAAAAGACTGGTGGCGCAACTTGTTGCCTATTTACCTTCCATCTCGATATAAATTATTTTTAAGAAATAAATTGTATTGATATCGAAATAGAGCCATAATGGTTCTCAATAGTTAGAACTAAAATAAATGTACTTGGTACTTATGTGTCATTGTAAGGCCTAATGGGAGCATTTTGTCATCATTATTGTGAAAGAAAGAAAGAAAAATCACTCCAATTATTGTTGCATAGGAAAAAGATAGTAAGTTGTTTGAATAGTAACTACGCGTGATGATTTCCCACTACATGTGTAATCTTAAAATCATTGTATTACTACTCACTCATGAAAATATTAATTCTCTGGTTAATGATGTAGTTTATTTCATTCTTCAATTTTTTTCATATTTTTTATATTTTTTTGTTTATTTAATCCACTTTATCTAATTGGGTTTTTTGTATACTTTTTTTTTAAATTCAAGTACAATTTGTTCATCAATTCTACTTTTCACAAGTCTTTCTCACAAATTATCTAGTTGAATTGTCTAAATTAGATATTCTCCCTTTTCATGAGATATTCAATTGACGTTTTCCTAGAACTAGAAATCTATCGAATACGGAACAATATTTCTATATTCGATATCAAATTTGAAATAAAAAAAAGTTCAATCTGATACCCAAGTTGATGGCTGATGAATAATATAAGAAAATAGTTGAATCTGATCTGAACGGACAATATTCAAATTTAGATAAATAATTGATCAAAAGATCGTGCATTTAATGACAATAAATAAGCTATATATAGAAAATGTTGATATTACAATAAATACGTATGATAAAATATCTATATATTTATTCTTATATATATAATACATATTTAATTATATATGTGTGTATCTGTCAAATATTGATTTTTTCTTAAAGTGGATACAACAATATCACATATTCCATAAAAAAAATTGGATCCGGAATTTGATATCTAAAATCCAAACCGAATTCGATGGATGTCAGAGTTTTTACAAAAAATTTGAGCTCAAATTCAGATCGAATGTGTGGATTGTGAATATCTATTTAGAGGCCTACTTCTTCCTCACAAAAATACATGCCTTTTTTTAGATTTATCTTGAACTAGTGCATTTTCCCTTCATTATTTTATTGAATTCTATTCACAATATGTATTTTCTACCAATCCTAAATATTCAGAGAATTCAGAAACATACTTTTTCCTACTCGGGCCACCCAACAGATCACCATCATCCTCTGTGTGACATAGTGGATTGGTTAGATCCGCAGGCCATGACTTCAGGGCACCTTATTGTGTTCTACCACCTCTTCCAAAGTCTTCTATCTAGAGACTCCAAATTCTAAGTTTGTCCTATAAATATCCCCAATCTCCAGTATACTTTGGACCCATTTTGACCATTTTAAATCAAGAGGATCAACTATTTTTATCTTTATTTATTGTATTGCTCACGTTCATAAGATCTTTCCTCTAACATTGCCTACATTTTGAGAGTTTTTAGGTTATGCAACGACAATCTTGCATATCCAAATAGTTGATCTCTGATTGTTCTTAATTGCTTACATTCACTTGTGATCAATATTATCCATTCCTGACTGCATATTCAATTACTTCACTAAATCATACCACTATCATGTGGTCTGCTTATATAGTGTAACATCCCTGACTTGGGTTATGCTTTAACCCTAGGTGTTTTGATTAAGAAAGATAATTATATGCTTAATCTTATTTTGTCGAAAGTAATTAAGGCTCAAGAGGAACTTATATTTAAATTTTAGTCCTTTTTGAATAATGTTGAAATAATGTTTTACTTGATTTGGATTAAAGTGCAAATTACCCAAGTTGAGGGGTTAAATTGTAAATGTTACATGATAAGATGTTCCTCATGTGTTGAAGCATCATGAGAATGAATATGATGTAGATGTATGGCTTGTGGTAGCCTGAGTACCAAGAAAGAGCTGATAAAGCAATGTTTGTGCATTAAAACATAGTTTTGGTGTAATGTGCAATTTACCCAAAACCTAGGGTTCAATATGAAAAATACCACCTCTAGAGGGTCCCTAATGTATCTTGTCATCATGTTGAGGTAATAAAATGAGAGGGGCACCTCATTAGAATCATTTTGGAGGAGAGAGAATCTTGATATTAAAATAATCAAGATTTAAGCATAATTGGAACTTTACTTCCATTTAATGCAAAAATAAATAACATAATTGAAAGGCATTCAACCAAAAATGAGATGGTTAAATTTGCTCAAGTGTGAACACCTTTGTGCCTTTTCTAGGCCATGAAAATATCCAAGGGAAGTGGATAACTCACTCACCTTATTATAAGGAAAAGAAATATCCACTCACTTAAGGATATTAGTATAAAATGATTTGAGGTGCTTAATTTGCTTTTCTTTAAATCATGGATAATTGAGAGGAATAAGAGGCAAACAAGATAGCCTCAGATCCAAGGAGTTGAGGGGGAAGAGGAGACACTATTTTTGGATTAAATGAATTTTTATAAGGCATTTTCTCTATCTCCTTGAATTTCTTATAAAAATACTCTTTACAAGCCAAAACAAAGGCTTTTCCATTTCCACTTCTTTCCCTTTCTTGGAAAATGACCAAATGAGCTTTGGAGGATCAGGAGGACGACCCCCAACCTGTTGGTAAGCTTCTTGACCTCCTTTCACCTTGAATCCATGGTGAAAATCAAAAATCAATGCATGAATTCTTCTTATCTCGATCCCCTCTTCAATTCTAACCATTCCTTTTCACTCAAAGCTTGAGGACGAGCCTTGGAATAGTGAAAGGAGTTGAATCCACCATTGTTTATGTGAGCTTGAAGCTTTGGAGCTCAATTGGAGGCGGGTTTTATAACTGATTAATATATTGACAAATGTAATGCTTATAGGGGTTGATAATGAATATCCTTACACCAATAGTTCCTGACTCAAGGATGAGTCCATTTCATTGGTAATGGTTGTATATTCTAAATAAGAGACTCATGACCAACACATTGCATGATGAATGAGATGAACTCGTACATAAAGTATTAGGATGGGAAATACCCTAATACAAGCCAAGTGGATGAACTCAAGTAAGATGAAGGTGTTGAGGAAAGTGATACATCAAGATATGATAGATATCACATCCAACACCCCAATACTAATATACCTTGATGTGTTATAAGTCCAATATAATTGGAGGAGTGACCCATAAGATGTGTCATGTCAATTGTTACATTGAGATGTAATGAACTTTAATAAGTGTAGGCTAACGTGCCTTATGAAAAGGTTAATCCAAACCAATAAGCTATGATACAATCATATTCTGGTAAAGATGAGAGAGAAACTCATACTTTGTGATTGATACTTCATTTAATGATGAATGATGAAGATAAATAAGTATGATAGAATACTTATGTTAACCATATTGATTCCTAGCTATGTGAAGCAATGAAATAGGACTTGATCATTAATAAAATGATCTTGAGAACCGATATGGTTATTAATGTGGAACCCTAATACAGGGTAATGCTATGTGAAACCCTAAAATAAGGTAACACTATGTGAAACCCTAAAATAGGGTAATGATATGTGAAACCCTACTACAGGGTAATGCTATGTGAAACCCTAAAATAGGGTAATGCTATGTGAAACCCTAATATAGGATGATGCTATGTGAAGTCTTAACACAGAGTAATCCTATGTGAAGTTCAAATACATATTGATGAGTTATAAATCTAATAAGAAAACCCTTGTATTGCATGGTACTGATATATGATTGTTATCATGAGTATTAATCATGCAGGAATATTGAGATGATGAGCATAGCCAGGTATGGACTATGATGCTTTGTATATTGAAACTGTTTATGGGCTTTATAAGTCATAATATGACTTATTGCCTATTAAGGGGTAATAAGAGGTGATATGAGCTTTGTGAACTATGTGGAGTACTTTGTGTAGCAAGATTCATAATGTCCTTGGTCAGATAACCTGAAGGTATGAAATTACCTAATAAGTGGTAACAAGTGTTTTATGATGAGTTAAGGGTTCAAATACCCATAACCTATAATCATGATGATGAACTTGTTAGAAAATGGAAATGTACTTGATGAGATGAGGGATTAAGATCCCAATACTTTGAGAAAAGAGTATGGCTACAGGCCATGACTCCACAATGACAATGCCAGGCATTAGATATATGATCTAAGCCTAAAGTGAGTTTATGATGTGGTAATAACTCTACAGTGAATAAATGTTATACATGTTCTTCATATTCCTTAATGGATAAGTGACATGTTGCTATATCAAGTTATAGCTGCAATGCTTTTGATAAGAATAATGTTCTAATCTGTTAGACATTAAATTAACTACTGTCAAACAATTATGATTCCTCTGTTCAGTTTTATCGTCTTAAACTGCAATAATAATGATCCTGGCAGAGAGTTATATCTCTCACTGGGGCAATTTACAATTGTCTCACTCCGTGGGAACCACATTTTTAGGTGGACGCAGACGAGGAGGCATGAATCCTTCAGTAGGTGAAGGACAACAGCAGCAGCAGGGACAACAGTGAAGTCTCAGGTGGAGACACTGGCTGTTATGCCTTATATAGATGTATATAGAGTCCTATGTGTCATCTCTGTACTCTCAGGTCCTCAGAGCAGTAGTTAGTGCTTTCGAGATTTTAGCTCAGTGCCTCGAGATTTTATACTTCTTGTGTTTAGTTTACCAGAGCAGTTGATGCTTGTAATTCTCAGAAAGAGATGATACAAGACATGTACCTTTAAACCAGAATGTAAATGTGTTACTTTGGTTCTATGTGAGAAAGTTTTCCTTTGATGGATCTTTTTATAAAAAGGTTTTAATTTTTAGTGATTTTCGATAACCCATTGCTTAGTGAACGCTTCCGCATTAGTTAATCATGTTTTTGTGAGTTGGATGCTACAATTAAGTGGTATCAGAGCTCTAGGTTCGTTGAGTCTATAGAGACATAGGACTAAGGTTGTTGAGTCTGTTCTAAGTGTCTTCCAATTCATCTGATAGAATCTTTTGCTCACATAGGAGAAGAAGAACTTGAAGATGTCTGGACCACATAAAGAACATGCTGCTAAGAGCAGCAATACTGCACCAGGAGGAGGTGCAAGAGATTAGAATAGGGAAGGGCATGTACCTGAACAACCCCAGATTGACCCAACTGTGATAGAAAACCCAACCCTCAATGCTCTATTTGAGAAATTCCTGACAGCCATGACACATATGGTAGACAGGATGCCACCACCTGCACCTAGGGCACCGGCTCACCATGAGGGTTATGGAGCCGACAAGACTTTTGAGAGACTTCGCCGGGTTGGAGCTATAGATTATGCTGGTACGTCTGATCCAACAGATGCTGATTTGTGGCTGACAGAGCTGGAAAAGGCTTTTAGGATCCTTGATATTCCTGAAGCTGAAAAGGTAAGACATGTTGTGTACCTCCTAAAAGGGAGTGCTGGTCATTGGTGGATGATAGAGGAAGATAAGAGACCAGGTGAAGAAATTGAATGGGAGGTATTCCGACAAGAATTTGTTAGTAGATACTTCCCTAAGATGTATCTAGATGAGAAGATCTCTCAATTTGAGAGGATCAAATAAGGACAGATGAACGTTAGCGAGTATGAAGTTAAGTTCATGGAGCTGTTGCGGTTTTGTCCGCAAATGGCAGTTAATGACGAGGAAAGAATTCGGCATTTTGAGAAGGGATTGAACGCTGAACTGACCACTCCTGTGTTTTCTTTAGAGAACAGGGAGAGGTTTGCCACCTTTGTGGAGTCGGTAAGGAGGATAGAGAGGTCTGAAATCGAGAAACGATGGACTAGTGGCAAGAAGGTGTACACTCAGTCTCAAGGACAACGATCTGAAAGTTTTAAGAAGCTGAGATTTTTTGCATCGGCAACACCATCGAGATTCCATACCCAGACGCAATGGACGTCAAGTAGGGGTAGGGATCGTAGTAATGATCCAAGTAGAGCCCCCGACATAGCATCAACATCGGTGAATGGGTCTCATAGACCCTATATTGTGCCCATGATCTGTTACCAATGTAGACAACCGGGACATCTAGCAAAGGATTCTCCAGACGGGAATTCAATGATGACTCAACCCCAGGGGCAGAGTTAGCAAGGATCACAAAGGAGGCAATTTTCTAGTAACAATAGAGGACGTGGACAGACGTTCCAGACAGGTCAGATGAAATAGTGTCATTTTAATATTTCATTTCATGATTCTATGTGTTAAAAATAAGAAAGTAGTTGTTTTGAGTTTTCCCTGACTAGTCCTATAAGGATATGAGGGAGATGAGAATTTACATTTGACTCAGTATTCCTTAAAATGCTTTATAATCTCTCTTGTTGGATCAATGGGTTCTAGAGGGGGGGGGTGAATATAGCTACACACACTTCACAAAAACAATTAGACCACCAATTTAATCGTAGTGCAAAAACTAAAGCAATCAACAATTTGATGTCCTATTCTAGCATACAAAGCAAGGATAAGAGATAATGAATAGCATGCACTTCGACAGGTGGTTTAGAGTGATTCCATGTCCTAAACTTTAGGAACAATGTCAGTCCACTACCTAGAGTTGGTTAGAATTTAGGATTTGCAACTTGGTTCTCTTATATATCACTATAAGATTACAAGATACATAAACCACACAACCAAGGGCTTAATTTCTCAAGCTAATATCTTCTACCTATCCAAGGACTTACCCACAAAGCAAGATTCATCAGCCTTCTTCAAAGGACTTACCCAATCTTACCTTTATCTTCAGCCTTGCAGGATTTACCTATCTCACTTGAGCTTTGCCTTGCACCTCTCCTTCACTTGGAGAGCTTCTCCACGTTTTCCCTTCACCAAGGGACCTGGAGCAACGAGCTATCTTCACTCTTGAAGATCAGCAACACATCTTCCCCTTCACTCGGAGAAGAACAACAACAACTCCTCTTTCACTTGGAGAAGTAGCTTCAATCAATCTTCAATGGGATTTGGAGGTAGGAAGAGAGAAAGGAGAGCTTTACATAACACAAAGGATAGCTCTCATACACAGGGACCTAACTCACTCTCACGAAATTGTCTTGAAGGTAGAGAGAGAAAGGGGCTCAAGTGCTTGGAACACTCTCAACTAAGATAGAACCAAGTTTGCAATGGAAGAGCATCTTGGAATGAAGTCTAAGGGGTTCTATTTATAGTTGAGGGTGGCCCTTTAAGTTGTGGGACACTTGGATGCAATAGTAGTCATTTTTTGTTCAAGAAAACGGCTCTATTTTTGCCCAAAACAATTCACCAACGGTCATATTACTTTTTCTGCAAATTCCGTACAGTGCAATCGGTCGAGTTTCAATGGGGGTAACTCGACCGATCAAGTAACAGACAAACCGATATTCAAAGGATCGGTCGAGTTTGTCCTGAGGAAACTCGACCGACCATTTCAACTGGAAATGGCCTGCTACCCGATCGGTCAAGTTCTGTGGGTGCACAACTCGACCGATGCAATCTTCAGAAAATCGACCAAGGTTGATCAGTCGAGTTTCAGGCTATAGGGAAACTCGACCGACCAAGTGCCTGTAATTGATTTTCTAATTTGCAATAAAAGTGATAAACACTTGGTGAATTTTATCCCAAACATTTTTCTCTTCTAAGTTACAAGACAATTCATCATTACAAGTGATTACATTGATGTTCTAAGGTAGTTTACATAGAAATCCTAAAATGCACACTTGTAGCCATTTTGGCTTGCACTTGGCCCATTCTAGGGCTTTGTATATATGATCCTTTTCATGTAACTAATGCCTGCAAACAATCTTAAACGCACATATTAGATACATATGAATGGAATGGTTAAGTCATTATCAAAATATAGGTAATGTATAACCTCTAGGTCAACATTCTCCCCCTTTTTGACAATGACAAACCATTCCTCAAACATATTGAAAAGGACAAGAAAGTTATACCTTTGCCTTGTTAATTAGGGGGATTCATGATAACAACAATTTGAATTTGCTCCCGCTCAAACTATGCTTCCTCTCACCTGCATGGTAGGTTTTCTATACATGGCAAAACCAATATCCATGTAATATGTAATCCTTTGCATGTTACATGATCAACATCAAATTAACAAGAAAATGATCACCCAGGTAAGAAAGTAATAGTATAATCACAAGAAACAATATGATTGAGTCTCAAACCATGAGATATTTCTCCCCCTTTTGACATTATCAAAAAGGTAGGGGGGGTAGAAGAGCAAAAACTAGGTCTTCTCCAAGACTCAACCACACATATATGCAAAGTAATAAGCAATGTAAAAGCATATATCATACAACCATGAAGGAGAACATACAATCCAAGTCAGAATCAAAATATAGCTCAACAAGCACCAAGCATAAGAGAACACCGAGTAAATATCCAAAGCGCATAGCAATGATATTCCAACGCAGAAAGATGTCCTCATAAGCAACTACAACCATAAATGTGAGAAAATAGGAAATAAGAAAATAGTACAGCTCAGAATAATGTGCCAGGATGTTGCTGATACAAAAGAGTCTAGAAAGATATATATAATAGACATGCTAGACTATACGCTAATACAACCTCCTAGACATCTAAGCTATCTATGTCAACTGCTTCCTCATCGTCGCCAGGGTTGTAGTCCTCATCGCCATCTGAAGGCGGGGCAGCTGTGCCAGCAGCAGATCCAACACCATCATCACCATCCTCATCAGAAGCATCCTCAACGTCACCATCATCAACATCAACATCCTCGTCGGCATCCTCAGCCTGGTCGGGCATCTCCTCGTCGTCAGGACCAAAAGAGCGACCGGGCCAACAGGCATTCTGCTCAGCCCACGACATACCAATAGCAAGAAGCTCCTTGGACTGTGGGAAGGACGGAGCAGAGTCCCCCAAGGAAGCGAGCATAGAGGCCAGGGGGGCAGCAGGTAGCGGCAGATATGCAGGAGTGGAGCTACCAGAGGGATACTGAGGTGGAGCAGCAGCGGAAGGCTCAGCAGCATATGGTAGTGGAGCAGGGAAGTAATGCTCATATGCATAAGAAGCATAGGCACTACCCGGGTATGGCTGGTAGATAGGGTAGGGTGAAGCACATGATAGGTTCATGGTAGACATGATCGAACACAAATCCTGATGGAGGTGGTCCTGGACCTGGCGATTGTATGCCTGTTCATGCATCATGTATCCAAGAAGGGTTTCATTTGATGCTCTGAAGGACGCACAGCTAGGGCGGGGATGAGGCTGTGGGGGTGGAGCATGGGTGGAGGTGGGAGGGGCACCAGAAGCAGAGGATGAGGCGGAGCCAGAAGCACCAGGGGCAGAGGTAGGAACCGGGACAGCCTTCAAAAGGGTGGTTTCACTAATGCACACTCCTTTTCTAGCAACCGGGTAATGGAAGTGAGAAAAGAGTGATTTATCAGTGGCAAACTAGAAGAGACCACAGATCAAGGCTGGGTATGGAGGATGGGTGCCCTTGGTGTTCTTGCCGGTGTCAAAACAGGTCATATGGTGTAAGATGTAACGAGCCCATTTGACACCTATGTTGTTTAACAAACAATACATCAAGACCGTTGTGTTTTCCGCAATGTCCGTTTGATTACACTTGGGATGGATATTGCAGTTAATCACAAGGGCCAAGATGCACCTCTGGAGGTCAAGGGAGGATGAGGGCAGGGTTGACTGCTTCCTGTAGGCCACGTCAGGTTTCTTTAAAAAATGATGAATGTCCGGTAGCGTCAATTCATGATGTTTATAGAAACCTTCTGGGTCAAGAAGATCGAAATACACGTCATAGTCCTTACGCCAAGTAGTGTTTTCTTCGTCTCCAGTAAGGTAGTAATTGAAAGTTTCCTCAGAGATTTGAAAACGACGACCGGCGATCATCGATGTAAGAACTACTTCGGTATTCGGCGGGGGAACAAGCAAATCGTAGTTCCAATGCAGATTTGCGTAGAACTCGTGAACTGCTTTTGTGCTAGATAACTGATTATTGAAGCAGTCACGTTCGATTGCTAGGGTGGATAAGTGGTGTGTGGCAAGAAGCCTCGAAACAGAGGTGATATACTCTTGAAAACAATTTGCAACAACTAAGGAGAGAAAAGGAAAAGGAGACCGTGTAAGAAGATCCTTATACCGATTTACCGCCTCAATGGACACAAATGAGGTGTTATCAAATGGAATCAAGCGATTAACGGAGGAGGAGGCTGGAGCATTGCTAGGGGCGGCACGTTTTCTCCTATGGGAAGCCATGGAAACGAAAACAAGAAGAGAAACCGTGTACACAAGCAAGACAAACCTCAAAAGCCGAAGAAGACACACCACAGATGCCCGGGAAGGTCAAGAACAGGGTGCTAAGTCGCCCTAGGGTTAGGAACGGGGGAGGGTTAGGGCTTGGGTTGAGAGCACGGGCTAGGAGATGAGGAATCGGTCGACTATTTTCTAGTTGCAAGGGAAAATAGTCGACCGATCCTAAGTTTTAAGTTGGCGCTGCCCGTCGATCGGTCAAGTTCTGAGGGTGTACAACTCGACCGAACGGTCCACTGAAGACAAGCTCTCAGCTCCTGATCGGTCGAGTTTTCCAGGGTGAAAACTCGACCGAAGGTCAACCTGACCTAGCAGTCTAATTCTTAGATTCTAGCCATATACATGTCGATTAAAATTATTTTTCTATTCTATTATGCATAATTAACATACCTAGGCACATTTAGCTCATCATTGGGCACTATTTAGTGATAAAACGCAATTCGATAAAACCCAAAAATAAGCAAAAACTAAGCATGTTGATAGGCAGTTTAAGCACAAACAAGCATGTATATGAGCAACATAAGGTGAAGATTGACATGAACAAGCGTATAGGAGAGAGACCACTAGCTAGATCACATAGCAATATCATTTAAATCAACAATGAGCAGTTTAGATCGAATAAAATTAAATTGATCTCTAGCTAGAGGTTTTGTAAAAATGTCCGCCAACTGATTTTCCGTATCCACATGTGTGATATAGATGTCTTTCTTTGCAATGTGGTCACGAAGAAAATGATGGCGAACCTCTATATGCTTGGCTCTACTATGCAATATAGGATTATAAGATAGATTAATTGCACTAGTATTGTCACAAAAGATAGGAGAAGCATAAAAAAAATATGTTAAAGTCTTGGAGCATTTGCTTCATCCGTAGGACCTGTGGACAACAACTCCCGGCTGCAATGTATTCAGCTTCGATAGTTGATAATGCCACTGTGCTTTGTTTCTTGGAGAACCAAGACACTAAGCATGGTCCTAGGAGGAAGCAAGTGCCACTTGTGCACTTTTTACCAATCAAACACCCTGCATAATCCGCATCACTATATGCTCTAAGAGTAAAATCCCTTGATTTAGGATGCCATAGACCAAAAGTTTGGGTTTTGGCTAAGTACCTCAAAATTCTCTTAACAGAAGTGAGATGCAACTTCTTAGGGCAAGATTGAAAGAGAGCGCACAAGCCAACACTAAACATAATATCAGGTCTAGAGGCAGTTAAATAAAGTAAACTTCCAATCATACCTCTATAGAGCTTCTCATCTACCTTTTCACCTTCTTCATCTTTGTCAAGTTTGGCGGTGTTTGACATGGGTGTATCCATCGACTTCATATTCTCCATCCCAAAGCGCTTGAGTAGTTCAGTTGTGTATTTGCCTTGGTTGATGAAGTTTCCTTCCTTTGTTTGTTTGATTTGAAAGCCGAGGAAGAAGGTCAACTCACCCATCATGCTCATTTCAAATTCACTCTGCATAAGAGAACTAAACTCCTTGCAAAGATCAAGATCAGTCCCGCCAAAAATGATATCATCAACATATATTTGAATTATAAGAAAATGGTTAGAAGTGTGATTTAGAAACAAGGTAGAATCAACTTTTCCCATGACATACCCATTATCTAACAAAAAGTTCTTTAATTTCTCATACCAAGCTCGAGGTGCTTGTTTGAGTCCATAGAGAGCTTTTTGCAACAAATAAACATGATTGGGTAATTTGTCATTTTCAAAGCCCAGAGGTTGTGCAACAAATACTTCCTCCTCGATTGTACCATTCAAAAATGCACTTTTAACATACATTTGATATAACAATAAATTTTTATAGCTAGCAAAGGCAAGTAGCATACGAATAGATTCTAATCTAGCAACAGGAGCATAAGTTTCATCAAATACTATACCTTCCTGTTGGTTGTATCCTTGTGCTACTAACCTTATTTTGTTTCACTATTAAAGATGAGAGAGAAACTCATACTTTGTGATTGATACTTCATTTAATGATGAATGATGAAGATAAATAAGTATGATAGAATACTTATGTTATCCATATTGATTCCTAGCTATGTGAAGCAATGAAATAGGACTTGATCATTAATAAAATGATCTTGAGAACCGATATGGTTATTAATGTGGAACCCTAATACATGGTAATGCTATGTGAAACCCTAAAATAGGGTAACACTATGTGAAACCCTAAAATAGGGTAATGATATGTGAAACCCTACTACAGGGTAATGCTATGTGAAACCCTAAAATAGGGTAATGCTATGTGAAACCCTAATACATGATGATGCTATGTGAAGTCTTAACACAGAGTAATCATATGTGAAGTTCAAATACATATTGATGAGTTATAAATTTAATAAGAAAAACCTTGTATTGCATGGTACTGATATATGATTGTTATCATGAGTATTAATCATGTAGGAATATTGAGATGATGAGCATAGCCAGGTATGGACTATGATGCTTTGTATATTGAAACTGTTTATGGGATTTATAAGCCATAATATGCCTTATTGCCTATTAAGGGGTAATAAGGGGTGATATGAGCTTTGTGAACTATGTGGAGTACTTTGTGTAGCAAGATTCATAATGTCCTTGGTCAGATAACCTGAAGGTATGAAGTTACCTAATAAGTGGTAACAAGTGTTCTATGATGAGTTAAGGGTTCAAATACCCATAACCTATAATCATGATGATGAACTTGTTAGAAAATGGAAATGTACTTGATGATATGAGAGATTAAGATCCCAATAATTTGTGAAAAGAGTATGTCTACAAGCCATGACTCCACAATGACAATGACAGGCATTAGATATACGATCTAAGCCTGAAGAGAGTTTATGTTGTGGTAATAACTCTACAGTGAATAAATGTTATACATGTTCTTCATATTCCTTAATGGATAAGTGACATGTTGCTCTATCAAGTTATAGCTGCAATGCTTTTGATAAGAATAATGTTCTAATATGTTAGACATTAAATTAACTGCTATCAAACAATTATGATTCCTCTGTTCAGTTTTATCTTCTTAAACTGCAATAATAATGATCCTGGCAGAGAGTTATATCTCTCGCTGGGGCAATTTACAATTGTCTCACTCCGTGGGAACCACATTTTTAGGTGGACGCGGATGAGGAGGCATGAATCCTTCAGTAGGTGAAGGACAGCAACAACAACAACAGGGTCGAGATTTTAGCTCAGTGCTTCGAGATTTTATACTGCCTGTGTTTAGTTTACCAGAGCAGTTGATGCTTGTAATTCTCAGAAAGAGATGATACAGGACATGTACCTTTAAACCAGAATGTAAATGTGTTACTTTGGTTCTATGTGAGAAAGTTTTCCTTTGATGGATCTTTTGATAAAAAGGTTTTAATTTTTGGTGATTTTCGATAACCCGTTGCTTAGTGAACGCTTCCGCATTAGTTAATCATGTTTTTGTGAGTTGGATGCTACATATAGCTTGACTTGATTGCTCAGATAAAGCTTGTGTCTTGCATCTAATTTATATATTTTCATGGTCCTCTCTTTTTCCCACACAAAGGTCCTAACTGTCCGGGGAGGATCTCTATCGTGGGAGATCATGAGGCGATTAGGACCCCCAATACATAAAAATTAAGACTTTTAGGAGAATGATGGAAAAGTCAAAAACATCTCCAACTCCAAAGGTTTACAAACATAAGTGTTTCTATCTCTTTTTGTCATTTTATTTAACCCGACAAAAAATCATTATATCTCAAGAATGTTAAGAAATGGGTTCAACATCGGTTAATTGGGAAGATGAGGTGTTAATCCTTTCCCAATCATACCAAGATGGTTGAATCTTGTTTTTATTACACTTTCTATTTTTCTTATCTATTAGAAGTTTAGATGCCAGAGTTGGTTGATTTTCTAATGTGAATTTTAAGTAATTTGTTTTGTTTTCCCTCGTTTTACAAATAAAGTGTGGTGGTGACTCCAATATGATCTTGCTTTATCATTTTCTAACACAATCATCAGATTAACTTCCTCACCAACTATATGTCTGAGGTCACATATATTTTGTAGGTAGAGTGTGACAACTTGATGACTCTACTAGGGATAGTCAAACAATTTAAGTTGATTTCCTTATTTCCTCTTGTTTCTCAAAGTCCTCATTTGTTTCAGGTCTATTTTCCATTTTATTTTTTCTACTTCTTCTTTCTTTTTTTTCTGTCATTTGATGCATGTTTTCCCTGCTTAAGGAGGATCAAGGGCATGGCTGCAAATTGAAGCATTCCACAAGGCATCACCCTATCGCGAATTGCTGCAATCTATTGTTGCCCAGATATGCGGGTTTTCTGTTGGCCTATGTTTCCCCTGTTTGATCTGATATATGTTTAGTTTTGCTTTTTTGATGTGTTTTCTCCTCTTTTGTTTTTTGTCTTGTTGTTGACTTTCTCTCCACTCAACTTCCTTCCATTGTCTTAGGATTTTAGACTCACTTCTACCTCTAGGGTTTTGAGTCTACTTCTTCTTTATGTCTTTAAAAAAAATAACATAATACTAATAGTAAATCTCTAGAAACGGATAAGATGAGAAAAGCTATATGGTATGAGTAAGATATACTCTTTTATAATACTTGCATGTTTGTTTACTAGTATGATATCATTTATCTTTCATGCTTTATTATTATGGGCTTGGTTCAGAAAATATAAAAACTTTACACTTGCACTACGCTCATATATAAACTCATGCATTTGCAGAATGGATGTCAATACTCACGTTGGATTCCTAGGTATGGCATGTAGTTGTTAGTAAAGATACCACCACAATGTTAAGATGGACATTCAAAGACCTTGAAGGAACCCTCCTCTTCTAGCACTCACCATAAATCATGATCTCTATGGTCATGAAGTGTATTGGGAGCAGTTACCATATCCAATGAACCCAATTTACCCCTACAATGAGTTCCATATTTCCACAGAGAAGCTGAGTAACCCCTCTTATGTAGTACTCTTGATAAAGGATGTAAAAAGGATATAATCCTGTAGGCTGTAAAGGAGGGAGAGTCATATTCTTCCTATCCATACATCTTGTAATTGTTGCTTAAGTACTTAACCTTTAGATGGTTGCTTTCCATGGTGTCAAGTTTGTCACGTTCACTGAGCATGTTTACTAACATCTTCATGTGTAGGCTAATGATATTAAAAGAATCATCTTTTTCAACATCAAATAATCTTTAAAATATTAATAATCTTTTTCAAAAATTAGAATATTTCAAATATGAACAATTTTTTTTAAAATCAATCAATCTCTACAAGATTAACAATCAATTTCAAAGTCAAACAATCTTTCAAAAATCAACAATATTTTCAAAATCAATCAGTCCTTAAAAGGTTAAAAACCCTTTTCAAAATGTAACTATCTATAAAATATTAACAATATTTTTCAAACATCAAACACTTTAAAATAATAACATCCTTTTTCATAATCAATTTTTTTTAAAGATAACAATATTTTTCAAAAAACAAAGAATAAAAGATTAACAATCTTATTTAAAATTAAACAATCTTTAAAAGGAAACATCTTTTTTAAGATCAAGAAATCATTCAAAAATTAACAATCCTTTTGAAAACCAAAAAACATATCAACAACCTCTCTCAAATCAAATAATCTTTCGAGGATTAACAATCTTTTTGAAATCCAAACGATCTTTAAAAAGATTAACAATACGTTCAAAAATCATACAATGCTTAAAAGCTTATCCATCTTTTTCATATAACCTGCTTAGAAACCCCTTCAATCTAGATGGTCCTTCAAATGCAACTGAGATGTCACTTATGCCAACAATCTATGGTCCTAGACTATAACTTAAAACTAGACCACCATGCTCCTTTCACATTCATACAGGGTCATGGACTATGACCTAAAACTAAACCATGTTGTGCTATAGATTCGGTCACCAATTTAGCAAGGCTTGTAAAGACATGATCTTCAAGATCAAATATATACAAGATTGTATTAGAAAATATAGATAAATCCTTTTTCACAATTGCTTTACATTAGAAACGTAGAAGATTATCAATATGGACTACATATTAAATACATAAGTCCATCTAATCTTCAATCTGTAAAGAACATCTCATGCATGTCTGTTCAACATCTTATTCATGCCACATGCCCAGGAATTCCTAGTGGGAATGGTAAAACCACAGATAGACCCCAATAAGGAAAACATAAGTTAACAAAGCTGGTACTACATCATTGAACTATGCATGAAACATGATTTGATACATGATAAAAGTAGGAAGGGACTATTTGGTGGACTAAAGTCTAACAAGTAAAAATTCCATTATCAATTTCAAAATGGAAAATCTTTCATGAGGTCATCAACTAAGCAAGATTCAATATCTCAAACATTCACAAACTAGATCAATTTCAAGTTATTCAATTTGATAAGTTTTGGCATCTTTCTGGCATATCTTTTCTAGGGCTAAGTACCTTGTGTTCTCACTCTAAGAGAGAACGGTAAGAGTCCCTTATTAGCTATTCCATTTAATTGGGGGATGACTAATCCCTATCCATTGCGTAGGGTTATG
Organism: Alisma plantago-aquatica; assembly: GCA_963693085.1. Classification (NCBI taxonomy): domain Eukaryota; kingdom Viridiplantae; phylum Streptophyta; class Magnoliopsida; order Alismatales; family Alismataceae; genus Alisma; species Alisma plantago-aquatica. The sequence continues at coordinate 355,055,553 of OY856410.1, read as the reverse complement.
GGGTACTTGGCCCATTCAAGTGAGCCAAAGCTCTATAGGACTAAAGCCCATGGATCGAAGTCCATGGGGATTCAAAACTTTAGGAGGTCAAGTCTAGTTCCAACAATATTATCAACAACATTTCATCAATTACAAATGAGGGTGGTGAACTTTCAATACAAAGTAAATATTTTCAAATCTATTTGGTATTCACCATGAATCAAAATGTATGTGTGCAAATCAAGAGATAAAATACTTTAATGATGAAAATATAAGATCTAGTACCTTAATATCAAGTAAGAGTTCCAAATTTGTACAAGATGGAATATGATTTTCTTCATGAATTTATCAAGGGATCTACAAATTAGAACAAACTTATTACTAATTGGCTTGGAATTCAATGTTTGTTCAATTTGAGTTATTTAGGATTAGGTTTCCCATATTGGATTCTTATTCCATATTTTATTATCAATATCATTTCTAGATTTTTAATTTGATTATTTATACAATCAACATTACATACTCAGTTGTTTTATCACATTTTATCTGGATTAGATCCTAAAATGTTATTATAATATATTTCTATTCAGTGAGTGTGTTCAAGGAAGTTCATTTACCAATATCCACTTATTAGGAATATCTAGGGTTTACATCATAAATAGTTTTTTTGCATTATTAGTTATATACTCTTACTTCATTTGAAATTCATATATAAGTATGTATTGTATACTATCATTTGAATTACACATGTACAATTATCAAATAATTCATATAGATGTTATATAAATGGTTATTTTTATAGGTTCCTTTTTTCAAATACTAACTTGATCTAAATAGATTAATTTATGTAAACATAGTTTATAAATTCCACAATGAGCATATAATATGTATTTAGGGTTTGATTTTATTAGTATCAAGGATTTTCACACTAAATTTTCAGAACTTTGTCATTTCCTAATAAGAACATACTAATATTTATACCAATATAACAATGCATCAATAGTTTAGGGTATCACCATTATCGCCTTTTGTTTAGTTTATACTCTGATTGTTATCTACTCCATTGTATACAATATATCAACATTGAGATTATAGTTTTGCTGAAATTGTAGAATTCTCATTACTATAGTGATAATGTATGTATATGTCTATATACTAATGTGATACATCTAACTACACCCCATGTATTAATGCTACTAACATTTATATTCTAAACTTGTGGATTATCATCTCTTCTATTACTTTTACTATTCAAGTTATCATGTTCTTCCAAATTAAAAATATATTAGAAGACGCATACATATTCATCTCGACTAAATTCATGGATGGATTTATAACCATTAATCCTCATCCATCTTAGATCAGCATTAGGGTTGGCTCTGCCCACGACCATGAGTAGGTGGTGTTATCAACTCAAGAGGGTGCATCATAGTTTGTAGATTGCTACAGTTTCCATTCAATGACCAGTGATCATCAACCTAATGCTTGCTAGTATTTCGGGCTTTAAGAAGGGAAGAGGGCGGACTTTAACCTTTGTAGTAGGATGAAGAGGGATGAAGATGGAATACAATCAATATTTGGTAGATCGTTGTGGTGATAGGAGGTTGCGGATTGGATAAGGTAGGCAATAGTAATGGGGAGGTTGGAGTTGATCATGATGTTTAAAATGTTATAAGACTGTAATAGAGATCTAGTTGAGTCTATCAGACTTTATATTGTAATGAGGGAGGATTGTGGATTCGCGGCTTGAAGCTACAATGATGGTGGCTTGCCATGATGATATAGGTCATTATCTGTAGGCCAATTCTTGGCGAGTTCAACTGATAAGGATGAAGGGACTAGAGGTTGTTGTGGAGGGTGGTAAGAAACTCTAAAACCATGGTATGTGATGGTCGATAGGTGCCCAAGATCTAGTAGAGTTAGCAGGTTTGCGGCAATGGGTTCCCTACTAGTGAAGTCTGGGACCACTGATCTACCTTTTGTGTTGATAGGATTGCTTGCATATTTTTTGTGCTCATAATTGATGGTGTTGGTGATTTATATAGGGTTGAGGATGAGTCTATGGGTTGAGGAGGTGTTCTTAGATGAGAAGAGGCATGTAAAGATGGGTAGAAGTTCAAAGTATGAACATTTAGAAAGGTGGCACAACTTCATTGTCGTTTCTGGTTAGCCACACAAGGGGTGATGGCGGCACCTCTTGGTCGAGTTTGAACGACCTCAGGGAGTTTCTTTAGCGTAGAGATGATCTGAAATCATATTCGACCATATTGACCACATTACCAATGGGGGAGAGAATAGAATGTGCTGTTAGGGTGGCCATTTCCTTGTGTAAGTAGTAAGATGTACAACCGCGTTTAGGGATACACATGGTTGAATACTAGTTTAGGTAAATAAATGAGGGCCCTCTCATAAATGAAATAAATGTAAATTATGTTATAAATTTGGCTCATTTAATTATAAGGTCAAACAATATACTAATTATGATGAAATTTTTTGTAGATGTAAATTTAAAGGAGGATTACATAAATAAGATGATGATTCTCTAATCTATAGATCCTACATAGATTACTAAATTTTCTATCATAAATTACTTAAAAATCATGTTTAATATTCCAAATAATATTAATATTGACTCCCAAGACGTTAGTTGTAGATTGAGCAACAATCAATGATTATGAGATCTAATCAAGATATCAAGACACAATAATTCAAATGCATGAAGTTACCTTGAGGGACTAGTTTGTGAATACTTATTAAATGAGGACGAGAAACATAATCAAAATCAAGAAAAATATAAACAAAGAAATTGGAATCAAGTTTTTCAAATAAAATATATCTCATTATAACTTTGGTACTCAATATTTAGTATGTTGCAACTTCCACCCTTCAAAGAGATTTCGTCCTCAAAATCAAATTCCTCCTAAAAAATCTTCCTACTGGGTTCTAATCCAATGATTCCCCAACATACTACTCATGTTTGCTTAGATCAACTTCAATTCAAACACCTAATTAGAATTCTCCTTTCACTAACATAGGTCCTACTCATGGTGACCACAATTTATTTACTACTACCATGAAATTATTTAACTGATTTAGGTTCAAATGCTACTTTGAAAAGTATATATATTATTGAATTTATCACTTAATGATTTCTAGTCCATAAGATTTCTAACATCATATTCTAATATGAAGAATTTGTGAGTCTTGGCCATCATTATCAAAAGTTTGAGTTACACAACGAGCTTCTTGGTCAAGATATAGTTATTAATGTTAAGCTAAATACTTCATCAACTTTAATCCAACATATTTATCACTAACATTTGAGTGATGTTTATATTGTATCAGAATTTATACTTTTTTTCATTTTTGAGTTGAGTAGTATTTCATTTAAATGTGATGTTTATATTATTACCAAGGTTCCATATGTAGTGGAGGGTTCAATAATATATCAGTCCTAACAATTTTTCTTTTAATTCAACAATTATTAATTACAACTCAACCACAATTGGATTCAAATTCTAACTTCTTTTGGAAACCTTCTCTTTTCTATTTTTATATATGCAATATTTTACTCATCTCTAATTATTAATTTTTCCAATATCATAACTATAAATCGATTTAACGAAATATCATTTACCATAGTTGATTGACTATTTTTTTCAATATTGTTTTCACATATAGTTGTGCGATGATTTATTGGGTCAAGAATTTTTGATATACTTCGTTTTTTTAATTCCAATGTAGGATTTTATGCCTCTTTGATGTCTAGGTCGAATTGGTTCTCTAAAATATTACATCTACATGGAAATTACAAGTTCAAAATATTGAGTTCACCATATTTCTTTTAGTTTAACATACAATTAACTACATCTCAACTCATTGCTATCTCAATTTCTTACATATGGATCTATTTTTTAACTTATTTCAAATGTCGTAGTTTTTATAATTACTTATTTTCTTAAAAGGTGTAATTACACATTTATAAAGGGAATATATATTTCATGTTTCATATTATCAACATTTTTTTGTTCAATTGACTATATAGATAGAGACGCACATCAAATATATGGTTAAGTAAACTTTTTTGAGTAAATATGTGAACATATTTTCCCCTCTCTTCTTCATTTTTTTGAGAGAGGATTTTCCTCTAATTCTTAACACAACATAGCTTATTCTCTCTCTATTGAAGGTGATTATACATACTAATATTTTTTCTTCTAAATTGGTTAGTGACTTTATTCAAGATTAGGGTTTTCCCAAGAAATAGATATCACCTTGGCCAGGGCAATATGTAAAATGAGGAAACCCCACCACCATCTAAGTGGATTGGGAGTAATTGTGCCCGAACCTTCACTAAAAATCCTTCCTTATACACCTTAATTCGTTCCACCTACATGGTGATAGATTATTCTCAACTAATCGATACACCAACAAATTTATAGTAAATTATTTCCACTTATGTTGCATCACTCTATTAAAAATTTTGAAGTTTCAAAATGGAAGTTATTAAATGTAATTATCTAGACATTAAACACTCATATTAGGTTCTATGATATTTATTTCTTCTGGTCTATTGTATTTACAATTACTTGTGAGTTTCCCAGACTAAAGAGATATTCTAGTATTCCTACCTATTTGTATACATTTTATGGTGATTATGTTCCAAGGGCCATATTGTAAACCTATACATACATGCATCTTAACCACTTATTCCTACATAATATCACCATGTCAATCTAGGGGAGTCTAAAATCTAGCAGATGAGTCAAATATGTTTCATGACTTCCTATATTAAATGTACATATATCCCATCCTAGGCTCTTAGTATTTCCTACTTGTAGTCTAGGTATATCCTAATAATTGGGCCAGTGATACTACAGTTTATTGTCTCTCTTTCTAAGTACTAACTGCCTCATTTGTACTCTTAACTAACCATAACTTTCTGATACATGAATGAGTGTCGAATGTTTATGGATTTGATACCATGTTGTAAAGAACATATATTTACGATCAAATGTTGAAAAGATTATATTGGAAAATATAAACAAATGTTTCTTTGTAATCATGATTTACATCAGAGTCACTAAATCTTATTAATATGGACTACATATTTAAAACATAATTCATGTTTAATCTTTAATCTACAGAGGACATCTCATGCATGTCTCTTCTATGTCTTCTTCATGCCACATGCACATGAATTCCTAGAGGGAATTAAGAAACCACACATGGACCCCAAGAAGGATATCATAAGTCGGCAAAGTTGGTATTATATCCTTATTATTGAACTATGCATGAAATAGGATTTAGATACATGATAAAAGTAGGAAGGGTCTATTTGGTGGAGTAAAGGCTAATAAGAAGAAATTCCAATGTCAATTTTAGGAAGGCAAATCTTTCACAAGGTCATCAACTAAGCAATATTCAATATCTCAAATATGAAATTTATCCAATCTATTCACAAAGTAGATCAATTTCAAGTTATACAATTTGACAAGTTTTGGTACCTCCCTATCATATATTTTCTTGGGCCAACTACTTTGTATTCTCACACTTTAGCAGAGAATAGTGCCAGTGCCTTATTAGCTATTCCAATTAATTGACAAACAACTAATACCTATACCTTGTGTAGAGTTGTGGGGTACTTCATCCAATCAAGTGAGCCAAAGCTCTATAGGGCCAAAGCCCAAGGGACCAAAGTCAGCATGGAGTCAAAACTCTAGGAGACCAAGTCCAATGCCAAAAGTATTATGAACAATATTTCATCAATTACAAAATGAGGATGGTGAACTTTTAAGAGATCGTAAATGTTTTCAAGGCTATTTGGAATTCACCATGAATCAAGGTGTATGTGTGCAAATCAAGAGGGAAAATATTTCAATAATGAAAATAGAAGATCTAGTACCTTTATGTCAAGCAAGACTTCTAAATTTGCACAACACAAAATATGATTTTCTTCATGAATTGATAAAGGGAGCTACAAAGTAGAACAAACTTATTACTAATTGGCTTGGAATTCAATGTTTGTTCAATTTGAGTTATTTAGGATTAGGTTTCCCATATTGGATTTCTATTCCATATTTTACCGTCAATGTCATTTATAGATTTATACTTAGGTTATATATCATCAATGTTACATACTCAATTATTTTATCACATTTTCTCTGGATTAGATCCTAAAATGTTATTTTAGTATATTTCTATTCAATCACTATGTTCAAGGATGTTCAATTACCAATATACGCTTATTAGGAATATATAGGGTTTATATCATAAATCGTTCAATACATTATTAGTTGTACACTCTTACTTGATATGAAATTCATATATAAGTATGTATTGTATAATGTCATCTAAATTGAACATGTACAATTATCAAGTAATTCATATAGATGTTTTAAAAATGGTTATTTATTTCAAATACCAACTATATCAAAATAGGTTGATTTGTGTAAGCATATTGTCTAAATACCACAATGATCATATACTATGTGTTTAGGGTTTGATTTAATTAGTATTTAGGATATTCACACTAAATTTTAAGAGCTTTGTCGTTTCCTAATTGTTGACTCAAGGTCAATTAGGTCAATGTTGACTCACGTCTAAGTTGACTAAACTCGTGTTTTGATGATGACTAACCATTCCACATATTAGTGTCTAATGTCTCTACTTGAGTGATTTCAGATTAGGTATAGACACACTCCAAATGCCCTAACTTGCGCATCTCAAATTGGAGAAAAGACATGTCAAAGTCAATAGAAGTGCATGTTTTTGTAATATGATGTAAATCCATTAGAATCATGTTGTAAATCACTTGTAATGATTGTATGACTTGTAATTAAGCTTATAAAAAATTAGGAGCACTTAGATCAAATGTTTAAGCACTCAAAAGCCATTTTCCAAAATTCACATCAGGCTGTTCATCGGTTGAGTTCGGCTAAGAGGCATCCCCAGCTATAAATAGGACCCCTTGGGCTTCATTCCAAGGTTGAGAATTCATTGCAAAACTCATGTGAGGTTCCTATTCTATAGTTGAGTTCTTCCTACAGCCTCCTCTCTCTCTCTAAGCTTAATCACTTGCTACATCCATTAGAGTGAGTAGGAAATCTGTAAGAGAGCTAGTCCTACATGTATATCTTGTGAGGCTCTCACTTCCACCACCTCCCCATCTCTCATTTCAATCATGAAGATGAAGGTTGTCTCTTTTGGATAAGAGAGGTGAATAAGAACAAGGGAAGACATCCCTTGGTGAAGATCAAGGTTGAAGACTTAGAGCTAGAGTGGATAAGCCCTTGGTGAAGACAGAAGACTCCTTGCTCAAGTGGGTAAGTCCTTGGTGGAAGCTTCTCCGAGTGAAGGTGAAGTCAAAGGCGGAAGATCCAAGAAGAGTGGGTAATTCCTGCAAGGCTGAAGACTTGTGCAAGAGTAGGTAAGTCCTTGGAAGAAGGCGGAAGACTCTTGCAAAGTGGGTAAATCCTTGGTAAGGTTGAAGACTCTTTGTATTGGATAGGTAAGTCCTTTGTTTGGTCATGTATTGTAAGTCTTATGAATGAATATAATAATGCAATGGTTAGGAAATCCTAGAGGTTGACCTCTCTACGTAAGTGGACTGACATACTTCTAGTTTGAAGTATGGAACCACTCTAAATAGCTTGTCTACTTGTATTTTCTCAATCTCTCTCATCGTTGCTATGCATGTTTTAGTTTCACTCAAATTACCTATTTAGCAACCTTGTCTTGTGATATATCTTGAAGGTTTAATGAATTTTGTTTAAGTGAATTCATCTCTATTCACCCCCTCTAGAGCATCTAATCACCATCTAGGATCCAACAATTAGTATCAGAGCGGGTCTTCTCCAAGCATACTTCAACAAGTAGGAGAAGATGGGTGACTACCAAGGAGGGAGATACTTGATCAACCTACCAATCTTTGATGGGAGCAATTTTCTCTATTGGAGAAGAAGGCTTCAATTCTACATCCAAGGATCAAGTCTTGAGATGTGGCAAATGGTGAACAACACATACATGCTACCAAAGACAAAGATTGAAGAATGGGATGATGCTACCTTGAAGAAAGCAACCTTGAATGCTAGAGCCATGCACATCCTCTATGCCTCCATGACCCCCACCGAGTTCAACCAGATTTCTTCATGTGAAATAGCCTATGAGGTATGGAGAAAGCTATGCATCACTTATGAAGACAAATGGTGAACAACCCATACATGCTACCAAAGACAAAGATTGAAGAATGGGATGATGCTACCTTGAAGAAAGCAACCTTGAATGCTAGAGCCATGCACATCCTCTATGCCTCCATGACCCCCACCGAGTTCAACCAGATTTCTTCATGTGAAACAACCTATGAGGTATGGAGAAAGCTATGCATCACTTATGAAGGGATAGATCAAGTGAAGGAAAGCAAAGTCTACATGCTCAAAGGGCTGCTTGAGAACTTCAAGATGGGAAAGGAGGAGAGGATAGTCAACATGTACTCAAGGTTCAACACCATTGTGAATGGTCTTGCTGTTCTAGGACATCCTATGTCTAGTGGAGAGATCAACTCAAAGATCCTTAGAACTCTCCCCAAGAGGTGGGAACCCAAGGTGACTTCCATTGAAGAAGCAAGGTCTCTTAGAAATATTCCTATTGAAGAGCTCATTGGAAATCTACAAGCACATGAAGCCACACTTGACAAGAGGGAGGAAGTAGAAAGACAAGAAGAGAAAGAACTCAAGAGAATGAAGAAGGCTGAAATGAAGGCTCAAATCAAGGCTATTGTTGATCAGGCCTCTCCATCCTCTCAAGTTGAAGAAGATGCCACATACTCCAAGGGTAGATTCTACAAAGTCAAATCCTCCTCCATCTGGTGCTTCACATGTGGAAAGAAGGGTCACTACAAGGAAGATTTCCCACAAGGCAAAAAGACCCATCATCACAAGAAGAAGGAGAAATGGTACTCAAGCTCAAGTGGCTCCTCCAACTCAAGCTCAAGTGAAGTAAATCTAAACTCTTTAGATAAAGAATCTTTGATTGCTATAATTCATGATACTTGTGCCTCTCTTAAATATTCTAAAAGGAAAAGGAAAAAGCTTGCTAGAATTATTGATAATTTGCATGTAGAACTAGATGATCTTGAACATGCTAATTCTTGCTTTCTTGATGATAAAAATGATTGTCTTAGTCATAGTCAAGTAGATTATCTTAAACTTGAAAATGCTAGTTTTCTTGATAAGATTAGATTTCTAGAAGCTCAACATCTCATGCCTAGTTCTAATGAAAAGCATACTTTAATTATTGATTCTCTCATGCATGATATTGATGTTTTTGAATCTAAGAACAAGGACAAAAATTTTGTTTTGCAAGAATTAGAAACAGAAAATGCCTCCATGTTTGCTAAAATCAATGTGCATGAATCTTGTTCTAGTTCTACTAGTAGAGAGAATGATGTTGCTACTCTTCATATTGATAGAGATTCTCATTTAACTAAAGTTCTTTGCTTAGAAAATTATCTTTTGCATGCTAGAGATAATATCAATAATTTGTCTTCTACTATTGCTTCTCTTAAATATGATAATGACAGTTTGAGATCCTCTTTGCAAAGATTCTTTGTTGGCAAAAAGAGTCTTAATGACATCCTACACCATTCTACTAAACAAATTGGTAGACATGGTTTAGGATATGATAGTAGTCAAAGGAACAACAAAGATAAATGACCTCCAATCTTCCATGGAGAATCCTCTAGTTCTAAGACTATGGGCACATGCAACTATTGCAATGATATTGGCCATTATTCTACTTGTTGTCCTTCTAGGAAAGCACCCAAGATCAATAGAACTTGGGTTGCTAAACTAACCCCTCCGGACCTAAAAACATGATTTGGGACCATTTCATCTTTCTTCTTGTAGGTACTTGCAAATGGATTGACCTGAGCTATTGAATTTCAAATTGACTTGTCAATCCACATGAAAGAAGAAAGGTGAGATGTGTAGAGGGTGACAACAAGTGGAAAAAGAAATGGTAAGAACAAAGGTAATGTTCTCTTTCTTATAACCATTTCCAACTTGTTTTTGTCAAGTTAGTGTGCACTATACATATGGTTTTTGAGTCAAAAGTGGTATTTTGTATTTCTCTTCACACTCTTGCCCAAAAACTATTTCTAATACTTCTATAGTGCATTACTAACTTGCTTAGACATGTTTGGATATGGTTTGTATATTTAGCATGCCTTTAAATATGTTTTTATGTAATATATGTGCTCTTTGACAGCTGCTATGTCAGTCGAGTTTGTCCTATTTGAAACTTGACCAATAGGCACCAATGGGTGTTGCCAACAACTATCATCAGTCGAGTTGTCAATGCACAGAACTCGACCAATAACACTGTGCACAGAATATACATTTGGTTTATTGAGTGATAATTTCCCTCTCAACTAGATTTTCTCAACCAATAGCCTTATTCTTTGGCACTCTCATTTGATACCTTTATATATGCATATTTCCATGTTCTATAATTGCCTATCTTGGTTACAACTCTATCTCTCTAATTGCTATAAATTGGTATACCTATATCTTACAATTACTTGCTTTGAGTTGTTTTCCAGGTTTTGAGGATGATCTCTTTGGATCTCTTGGTTGTGTCTAAAAATTGCTTCTGTTGTACTCTAACTTGCTACATCTATATAGGTGTATATCTTGTTTTGATACAACCTTGAGGTTCTTAGTGGTAATCATCCTTTGGAAATGATGCATATTTGTATGTGAGTTATATCTTTTCATGTTTCTAAAATTGCATATCTCTTTGTTTGGATATATCTCTACATCTACTCATAGCTTGCTCTATCTTATGTATCGTTTGGTATCTCTTGCTATGATCTAGATCCTACTAGTAGTCCTAACTTGTGATATCATCTACTAGTAGTTCATATACATATTATTCTAGCCTTGTTTAAAATTGGCATCTTTGCTCATCTATATGATATGCTTGTATCGTGTCTCATACATGCTCAAGCTTGTTCCTTGAATTGCATATCTACTATCTTGAGTTGCTTTCATAACATTGTGATGCAGGGTACATAGATCTACATTATATGTAGAAATTGAAGTATTTTTGGATTTTATGCAGATTTTTCTCCAGTTTTAGTTTTTGGTGCAAGACTAGTGTTTTTCATGCAGAAATGACCTTCTGAGCAAGGCTCATTGCTTCTCCATGAGCCCTGGCACTTTTTGGGCAAATTCTATCATCTTGAGGGTCAAAATTGCGATTTATTATTTTTCTACAACACCTTATCTTGCATTTTGGGTCGTTGAAGTATATGCTCCAACTTGCTTTTCTTTCTATGCTTGGATAAGCCCCTATCTGTGCTCTTCTACTCTCCTTATATATATTTGTGTTATCTCTTTTCTCTTTAACAAGTGATGTTTCTTATTTCTTCATAACCCCACTTTTTGAAATGACAAAGGGGGAGAAAGGTATGTCTTCTTTTAAAAGAGGAAGAAGACATGTCTTACATGAAGAGGAGAAGTATGTCCATGTAAAGGGGAGAAGGTAAATGGGAGAAGACATATATGTGTAGAACATATATGAGTATAAGACATAATATTCTATAAATGTTATGAAAGCTAACCATGCAGGATAAATAACATCAATTTAGGGGGAGTATGAGAACTCCATGCGCATCAATTGAGGGGGAGCATATGAGCTCAATCCTATTGAAACCCCTAGGTTTCTCCAAAGGTATGCCTCTACTTAAATGCTTTCAATACATTTATGGAATGGTTTGTCATCTTCAAAAAGGGGGAGAATGTTGACTCAAGGTCAATTAGGTCAATGTTGACTCACATCTAAATTGACTAAACCCATGTTTTGATGATGACTAGCCATTCCACATATTGGTGTCTAATGTCTCTACTTGAGTGATTTCAGATTAGGTATAGACACACTCCAAATGCCCTAACTTGCACATCTCAAATTGGAGAGAAGACAAGTCAAAGTCAATACAAGTGCACATTTTTGTAATACGATGTAAATCCATTAGAATCATGTTGTAAATCACTTGTAATGATTGTATGACTTGTAATTAAGCTTAGAAAAAATTAGGAGCACTTAGATCAAATGTTTAAGCACACAAAAGCCATTTTCCAAAATTCACATCAGGTTGTTCATCGGTCGAGTTCTGTGACTTGCAAACTCGACCGATCCTGATTGGATATTGAAAATGACTTTTGATCGGTCGAGTTTACACTACACAGAACTGACCGATGAAGTACCAGACCAATTTGATTTTCATTGGTCGGTCGAGTTTCCCCAGGACAAACTCGACCGATGGTCTGAATATCGGCTTTGTCTTTTACTCTATCGGCAGAGTTACCCTTATAGAAACTCGACCGATTGCACTGTACAAAAAAGTGTAGAAAAGTGCTTCTAGCCGTTGTTGAGTTGCAACAAGTGAAAATATATCCGTTACAAACCACAAAACGACTAGTTTTCGTTCTCAAGTGTTCCCAAAGGCTAAGAGGCATCCCCAACTATAAATAGGACCCCTTAGGCTTCATTCCAAGGTTGAGAATTCATTGCAAAACTCATGTGAGATTCCTATTCTATAGTTGAGTGCTTCCTACATCCTCCTCTCTCTCTCTAAGCTTAATCACTTGCTACATCCATTAGAGTGAGTAGGAAATCTATAAGAGAGCTAGTCCTACATGTATATCTTGTGAGGCTCTCACTTCCACCACCTCCCCATCTCTCATTTCAATCATGAAGATGAAGGTTGTCTCTTTTGGCTAAGAGAGGTGAAGAAGAACAAGGGAAGGCATCCCTTGGTGATGATCAAGGCTGAAGACTTGGAGCTAGAGTGGATAAGCCCTTGGTGAAGGCAGAAGACTCCTTGCTCAAGTGGGTAAGTCCTTGGTGGAAGCTTCTCCGAGTGAAGGTGAAGTCAAAGGCGGAAGATCCAAGAAGAGTGGGTAATTCCTACAAGGCTGAAGACTTGTGCAAGAGTAGGTAAGTCCTTGGAAGAAGGCGGAAGACTCTTGCAAAGTGGGTAAGTCCTTGGTAAGGTTGAAGACTCTTTGTATTGGATAGGTAATTCCTTTGTTTGGTCATGTATTATAAGTCTTATGAATGAATATAATAATGCAATGGTTAGGAAATCCTAGAGGTTGACCTCTCTAGGTAAGTGGACTGACATACTTCTAGTTTGAAGTGTGGAACCACTCTAAATAGCGTGTCTGCTTGTATTTGCTCAATCTCTCGCATCGTTGCTATGCATGTTTTATTTGCACTCAAATTACCTATTTAGCAACCTTATCTTGTGATATATCTTGAAGGTTTAAAGAATTTTGTTTAAGTGCATTCAGCTCTATTCACCCCCCTCTAGAGCATCTAATCACCCATCTAGGATCCAACATTAATAAGAACATACCAATTTTTATACCAGTATAACAATGCATCAAATATATCAGGGTATCACCATTATCACCTTTTGTATATTTTATACTCTAATTTTTATCTACTCCATTGTATGCAATGTATTAACGTTGAGATTATCATTTTGTTGAATTGTAGAATTCTCATTGCTATAGTGATAATGCATCTATATATCTATATACTAACTTGATACATCTACTACGCCCCATGTGTTAATACTACTAACGTTTATATTCAAAACTTGTGAATTATCATCTCTTCTATTACTTTTGCTATCTAAATTATCAAGTTTTTCAAATTTAAGAAATACTAGAAGATGCATACATATTCATCTTGACTAAATTCATGTACATAATACCCCCACTAAATCTCATCCATTTTGGACCAGCACCAGGTTTGACTTTGCCCACGACCATGAGTAGGTGGTGGTCCCAACTCTAGAAGGTGCATCACAGTTTGTAGATTGTTGGAGTTTCCATCCAGTGACTAGTGATCATCAACATTTTACTCTCTAGTGTTCCAATCTTTCAAAAGGTTAGAGGGTAGGTTTTGACTTTTATAGTAGGATGAAGAGGAATGAATATGATAAGTAATCAATCATTCATAGATGTAGGTTATATAGATCATCATGGTGATAGAGGCCGTGGATCTAATCATGTGGGTGACAATAACGGGGAGGTTGGAGTTGAGGTTGGCGTCCAAAATGTTGCAGGACTGTAATAGAGATCTAGTTGAGTCTATCAGACTTATTTTTGCAATGGGGGGAGGATTGTGCATTGGCAGCTTCAAGGTATAGTGATGCGACTTGCCATGGTGACATAAGTCCTCGTATGTAGGCTAGTTGTTAATGAGTTCAGCTGACAAGGATGAAAGGGCTTGTAATACCCCTGACCAATCTCAGAGCTTGATTATATTTGCTTTGCTTAATAAGATGCTTAAACCTTAATCTAATCATATGACACACCTTAATAACATGTGGCAAGCTTGTGTTTTCAGTTTGGTCCTGTTTGGTTGATGTTTGAGCTAGTTATGCTTGCCTTAGACCAAGTTGCAACTTATCCATATTGAGGGTCTATCTTGAAATTTATCACATGTAGGTTGTGCCTTTTGTGCCTTAGAATAATGAGAGATAGAATGATACTTAGGGGCACCTTGTTGGACCTTGGTTGATTAGGAGGCATCATGTGTGTAGAGCTAGGGTTTGCATGGTTCCCTTGGAAGCATGAGTGTTGGTGTCGTCCTTGATGTTGTGATCCTTTTTGCGATTAAAGTGTTTCATGTGGGGCTTGTGTTGTGACTGATATGCCTCTTGGTTGTGCTTAGTTTCAACCTATGTTCCTTGAGCATGTGTTTTGGCTGCTAAGGTTTGTGCTCTTGCAGAGTGTTGCGACCGTTTGGTTTTGGTAACCTAGTATAGCGGTCGCGATCCTTGGTTTTGCTTCGACCTTGAGTGTGTAGTGGACCTAAGTAGTCGCTACACTACCTTGTTTGTATCACCCTTTGTTTCATGCAAGTTTTGAGTGCTTGCATGGTCATGGATTTGTTGGACATGTGTCCTTTTGGTGCCTTCATATCTTGACACCTCATGATCATTACCTCCCTCCTACCCTTAAGTAAATTAATCCTCTCTTTCACATGAAAGTATTCCCTTTGGCTCTCTTTTTTTCTCTCTTCTTCCTTGTGTTCGGTCTTGATCTTGGTGGTGCTGATCTTGGATCTTAGTGGCTGATCACCTTTGCATGTGGTGATCTTGGGCTTGATCATTTCTTTGTGGTGGTTCTTGGTGATCTTCCTTCTTGGTAAGTGGTTTCCTACCCTTGATCTTATTTCCTTTGAACCCTACCTCTCTTTCTTCTTCTCTTGGCTGTATACTATGGATTACCATGGTTGCTACCCTTGAGGAACTTCTCTTCATAGAGGCTGAGATCCATGGTTTTCCATGGGAGTACCTAAGTGAGATGAAGCTTTCTTCTTCCTTGTTTAGCCTAGGGTTTGTGCTTCCTTCTTCTTGAGCTTTCCTTTGACCTTGATGTGTTCTTATCTCTTGAGGTGACCTTGTTGGCCGTGGAGTTGATCCAAGTTTGGAGCTTCCCTCTCTCTCTCTCTTGGAGCTCGTGGCTTTGGACCTTGATCTTCGTCTTAAGACAGGATGTATAACTTTACCCT
The DNA here is from genome assembly GCA_963693085.1 of Alisma plantago-aquatica. Classification (NCBI taxonomy): domain Eukaryota; kingdom Viridiplantae; phylum Streptophyta; class Magnoliopsida; order Alismatales; family Alismataceae; genus Alisma; species Alisma plantago-aquatica. Next base: position 355,039,983 of record OY856410.1, on the reverse strand, counting down.
CTTTTATTATTGCACCTAATCATGCTTTCATGCTACTATTTTATCTCTAAAATGTGATCATAATATGCTAGATGTTGCTATCTTGTTTTTAGGTTTAAGATTTGAAGTATTATTACATATATTACTCTTTCTCCTAAGTCCTAAATATTGTAATCGAAATATTAGTGATGGTGGATTTTGTTGCCTCTTGTATGCATCATGTTTGTTGGTTTTGATACCATGTCTTGGTTTGGTTTTACATCATGGTGGATGTTTTGATCCTTGGTTGCATTAGTTGGATGCATGATCTTCCTTTTCTTATCATAGATTTTTCATGTTTACCTTTGAGATGCCTATTTTAGGGTTTTATGATCATCTTTCCAAAAGGTTTTCTTGTGTGACCCTTCAGTTTTCTTTGTGTCAACCACCTATTTTAGGCCGCTGCATACCCTGGGTGATCACTATCTATTTTGATCTTGCTTTTAGTTGTAATGTTTTCTAACCTATGGTCGCTAGGGTAGGTTGGTCGCTATCAAACTCTAATCCTAAATCACCTTGGTCGCCACTCTTGAATCCTTGTTGCAGTCCCAAGGCTTGATCTTGTGTTGAGTCGTTAGCTTTGATCTAGCTGATGGTTGATATGTTTTGGTTGCTACATATGGATTCCTTTTGGTGGTCACTACCTGCAGTTCTCTTGCGGTTGCAATGCTTGTTTCAGTATGAATGGTCGATGGCCATGGTTCTTCTTGGTTGAGGTCACTACACTTTGTACTTGGCTTGATGGTCGCTACACCCTGGTGGTCACTAGACTTAGTGTGTGTAGTGGGTGGTACACCTAGAATGGTGCACATGGTTTGGTTGCTACCTATGGTGATGTGTTGCGGTTGCAACAAGGTGCCAACCTAGTGTTTTGGTCGCTAAACATGGCTTAGTTTGGTTGGTCGACACTCATGTTTCCTTATGTGGTCACTACATATAGGGTGTAACCTTAATGGTTACTACAATGCCATATATCCATGGTCGAGACATATTGATGTTTAGATGTTGGTGATGTATGATCAGTTGTACCCCAATAATGTAGGAATGATGTACTATGGTGGGTTATGATAAGTGTTACATGAGAACCCTAACCCTAGTTAAGAATACATGACATAACATTTATCTTGCTTGAATGGTTAAGCATGTGATGATGCTTCTCTTTCCTACTTGTGTAACCCTAATGTTGCATGTTGAATATACATAATAGCTGGTGATTGTTATGGTATATCATATATGACACAAGGTGATGATTATGAGCCTTCATGAGGCATGATGAGATAATGATGATGTACAGGAAGAATGTGATTGGGTCTTATGACCTAGCAGAGGCTCGACGCCTAATGTGAGGTTGTATCCTCTAGTGATGTAATGAGGGATGGTTATCCCAGGATGATGTGATAATGGTGATGGCCTTGTATGGTAGTGGTATTATGTGATGATGTGACAAGTTTATACCTTATTTGTTTTATATATTCTGATGTTGCAACCTACCTTTATCTTTGTAGAGTATGTTTAGGGTTTGTACATTGTAACTTGATTGATGCTAAAAGACACCCAATTTTCTTAACTAATCAAGTGAAATCTTAATAATGTAGTTGCCTTGTTCCATAGATCCATCTTCAGTGTCAATATTTTCTGGATGGTGAAACGAGTTCTCCCTCAGTGGAAGCTCAGAGTCATATACTGTTGAGTATATGCATGTTCATAGGACTGGTTGCACTCATACCCTGGTAGGAGAACGATCGAGGCCTTATCTAATATAATGTGATTCATATATATATATATATATATATATATATATATATATATATATATATATATATATATATATATATATATATATATATATATATATATATATATATATATATATATGAGGATGGCTATGGTCGTACCTCAGCAGGAGTGCAACTGCATTCGTAACTCATTTTTTAGTAGTGTTGTGCCCATATACCAAGGCAAACTAGGCTATTTTGCAATTATGCTATGTATGTCACTACGGCAGACTTAGACCGACTGAGGGTATGGGAGATCATGGGAGTTTGGATCCTCCTAGATCTTGTATGGCACTGATTTTGACTTAGTAATGGTCAGTTGGAGCATGAGTGGTATGCCTCATCTCCTCAGGGCATAATAAAAGATGTAATACAACCGTGTAGTATATTTGCTTAGGGTTAATCACGATTCACATTGGATGACCCCTTTCTTTGTTTTTTTTACTTTTTAGTTGATAATGGTTATACATGTTCTTCATAGTCCTTCTAAATGTATAAAATGTTCTACTACTCAGTTGTAGATGCTTAAAATGCCTAATAAGAGTTATATCTCTCATTGGGATGTTGGTATCACCCCATGGGTTTATACATCTTTTAGGTAGTTGTGCACGACAAGGTAGATGTCGTGTGGTTGAGGCTGAGCAGCAAGAAGAGCAATAGTTCTTGAAGGTTGGATATGCTGCTAGTGTTTGTAGTAGAGTCCTATGTGTCATCCATGTACTCTTAGGTCCTTGGGGGTGTTTTGTAGACGTTGTTTATCGATACGAGTTTTAACAATATACCATGTTTGTACAAATACGACTTGTATATGTGAACATGTTATCATATCTAACAAGTTTGTGGTACATTAGCCACTGAACGATGATATGTAATATCTTTTGGCATGATATATGATACATGTGGTATAGTTTTGTGGACTCAGATGTAATATGTTTCTACTTTTGTGGTTATATGAAATCGACTTTAATTTACCTTATTTTCTAGTAATCTGGATGTTCAGTATTAGTTCCCTACTTTGTTTTGAGTAATCTCACTCTTGTGGCATCAGGTTTTCATAGGGATAGAGGTCGTCATGGATGATGGTAAGTGGCTATAGACCCACGGTGTATGATGGTCATCAGGTGCCCAAAATCTAGCATAGTTAGTGGGGTTGTGACTATGGGTTCCCTATTGCTGAAGTTTGGGACCATTATTTAGGATTTTCTGTTGATGGGGTTGCTTGCATTGTGCTCATAATTGAAGGTGTTGGTGATTTATATAGGGTCAGGGATGAGTCTAGGGTTCGAGGAGGTGTTCTTGGACGAAAAAGGGGCATGTAAAGATGGTAAGAAGTTCAATGGATGAGCATTTAGAGAGGTTTCATAGCTTCATTCTCATTTCTAGTTAGCCACATAGTGGATGATGGCAACCTCTTGGTCAGGTTTGAACTGCCTCAGGGAGTGCCATTGGTGCATATGATCTGAAACCAAAGTCAACCATGCTAATCACAATATCAGTAAGGGAGAGAATGGATGACACCATTAGGGCGCCTAATTCCTTGTGCAAGGAGCAAGACACACAAATGCATCTAGGGAGGCACATGGTTGAAGACTAGTTTAGGTAAATTAATTAGCCCCCCTCATCAATGAAATAAATTAAATTATGTTACAAATTTGACTCATTTAGTTGTAGGGCCAAAAAAAGCCCAATAATGATGCAATTCTGACTAGATGTCGATTAAAAGGAGGATTATATAAATAAGAGGAAAATTCTCTAATCTATAGCTCCTACATAGATTACTAAAATTTCTATCATAAATTATTTAAAAAATCATGTCTAATATTCCAAATAATTTTTTATATTGATTCCCAAGTCATTAGTTGTAGATTGAGGAACAATCAATGATTAAGAGATCTAATCAAGATTCTAGACACAATAATTCTAAATTTACTAATTGATATCAAAGTCAACCATTAAGTTACATTGAGGGAGTAGTTTGCAAATACTTCTCAAATGAGAAAGAGAAACATATTCAGACTCAAGAAGTTCAAATATAAACAAAGAAACTGGAAAAACATATTTTCAAATTAGTATAGCTCAACATAAGTTTGGTACTCAAAATTTAGTATGTTACAAGGCTCCTTCCATTTTGATCTCTTGTTGCTTCTAAGGGGAGGAGACCTCAAAGAGAACTTCATCAAATCATGCGGGGACATGGCTTCATGGATGCAACAAATGTGTAATGTCCCAAGATTTAAGTCCTCTGATAAAATGATCTCAAAACAAATGATTGGACTACCCATATCACCAAGGTGCACCTCCTTATAGGGAGCCCATCACTAAAGAACTCTATGGTTAAGCATGCTCAACCCAAAGTAGTACTAGTATGAGTGACCAGTCGAGAAGTTTATCTTGGCTTGCGCGTGAGTGAGGACAAACCACGTAGTTAAGGCTTGTGGCGGTCAATGGAGCCAGTAGTCATTCTTGAAATTCTTCTAGATCCTTGGGCAGTGGGCCTGAGTGTTACAAATGGTATGAGAGACATAACCCCCCAGTAGGTGGGGCCCACATAAATGTAAATGCCAGTCTTGAGTCGTGCGGTCCAGACATGTCAGAAAGGATTGTCCATGGTGATGTAGCCACCCATGCGCTGGTATTCCGTGATTGGGAGCTGGGTGCACATGGGCCATTCTGGGTCTGCACTGAAATGGGGAAATATTGTGAGGCCATATAGTCGAGCCTTGACGAGGATGTTAAGAGTCTGTGGGGAAGATTGTATTGTCTAAGGATTTGAGGCCTAAGAGAAAATGATCTTAAAAAGAATGGTTGGACTACCCATATCACCAGGGTGCACCACCTTTTCAGTAAGCCCATCACTTAAGAACTCTATGGTTAAGCATGCTCAACCTAGAGTAGGACTGGCATGGATGACCAGTCAGGAAGTTTATCCTAACTTGCATGTGATTGAGGACAAAGCACATATTTAAGGCTAGTAGTGGTCTGTGGGGCCAATCGTCATTCTTGAAACTCTACTAAAGCTTTGGACAGTGGGCCCGGGTGTTACATAATAGTTTTAGTTTGGGAATCCCGCTAGACAAGGAAGCCCTAGGGGAGGAAGCCATTGAGTAAGAATAATCATTAGCATAGAATGGGATACCTTACTCTTGAATAATCACTCATATATCCCCTAATATCCCTCTCTTTTGAATAACCCTCTTGGAACATTCCTCAAAGAAACATCACTCTTCACTAACCTTGCAGGATGGTTCATCTTCCTATATTCCATTCTTTTAATCCACCCAGCCATGGCATTGGAGAGTACATCTCATGTTAAACTTGAAGAACCCATTTGTCCTACCTAAGGTAGGGGCAAGCAAAATCACCAAAGTATTCTTGTATGTATCCTTTATCCCATTAGAATTATGGAAGACCATAGCATCCTTATGAAAACATCTTAAAAAGGAGGAAGTCCTCTTTCTTTTTAGATGATATAATGCATGTGTAGGGATGCTTATTGGAATAGAAAAAATTCTCTTATTTCTTACTACACCCCAATTTTTGAATCTCACCGATCTAAATTTTAGGACATCATTGGAACCTCATAGAAGTTTGTACTTCACTCGTTTCTGCAAATAATCAATCCAAGTTTCCAGAAGTAGCAACATGGACCAACACTCTAATAGAAACGTCAATAGAGATGCCAAGAGAAACAACCAAGATAGGTTAGTTGGAAGTGAGAAGACCAAAGAAACCATGTTGGTACCTCAAGCCTCCACCTCTCAAGAAGTTCTTCTATAATACATTCCATAACATCCAGTGAGTGCCACTTTCATGCATCCACATGGCACATATTACATGGAAGGGTGGTATCATTCAAGGTTTTGCATAAAAGGAGCTTTGTATTCTAGTTCATTGACACCCTTATTTCTTTATGGCATGTGAAACCCCTACCAACACCAACTAAAGACATTTCAGCTGGGGCCATATCAATATCCACCATGAAGGAATGTTGGGGCACTCCTAGTAATTCTGGAAGTGACAATGCCTTTTACAATCCCATGTGACAAGGTAAAGGAGAAGAAGAAGGAAGGAGAGGTTGAAGTCACAAAAGAAGATCCTAAAGTTGTGAACAAGGTCAATGTTGCCGCTAGGATTCAGACCCAATACCTAAGCAACAAGGGATCATTCTGCAATCTACATCCTTTTTATACATGATTTGCCTACTGATATAATTCATACACGAGAGGACTATATGGATTTACATGATTGATATACACGAATCCTCCAGTAGTAGTCAAATAGTCAGTGACAATTGTGGCAACAACCTGTCATGAACATGCAATCCTAGAGCATGCCCTTAAGTATCCCCTCATGCTAGAGATTCTATATAAGCTCCGATAGTTAGAAGGAAAAAAGGATGGTGAAAAACTTATAGTGAGTTTTGCTCTTTACATAATGTGAAATTACTTAATAACTACAACATGCCAAATTTCCAAAAATACTATGGGAATGGAGATCCACTACTCAGACATGGTGGAGGTTCAAGATGATGACAAGGTTCTGATGTACTACTTTGCCCAAACCCAGACAAGTGCATCATGGCATGCTACCACGAATAATATATGATGTTGATCACCATTTAGTTCCATATGAATGAAAGGTTCATTGAAAAGTATACCTAGAACCTAGATTAGGTCCCCACTAAAGAGGATCTGGGAGCACTATAATAGAATATGGAAGATAGCTTCGAGTTTGTCATGCGGTATCGGGAGTTGTCCGCTCAATCATAATTCAATCCTATAGATAAGGAGGTCTAGGACATGGTAATTAGGGAAGATAGACATCTACTCACAACTTTTGTATCTCTATAAAGGTATAATACTTTGCTAGGATTGATTCAATCAGGGGTCAAAATAGAGAATTCTATAAAGAGAGGGGTTTATCAAAGCACATGCCTCACTATTCATCCAAATACACCTCCACAACAAATAATCAGAAATCAAAATGGAAAAAGACTAAAATAGAAGATTCAATAGTAGGAATTGTGTTAATTCTCACCAGCAAAAATAAGCAACAACAACCAACTGTCCAAATATCTCTAGTTCACTTTCAACCATATCAATCTATTATTTTTGTGCCATGTCGAAATATCCTCCTCGACATCAAACATTTGTTGAATTTTTTAGCTATAAGGGACACACCTAATCCTCTACCAAAGAGTTATAGTGTCAATGCCTTATGCGACTTACATCAAGCTAGGGGGCATAAGACGGTTGAGTGTCTTTCCCTCAAGTATGCTTTGTAAGATATGATTGAATATGGCAAGGTCAATATGGCCACACTAGAATAGATGTATCCATCATCCAACATTGTGTCTATCATATCGTCATATGAAGATCCATTAGTCGGGCCTATCAGTCTTTCATAAAAACCCTCAAGGTTTGGCCCCAAAGAGCAAGGGTCATTGCCACAATCCAAGACAAGAAGTTGATATCCCCATAAGCACTAGAAGACCAATCAATATAATCAGAGCTTTTTGGGTCTAGGCATTTGAGTAGTGTGGGTACCTAAGATACTTGTCCTAAAAATGTTCAATAGATTACAATTCATCACCCCAATGTGAAAATTCATTCAAAAGTACCCAAGTAAACAACAACACCATTCATGGCTCACATTGTCTTGATAGAAGTTACTTTAGCCTCATTTAAAGGAAAATCAAAGGTAACTCATCTTTTAGGAGTTCCTACCAAAATTCCTGAAGAGAATATTAGCAAAGTATCCATCCCTACTGTCAACACCAATTGACTGCCTCCTAAGCTAGAACTTTGTGAAGAAAACAAACATGGAAGCTAGTATATAATTAAATCTCTTGATGGAACACAAGGAGAAGTATTTTTAATTGAAGCGATGCAAAGCTCCCCAACACACAGAGATGTGGTGATGCAGATACTTTAAGGAGCCTACGTCTCCACAGGTGTGAAACTAGAAGCACTTGTCCCTACCACGGGGGTAATCGTCACTCCACACCTAACGACTTTTTTCTAAAAATGAGATACCCTAAGGAGTAAGAGTGTACCAGCCCAGTGGGTGGTTGTCCTGTTGGTGAGTGGGAAGTCATGAGTTTGACTCAATGAGATGACAAAATTGGAGGGTTAGGGTAGGTGGTTTTTTTTTTCCGAGGGATGGACTGGGATTTTTTTTAATATTTGAATATACCCCCAAGAGGATACCACAACAAGCCTCTATTCATCGTTTCCATATGTAAAGGTCTCAATATTCCTTTGTGCTTCATTAGAAATGGGGTGTGTCACAACATATGCCCCCTTAAGACACTTATCAGCATAGGAAAGGATCCTTCAGACCTACAACCAACAACCAAGAAATCAAAATCCTTAATGGTGTGTTAAAAACGCCTTAGGGAAGATTGTGCTCGAGCTACAAATTCCACCACAAACTTTCTTGATTTTATTTGTGTCATGCACCTGAGTCCTTCCTTCAATCTTCTATTAGAAAAATTGTGGATCCACCAGAATCAAATGGTACCCTCATCACTCAGAGACACAAGTATCGATTGGGACATGTCATTGTTATAGTCTGTGTCGATAGCCCAGGAACCACAAATAGAATACATTGCATAGGACAACCTTTGTCCCTGGTTTGTCATGTTACATGTTGCCACCATAATCTATGTGCTACCACAAATAGGATGATCATGCCATATCCCGTATGATCATGTGTTGTTTGTCCAATGGTTACATGAGATGCATATTCACATGGACTAGGGAATGGGAGCCAAAAGATAGGGACATACATACATCATTCATATTCTACAACTATAGAAGGAATTGTACATAAGATTCAATGGCCCATATATGCACAACCTCCACCAAGTGGACACCATAATGTATACTCACAACATTTTGAACCACTATAAATGACTTGACCAAGAGAGGATATCTCATTTTTATTACACCGAACCATGATTTAAGAAGAGAATCCAAACAAATTTGTTTAAATGAGGAGTGTCAACTTAGAGTATTGTATGGATGGGACCTCAACCCCAAGTGTAGGGGTCCCCATACTTAGTTTCCTTGTACTATTAGTACAATTGAAGAAGGGTATGACAACTCCAAGGACATCATCCCTGTGACAATGCCATACCTCATGCACGAGGTCAGTGAAGACAATTAAGACAATTACCTCGATATTTCTGCCAGTATCAAGGAGATTTTCCTCATTAGTGAAGATAGTTTAGGAGTTTGGACTATTGAGCACAACCAACAGTTCAAGGACACAGTTGTGGCAACACATCCCACTATCACACAGACAATGAGGTGTTACGTGAAAACGTGCGGAAATCACCATAACCACAGATTATCAAAAACATGGGTTAATTAAAACCGATTGAGGAAAGCTGATAAACTGAGAAACTATTACATTCCAATCCACATCCTGCAAGAAAACAGGTTATATACATTCATTCAAGCCTGGATACATGTCCACAACTTAGAGTAACAGTTGTCCTGTCATATCATGAGTTCATCACATGTTCACACATATAGAGGCCCGCATCCGGCCAACAACAGGATATACCAAAAACATCTACAGTTGTACATCATGAAACAACGTCAAAACATCGCCAAGGACCTGAGAGTACATGGATGACTCTAGACTCTACTACAAAACACCAAAACAACAACATGTCAATCTCTTGCCTTCTACTGCTCTTCTTGTTGCTCGGCCGCAACTCCGCGACCACCACCACGTCTAGCGTGAACACCTGAAAACCAGCGGAGTGAGACAATCGAACATTGTCCCAGCGAGAAACATAACTCCTCGCCGTAACTACAGAACCTCAAGAAGATAAAGCTATAACAGTAGATATCTGATAATAGGTATAACAAGAGCAGTATATGTAAAACAAGGCTATTCTTACCGTCAAGCTTACCAGTTGTACAAAATGCATATAACCAACATCTCTCAATGGAACATGATTAATAAGATAAGATATATACATTGCCACATATCATGAGGTATATGGAAGTAACTGTAAGATATAACAGATTAACTACACAAACAAGACCTCAACCAATGTTCCGTGTTTTTCCTTAAGCAGCAATTACTATACGACTGAATTACATATTTTATTATGCCCTGAGGAAGTGAACCGTACCGTTCAAATCCAACCTTCAACTGTGAAACCCATAGCTGGTGCCATACAAGGTTAATGGAAGAGCCAGACTCCACAACCTTCCCCCTCGTAGTCAGTGTATGAGAACAACACAAACAGGACCGCAGTCTCATGCTTAAGTGGCCTCAACCACAGGGTCAGCTCCTCAGGCTACCCTTTCTCTAGCCCGCCTTGGTACAGGTCACAATGCTAGTAAAACTGAGCCACATGCCTGTTCACCGTGCTCTGAGCCATGAACACATTCATGGTCTTCATATCACATATCCGGAGTCATGGGCCTGTTCACCATGCTCATCATATAACCGAGTCTACAACCGAAGTTGCACTCTTACCTCCTCACTTTAGGCTAGGAGAAACCTCGCATATTCAACAATATGCACTCCGGGTTAACCTGCAGGAGAACCCGTTTCACCATCACCAGCTCCTGACGATGATGGATCTATGGCCAGGGAAAACTACATGATATATTCCACTGTAATTATTTAGTATCTTTTAGATGGATTGCAAGATTCAACCAAGTTGTATAACATGCATATTATAATAGAATAAACAACATAAAACTCAACATTATGCTTTTTATTGTAATCACATCAATCTTGATCCATCTCAAGGATCATCACATACCATGGGATCTCAATCCCTCATCATGTATTGCCACTTCCCCTCAAGGCTTACACCATCATCATGGGACAAACACATCATATATGAAATCTCATCAACCAGAGTAATTATCCAAGTGATGTTACTCATCACGTGTATCTCATAGCCTTATCATGGCTAAGCATCACCTGCATGGTTAGTGTACGCAATAATCATAGTTTCAACATAAGGACTATGCTTACTATCATGAGATGACATTCAAGATGCTATACTTATCAGTTATACATCATCTGGTGATCATGTGCATAAGACACATCATTAAGAAACTATTTATGTACTTATCCTTATCTCATCATTATATAGATAATCAAGATGATTACTTCATGCATATAGTCATGTTGGATATACAGAACAAGCGTTATCATTACCACTATCATTATCATCATCATTACTATTACCATCATCATTATCATTAAGCGAGCAAGGAGTCACCAACGTTTAGGCAAGGGTGTATATGTGTACAACTAGTTTATTTCCATGATACAAGGAACCGTCAACAAGGATAATAAGAACTCTCACTATAGATCACCACAACCCTCACTAAAGGGGGGGGGGGGTGTAACGGCTACCTGCCCTCACCTAAACACAACGCACCAAACGGCAGACACACAAGCCAGCAACAACGCTGCATGGCCACTAAGGCAACCAAGCGCGCGCGGCGCAGCGTTACCAGGGGAGGTGTCGCACGTCAAAGGGGGTGTGTCGTGCACTCTCTTATCGGGAAACGACCGTTACAACAGCGTTTATCAACCGATACAAGAGCAGCATGACACCCGTCACATCAGGGGGGCATATCGTCCGCCCTAGGTCAGTGTGACGCCCGTCACACACCGCTCAACAACGTCCGTCATAGCAGGGCAGCTATCGGCCAAGATCCAACCACAAAGGATAACGTTCAAGGTAGGTAGCCCCTCCATATATCGTGCAACTAAATGGGTCAAGGCCTAACGGCTGTCACAAGATAAGATAGGAGTGTGACGCCCGTCACAAGGCTAGGTGTATCGTCCGTCACAGGTGCCTGTCACCCAACAAGCTAGGTTAAGAGGTATCGTCCAAGGTACACTCCCACAAGGTCATCTTCTACCTCATGCACAAGGCAACCAAAACCCTAGCGGTTCAAGGACACATCTCACCAGGAACTCTAAACCACAAGAGGATCGGCCAACAGAGATACTAAAGCAAGATACATAACTAGCAACAACATGCAAACGAGATCAAGGAAAAGGAGATAAAGTATCTAGGGTTAGGAGTTATGCAACCCGCCTTGAGCAAGGAAGAAGAAGAGCTCCAAGCTTCAAGGGATATCGTCCACCAAGATGCTCCTTCTAAGGGGGGTATCGGACACCACCAGCAAGGAAGAGGGTTGTGTTGTGCAACCAAGGTAGAGGAGGAAACTAAAGGACCAAAAGGGACACAAAGCAAGGAAGAAAACCCCATATATAGAAGGAAAGGGAGGAGAAAACAAGGTTGGTCCAAGCAAGGTGTCACTTGCCTAGAGACACTTGTCCTAGAGCACAAGCCACCACTCTAGCAAGCTTCATCCACATGTCCAAGATGTGCTCCAAGTGTCCACTAAACAAGGTCAAGGTTAGATCAATCATCATGGGCGACACAACATGTTGCTCCATGGGCGACACACATCCATGTTGGTCGAGACAAACACTCCTAGGCTGATACACTCACCACTTGGCCGATACAAGGCTCAACCAAGCCCAAACAAGGCACCTCAAGGCCCAAACAAGCTCAACCAAGGCCCAAAGAACTCAAGCAACGAGCCCAAGCCTTCCTTTCAACCCTAGAGGAAGCAAAGAGAGAGGAACACCTCACAAGGTGGCAGACTTGCTCACAAAGCCCCAGACTTGGGTTATTTGCAAGCAGCACCTCCAACTCTCAACAGAGCACAACCAAACCCTAATCACCACTAAAGGTGATTAGCAAGCACTAAAGCATCAAGGTTAAGCAAAACAAACAGGGTAAACCCTAAACGAAGGTCAGGGTCCTTACAAGCTAACCCCCTTCAAGGGATTTCATCCCTGAAATCCGAAGAGAAAAGCGAGGGATACTTCCTCCTCATCTCTTCCTCAAGCTCCCATGTGGCTTCCTCAACGCCACGGTGATGCCAAAGAACCTTCACAAGAACGAGGTCCTTCCTCTTCAGCTTCTTGACCCTTCTGTCAAGGATCGCCACAGGACCTTCCTCGTAGGTCACATCTTCATCAAGCTCAACCTCAACTGGTTGTATCACTGTTCCCGAATCTGGATGACTTTTCTTCAGCATATTGACATGGAACACTGGATGTAACATGTGCAACTCTGGAGGCAACTCTAACTCGTAAGCCACCTTGCCAACACGTGCTATGACTGGATAAGGCCCCATATACCTGGGTGCTAACTTACCCTACCGGCCAAACCTCAGCACACCTTTCCATGGAGAGACTTTGAGATACACTTTGTCTCCTACTTGGAACTCCAAAGGTTGTCGGCGATTGTCTGCATAAGACTTCTGCCTGTCCTGTGCCACTTTCAACTGTTGATGTATCACTTTGATCTTTTCTGTTGTCTGCTGTACTAACTCAGGACCCAAAAGCTGATACTCAACAGATTCATACCAACACAAGGGAGATCTGCACTTCCTTCCATACAAAGCCTCATAAGGAGCCATGTCAATGCTTCGCTGATAACTGTTGTTGTAGGCAAACTCTATCAAACTAAGATGTACATCCCAGTTGCCTAGAAACTGCAAAACACAAGCTCAAAGGAGATCTTCTAAAGTCTGAATAGTCCTCTCAGACTGTCCATCGGTCTGTGGGTGAAAGGCGGTACTGAACCTCAACTGCGTTCCCAACGTTTTGTGTAACTGTTCCCAGAAATGACTCGTAAACTGAGGACCTCTGTCAGAAACTATTGTTGCTGGCACACCGTGCAAACGTACTATCTCATCCACATATACTCGAGCAAGTTTCTCGGTTGTATATGTCGTCTTCACTGGTAGGAAATGGGCAGACTTCGTCAATCTGTCCACTATCACCCAAATGGAATCATGATTCCTAGTTGTCCGGGGTAGACCAACTACGAAATCCATGGTTATATGATCCCATTTCCACTGCGGTATCGGCAAGGGTTGCAGCGTACCTGCCGACTTCTGATGTTCAGCCTTTACTTGCTGTCAAACCGCACAACTCGCTACGAACTCAACTACATCTTTCTTCAAACCGGGCCACCAATACAAGTCCTTCAGACTATGATACTGTGGCAACACATCCCACTATCACACAGACAACGAGGTGTTGCACGAAAACGTGCGGAAATCACCATAACCACAGATTATCAAAACACAGGTTAATTAAAACCGATTGTGGAAAACTGCAAAACTGAGGAACTATTACATTCAAGTTTGCATCCTGCAAGAAGATGGGTTATATAAACATATACATGCCTTGATATGCGTCCACAACTTAGAACAATAGCTGCCCCGTCATAACATGAGTTCACCACTTGTTCATATACATAAAGGCCCACATCCAGCCAGCAACAGGATATACAAAACATCTACAGCTGTACATCATGAAACAACGTCAAAACACCGCCAAGGACTTGAGAGTACAGGGATGACTCTAGACTCTATCACAAAACATCCAAACAGCAACATCTCCAAAGCTTGCCTTTACTGATCTTCTTGCTGCTCGGCCGCAACTCTGCGACCACCACCACGTCTAGCTCGACCACCTAAAAAGGGTGTAACTCAGCGGAGTGAGACAATTGAATATTGTCCCAGCGGGAGACATAACTCCCCGCCAAAACTACAAACCTCAGATATATGTAAAGCAGCTAACAAGTATAACAAGAACAATTATAAGATAAGACTATTCGTACTATCGATCTTACCAAAGGTACTCAGTCATTTATTCAACCATTTCCTTATAAAACTTGATTAACAAGATAGGATGTATAAAGCTTACCACATATGAGAAATGTATAGGCAAATGCAAGATACAATTAAAGTTAACTACACAAACAAGGCCTCAATCAATGTTTCGTGTGTGTCTTAAGCAGTAAATACTATTCGGCTGAATTACGTATTATTATGCCCTGAGGAAGTGAACCGTACCATTCAAATCCAACCTTCGACTGCAAAGCCCATAACCGGTGCCATACAAGGTCAATGGAAGAGCCGGAATCCACGACCTTACCCCTCGTGGTCAGTACACGAGAAACAAAGCAGGACCATAGTCTCGTGCTGAAGTGGTCTTAGCCACAAGGTCAGCTCCTCAGGCTACCCTCTACCTAGCCCGCCTCGATACAGGTCACGACGCTAGTAAAACTGAGCCACGGGCCTGATCACCGTGCTCTGAGCCATGAACGCATTCCTGCTCGTCATATCACATATCTGGAGCCATGGGCCTATTTACCATGCTCATTACACGTCCGAGTCTGCAACCACAGCTGCACTCATTTACCTCTCTATTTGAGGCTAGGAGAAACCTCACATACTCAAAAATATGCGCTCCGGGTTAACCCGCAGGAGAACCCGTTTCACCATCACCAAATCCTGACGATGATGGATCTATGGCCAGGTCAAACTACATGATATATTTCATTGTGATGAATTAGTATCTTTTAGATGGATTGAAAGATTAAACCAAGTTGTATAACACACAAGATATCACAGGAAATAAACAACATAAGTTCAACATTATGCTTTCATACCATTCTTCTCATACTGATCCATCATAAGGACCCCACATCACATGTTACCACTTGGCCTCTTGCCAATCATCCAGATCCATCTCAAGGATCTTCACATACCATGGGATCTCAATCCCTCAACACATGGTGCTACTACCTCTCAAGGCTTACATCATCATCATGAAACATCATTCATAATATACATGTCATCTCATTGTTCTCATATAACCATTCCTCATAGCCTTTCATTTGGCTATGCATTACCTGCATGGTTAGCATCATTCAATAATCAACATGAATAATCAGGGGACTTATATTATCAACACAAGGTGTACAAGATAACATTAGTGATTGCATCTTTTCCTTAATCATACCTCATCTTATGTTTACATATATAATGCACATCATCAAGCAAACTCCTAATGCATGCTCATTATTGTTCTTAACATTAAAGAGGGAAATAAGGTGCTCATACTCGTGTGTGTAACCATACTAAGATTTGATGAACAAGCTTCAACATAAAGAACATTATCAAGCAACGAGTCATCATAGATTAACAAAAGCATAGCTGACGTATTATCTTTCTATGACAAACTGAATCCTCACAAGAAGTGCTCAAAACCCTCACTAAAGACCATACCGGGCAGAGCTCACTCTCACCCAACTGTATCGGGCAACCAACTCACATGGCCTGCGTGCGGCGTGCAGCGCTGGGTCAAGGGTGAGTGTGTAAGGTCTATCGGCCAGTGCAACACATGCAAGGGTGTACACGATATCAGACAGCTGAGCGTTAGCCGCGTGACGCACGCAGAAGCGTGCAGCTCGTGCCGGGCAAG
Organism: Alisma plantago-aquatica; assembly: GCA_963693085.1. NCBI lineage: Eukaryota > Viridiplantae > Streptophyta > Magnoliopsida > Alismatales > Alismataceae > Alisma > Alisma plantago-aquatica. The sequence continues at coordinate 355,023,838 of OY856410.1, read as the reverse complement.
CTAACCATATCAGGCGAGCAAGGTATACCGGGCACCTATGCTGCGTAGGGGAGTGTCGAGTGAGTAGCTCTACTGGGCGAGCAGCTCAAGGGTGTGCAGCCTGCCAGGTAAGGTTAACTCAAAGGCATGCAAGGGTTGGTACCGGTCAATTAAGGATCGGCTCGCATGCCCAACCCAAAATAGAACTCCCAACACTATCAAAGTGAGCATACCGGGCAAGGTGTCTCATAAACGTGCCGTGCAAGGGGTCTAGGTCAAGAGGGTTGTCGGGCAACACCTCCCCCCCCCTCCTAAAACGTCCAAGGTTCATCTCAACAAGGGTTACATATTACCTCACACATGAACACCCGAAACCCTAGAGAAGGGTCACCACCAAACCGAGCTCACCTTCTAGCCCATGGTGAGAAGAGGGTTTTTCTCAAGCCACTAGGTCACAAGCTCACCTCAATCGAATAGGAAGGAGGGGTGTTGCTCATGGCACTAGGACCCAAACTCACTCTTCTAGACCAAGGGGAGAAAGGAGTGTTGCTCACCTACAAACCCTATATCACAAGGAACACTAGACCACATGGGTGATCGGCCAACAAGGGTACTAAGCAAGAAACTAAGCTACTAACATGTAAACAAGATCATAGCAAGAGATGAGGTAATTAGGGTTAGAAGTTATGCAATCCGCCTTAAGCTCCAAGCTCCAAGGAAGAAGAAGAACTCCAAGCTTCAAGGGATGTCGACCACCACTTGCTCCTCTGGGGTGTGTCGGCCACCATGCTTCTCCTTCAAGGGGTGTGTCGGCCGACACAAGCAAGGAAAAGAGGGAGTGTCATGCACTCAAGGTGGATAAGGAAACAAAGGACCAAAGGGACCTTAAGCTAAGGAAAGGACACGCCTATATAGAAGGAAAGGGAGGAGAAAACAAGGTTGGTCCAAGCAAGGTGTCACTTGCATAGGGACACTTGTCCTAGAGCTCAAGCCACTACTCTAGCAAGCTCCATCCACATGGCCAAGATATGCACCAAGTGTCCACAGTCAAGGTTAGATCAAGCACTATGGACGACACAACAAGCTTGCAACTTGGGCGACACACTTCCATGTTGGCTGACACAAACACTCCTAGGCCAATACAAGGCTCAACCAAGCCCAAACAAGGCACCTCAAGGCCCAAACAAGCTCAACCAAGGCCCAAAGAACTCAAGCAACGAGCCCAAGCCTTCCCTTCTACACAAAAGGAGGCAAAGAGAGGGAGAAACACCTCACAAGGTGGCAAACTTGCCTATAAAGCCCTAGAATTGGGTTATTTGCAAGTAGCACCTCCATCTCTTAACAAAGCACAACCAAACCCTAGTCACCATTAAAGGTGATTAGCAAGCACCAAAGCACCAGGGTTAAGCAAAGCAAGCAGGGTAAGCCCTAAAAGAAGGTCAGGGTCCTTACAAGCTAACCCCCTTTAAGGGATTTCGTCCCCGAAATCCAAAGAGAAAAGCGAGGGATACTTCCTCCTCTTCTCTTCCTCAAGCTCCCACGTGGCTTCCTCAATGCCACGATGCTGCCAAAGAACCTTCACAAGAACCAGGTCCTTCTTCTTCAACTTATTAACTCTTCTGTCAAGGATCGCCACAAGACCTTCCTCGTAGGTCACGTCTCCATCAAGCTCAACTTCTACTGGCTGTATCACTGTTCCTGAATCTGGATGGCTTTTCTTCAGCATACTGACATGGAATACTAGATGTAACATGTGCAACTCTGGAGGTAACTCTAACTTGTAAGCCACCTTGCCAACACGTGCTATGACTGGGTAAGGCCCCATATACCTGGGTGCCAACTTACCTTTCCGGCCAAACCTCAACACACCTTTCCACGGTGTGACTTTAAGATATACTTTGTCTCCTACCTGGAACTCCAAAGGTCGTCAGCGATTACCTGTGTAAGACTTCTGCCTGTACTGTGCCACTTTCAACTGTTGCTGTATCACCTTGATCTTTTCTGTTGTCTGCTGTACTAACTTAGGACCTAACAGCTGATACTCACCAGACTCATGCCAACACAAAGGAGATCTGCACTTCCTTCCATACAAAGCCTCATAAGGAGCCATGTCGATGCTTCACTGATAACTGTTGTTATATGCAAACTCTATCAAACTCAGATGCACATCCCAACTATCTAGGAACTACAAAACACAAGCTCGAAGGAGATCTTCCAGAATCTAAATAGTCCTTTCATACTGTCCATCTGTCTGCGGGTGGAAAGCTGTACTGAACCTCAACTGCTTTCCCAACGCTCTGTGCAACTATTCCCAAAAACGACTCATAAATTGAGGACCTCTGTCAGAAACTATCGTCGCCGGCACACCATGCAAATGGACTACCTCATCTACATATACTCTAGCGAGTTTCTCAGCTGCATACGTCGTCTTCACAGGTAAGAAATGGGCAGACTTCGTCAATCTGTCCACAACCACCCAAATGGAATCATGATTCCTAGTTGTCTTGGGTAGACCAACTACGAAATCCATGGTTATATGATCCCATTTCCACTGCGGTATCGGTAAAGGTTGCAACGTACCTGCCGGCTTCTGATGTTCAACCTTCACTTGCTGACAGACCGCACATCTCGCCACAAACTCGGCTACATCCTTCTTCAAACCGGGCCACCAAAAGAAGTCCTTCAGACTATGGTACATCTTGGTGACACCTGGATGCATAGCATACATCGATGTGTGTGCTTCCTCGAGCACCAACTTCCTCAGCTCATCAACATCATGAACCACCATCCTATCACGATAGAAAACTAGCCCATCCTCAGACTCATGAAACCCATCACGCTTTTCACTGCCAAACTCTGATTTGATCAACTGTACTGCATTGTGTGTCTACTGTGCATCCTTGATCTACTGTCTCAATGTAGTCTTGATTTGGATATGTGCTAAAAGTCCAGCTAACGAGGACACCTCCATCTGCACATTCATCTTCTGTAGAGAGACAAGCATATCTTGCTCATGGCATACCAGAGAGCTTAGCTGCACCTTCTTGGAAGAAAAAGAAGACTTTCGACTAAGCACATCAGCTACCACATTCACCTTACCAGGATGATACTCGATAGTGTAGTCGTAGTCATTGATCAACTCCATCCATCGCCGCTGTCGCATGTTCAACTCTTGCTACGTAAAGATGTACTTTAGATTCTTATGATCCATAAAGATCTGACACACTTCCCCATACAGATAGTGTCTCCAAATCTTTAACACATGAACCACAGCTGCCAACTCCAAGTCATGAGTCGGGTAGTTCTCCTCGTGTTTCTTGAGTTGTCGCGAAGCAAAAGAAACTACATGATCCTCCTACATCAACACACAACCTAATCCTTTCTTGGAAGCATCACAGAAAACAACATAACCTTTTCCAGGCTCTGGCAGGATCAACACGGGAGCACTGGTCAACTTCTCCTTCAAACTCTGGAAAGCTTGCTGACATCGATCATCCCAGACAAAAGGTACATCCTTTCATGTCAACTTTGTCATCAGCAAAGCAATTGCACTGAAATCTTTGATAAACCTCCGGTAATATCCTACTAAACCCAGAAAACTGCGAACTTCTGTCGGCATTTTCGGCTGTTCCCATTCTGCAACAGATGCCACCTTCTTCGGATCTACCTTGACTCCTTCAGCAGATATCACGTGACCTAAGAAAGTCACCTCTTCCAACCAGAACTCACACTTACTAAACTTGGCATACAACTGGTGTTGGCGAAGGAGAGTCAACGCTCGACAAAGATGTTGCTCATGCTCTAACCTGTCCCGACTATAGATCGGGATGTCATCTATGAAGACTACAACAAACTGATCTAAGAACGGATGAAACACTCTGTTCATCAGATCCATGAAAGCAGCAGGTGCATTGGTTAACCCAAACGGCATTACCACGAACTCATAGTGACCATACCTCGTCCTGAAAGCTGACTTTGGTATGTCATCTGCCTTGATCCTCAACTGATGATATCCTGACCGTAGATCGATCTTCGAGAATACTGTAGCACCACGCAACTGATCGAATAGATCATCTATCCTCGGGAATGGGTACTTGTTCTTGACCGTGACCTTATTCAACTGCCGGTAATCTATACACAGCCGCATCGATCCATCCTTCTTTTTGACAAACAACACGGGAGCACCCCAGGGCGATGTGCTCGGTCGGATGAAACCTTTGTCCAACAAATCTTGTAACTGCTTCTTCAACTTTGCTATCTCAACTGGAGCCATCCTGTATGGAGTCTGTGCAATTGGCTGCGTTCCTGGGACCAGATTGATCTCAAAGTCAATCTCTCGGGGTGGGGGAACACCAGGAAACTCCTCAGGAAACACATTCGCGAACTCTCGGACAACTGACACCTCCTCAAGGCTAGGACCTTTTGCCTTGGCAACCACAATGGTATCTACCACATGAGCTAGGAACGCCTCACATCCTTGTCGTAACAACCTATTTGCCACCATAGCTAATACCAGACACGTCGGAAGAATCTTCCTATCTCCTTGGAAGATCCATTTCTCTCCAGCATCAACAAACTCCACCTGCTTGGACCCACTATCCAAGACAACCTTATACTTCTCTAAGGTATCCATCCCCAGGATAATATCAAAACCATGCATATCAAGCGGTATAAGATCCACTGGAATGCGGTGTCCCGAGAAAGACAAGACACAAGATGGACACTCTTCTTGAAGCAATGAGGAACCAGTAAGAGGTGTTTCCAACAACAAACTATCCTTCTTATGATTAACAGGTAAATGATAGTTCTCAAGCATACTATAGGCGATAAAAGAGTGTGTAGCACCTGGGTCAACCAGAACATATATAAGGCAAGAAGAATACATATCAGAATGAAATAACTCCATCTGACCTGTCACTACTCGTGGGTTGACTATCGCCTCCGACTGATTCATAGCATAGAATCGGGTCGTAGCTTACTGTCCACGACCTCTGCTTCCTTGAGCAGACGATCCAGCTTGAGATGCTTGACCGTGTCCTCGTCCTTTTCTACCACTGGGATGTGGTCTTTCGGACCCCTGAAGGTTCTGCCTCGGCTGTCGTGTCACCTCATCATCTCTGTAGGGACAACTTGACTTGACATGCCCTATATGACCGCAGGCATAGCAGGTCCTGACATCAACTCGTGGCCTGGATGGCCCTGTCACTACCACAGAAGCTGAACTTTGTGTCTTATATGGTGAAGAAACATGACCTCTTCCTTTACTCGGAGACCACTGAGACGGTCCACCAGAACCTCTCATCGTTGACGGTGCTGAAAACTTGGGCTTCTTGAAGCCACCAAACCTCTGACCCTGGAACTGAGCATGTCTCTTCTTAGCCAAAGACTCTCTCTTCTCCCTTACACATCATTCAATCCTCTGGACGGATTCCACAAACATCGCAAACCGCTCTCGGTTCTCCAACGCAGAAATCAGTGTCGTCAGCCCAACACTCAGACCCTTCTGGAAACGTCGGATCCACTCTTCATCCGTTATCGCCATGTGAGGACAAATCCTCAACAAATCCATAAACTTGGCTTCGTACTCGATGGTGTTCATCATTCCTTGCCGCAAACTCTCAAACTGACTGATCTTCTCGTCAAGATACGTCTTGGGAAAGTATCAGCTGACAAACTCGTGCCGGAATACTTCCCAACAGATCACCTCACCGGGCCGCTTCTCTTCCTCGATGGTCCACCAGTGACCAGCACTACCTTTCATAAGGTAGACAGTGTGCTTTACTTTGTCTGCTTCGGGGATGTCGAGGATTTGGAAAGCCTTCTCAAGACTTGTCAGCCACAGATCTGCATCCGCTGGATCAACCATTCTAGCATAATCCGAAGCTTCGACTCAGTGAAGCTGCTCGAAGGTCTTCCCAATACCCGATGCTTCTCCATGGGGAACCGGTGCTCGTGGAGGAGGCACTGGTAATTGCTCAACCATGAGATTCATCGTAGCCACCATCTGCCCCATAAGCTGTTGGTAGGTAGGATGTTCAAGTATGGCTGGGTTAGGTTGGGGGACCTCAAGCACCCGATCTTCATGTGCCTGTCCTTCAGCTGAAGTAGCATCACTGTGCTCAGCTGAGTGTTCTTCATGGTTTCCAGACATCTTGACTTTTCTTCTGCTGAGGGCAGAAGACGGTTGTAAGAAAATCTGGACAACACACAAGAACAGACGACCTAGTCCTAAATCCCTGTAGACTCAGCGAACCTAAGGCTCTGATACCAAAATTGTGGCAACACATCCCACTATCACACAGACATCGAGGTGTTGCGTGAAAATGTGAGGAAATCACCATAACCACAGATTATCAAAACATGAGTTAATTAAAACCGATTGCGGAAAACTGCTAAACTGAGGAACTATTACATTCAAGTTCGCATCCTACAAGAAGACAGGTTATATAAACATATACATGCCTTGATATGCGTCCACAGCTTAGAACAACAGCTGCCCCGTCATAACATGAGTTCACCACCTGTTCATAGACATAAAGGCCCACATCCAGCCAGCAACAGGATATACAAAACATCTACAGCTGTACATCGTGAAACAATGTCAAAACACCGCCAAGGACTTGAGAGTACAGGGATGACTCTAGACTCTATCACAAAACATCCAAATAGCAGCATCTCCAAAGCTTTCCTTTACTGATCTTCTTGTTGCTCGGCTGCAACTCCGCGACCACCACCACGTCTAGCTCGACCACCTAAAAAGGGTGTAACTCAGCGGAGTGAGACAATTGAATATTGTCCCAGTGGGAGGCATAACTCCCTGCCAAAACTACAAACCTCAGATATATGTAAAGCAGCTAACAAGTATAATAAGAACAGTTATAAGATAAGACTATTCATACTATCGAGCTTACCAAAGGTACTCAGTCATTTATTCAACCATTTCCTTATAAAACATGATTAACAAGATAGGATGTATAAAGCTTACCACATATGATAAATGTATAGGAAACTGCAAGATACAATTAAAGTTAACTACACAAACAAGGCCTCAACCAATGTTTCGTGTGTGTCTTAAGCAGTAAATACTATTCGGCTGAATTACATATTATTATGCCCTGAGGAAATGAACTGTACCGTTCAAATCCAACCTTCAGCTGTGAAGCCCGTAACCGGTGCTATACAAGGTCAATGGAAGAGCCGAAATCCACGACCTCACCCCTCGTGGTCAGTACACGAGAAACAAAGTAGGACCGCAGTCTCATGCTGAAGTGGTCTTAGCCACAAGGTCAGCTCCTCAGGCTGCCCTCTGCCTAGCCCGCCTCGATACAGGTCACGGCGCTAGTAAAGCTGAGCCACATGCCTGATCACCGTGCTATGAGCCATGAAGGCATTCCTGCTCATCATATCACATATCTGGAGCCATGGGCCTGTTTATCATGCTCATTACACGTCCGAGTCTGCAACTACAACTGCACTAGTTTACCTCTCTATTTGAGGCTAGGAGAAACCTCGCATACTCAAAAATATGTGCTCCGGGTTAACCCGCAGGAGAACACGTTTCACCATCACCAAATCCTGACGATGATGGATCTATGGCCAGGGCAAACTACATGATATATTTCATTGTGATTAATTAGTATCTTTTAGATGGATTGCAAGATTAAACCAAGTTGTATAACACGCAAGCTATCACAGGAAATAAACAACATAAGTTCAACATTATGCTTTCATACCATTCTTCTCATACTGATCCATCATAAGGATCCCACATCACATGTTACCACTTGGCCTCTTGCCAATCATCCAGATCCATCTCAAGGATCTTCACATACCATGGGATCTCAATCCCTCAACACATGGTGCTACTGCCTCTCAAGGCTTACATCATCATCATGGAACATCATTCATAATATACCTGTCATCTCATTGTTCTCATATAACCATTCCTCATAGCCTTTCATTTGGCTATTCATTACCTGCATGGTTAGCATCATTCAATAATCAACATGAATAATCAGGGGACTTATATTATCAACACAAGGTGTACAAGATAACATTAGTGATTGCATCTTTTCCTTAATCATACCTCATCTTATGTTTACATATATAATGCACATCATCAAGCAAACTCCTAATGCATGCTCGTTATTGTTCTTAACATTAAAGAGGGAAATAAGGTGCTCATACTCGTGTGTGTAACCATACTAAGATTTGATAAACAAGCTTCAACATAAAGAACATTATCAAGCAACGAGTCATCATAGATTAACAAAAGCATAGCTGACGTATTATCTTTCTATGACAAACTGAATCCTCACAAGAAGTGCTCAAAACCCTCACTAAAGACCATATCGGGCAGGGCTCACTCTCACCCAACTGTATCAGTCAACCAACTCACATGGCCCGCGTGCGGCGCGCAGCGCTGGGTCAAGGGTGAGCGTGCATGGTCTATCGGCCAGTGCAACGCGTGCAAGGGTGTACATGTTCCCCATGGAGAAGCATCAGGTATTGGGAAGACCTTCGAGCAGCTTCGCCGAGTCGGAGCTTCAGATTATGCTAGAACGGCTGATCCAGCAAATGCAGATCTGTGGCTGACAAGTCTTGAGAAGGCTTTTCGGATCCTCGACATCCCCGAAGCAGACAATGTAAAGCACACCGTCTACCTTCTGAAAGGTAGTGCTGGTCACTGGTGGACCATCGAGGAAGAGAAGCGACCCGGTGAGGTGATCTATTGGGAAGTATTCCGGCGCGAGTTCGTTAGCTGATACTTTCCCAAGACGTATCTTGACGAGAAGATCAGTCAGTTTGAGAGTTTACGACAAGGAACGATGAACACCATCGAGTACGAAGCCAAGTTTATGGATCTGGTGAGGTTTTGTCCTCACATGGCGACAACGGATGAAGAGCGGATCCGACGTTTTGAGAAGGGTCTGAGTGCTGAGCTGACGACACTGGTTTCTACGTTGGAGAACCGGGAGCGGTTTGCGATGTTTGTGGAATCTGTCTAGAGGATCGAATGATCTGTAAGGGAGAAGAGAGAGTCTTTGGCTAAGAAGATACCTGCTCAGTTCCAGGGTCAGAGGTTTGGTGGCTTCAAGAAGCCCAAGTTTTCAGCACCGTCAGCGATGAGAGGTTCTGGTGGACCGTCTCAGTGGTCTCTGAGTAAAGGAAGAGGTCATGTTTCTTCACCATCTAAGGCTCAAAGTTCAGCTTCTGTGGCGACGACAGGGCCATCCAGGCCACGAGTTGATGTCAGGACCTGCTATGCCTGCGGTCAGATAGGGCATGTCAAGTCAAGTTGTCCCTACAAAGATGATGAGGTGACACGGCAGCCGAGGCAGAACCTTCAGGGGTCCAAAAGACCACAGCCTAGTGGTAGCAAAGGACGAGGACACGGTCAAGCATCTCAAGTTGGATCGTCTGCTCAAGGAAGCAGAGGTCGTGGACAGCAAGCTACGACCCGATTCTATGCTATGAATCAGCCAGAGGCAATAGTCAACCCACGAGTAGTGACAGGTCAGATGGAGTTATTTCATTCTGATATGTCTTCTTCTTGCCTTATATCTGTTCTGGTTGACTCGGGTGCTATGCACTCTTTTATCGCCTATAGTATGCTTGAGAACTATCAGTTACCTGTTAATCGTAAGAAGGATAGTTTGTTGTTGGAAACACCTCTTGCTGGTTCCTCGTTGCTTCAAGAAGAGTGTCCATCTTGTGTCTTGTCTTTCTCAGGACACCGCATTCAAGTGGATCCTATACCGCTTGATATGCATGGTTTCGATGTTATCCCGGGGATGGATACCTTAGAGAAGTATAAGGTTGTCTTGGACTGTGGGTGCAAGCAGGCGGAGTTTGTTGATGCTGGAGAGAAATGGATCTTCCAAGGAGATAGGAAGATTCTTCTGACGTGTCTGGTATCATCTATGGTGGCAGATAGGTTGTTACGACAAGGATGTGAGACGTTCGTAGCTCATGTGGTAGATACCGTTGTGGTTGCCAAGGCAAAAGGTCCTAGCCTTGAGGAGGTGTCAGTTGTCTGAGAGTTCACGAATGTGTTTCCTGAGGAGTTTCCTGGTGTTCCCCCACCCCGAGAGATTGACTTCGAGATCAATCTGGTCCCAGGGATGCAACCAGTTGCACAGACTCCGTACAGGATGGCTCCAGTTGAGATGGCAGAGTTGAAGAAGCAGTTACAAGAGTTGCTGGATAAAGGTTTCATCCGACCGAGCACATCGCCCTGGGGTGCTCCCGTGTTGTTTGTCAAAAAGAAGGATGGATCGATGTGGCTGTGTATAAATTACCGGCAGTTGAACAAGGTCACGATCAAGAACAAGTACCCGTTGCCGAGGATAGATGATCTGTTCGATCAGTTGCGTGGTGCTATAGTATTCCCAAAGATCGATCTACGGCCCGGATATCATCAGTTGAGGATCAAGGCAGATGACATACCAAAGTCAGCTTTCAAGACGAGGTATGGTCACTATGAGTTCGTGGTAATGCCGTTTGGGTTAACCAATGCACCTGCTTCTTTCATGGATCTGATGAACAGAGTGTTTCGTCTGTTCTTAGATCAGTTTGTTGTAGTCTTCATAGATGACATCCTGATCTATAGTTGGGACATGTTAGACCATGAGCAACATCTTCGTCGAGCGTTGACTCTCCTTCACCAACACCAGTTGTATGCCAAGTTCAGTAAGTGTGAGTTTTGTATGGAAGAGGTGACTTTCTTAGGTCACGTGATATCTGCTGAAGGAGTCAAGGTAGATCCGAAGAAGGTTGAATTTGTTGCAGAATGGGAACAGCTGAAAACGCCGACAGAAGTTTGCAGTTTTCTGGGTTTAGCAGGATATTACCAGAGGTTTATCAAAGATTTCAGTGCAATTGCTTTGCCGATGACAAAGTTGACAAGAAAGGACGTACCTTTTGTCTAGGATGATCGATGTCAGCAAGCTTTCTAGAGTTTGAAGGAGAAGCTGACCAGTGCTCCCGTGTTGATCCTGCCAGAGCCTAGAAAAGGTTATGTTGTTTTCTGCGATGCTTCCAAGAAAGGATTAGGTTGTGTGCTGATGCAGGAGGATCATGTAGTTTCTTTTGCTTCGCGAAAACTCAAGAAAAACGAGGAGAACTACTCGACTCATGAATTGGAGTTGGCAGCTGTGGTTCATGCGTTAAAGATTTGGAGACACTATCTGTATGGGGAAGTGTGTCAGATCTTTACGGATCATAAGAATCTGAAGTACATCTTTACGCAGCAAGAGTTGAACATGCGACATCGGCGATGGATGGAGTTGATCAATGACTACAACTGCACTATCGAGTATCATCCTGGTAAGGTGAATGTGGTAGCTGATGCGCTTAGTCGAAAGTCTTCTTTTTCTTCCAAGAAGGCGCAACTAAGCTCTTTGGTATGCCATGAGCAAGATATGCTTGTCTCTCTGCGGAAGCTGAATGTGCAGATGGAGGTGTCCTCGTTAGCTGGACTTTTAGCACAGATCCAAATCAAGCCTACATTGATACAACAGATCAAGGATGCACGGGAGACATACGATGCAGTACAGTTGATCAAATCAGAGTTTGGTAGCGAAAAGCGTGATGGGTTTCATGAGTCTAAGGATGGGCTAGTTTGCTATTGTGATAGGATGGTGGTTCCTGATGTTGATGAGCTGAGGAAGTTGGTGCTCGAGGAAGCACACACATTAATGTATGCTATGCATCCAGGTGTCACCAAGATGTACCATAGTCTGAAGGACTTGTATTGGTGGCCCGGTTTGAAGAAGGATGTAGCCGAGTTCGTGGTGAGATGTGCGGTCTGTCAGCAAGTGAAGGCTGAACATCAGAAGCCGGTAGGTACGTTGCAACCTTTACCGATACCACAGTGGAAATGGTATCATATAACCATGGATTTCATAGTTGGTCTACCCAAGACAACTAGGAATCATGATTCCATTTGGGTGGTTGTGGACAGATTGACAAAGTCTGCCCATTTCCTACATGTGAAGATGACATATATAGTTGAGAAACTCGCTAGAGTATATGTGGAAGAGGTAGTCCCATTTTCATGGTGTGCTGGCGATGATAGTTTCTGACAGAGGTCCTCAGTTTACGAGTCGTTTCTGGGAACAGTTGCACAGAGTGTTGGGAACGCAGTTGAGGTTTAGTACAACTTTCCACCCGCAGACAGATGGACAGTCTGAAAGGACTATTCAGATTCTGGAAGATCTCCTTCGAGCTTGTGTTTTGTAGTTCCTAGGCAGTTGGGATGTGCATCTGAGTTTGATAGAGTTTGCCTAAAACAACAGTTATCAGCGAAGCATCAACATGGCTCCTTATGAGGCTTTGTATGGAAGGAAGTGCATATCTCCTTTGTGTTGGTATGAGTCTGGTGAGTATCAGCTGTTAGGTCCTGAGTTAGTACAACAAACAACAGAAAAGATCAAGGTGATACAACAACAGTTGAAAGTGGCACAGGATAGGCAGAAGTCTTACACAGACAATCACCGATGACCTTTGGAGTTCCAGGTAGGAGACAAAGTATATCTTAAAGTCTCACCGTGGAAAGGTGTGATGAGGTTTGGCCGGAAAGGTAAGTTGGCACCCAGGTATATGGGGCCTTACCCAGTCATAGCACGTGTTGGCAAGGTGGCTTACGAGTTAGAGTTACCTCCAGAGTTGCACAGGTTACATCCAGTGTTCCATGTCAGTATGCTGAAGAAAAGCCATCCAGATTAAGGAACAGTGATACAGCCAGTAGAAATTGAGCTTGATGGAGACGTGACCTACGAGGAAGGTCTTGTGGCGATCCTTGACAGAAGAGTTAAGAAGCTGAAGAAGAAGGACTTGGTTCTTGTGAAGGTTCTTTGGCAGCGTCATGGCATTGAGGAAGCCACGTGGGAGCTCGAGGAAGAGATGAGGAGGAAGTATCCCTCGCTTTTCTCTTCAGATTTTGGGGACGAAATCCCTTAAAGGGGGTTAGCTTGTAAGGACCCTGACCTTCATTTAGGGCTTACCCTGTTTGCTTTGCTTAACCCTGGTGCTTTGGTGCTTGCTAATCACCTTTAATGGTGACTAGGGTTTGGTTGTGCTTTGTTGAGAGTTGGAGGTGCTACTTGCAAATAACCCAAGTCTAGGGTTTTATAGGCAAGTTTTCCACCTTGTGAGGTGTTTCTCCCTCTCTTTGCCTCCTTTTGTGTAGAAGGGAAGGCTTGGGCTCGTTGCTTGAGTTCTTTGGGCCTTGGTTGAGCTTGTTTGGGCCTTGAGGTGCCTTGTTTGGGCTTGGTTGAGCCTTGTATCGGCCTAGGAGTGTTTGTGTCGGCCAACATGGAAGTGTGTCGCCCAAGTTGCAAGCTTGTTGTGTCGCCCATAGTGCTTGATCTAACCTTGACCGTGGACACTTGGTGCATATCTTGGCCATGTGGAAGGAGCTTGGCAGAGAAGTGGCTTGATCTCTAGGACAAGTGTCCCTATGCAAGTGACACCTTGCTTGGACCAACCTTGTTTTCTCCTCCCTTTCCTTCTATATAGGCGTGTCCTTTCCTTAGCTTAAGGTCCCATTTGGTCCTTTGTTTCCTTCTCCACCTTGAGTGCACGACACTCCCTCTTTTCCTTGCTTGTGTCGGCCAACACACCCCTTGAAGGAGCAACATGGTGGCCGACACACCCTAGAGGAGCAAGTGGTGGTCGACATCCCTTGAAGCTTGGAGTTCTTCTTCTTCCTTGGAGCTTGGAGCTTAAGGCGGGTTGCATAACGTATGACCCTAATTACCTCATCTCTTGCTATGATCTTGTTTACATGTTAGTAGCTTAGTTTCTTGCTTAGTACCCTTGTTGGCCGATCACCCATGTGGTCTAGTGTTCCTTGTGATCTAGGGTTTGTAGATGAGCAACACTCCTTTCTCCCCTTGGTCTAGAAGAGTGAGTTTGGGTCCTAGTGCCATGAGCAACACCCCTCCTTCCTAGTCGATTGAGGTGAGCTTGTGACCTAGTGGCTTGAGTAAGACGCTCTTCTCACCATGGGCTAGAAGGTGAGCTCGGTTTGGTGGTGACCCTTCTCTAGGGTTTCGGGTGTTCATGTGTGAGGTAATAGGTAACCCTTGTTGAGATGAACCTTGGACGTTTTGGGCAGGGGGGAGGTGCTGCCCGACAACCCTCTTGACCTAGACCCCTTGCACGGCACGTTTATGAGACACCTTGCCCGGTATGCTCACTTTAATAGTGTTGGGAGTTCTGTTTTGGGTTGGGTGCGCGAGCCGATCCTTAATTGACTGGTACCAACCCTTGCACACCTTTTAGTTAACCTTACCCGACAGGCTGCATGCCCTTGAGCTGCTCGCCCGGTAGAGCTACTCGTCCGACACTCCCCTACGCGACACAGGTGCCCGGTATACCTTGATCGCCCGATATGGTTAGCTTGCCCGGCACGAGCTGCACGCTTCAACATGCGTCACACGGCTAACACTTAGCTGTCCGATACCGTGTACACCCTTGCACGGGTTGCACTGGCCGATAGACCCTGCACGCTCACCCTTGACCTAGCGCTGCGCGCCGCACGCGGGCCATGCGAGTTGGTTGCCCGATACAGTTGGGTGAGAGTGAGCCCTGCCCGGTATGGTCTTTAGTGAGGGTTTTGAGCACTTCTTGTGAGGATTCAGTTTGTCATAGAAAGATAATACGTCAGCTATGCTTTTGTTAATCTATGATGACTCGTTGCTTGATAATGTTATTTATGTTGAAGCTTGTTCATCAAATCTCAGTATGGTTACACACACGAGTATGAGCACCTTATTTCCCTCTTTAATGTTAAGAACAATAACGAGCATGCATTAGGAGTTTGCTTGATGCTGTGCATTATATATGTAAACATAAGATGAGGTATGATTAAGGAAAAGATGCAATCACTAATGTTATCTTGTACACCTTGTGTTGATAATATAAGTTCCCTGATTATTCATGTTGATTATTGAATGATGCTAACCATGCAGGTAATGAATAGCCAAATGAAAGGCTATGAGGAATGGTTATATGAGAACAATGAGATGACATGTATATTATGAATGATGTTCCATGATGATGATGTAAGCCTTGAGAGGCAGTAGCATCATGTGTTGAGGGATTGAGATCCCATGGTATGTGAAGATCCTTGAGATGGATCTGGATGATTGGAAAGAGGCCAAGTGGTAACATGTGATGTGGGGTCCTTATGATGGATCAGTATGAGAAGAATGGTATGAAAGCATAATGTTGAACTTATGTTGTTTATTTCCTGTGATAGCTTGCGTGTTATACAACTTGGTTTAATCTTGCAATCCATCTAAAAGATACTAATTAATCACAATGAAATATATCATGTAGTTTGCCCTGGCCATAGATCCATCATCGTCAGGATTTGGTGATGGTGAAACGTGTTCTCATGCGGGTTAACCCGGAGCGCATATTTTTGAGTATGCGAGGTTTCTCCTAGCCTCAAATAGAGAGGTAAACTAGTGCATCTGTAGTTGCAGACTCGGACGTGTAATGAGCATGATAAACAGGCCCATGGCTCCATATATGTGATATGACGAGCAGGAATTCCTTCATGGCTCAGAGCACGGTGATCAAGCCTGTGGCTCAGCTTTACTAGCGTCGTGACCTGTACCGAGGTGGGCTAGGCAGAGGGTAGCCTGAGGAGCTGACCTTGTGGCTAAGACCACTTCAGCATGAGACTACGGTCCTACTTTATTTCTCGTGTACTGACCACGAGGGGTGAGGTCGTGGATTCCGACTCTTCCATTGACCTTGTATAGCACCGGTTACGGGCTTCACAGCCGAAGGTTGGATTTGAACGGTACAGTTCATTTCCTCAGGGCATAATAATACGTAATTCAGCCGAATAGTATTTACTGCTTAAGACACACACAAAACATTGGTTGAGGCCTTGTTTGTGTAGTTAACTTTAATTGTATCTTGCAGTTTCCTATACATTTATCATATGTGGTAAGCTTTATACATCCTATCTTGTTAATCATGTTTTATAAGGAAATGGTTGAATAAATGACTGAGTACCTTTGGTAAGCTCCATAGTATGAACAGTCTTATCTTATAACTGTTCTTATTATACTTGTTAGCTGCTTTACATATATCTGAGGTTTGTAGTTTTGGCGGGGAGTTATGCCTCCCACTGGGACAATATTCAATTGTCTCACTCCGCCGAGTTACACCCTTTTTAGGTGGTCGAGCTAGACGTGGTGGTGGTCGCGGAGTTGCAGCCGAGCAACAAGAAGATCAGTAAAGGAAAGCTTTGGAGATGCTGCTATTTGGATGTTTTGTGATAGAGTCTAGAGTCATCCCTGTACTCTCAAGTCCTTGGCGGTATTTTGACGTTGTTTCACGATGTACAGCTGTAGATGTTTTGTATATCCTGCTGCTGGCTGGATGTGGGCTTTTATGTATATGAACATGTGGTGAACTCATGTTATGATGGGGCAGTTGTTGTTCTAAGCTGTGGACGCATATCAAGGCATGTATATGTTTATATAACATGTCTTCTTGCAAGATGCGAACTTGAATGTAATAGTTCCTCAGTTTAGCAGTTTTCCGCAATCGGTTTTAATTAACCCGTGTTTTGATAATCTGTGGTTATGGTGATTTCCGCACATTTTCGTGCAACACCTCGTTGTCTGTGTGATAGTGGGATGTGTTGCCACAGGTAGCCCCTCGATATATCGTGCAACTAAATGGGTCAAGGCCTAACGACCGTCGCAAGATAAGATAGGAGTGTGACGCCCGTCACAAGGCTAGGTGTATCGTCTGTCACAGGTGCCTGTCGCCCAACAAGCTAGGTCAAGAGGTATCGTCCAAGGTACACTCCCACAAGGTCATCTTCTACCTCATGCACAAGGCAACCAAAACCCTAGCGGTTCAAGGACACATCTCACCAAGAACTCTAAACCACAAGAGGATCGGCCAACAGAGATACTAAAGCAAGATACAAAACTAGCAACAACATGCAAACGAGATCAAGGAAAAGGAGATAAAGTATCTAGGGTTAGGAGTTATGCAACCCGCCTTGAGCAAGGAAGAAGAAGAGCTCCAAGCTTCAAGGGATATCGTCCACCAAGCTGCTCCTTCTAAGGGGGGTATCAGCCACCACCAGCAAGGAAGAGGGTTGTGTCGTGCAACCAAGGTAGAGGAGGAAACTAAAGGACCAAAAGGGACATAAAGCAAGGAAGGAAACCCCATATATAGAAGGAAAGGGAGGAGAAAACAAGGTTGGTCCAAGCAAGGTGTCACTTGCCTAGGGACACTTGTCCTAGAGCACAAGCCACCACTCTAGCAAGCTTCATCCACATGTCCAAGATGTGCTCCAAGTGTCCACTAAACAAGGTCAAGGTTAGATCAAGCATCATGGGCGACACAACATGTTGCTCCATGGGCGACACACATCCATGTTGGCTGAAACAAACACTCCTAGGACGATACACTCACCACTTGGCCGATACAAGGCTCAAACAAGCCCAAACAAGGCACCTCAAGGCCCAAACAAGCTCAACCAAGGCCCAAATAACTCAAGCAATGAGCCCAAGCCTTCCTCTCCACCCTAGAGGAAGCAAAGAGAGAGGAACACCTCACAACGTGGTAAACTTGCTCACAAAACCCCAGACTTGGGTTATTTGCAAGAAACACCTCCAACTCTCAACAGAGCACAACCAAACCCTAATCACCACTAAAGGTGATTAGAACACACTAAAGAATCAAGGTTAAGCAAAACAAACAAGGTAAACCCTAAATGAAGGTCAGGGTCCTTACAACAGTAATTCCTCCAAACAAGGAAGTAAGCAAGTTCATGTCCACCCTTGCGGTCGACCAGCCATGCTCAAAGCATGCAGACACCGAGAGCCAAAAGGAATGTCATGAAGATTCTTACCATGATAATGTTAGTGATGTGAACATAATTGAACCAACACTCAAAGAAATGGATGTACAATCTTGCAAAGTGAAGTTTGATCCACCATGGATCATCAACAACTGGCCATGTTTGAATGACTATGAGACTAGGGGTCATGAAGATGTAGAAGAAGACTATGATATTACGTGGGATGACTATGACAATGCCTATGAAATGATTGAAGGATGGGGATATAATGATATCTTTGAGATATAAGCTACAAATAACCCACAGTCCCTCATCTACACTGTGTGAAATGCAGATGAAATCTGGATTGGTGTGTAGATGATCACAACATCTTGAAGACTAGGTCTCCTTTCTTACTAAAAAAAACACATGTTAGAGGAATGAAACCCCAGTGTGGTGGAGATAGTGAAGTGGTTGTACAACCACACTCCACCAAATCCATGTTCCCTTCCACAAAAATGCCAATAAACTACAAAATTCACAAAATCTTAAAAACCACAAAAATGTGGAAAACCCAAAATTAATAGAAGACAAATGGGGTATCTAGGAGTTTTTTTATTACTTTTCTGAAGTAGCCTAGGTCTACAATAATAAAACACCAAACTTGAAGACATATTCATCCTAGAATATATGATGGAGGAGCACTAGCCTTTTCCTATTAAAGACAAGACATATACAATTGATGTCAGCACAAGCCCCAAGTTATGCAAAGTCAAAATTGGGGTGTATCTACCTAGGGTTATCAAGAGCCAATTCACAAAGCTCTAAGGTCACTATATCAATGTGTTCACGCGAAGCTATTTGGATATGTAGGGATTAGACAAGAAGATCATGATTCATCAACTCCCTATTCTCCCATGTGTTCATCCTGTCAAACAAAAAACTAGATGGATATGACCATAATGGACCCTTGAGATTAGAGAAGGAGTTTAAAAAAGGTAAAAAGCTGGTTTATTAAATCCAGTCAACTACCCTACACGGCTCACCAACATTGTACTTGTATCGAAGAAGGATGGCAAAGTGTGAACGTATGTGGGCTATCGTGATCTTAGTAAGGCATCCCCTACAGAAAATGTTCCTCTTCCATACGTTGATGTACTTGTGACCAACATAGTATTCATGCACTCTTGATTTTCACGGACGGGTTTTCCAATTACAAAACCTAATTTAGATGGCTAAGGAATATAAAGATGGCCTTCATCATAGAATGGGGAACACTTGATGCGTGTCGTTGTACACGCAACAATCACTAGGAAAAGTCCTAGAGTTTAACCTTCTAACCCGGTTGTCAACTTGTTGCGAACAACAAGTCAACTTAGTATAGATAGGTATCGATCCAAGGGACGGCGGAAAAGAAAATTCGAAATCCAAATCCGATTGCAAGTACAAGAATTAAATTCCGATAGGAGAGAGTTGGTAAAACTAAGAACAAAAATAAAAGTGCTCAAATAAAATTTAACTAATCAAGAAATTAAGATCTGGGGTCCGGAAGATCACCACCAAAACCACGTTGCTATTCAACTAATCAAATTATAAACTCCAAAGATCAAATTAGGACCTTGTGGTTACATATCCTTACGGACAAACTCACAAGGGTCAGACTTCCCGTGAACCCGTTGGTCCCGGCGTTCACGGATCATTACCCAACCGTCCAACATGCCATTATCCACGGTCATATAAAAAAGCATGTGAATTCAAACCGGCGTTCAAACCCAAGGCTCAGGTGGTCATGTCACCAAGGATTATAACAAAAATAAGATTAAAAAGATGAAAAGATGATAATCGCAATTAAGGGACTATTGTTTCATTTTTATAGAGATCCACGGTCATATCACTCCATAAGAATATATCAGATCATCCAAATAACCACGCATAAATAGAGAGAAGACATTTGTTCGATGGAGGAATATAATTGATTATATTGAATAGAACTGGGCTAAGGGGCTACTCCCATTCCCCAGAGAAATTTACTCAGACATAACAAGACCAGAAGAAATACAAACTAAAAATCCGATGAAATGGAATGAAGAATGGAATGCTTTTACAAGTGGAAAGTCTCTCCTTTTATAGGAGGAGGGGGTAGGCTGCCCTCAAAAAAGAGGGAAAAAAGAGAGGGAACATGCTTTTTGAATTTTCTGGATCTGGTCAAATCGAAAGTTGATTGTCTTTAATTATCTTGACCATGTAACTCTTTTAATGCAGATTCTCGCAGCAGCGACTTCGAATATATTTATCTCCCGTGAAACGCATAAAAGTGGTCCAAATAATAGGATTTTCATTTAGGAAATTAAATTCCCTTTCCAATGAATACTTGTACACTCAATTTGGAGTTTGAATGTAAGAGTTATGTTACTTTTGGTGGAGGGTATATACGAATTTCTGGACTGCTGCAAATTGTGTGATTTTCCTACAAAACCCAAGAAAATGGAATTAAAACTCCAATTAAAGAAAAAAATATAAAATAACAAAACTAATTATGAAACTAAGAGAATAAATGAAAAAACAATCCTAAACAAATATAAAAAATATACAAATAAAAGGGATAAATATACATTTATCAAAATACCCCGGACTTGAATCTTTCTTTGTCCTCAAACAAATAAAATCACAAATTATTCTAATTTATACTAACAACATGTCCATCCTCACCCTTGTAACATCACTTTATTTCTTACCTCCAAATTTGGCCAAGCAACCCAATCTCCTAAAACCACAAAACACAAAATTCTATATTCTCTATTAAAAACAAATATCATATCTTGTTTCTAAATCAAGATTTTGTCGAAAAACATACTTCATCTTACTTCTGCTTTGACACTCTTATTTTTATTATTGTATTTTTTTATGTGAGTTGTTGCACAAGAACAAGATGAAATTTGGAGGTGTGAAAACAAGGAAGGAAGTGATGAATTTTTTTTTGATCCCTCCTTTATTCGACTTGGGATTTAAATTTGTGGAGTTGTGGCTACATTGGTCACAATTTTTTTTCATGTGCACTTTTGGCATCTTTTGATGATATGCCCCTTTGTGGGGTATGGAATTTTTTATATGGGACGCATGCCACCCCAGACTTGATTTTTGTCTGGTGGTGATTCTTTGCTTCTCTTTTTTAGAAAGAAAATAAGGGGGAAACAAAAGGTGTCCTTGTGCTTATAAATCCACACATTTTTTTTGAAAGTGTCATTACATCAGAAAGAACATTCATGTCAATCACATTATACAAGATTTATATCTAGTTAATCAACAGTTTAAAAATAGAGAAAATTTGTGTTTGGTTTTGATTGATTCCATACGGCTTGCCAACTTTTCCAAGGAGTGATGTTATTTTGGAGTCCTAGGTGACATGGTGGTTTCAGACATGGCAATTTGTAACAATTTTTGCAAAACATTTACTAAATTCAAAGGGGTACAATGATAAACATCTATTCATATTGGTCGACTTGATAAAGGCCATTTTACAACAAAAGAAATAAAAACATGACCGGCTAGATAATGGCCATGCACAAAGCAACTAAAAACAAAAAAAAGTAGAAATAATGCAGAAAAAAATAAAAAAAAAGATAAGGGGGTGGAATAGAAACATACCACCCACCTCCACCCCGGACTTAGATTTTTGCTCGTTCCGAGCAAAATCAAAATCCGAGATGGAGGGAAGAGAAGAGCGAGGGTTCTCCAGGTGGCCCTGGTAGCTCAAAAAATGTCCAGTTGAAGGGGATGTGTATGAGGGCTGGGACCTTTATCTGAGGAGCTTCATAGTGTACCCTATGATAGGGTAATTGTAGAAGCTCAGTGTGGTGCTCATATTTTCTTTCACCTCGCATTCTCTCCAATAGGATCCAAAGATCTTCCATCAATAGAAGGGGAAGTGTTGAAGATGGATGTGGATTTGGGGAGTTTGGTGGGTACCCAACCAGTAAAGTCGCTAGAGCAGGCTAGAGTGGAGGATTTGGCTCAGGTTTTCCACCATCATAATGACCTGCATATGAGAGAATTGATGCAAAATATTTCAAATTATTTAAAAAATTGTTTTGCTTCTCCTCAAAAATAATGTCATCAACATTGGGTTTGGTAAGTTTCATTGTTGATATAATATATGGCTCTAATTCTTTTGTACAAGGGGTCCCCAAGGATTCAGAAGGGATGAGGATGAATTCCTTACAAACAATAGAACGGGGTGTGTGGGCTTCATCCAACGGTGGTATCTCCCCTTCTAGATCAGCCATGTGTGGGATGGAAATTGACTGTGACGGCTCAGGAAGAATCATAAAGGGGGTTAGATTCTCATTATCCAAAATAGACTCAAAAGAAGGGTATTGGTCTATGGTATCATTCAGATTTATGTTGAGGATGGGAGGAGTTGTTGGATCTTTAGAATGACTCTCCTGCTTTGACATTTCATATTCAAGTAATAGAGTCTCTAAAGGAAAGATAGGGATACCAACGTCCTCATCACACACAAAATATGTCTCCATGGTTTGTTCTATTTCTTCAGGATCTGACATATATGACACAAAATAAGGATCATCATTGTCATTGTCAGGAAGAACCATCTTGGGTTGCTCAAGCTCTATAGGGGGAGTTTGTGATTGATCCTCTAGAAAGGTAGTTAACATGGCTTGACTGGATTCAAGTTTTTCTTGTGCTTCTGCTACCCTCTTTTCTAGGTCCTTAAGTCTCTCTTCCAGTTCAAGATCAATTTGCATTTTACCATAGGATTTATACACCCCCAAAATTTTGGTCATCCTCGCCACACTCCCCATAGTGTCCTTGGCCATAGTACTCCTCATATTGTTTTGGGTGGCATTGCTCCTCATAATAATCTCCAGAAGATGGTGGATTGTAATTTTCATTGCGTCCATCTTGGTAGGAAGATTCAATATTATAAGGTGTCACCAATTTATGAGGAAACATATTTGAACAATCTATATTTTGGGTTTGGGCTTCTACTAAGGTGGCCAATAAGGTTTGGCTAGTTAGGAGTTTTGCTGCCATCTTCTCTAGGGACCTAAGTTTTTCTTCTTGTTGAGGATTATACTGGGTATCATAAATAGGTCCATTACCCCCAAAGTTTTGTTGGTCATACCCTCTCTCAGAATATGGATAGCAAGGTTCCCCATAATGGTTCTCAGAAAAATAAGGATTTGCATTGTACCCTCCAGGATGAAAGGGCTCATAAAGAGGGGTGTTATCAAAAGAATGGGGTAGAGTCGAGCAAGAAAGAGATGCATGGTGGTAAAGACCACAATAATAGCATTCTGGTGGATATTGGGATGCCCACTCCATTTGAAAAAAAAAAGTACCTGAAAAATATGTCAATCAATGAACGAGAGAAGAAAGATTACGAGATAAAAGGTTAGTCAAAATTTCCAAAGAGAACTAAAAATTATAAATAAATTATGAAATAAACTAAAATTACTAAAAAAATAACTAGAAAGCAGTACTGCTGGAATGGAAACTCAGCAGAAAGAGGAGATACACTTCCAGAATTTTGCTCGGAAGGTAAAAAGAAATTACAAAAATCTAAAAGAAATTATAAAAAAGACTAAAGTTATGAAAGTTAGAGAATATGAACAAGGAATATACAAGATATACAGGCAACCAGATCTGAAAAACAATTGTGCCGTCCCCGACAACGGCGCCAAATTGATGCACGTCGTTGTACACGCAACAATCACTAGGAAAAGTCCTAGAGTTTAACCTTCTAACCCGGTTGTCAACTTGTTGCGAACAACAAGTCAACTTAGTATAGATAGGTATCGATCCAAGGGACAGCGGAAAAGAAAATTCGAAATCCAAATCCGATTGCAAGTACAAGAATTAAATTCCGATTGGAGAGAGTTGGTAAAACTAAGAACAAAAATAAAAGTGCTGAAATAAAATTTAACTAATCAAGAAATTAAGATCTGGGGTCCGGAAGATCACCACCAAAACCACGTTGCTATTCAACTAATCAAATTCTAAACTCCAAAGATCAAATTAGGACCTTGTGGTTACATGTCCTTACGGACAAACTCACAAGGGTCAGACTTCCCGTGAACCCGTTGGTCTCGGCGTTCACAGATCATTGCCCAACCGTCCAACATGCCATTATCCACGTTCATATCAAAAAGCATGTGAATTCAAACCGGCGTTCAAACTCAAGGCTCAGGTGGTCACGTCACCAAGGATTATAACAAAAATAAGATTAAAAAGATGAAAAGATGATAATCGCAATTAATGGACTATTGTTTCATTTTTATAGAGATCCACGGTCATATCACTCCATAAGAATATATCAGATCATCCAAATAACCACGCATAAATAGAGAGAAGACATTTGTTCTATGGAGGAATATAATTGATTATATTGAATAGAACCGGGCTAAGGGACTACTCCCATTCCCCAGAGAAATTTACTCAGACATAACAAGACCAGAAGAAATACAAACTAAAAATCTGATGAAATGGAATGAAGAATGGAATGCTTTTACAAGTGAAAAGTCTCTCCTTTTATAGGAGGAGGAGGGGGTAGGCTTCCCTCAAAAAAGAGGGAAAAAAGAGAGGTAACATGCTTTTTGAATTTTCTAGATCTGGTCAAATCGAAAATTGATTGTCTTTAATTATCTTGACCATGTAACTCTTTTAATTCAGATTCTCGCAGCAGCGACTTCGAATATATTTATCTCCCGTGAAACGCACAAAAGTGGTCCAAATAATAGGATTTTCATTTAGAAAATTAAATTCCCTTTCCAATGAATACTTGTACACTCAATTTGGAGTTTGAATGTAAGAGTTATGTCACTTTTGGTGGAGGGTATATACGAATTTCTGGACTGCTGCAAATTGTGTGATTTTCCTACAAAACTCAAGAAAATGGAATTAAAACTCCAATTAAAGAGAAAAATATAAAATAACAAAACTAATTATGAAACTAATAGAATAAATGACAAAATAATCCTAAAAAAATATAAAAAAAATATACAAATAAAAGGGATAAATATACATTTATCAGCACTCTATTGTCGAGTCATGCTATTTGGTAAAAAATGTTAGAGCTACATATCAAAGAGTGATGGTCGCTCTATCTCATGACTTGATTCATAAGGAATTAGAAGTATATGTGGACAACATGACATCCAAATCCAAAATTCCAAGAGATCACATCACCAATCTCAAAAAGTTGTTTCAATGGCTATGTTGATTATTTTTACGTTTAAATCCTGTAATGTGCACCTTTGAGGTTACATGTGGTAACTTATTCAAGTACACTATCAGATGGAGAGGAAGTCTGACTCTGGGAAGGCTCAAGCTATCTGCTAAATGCCCTCCTAGAGAACTAAAATGGATATACAAGGCCTACTTGGTCACCTTTAATGCATCATTCATTTCTTTGCCAAGCTCACACCCATATGTGAACCTATCTTCAAGGTACTCCAAACATATTTATATTTTGAATAAGACAAGTGTGAGAAGGCAATCTAGAATCTTAAAGATTATCTTGCTAGTCCACATGTCCTAAAACTAATAGTTCCAGGATATCCTCTCACCATTCAATTGTCGATCTGTGAAATGCTAATGGGAAGAGTCAATCAAAAGCTAATGGCGAGCACACTATCTATTATATGTCCAAAAAATTTAATGGTACTAAGGCTCACTGCACCATAATTGAGAAGTATTTTCTAGCCCTAATACATGCGAAAAGAAGTTGTATCACTATCTAATGATGTATCCATTACAAATGATTGTGAAGAATGACCTGCTCTATTATTTTTCAATCAACCTACCCTTACGAGACAGTTTACCAAATGCCAAGTCATTCTATCAAAAATTCACATCACATATATAACAATGAACATAGTCAAAGCACAAACTCTACCTGATCAACTAGAAAATTTTCCACTCCCTTAAGAACTGGCACATGAGTATGAATTCCTAGATGAAGACAAAGGAATTATTAGCTCATTGGATGTCATTATCTCTTTAAATCCTGACTTGGGGAGGATTTTCTTATATGGGGTTTTCAATCACAAAGGAGTAGGAATAGGGGTGGTCCTTCAAATGCACATGGAGAACAATTGGAAGTATATATATGACTGGAATTCAACTCCACCAATAATATGTCTGAGTATGAAGCTTGCATCCTAGGACTCCATCTCACCAAATAGCAAGGGACATATCTTCTTTAGCTTTATAATGATTCCCTCCTCATGATATCTCAAGTCCAAAGTATTTGGAGGACTCTGGTCAACCTAAAACACACACTAAAAGGAGAAGATCTAGAGTAGTCAGAATCTTAAAATTATAATCCGACACTTAGGCCCCGCCAACTATAATACGGGGTCCAATGTAGTAAATCGGGGTCGATCCACAAGGAAAAGGGTGGTATGTGTTAAGAACATGTAGCCTTGGCTTAGTTACACCAACTAAAGAGTGAGAATAAGATTTGTGTTCCTTAGGGAATGATGGTATTCCAACAAACAAACAAGGAAGTAAAACAAGGGAAACAAACCAACCAACAAACAAAAGATCAAGTAAAATCAAAGAGTAAGATATCAAGTATGGATGAGGAACTCGGATTGGGTTTCACCATATAAGGTCTCTCACCAACATGTAATATCATCACCCATTGTATAACCTTAGCAAGTTTACAAGAAATCATAAATGTTTGTTCCCTCCTCTCTCAAGCTTAGGATATATCTAGATAATAAGGTTGTGTCTCTCTCAATATGGAAAATAAACAATCACATTAAAACTATATGATTATTAGCTTAAGAATTCTAACATTATCATGCATTCATGCAACTCCATAACACTAATACATGGTTAATACTACTCTTTCGAGGGACTAACAATCAAATACACAAAATGATAGCTAAGCATACAAGTGATTAAGAGCAATAGTATGGAGATAAACTTTGCCAATAGCATATATTCAATGCAAATATGTATTTACATGTTGGTGGTCGTCATCTCTCACACGTCACAACAACCTTAAATGATTGACATGGTCAACTATTTATAGGCATTGGTTTCTAGGTAGTAGCCCCATCATCTGCTGATGGTGTAGAATCCCAGAGGTCGCTGAGAAGATAGACCCATCGATCACTAAGATTATAGGCTCGACGGTCACTAAGACCACATGCATGTTGGTCACCAACGATGTAACCTCGATGGTCACTGATCTTACTGAATTCCAATAGTCATTGATCTTGCTAGATTCTAGCGGTCTTTGATAGTGAGGGTCCACCGATCATTGAGACTGTTGAGGCCAGAGACCAATGAAGGTGCACCCTAAGCTGTCGCATAACATTGCAAGGCTCAACGGTCACTGCTAATGTAGATTTTGGGCGTTCTTTGAGGAAGAAAGTTCATTGGAGCTCTTAGTGAAGGTCCATCGACCGTCGATGATGGTAGTCCATCAGTCGTTGGGCCTTCTAGGCTTCATTCTTGTGATTTTCCTGTGTAATTAAGGAAAGGAAAGGAAGTAAGGGTAGTTACCCCAGAAGTGTCAATATAAGAGGCTTTATTGGAATAAAGCATTGTTAAGTTGATATGTGAGGGCAAAACAAGCAATCATAATCCAAAAAATTGGGTGTTATCAACCCCCCCCCAAACTTAGGATCTAGCTTGTCCTCAAGCTAACAAATAGAATTAAGGCATCAAACGACTTCAAAGGGCTTTATTAGATTGGTTCTTTGGAGTGTGAAAAATGTCCTTATGTCAGCCCTAATTGAAAACATATGTATTCTGGCTATGTGTTGTTAATCCCTAGACTCTCCCTCTCATATTGGGAGTTACATTACTCATATTTTTCATTACGTCCTTTTCTTGAGGAAGGATTTCCCCATTGCGATGCATCGATGATCCCTTTTTTGGTTGTACTTGCGCAAGGTTCTGGTTAGAGGTAATTTTCACAACCAAATTTTATTTTATGGAGATCCTAACTAATGTACTAGGGTAGGCCAAGGTTGCTTATATTTCCTATTTTTCTCGGGCATGCTCAACCATGAGTACTGTTGTAAGGAAATGCTACTCAACTATTAGTCCTGGCGTAGTTTCAGGTGGTTATTTGAGACAACTGTCGAAAGGCAGGTGTGTTATTGTTTGGTTTCTAGACTCCACTAGCGGGCACAACATATCTGCATTCTTGAGTCTAGCAATACACTAGTTAGGCAGAGTCTTTCAACATCTTCCTGAGCACAACTCTCATGATTTTATTCTTGCTCTTAGGCTTGGGGGTAATAGGATTTCAAAGATGTTTAGGTTGCCAAGACTCTTTTGATCCCAAAGTGGGGATTTAAGCAGTAGAAGGGGTAGCCATTTCCTTTTTTCCAAGGTTAAGTGCTTCCCAACATGTACTTTGGGACTTAAGGTGATGAATTAGGAGCATGTACAACTGATTCCTCCTTACATTGAGGATTTATCTTGGAATAACAAGCATATTTCTACATTTTGCAATATTTTGGAATAAGGCTAGTGTAAAAACATTATCACACTCAACTTTAGGTGAATTAGATAGCCTGGATTTGTCATTCTTGAAATAAGTATTCTAAGAGTTATCCTGAAGACAAGAAAGTCTAAGGGTGGAAGTTATGACAACATTTAGGAAAATTGGATCCAAAACTTGCATGTGGCACAAATTTTAGCTAAAACTTCTTTCTTTTTGTTCAAAATTTTTATTTTATTTTAAAAAAGTTGCCAAATTGGGATTATGTGAAAAATAAAAAATTTAAAAGTTTAGGCAGTTTAAATAGTTCAAATGATTGATGCATAAAAATTTGAATGAGTAAAGGGTATGAGAGTAGTACCTCTCTTGCCCATTTATACCCCTCAAACTTATCATACACTTTTTCCCAAAGCATCAAAGATAGAGGTTGGATATAAATGGGTGGGGTTTACTCATCATTTGGTGGTCCTTTGATCACCCAATGTGAGCACAACAACATATCAACACAGATTCCTCAGAGTGTATGGTAGCACTCATGTACAGACTTTTGACTTTAATGTCCCGCATAGCTAAAGTTGTCATCCAGTGTAAGTAGTGAAAACCACAGTTGTTGGATTGTTGAAGTTGTTGGGGACTTCTATGGCAGAACTGTGGCTTTTTTAAATCTTTGTTAGGGATGAACTTGTATATCTTGCCATGCTCTTGTATCATCTTTATGATCTCTTATGCACAAGTGTTTGCTTTTTCTTTTATGAAACTCTTTGGTGTTGTCATATTTGTATACTTGTTCAAAGCAAAGGTTACATCCGATCTATTATACAATATTACAATTTTTGCTTTGACGCTAGAAGCCTAGAGTTTCTAATGGTTATTATGAAAGATTGGAAAGAAGATGAATATAGGGAGGCAACTTTGTAGATGTTGTATTAGCCTATATTTTCCTCTAAAATTCTTCTTGTGGATGATGTCCTCCTTTAGAAGATAGTAGAGCATGTGAGTATTGGGCATCCCATCCCTGAGTAGGGGTTGGTAAGCTGTCATCACACTCATGGTCATACATCTATTAGTACTCAGAGTGTCATAGAGATCACCCTTCAGGACACTTATTCCGTCCCTATTGAAGACTACTTCCCTAATTTTTTCATCTACCTTCAACTTGTCCATCATCATCTACAACAACTCCAAAGAGAGGTCTTCGCATGACCATCTATCAAACTCTGGGAAGCTAGCCCTTCTGGCCTTGCTTTGAGAGGCCCTTCTTCTTCTGGATCAAGATGTTCTTATTCCTCTATCTCTCCCTCCTCTAGAAGATTAGTTGTCCCCAATGGAGTTTCTTATGGTATGCCAACCATTTGTGGCTTGGTTCCAATTGTTGGGGCAAGGATTCTCCCTTGATTCTTCTGAGAATTATGTGCATCTTCTTCAGCTTGTTTCTTTGTTGGTGGCTGATTCTTGCTATCATGTTGTTTTGTAGACAGCCAACCTTCTTTCCATACCAATGCTCCTTCTGCCTCTGATGGGTATAACCAAAAGGTCTTCCACTATTTGTTCAACAATAACTTCTGAGGAAGCGGTACTTCCATATGGAGCTGACATGAGACTGTGTCTAGAGGCATCATCAAGTCATTGAAGAAATGATGATCATAGATCACTTCCATGGCATAAACACCTCACAGACTATGCAGGTCTGCAAAGAAGAGATCTTCAAAAGGGATACCCTTATTCACTGCTTCCATTAAATGTAAGATTGTAAATGCACATTCCTCGAATCATGGTTCTTCTTAAGGGAATTTTGTATTGATGACAAAGCTCTTCCAGTTGTTGGCGTGGTGATTCCTTGCCTTTTGGATGGTGTGCTAGAGTCTGATAGGCACCTTCTAAATGTCACTCACATATTTATCTCTAAAAAACATGGATTTGTAGGGTAGTTCTACACTATAGCAGTTATATATTATCACATATCATTTAGATAAACCGACCACCGTTAGTGCCCAATGTTTAGTTCTTCTAATGGACAGGGTGACAAATCTTATTTCCCATCTAGCCACGACACATTGAAGTTCCATGATTGGATCTGAGTCAAACTTATCCTCATACAACCTCTTTGCTAAAATATGTGTATCGTTGAAGACTGGTTGAACCTTGTCATCATGTAAGAACTCCTCCAGAGCAGTTGCATAAAGGACAATGAATAAGTGTTGATGGACCTTTGCCCTCTTCATGAATATTCCTCAGAATTGTTCCCTAGTCATAGTTCTCCCTTGGTTGTTATATATGATGCCAGCCTTGGGTATACTATCATCTACAATGTCTACCAGGATGTGTACATCTTTGTAAGAGATCCAAGACACTAATACCATATATGTTCATGTCAATTTACAGGGGATGGAGTCGACATTGGGCCTAGTGATGTCTCATACAACATTGGAAGATAGAGGTTACTTGGGAGGTGCATTCATAAAGAATGAGGCAAGCCCACATTCATCTTCATCAGAAATTCCTTATCTTCCAGGAGTTTCCTACATAATTGGTGTGGGTTCTGATATATTTACTTCAGGGGATTCAGATGGGTGCAATGCAGTTGCACTAGCTGAAGGATCTTTTGGTGGTGTTAGTTCTAGAATTGTTGCTCCTAGCTTACCCAGCTTGGCAACTATCTTCCCATCATATATATCATTGTTTGTATGAGCTTCTTCATGCCGATCATTGAAGTATAAGTATATATCATAGATATCCATGTCGATGCACATGTATTCTAGATATTGCGATGTTGTTTTGGCATCTATTATATCTAAGAAGTGGGCATGACTATCCTCCCTCTATCTTGACGCATCCTCTTCACCTGGATGAATGTAAGAACCCATTACACTAAACGAGATTACTCAAAACATAAAACACAATTGATCACCAATTAACCACATACTCCAAAAATATGGGTAAATTAAAACCGATTTCAACGTCAACACCCACTCAGAAGCATTTGCATAAGAGCCCAATATCTTTCTTATATCCATACTATGATAAGAATTTGATACAAATTGTTCTATCACCTTAGACACAACATATATACATAGGAGAACAATATTTGTATATGTCACAGAAATAAGCATCAACATGCTAACAATTTTTCGATTCATTTGAAACACCATATACAAACTTTTCCTACCCAAACCTGAGAGTACAAGGATGACTGTAGGACACACTAGACATCTCATCAACTTTCTCACAGATTCATTACTATAACTCCTCTTTGCTACCACATGTTTGTTTTTGTCACTTCCGAATACCTAAAAAGATGTGGCGAACCACAAGGGTGAGACCCATGTCCCAGCAAGAGATATAACCTCCAACAACATTTATTGATTCCAACATTTTTAGGTAATGAGACAATTTAAGCATTTTAATCATATATAACAAATAAACTCAGTAGCACTGATGATTAACAAAATACATAAAGGAGCAAATAATAACTGTCTTCATTAGCTAGACTATTCTCAAATCCCTATTAGCAGTATAAGGAGTCTAGCAGCATGAGCATCTCTAACATCATGAATAAGTCCAGTATCATAAGCATAGCTAACAACATCAACATGTCTATCAAGTTGAACATATCAACATCATAAGTAGAGCTAACAATATAAGCACAACTATCTGCATAAGCATGGTTAGCAACATAGGCATCTCTAGTGACAAAGGTGTTGTGTGGTTTCCACATCAACTTTTCACATGTTTTCACACACAAATTCAGTTAGTTTTGTTCTCATTTAGCCTCTATTCATATTAATCTTGCCACCTTTTTTGTTATTTTGCTTATCGCATGATGTGTATTGCAAATTTGCATCAAAGGGATCAAATTGGAGATATCCCAACTCAATCTCACCATTATCGAGACTTCTCCACACCTTGCAGATGATCAGAACTTTAATTCTGCTGAAACAGCAATGCACACGACGTGTCTCATTTAAGACATGACGTGTGCATTTCTAGACAACCTATTACTTCAGACTCTGAAGAAAAGTACATGGTGTGTCCATGAAAGACACGACGTGAACCTGGGAATTCAGAACCGAGTCTAGTCTTTATAGTAAAGTACACGCCGTGTATGAAATCAGACACGACGTGTACCTGGGAATTCAAAACTGAGTCTATCCCTTCTGGTAAAGTACATGACATGTATTAAATCAAACACAACGTGTGCTTCACATAGAAACAACTGCCAGAGACAGGACACACCATATCCGGAGAAAGACACGACGTGTGCCTGTCAGTTTTAACAATTTTCAAATACGACTCCTTTCATTTTAAAAGATGAAACCACTCTATGGAGTAGTTATCTTTGGTCATAATTTGAAACTCTTTTGTTCCAGAGTAAGGCTAGAGCAAGGAGGGTGATTTTGGAGGTGGAAGAAGGTGGTTTCTTGCTAAAGAATCCCATTCTTCTTCTTTTCTTCTCCAAGCTTCTTCTCCAAGGTGCAGTAGAGCTTTTCCACTCCACAAAGCTTCTTGAGAGAGAGGTTTGTCTGGTTTGGAGTAGTTGTAGGAGTGGGATTTCATGCTAAAGTTGGAATTATACTCCTCTTGGGTTTTCTTAGCTTTTCCTTCTCTAAATCATGTTAAACTCTGAAATTTCTGTGAAATTTCTGATGTACACTATTATGGACGAGTAGTTTCCTTTTCTTAGACATGGGAGAGTAGCTCCCATGTCATAACATGTATGGAACATGACAATTTTGTACTAAATGCTATGTTACTTGTTTTTCCACCTAGTGAGTACCAGCTTCTTCTTGTCTACATGTATGGCTGGCCACCTTATGTGTATGTTTTATGCTCTTTTCTTGATCTAAGAAGATGGGTAGGAGAGTAAGGAGGTACTCTCTTGGCAACTCCTTCTTTACCACGAGAGTGGAAATTATGGAGTTGAAGAGTAGGTTTGTGATCCAAAACGAAATTCATACATGGGAGTGTTGAATTGAGTTAGGATCATTGTACTTGCACTGAGAGGTGAAGTGGAACATACAACTATCCTTTAAAATAAGTGCTTAGTATGTTCAAATTTCATGCTCCCATTGTATGCTATGATATGTGGATGAAATCCTAAGTCCAAGATAATTCTAATTCTGAATTTTATTCTCTTTTAGTAATCCATTTACTATTTGTTTAATTATGAAATTCTAGTCTAATCAACCAAATCACCTTTAAAATGGTCTAGATTGTTGAACCTTAGCACTATTTCATTTAATTAGTTTGCTAAAGCTCCTTGTGTTCGACCTCAAATACAACTACTTCCGTATACTTGCAGAATTTGGTTAAGTTGAGTAAAGGATCTTCTTAAGATTGAAACTCGTTAGTGTAATAGACCAACAAGTTTTTGGCACCATTGCTAGGGAGCTACAGTTAATCTAATTAGAGTAAA
This sequence comes from Alisma plantago-aquatica, assembly GCA_963693085.1. NCBI lineage: Eukaryota > Viridiplantae > Streptophyta > Magnoliopsida > Alismatales > Alismataceae > Alisma > Alisma plantago-aquatica. The sequence continues at coordinate 354,990,133 of OY856410.1, read as the reverse complement.
AAGTGTTAACTAGTATTTGAGACTAGATCATCATTTCCATTTTCAATTTTCCATATATATTTTAGTTGTGTTCTCAAATTTTCTTGATATTTTTCAAGTTGTATGCGTCGCTCTGAAAGAGGTCTTCAAACATCTGCATTGCTAGACCTTGAGATCGAGCAAACTCTTTCAAGCTTAACAAGGGCAAGAAGAGTAAAACAACCACTGTTAAGAGGTGTTCCACCATCATCACCATCATCATCTTCTTCATCTTTTGAAGAAACTACACCAAGGGATCCAACCATGGAGGACGACCGTCCTTTGAAGGATTTCACAATGCCAATTGCCATAAATATTTGTGGAGCCATTGACCTGCCTGCAGTTGAAGAGACACTTTCTCTATTGCTTCTTCTATGATGCAGATGATACAATAGAACTGCTTCGGAGGTACAATCAATGAAGATCTGAATCTTCATGTGGTTGAGTTCTTGGAGTATATGAATACTTTCAAAATCAATGGTGTATCCACCGAAGGAGTGAAGCTAATGCTATTTCCTTTCACCCTAAGAGATAGAGCCAAGGTGTGGCTTTTGTCTCTTCCAAAGAAGTCAATCAAAAGCTGGGACCAACTTCTAAATGCTTTCCTTGCAAAGTATTTCCCACCGAGAAAGACAACCCAACTAAGGAATCATCTCATCAACTTCTCTCAAAATGATGGAGAAACTATGTATGATACATGGGAGAAGTTTGAAGACCTTCAACATCTTTTCCCTCACCAGGGGTTGACCAACTGGATGCTACTCCAAACGCTCTATAATGGTCTATTCTACAACACCTGAATGACACTGGATGCTGCATCTAATGGAGCATTGATGACTAAGTCTTATAGAGAGGCTTATGACATCATTGAAGACATAGCCCTCAACCATTGCCAATGGGGATAAGATAGGAGAGCACAGTCATCTTCTACAGCTAGTTCTTCATCTGGGAAACAAGGAGGGAAGCATACAGTTGATGTTGTTGAATTAATTACTGTTAAATTTGATATTCTTACATAGAAGTTTGATAAGATGACTACATTGCAAATCCAATCAGCTGAAGTGATATGTGAATCTTATGGCAATTCGAGACATACTTCTTCTTCATTCTTTGCTCCTAATATGAATGAAGGGATCCTAGAACAAGCCAATGTTGTTGGGATGTAGGGGAACAAGCAGTGCAATCCCTATTCCAACACCTACAATCCGGGATGGAGAGATCATCCTAATTTCTCCTACCGAAACACAAGCAACGCTCAAAACTTCCAACATGGACAGTAGCAACCGCAGCAACAACAAAACTTCAACTAGTAAAACAATGGGAATCTATCTGGTTTCAACACCAACAGGGGTTACCAACAACAACAACAACCCCAAAGTTCTTCCTTGGAAGCCATGATGGAGAAATTTATCTCCACACAGATGTAACAGAATGAAGAGTTAAGGGGCAACAACAAGCTCTTGAAGGATGTGATAACCCAACTCTCTGCCAAAGTGGATGGCATTTCCACTCACATGAGGATGTTGGAAAATCAAATTGCCCAACACGCCTTGAAGCAGCAAAAGAACACCCAATCCGGTTCTCTTCCAAGCCAACTGAGGTGAATCTGAGACAGCAAGCAAATGCCAGCACCTTGAGGAGTGGAGCTGAAATCCATAGACCTTCTCCACCCAAGGAGAAGAGTGCAGAGATCACCGATGAAGAGAAGCTTGACACCCCTATGGGTGACAAAGGTAAAGGTACAACTGAGGTACCATCTTCTATTAAAGTTAATGCACCATTTCCACAGAAGTTTGCAAACACGAAGGAGGACTCAAAGTTTAGAAAGTTTATGGACATCCTAAACAAACTCCATGTCAATATTCCACTAGCTGAGGTTATTGCAGAGATGCCATCATATGCTAAGTTCCTTAAAGACATCCTCACCAAAAGGAGGAAGGTGGACCAAGTGGAGACCATGATGCTTTTTGAAAGAATCAGTTCTATCATTCAAAACTAACTTCCTGAGAAGCTGGATGACTTGGGAGCCTTCACCCTACCATGTAAGATCAGCAATATCACATTCGACAAAGGTCTTATAGACCTCAGAGCTAGTATCAGTCTCATACAGTCTACTCTGTGGCAAGAGCTAGATCTTGAAGATCTAAAGCCTACAAAAATGGCCATTGAACTGGCCGATCATTCCATCAAATACCTCAAAGGTATCATGGAAGACATGCTAGTGCAGATTGGTAAACTTTATATTCCTTGTGATTTTGTAGTGCTAGAAATGGTAGAAGTTCCTTCCAACCCTATTATTTTTGGGAGACCTTTTCTGAGAACTTCTAGATGCCTAGTTGATGTTTGCGAAGGCAAACTCACACTCCGAGTTGGCGACGAAGCCATGAATTTTTCTATATATGATGCTATGAAAGCACCCTCTCGCATAGAAGAAATCTATTTTATGGACTCTGTTGATTCTGTTGTAGAAGAAGATCATGATATTGTGAATTTGATACTGAACTATTGTGATGATGATGAAAGTATGAATAATGGATCTGAAAATTCTGGGGTATTTTCTATTGCCCACTCAAATGCTACTGAAAAAGACACTCTAATTGTTGATGAAAAAGCCAAAGATGATGCAACCAGAAGAAAGGTAGAACTTAAAGCCCTTCCACCAAGGCTGAGGTATGCATTCCTTGATTCTAGCTCTACTTCTCCTGTAATAATTAATAATGAGTTAACCAATCAACAAGAAAGTAAATTGCTTGTCGAATTGCATTTGTATAAAGACGTTATTGGTTACTCGATCGATGATTTGAAGGGCATTCATACCGCTATTTGTATGCACCAGATAAATATGGAGGATGATTCTAAACCCACCATTGAACTGCCTAGACACCTAAATCAAAATATGCTTGAGGTGGTTAAAAAGGAAAATTTTAAGTTGTTTGATGCTGGTATCATCTATCCTATATGTGACAACCCTTGGGTTAGTTCCATCCCTTGGGTTAGTGCCATCCACATGGTACCTAAGAAGGGGGTTGCAACTATCATAAAGGGAGACAATGATGAGTTGATTCAAACTCGTATTGTCACGGGTTGGCGTATGTGTATTGAGTACTGGAATTTGAACAAAGTGACCTGAAAAGACCATTTTCTGTTGCCGTTTATCAACTTAATGCTTGAATGCCTTGCAAAACACTCTTATTTTTGTTACTTGGATGGGTATCCCGGGTTTTTCTAGATTCCTATCTACCCTCCCGACAAAGAGAAAACCACTTTTAGATGCACGTATGGAACTTATGCTTATCGTCATATGCCCTTTGGCCTTTGCAATGCTCCTGTGATGTTCCAACAATGCATGATGGCTATTTTTTCTGATTTCATTGAAAACATAATAGAAATTTTTATAGATGATTTTAGTGTTTATGGAGATTCATTTGATCAATGTTTATGCAACATGCCATTAGTCTTAGCCCACCGTAAAGAGGTTGACCTAGTACTAAACTGGGAGAAGTGCCATTTCATGGTACAATCTGGTGTAGTATTAGGTCATGTTGTATCTAACAAGGGTCTTGAGGTTGACAGGGCTAAGGTGGAAGCTATTGAAAAGATGTCTACTCCTTCTTCAGTCAAAGACATCCACAGTTTCCTTGGTCATGCATGTTTCTATAGAATATTCATTTAGGATTTCTTTAAAATTGCAAAGTTGTTATGTTCCCTACTTGCCAAATACACTGAATTCATATTCAATGATGATTGCCATACCGCCTTCACCAAGCTAATGGAAGCTCTTATTTCTGCACCAATCATTCAACCACTGGACTGGAACACTCCATTTGAACTTATGTGTGATGCAAGCGACTATGCAGTGGGGGCAGTTCTAGGACAAAGGAAAGATAAGAAGCTTCATGCCATATACTATGCAAGCAAGACCCTAGATGAAGCACAAATAAATTACACAACCACAGAAAAGGATATGCTTTCTATAGTGACAAATTTTGATAGTATTTGGTAAAATCTAAGGTGATTGTAAATACAGATCATGCTGCCATTAAGTATTTTCTCAACAAGAAGGATGCAAAACCTTGTCTCATCCACTGGATACTTCTTCTGTAAGAGTTTGATCTTGAGATCTGGGATAAGAAGGGGACATAGAACATTGTTGCCGATCACCTTTCTAGATTGACTAAAAATGCTAGAGATTGTTTGCCTATTGAAGATCATTTGCCTATTGAGAAGCTTTATGCACTATCATCTACACAGTTACCATGGTTTGCATACATCACGATCTTTCTTGCTACAAGATAGCTGCCGTTGGGTTTGACATACCAGAAAAAGAAGAAGTTCTTCCATGATGTAACATTTTACCATTGGAACGACCCCTTGTTGTTCAAACACAAGAGTGATGGACTTATTCAAAGGTGTGTCACTGAAGAAGAGATAGCTACCATTATTTCTGAATGTAGCACCTCGCCTTACGGAGGTCACTTCGGAGGAGAAAAGAGTGCAACAAAGATCTTACAAGCCGGTTTCTGTTGACTAACTTTGTTTAAAGATGTCAATCTGTTTGTCAAAGATTGTGATAAATGCCAAAGAACTGGAGGAATTTCTAGACGTGATGATATGCCTCTTAACTCTATCTTGGAGATTGAGGTATTCGACATATGGGGAGTTGATTATACGGGACCATTCCCATCCTCATGTGGTTACTAATATATTCTCATCGCTGTTGAGTACATCTCTAAATGGGCTGAGTCCATCCCAACTCAAGCATCAGATACAAAGTCTGTAGTAAAGCTTTTTCAAAAAATCATCTTCCCTCGCTTTGGAGTTCCAAGAGCTATAATCTCAGATGGTGGTATGCATTTTTTTGAGAAACAATTCAATAATCTTGTTTCTAAATATGGAGTCACGCATAAGGTCTCTACGCCTTATCATCCTCAAACTTTCAGGCAAGTAGTGGTCTCAAACCAGCAACTAAAAAACATTCTAGAGAAGACAATGTCTATCTCAAGGTAAGATTGGGCATTAAAGATAGATGACACACTATGGGCATACCAGACGGCTTATAAGACTATCATAGGCACAACCCCATTTTAGTTGATATATGGTAAATTTTGTCATCTTCCGCTGGAGATAGAGCACCGTGCATTATGGGACATAAAGTTCTTAAACTTTGACATGAAGAAAGCTGGTGAGAAGCATCTTTTACAGCTGCAAGAACTGGAAGAGCTACGGCTTGATGCATATGAAAATGCAAGACTCTACAAAGAAAGAACCAAGATGTGGCATGAAAAGAGAAACCGGAGGAAGGATTTCAAAGAGGGAGACAAAGTGTTGCTGTTCAACTCAAGACTTAAGATATTTCCTAAAAAACTAAAGTCAAAGTGGTCCGGCCCTTTTCTCGTATTGAAGACAAAATATGTGGCATGACAAGAGAATCCAGAGGAAGGATTTCAAAGAGGGAGACAAAGTGTTGCTGTTCAAATCAAGACTTAAGCTATTTCCTAGAAAACTAAAGTCAAAGTGGTCCGTCCCTTTTCTCGTATTGAAGATTTTTCCTTATGGAGTTGTTGAATTACAAGGCAAAGATGGAACATTCAAAGTAAATGGTCAACGTTGCAAGCTGTATACCTCGGGGGATGAAGTTCACAAGGGAGTTTCTTGCTCCCTTCAAGATGCATGAAAGACAATTGAAGAGTCTCACTCTGGACTCTGAATGGAGAACCTCGTGGGAGTTGAACTTACATTAGGATAGATTTCTTTTCTAGTTATTTGAGTAAAAAAATACTCTTTATTTCGTAAATAAGCTTGTCATGGATGAATGTAATAATTTAGACAATTCCATTGCATATATGTTATTAACTCTATGTTGAAAAAAGCTATTTTCTACTACAGAAGACACGACATGTCTTAATTAAGACACAACATGTCTCTACTTCCAGAAACACAACAACCGAGTTATATCTCCAGGTACATGACATGTCTTTATTTTCCACACCATGTCACTGATCAGCAGATACAATGTTCTCCTCAACCCAGAAAAGTACATGACGTGTTTTAATTTAAAACACAACGTGTCCCCAAGCAGAAAATAGAGGCAAAAGGAATTCTGGAAAAACACACGACGTGTCTTTATTTGCACACGCTGTATTTCGAAGAAGAAAAGGAAACATCTAGTATTCTGAAAAAGTACATGCCGTATCCTAAATCAAACACGACGTGTATCACAACAGAAGGAAAAGGGATGAGCTACCTAGAAAAAGTACATGATGTGTTTTTATTAGCACACACCGTGTAGTTATCAGTAAAAATGGGCTTTTTGAATTTTTGGAAAGTCACACGCCGTGTCCCTTACAAAACACAACGTGTCTTTTATTACAAAAGGGGAGTTCTGAAAAGGCACACAGTGTGTCTTTATTTGAACATGCCATATCTTTAGACAAAAATGCAGGTTTATAACCTAGCACACGGCCGCCCCTCTCACTCAAACTCTCATTCGATCTGTGTGAGACTCTAGAGCCCTAGCCCTTGCCTCCTTGTTTCCGTGTGACCTAGTACACCTGAGCGACACCACCACCGTGTTAATTTCTCACGGCGTGTCTCCCTCAAGCTCGAGTAGATCCACCCACCTCCGTGTGTTTCTGTTACTCACGGCGTGTCCTCTTCAAGATCTCGCATAGCTGCTCTGCCGCCACTGTGTTCATTTCTCACGGTGTGTCCTCTTCAAGATCTCATACAGTTGCTCTACCGCCATCGTATACCCTCACACAAGAAGGGTCTACTCGTCATCAAGATCGAGTTGCCAACCTCTTCTTCTTCCTCAAGCTAGCTGCTGCTATCATCTTCTACCTCACACTGCCGTCATTTTCTCCACCAAGGACGGGAGAAAGGGATCCAAAATCCTTCGCTCCAAGTGTCTCCATTGACACCAAGCACCAGTGCCTCAAATCCCCTCAACCATGCAAAGACCAGCTCCAAGTCACCGTTGGGATGGCCTCAACCCATTTAGAGACGTACTCAATAATGATGAGAATATATTGGTAACCACATGATGATGGGAATGGTCCCATATAATCAACTCCCCATACATCGAACCCAAGCATCAGATTCAAAGTATGTAGTAAAGCTTTTTCAGAAAATCATCTTCCCTCGCTTTGGAGTTACAAGAGCTATACTCTCAGATGGTGGTACACATTTTGTTGAGAAACAATTCAATAATCTTCTTTCTAAATATGGAGTCACACATAAGGTCTCGACGCCTTATCGTCCTCAAACTTCTGGGCAAGTAGAGGTCTCAAACCAACAACTAAAAAGCATTCTAGAGAAGACAATGTCTATCTCAAGGAAAGATTGGGCATTAAAGATATATGACACACTATGGGCATACCAGACAACTTATAAGACTACCATAGGTACAACCCCATTTAAGTTGATATATGGTAAATCTTGTCATCTTCCACTGGAGCTAGAGCACCGTGCATTATGGGATATAAAGTTCTTAAACTTTGACATGAAGAAAGCTGGTGTGAAGCGTCTTTTACAGCTGTAAGAACTGGAAGAGCTACGACTTGATGCATATGAAAATGCAAGACTCTACAAAGAAAGAACCAAGATGTGGCATGAAAAGAGAATCCAGAGGAAGGATTTCAAAGAGGGAGACAAAGTGTTTCTATTCAACTCAAGACTTAAGATATTTCCTAGAAAACTAAAGTCAAAGTGGTCCGGCCCTTTTCTCGTATTGAAGAAAAAATATGTGGCATGACAAGAGAATCTGGAGGAAGGATTTCAAACAGGGAGACAAAGTGTTGCTATTCAACTCAAGACTTAAGCTATTTCCTAGAAAACTAAAGTCAAAGTGGTCTAGCCCTTTTCTCGTATTGAAGATTTTTCCTTATGGAGTTGTTGAATTACAAGGCAAAGATGGAACATTCAAAGTAAATGGTCAACGTTGCAACCTGTATACCTCGGGGGATGAATTTCACAAGGGAGTTTCTTGCTCCCTTCAAGATGCATGAAAGACAATTGAAGAGTCTCACTCTGGACTCTAAATGGAGGACCTTGTGGGAGTTGAACCTACATTAGGATAGATTTCTTTTCTAGTTATTTGAGTAAAAAAAACACTCTTTATTTCATAAATAAGCTTGTCATGGATGAATGTAATAATTTAGACAATTCCATTGCATATATGTTATTAACTCTGTGCTGACAAAAGCTATTTTCTACAGAAACTACAGAAGACATGACGTGTCTTAATTAAGACACAACACGTCTCTACTTCCAGAAACACAACAACCGAGTTATATCTCTAGGTACACGACATGTCTTTATTTGACACACCATGTCACTGATCAGCAGATACAATGTTCTCCTCAACCCAAAAAAGTACACGACGTGTTTTAATTTAAAACACGACGTGTCCCCAAGAAGAAAACAGAGGCAAAAAAGAATTCTGGAAAAACACATGACATGTCTTTATTTGCACATCGTATTCTGAAGTAGAAAAGGAAACATCTATTATTCTGAAAAAGTACACGTCGTGTCCTAAATCAAACACGACGTGTATCACAACAGAATGAAAAGGGATGAGCTACCTGGAAAAAGTACACGACGTGTTTTTATTAGCACACACAGTGTAGTTATTAGTAAAAATGGGCTTTTTGAATTTCTGGAAAGTCACACGCCGTGTCCCTTACAAAACACGACGTGTCTTTTATTACAAAAGGGGAATTTTGAAAAGACACACAATGTGTCTTTATTTGAACACGCCATATACTTAGAAAAAAATGCAAGTTTATAACCTAGCACATGGCCACCCCTCTCACTCAAACTCTCATTCGAGCTGTGTGAGATTCTAGAGCCCTAGCCCTTGCCTCCTTACTGCCATGTGACCTAGTACCCCTGAGCATCGCCGCCACCGTGTTCATTTCTCACGGCGTGTCTCCCTCGAGCTCGAGCAGATCCACCCGCCACTGTGTGTTTCTCTTGCTCACAGTGTGTCCTTTTCAAGATCTCACACAGCTGCTCTGCCACCACCATGTTCATGTCTCACGGCATGTCCTCTTCAAGATTTCATACAGTTGCTCTGCCGCCGTCATGTACCCTCGTACAAGAAGGGTCTACTCATCATCAAGATTGAGTTGCCAACCTCTTCTTCTTCCTTAATCCAGCTGCCACCGTCATCTTCTACCTCACACCACCGTCATTTTTACACTAAGGATGGGAGAAAGGGATCCAAAATCCTTTGCTCCAAGTGCCTCCATTGACACCAAGCACCAATGCCTAAGATCCCCTCAACCATGCGAAGACCAGCTCCAAGTCACAGTCATCATCCCCCCCATTTTCCCCCAAAAATATACCGTTCGCGACCTACAAATTTTTGCAGAGCTCCAGGCACACAACGTGTCCCTATTTGCACATTGCGTGTGCATTACAATATAAGCCGACCTTCTGTTTCAGACACACGGCATGTCTGTCTTAGCACACGACGTGTGTTAACAAGTCAACAATAGAGATGGATCCATTCAAGTAGACCAACAACCGCAAGCATGACACCAGCTCCTCCCAAGCGTCGAGGTACATCTCAACTACATAGTTTTGGGTCACCCCTAAAGAAGACTCGACATACCAGTTCCTGATTGCAAGGAGGGTTCTTCCTTCTAGGTTTGCTTGCTAGCAGACAATGATGACTCTGGGCTTCAAGGATGAAGTCCTCATGCGCCTACAAGACCTGGGGTTGAGCTACATCTGCCTTACGATATCAAACACTTACCCCCATCTTGTATATGAGTTTTTGACGACACTCATCACTGAGCAAGACCCATAGAAGAAGCTCGAGCCCTTTGGTATTATACATTTTAGACTTTTGGGTCATGCTTTCAAACTCACTTTTTGGCAATTTTGTGAGTTACTGGAGTGTCACTATGATGGAACAATTGCTTACCCGCCTACTTTTCATAGCGACGAGTTTTGGTTCGAGATTTCTGATGAGGACCACCATGAGGAAAAAGCAGCCAGGGCATCCACTATACACAACCCTATCTTCTAGTATATTCATCGCCTTCTTAGTACCGGGGTTTTTGCCAAGAAGGAAACACAAGGGGTTGTTGGGAAGCAAGATCTCTTTTTCTTATGGGGCATGATGCATGAGCATGAAATTAATGCTGCTTTCTATATTCTTCAACATTTCCTTGACATCAAGAAGGTGAAGAAGAGAGACGCCGACAACATCATGTGTGGCGGTTTAATTACTTTGATTGAATAGAAACTTGAGGTTGATTTGACAGGGCTTGAGGCTGCACCAGACAAAAACCTGGTAGATATTCAATATCTTCTCTCTACAAGTTTGATCTCAAGGGTTCCCAACTGCGACAACAAGTTCTGTCAGTTCTTCAATGATGATCAATATATTGACCTTCCAGATCTTGAGCATGCCACCTTAGAGAACAAGGACAATTGGAAAGTCATGTTGGCCACTAATGAAGAGACAATAATAGCCAGAGCTGCTGATGATACCGGGGTAGGTCCTTCAACCCCTTCTGCTTCTTTTGCTCCACCGCCTCCCTCCACCAACACCCGGATAGAGTATTCTTGGGTGATGCTTGATGTCAGGCATCTTTACGGCTACGTGCAGCAGCAGTTCGATCAAATTGACGACTGCCTGGATCAGATGGGCATGCAGTATACTACGATGCACGACATGGTCCACCACATGGATTCGTGGCACATCTCACAGGGTCACTACTCCATCCCGCAACCATATCAACCACCACCACAACAGCCAGAGTCCACCCCACAACCCACTTCGATGGATGTCCTGGAGGATGATCTTGTCAGCCAGTTCTTTCAGAGTGACCACGGGGGCACTGGCCCCTCTTATTGATTTTCACCCATGACAGGTATCCGGTTGTTACCTTCATGAGCTCAATTGATGCAGTGAGGACACTTTAGATTTCAAGCTTGGGGGGTGCAACCGACCCATAATGTAGTTTCTATTTCATTTGCTTTTGTCATTTGCTTGTGTCATTTGCTTTTATTGGTCATGTAGGTTCTTTATTTTAGTCTTTCATGTTCATGTTCTGTATTTCCCTTCATGGTAAGTTTAGTATGAAATGAGGCTATTGTGATAGAATGAACTTTTGCACCTTGTATGCTTGAACTACATTATACCTTGTATTTATTTTGGCCATATGAAAGAATTAGTAAAGAGCATGTATGAATCAAATGGAAAATGAAATTCCCCATGTACACGATCTTGGTTTGTAATTGTAGCTTGAAGTCTCAATTTTTACATCTTTGATTGCTAAATACATGTAACAGTCTCAAACTTTAGTGAATAAACAAACTCTACAACACTGTTCAGAATACGGGATACTCTTGCCAAACTTTTAATGCATATACAGCTGATTTTTTAGTGAAAAATTTGCAAAAATTATGAATGGAATCTTGTGAACTTAACTTTCTCATTGACTCCCTTGTGTTGTGCAAAAATCTCTTTTATCTTTTTCTCACTTTACCCAATAAAAGATGGCAAACAACCCACATATCAAGCTAGCCTAGTGTGAGTCTGATCCAACAATGATTATTAGGTGGTATGAAAATCAAAAGAGGGTAAAGATAACACTCCAACTGACACTCCAAGTGTGCGTAAGCCTAAATTAGCAGTCGAGTGCCGAAATCCCAAAAGCCAATTGTCATATGTTTTGAAAAGAGAGATCAACTGCGATTGTTAAAGTTAACTAAGATTTCATCATAACATCCATAATAGCTGAAAAGTTTTGTGCTGCACATCCACTAGTTGTTTGGCTTGACTATCCAAATCCTGTTTAGTGTTATTTAGTTGATTATTTCACTTAGTTTGTGACCACCATTGCCAAACTAAAACTTCTCTATCTTGGATGTTTAAATTGAGATGATGACTATGAAAATAAACCTAATGTACATGTTTGATTGAGTTTATTACATACCTTCATTTCTCTTGATCCATGCATGAGCTTGAACATTCCTTCATTTGTGTGGCTATGCTCTTTTTGCTCGAGGACAAGCAATGGTTCAAGCTTAGGGGGATTTGTTGTGTGGTTTCCACATCAACTTTTTACATGTTTTCACACACAAATTTAGTTCATTTTGTTCTCATTTAGCCTCTATTCATATTACTATTGCCACATTTTTTGTTATTTTTCTTATCACATGATGTGTATTGTAGATTTGCATCAAAGGGATCAAATTGGAGATATCCCAACTCAATCTCACCATTATTCGGACTTCTCCATGCATTGTAGACGATCAGAACTTTAATTCTGCTGAAACAGCAATGCACGCGACATGTCTCATTTAAAACACGACTTGTGTATTTTCATACAACCTATTACTTCAGATTATGAAGAAAAGTACACGGCGTGTCCATAAAAGACACGACCTGTACCTGGGAATTCAGAACTGAGTCTAATCTTTCTGGTAAAGTACATGGCATGTATTAAATCAGACATGACATGTACCTGGGAATTTAGAACTGAGTCTAGCCCTTTTGGTAAAGTACACAATGTGTATTAAATCAAACACGATGTTTGCTTCACACAGAAACAACTATCGGAGACAAGATACATCGTGTCCGGAGAAAGACATGCCGTGTGCTTGTCAGTTTTAGCAATTTGAAAATACGACTCCTTTCATTTTAAAAGACAAAATCACTCTATGGAGTAGTTATCTTTGGTCATAATTTGAAACTCTTTCGTCACAGAGAAAGGCTAGAGCAAGGAGGGTGATTTTGGAGGTGGACGAAGGTGGTTTCTTGCTAAAGAACCCCATTCTTCTTCTTTTCTTCTCCAACCTTCTTCTCCAAGGTGCAATAGAGATTCTCCACTCCACAAAGCTTCTTAGGAGAGAGTTTTGTCTGGTTTGGAGCAGCTGTAGGAGTGGGATTTCATGGTAAAGCTGTAATTCTACTCCTCTTGGGTTACATCTTGGGTTTTCTTAGCTTTTCCTTCTCTAAATCATGTTAAACTCTGAAATTTCTGTGCAATTTCTACTATACACTATTATGGACGAGTAGTTTCCTTTTATCGGACATGGGAGAGTAGCTCCCATGTCATAGCATGTATGGAACATGACAATTTCGTACTAAATGCTATGTTTCTTGTTTTTCCACCTAGTGAGTACCGGTTTCTTCTTTTCTGCATGTATGGCTGGCCACCTTATGTGTATGTTTTATGCTCTTTTGCTTGATCTAAGAAGATGGGTAGGACAGTAAGGAGGTACTCTCTTGGCAACTCCTTCTTTACCACAAGAGTGGAAATTATGGAGTTGAGGAGTAGGTTTGTGATCCAAAATGAAATTCATATATGGGAATGTTGAATTGAGCTAGGATCGTTGTACTTGCACTGAGAACTGAAGTGCAACATACAACTCTCCTTTAAAATAAGTACTTAGTATGTTTAAATTTCATGCTCCTGTTGTATGCTATGATATGTGGATGAAATCCTAAGTCCAAGATACTTCTAATTCTGAATTTTAATCTCTTTTCGTAATCCATTTACTGTTTGTTTACTTCTAAAATTCTAGTATAATCAACCAAATCACCTTTAAAACAATCTAGATTGTTGAACCTTAGCACTATTACATTTAATTAGTTTGCTAAAGCTCCTTGTGTTTGACCTCTACTACAACTACTTCCATATACTTGTGGAATTTGGTTAAGTTGAGTAAAATATCTTCTTAAGATTGAAATTTGTTAGTGTAATAGACCAAAAAAAGGCATATCTAGTCATATAAGCATAGCTAACAACATGTGATAACGAATGTCATAATCATAGCCTACAATAATAATATCTCTATCAAGTTAAACATGACTATTGTATGTACACATTTATAACATGAGCATATCCACAACATAAGAATATGTACAATGTTTTAATGCATTAAACATCATCTCTATGTACAAAAAACAACAAGGGTTATCATCCAATATGAAGCGTCATGTATAACCTAAACTTATTTGCTAGACAACTGTATTACATCTTTTATTATGCCCTGGGGAGTTTGAGTCATACCACCCAAAGTCCAACCAACCCCTGCGAAGGGCTATTTGGTTTCGTACAAGATCTAGGAGTGTCAGTATCCTAAGATATCTTCCCCTCAATCTGTACGAGTAAAAAGGCAGTGACATATCAATCAAAGCTGCAACTACAGTGACATATAGTCAAGATGCAAACCACTAGTCTGCCCTTGGTACATGTCATGACACTAAAAATGAAGGTATACAAAACCCTCTAATCTGAGGTACAACTGCAGTTGTCCTCAATCACATCAAATGTCAGAGGCGTGACCATAGCCATCCTCTACAACCTGCATTGTGGATGACAAGGATATATCCTCAAATCTACACCCCCCATACTCAACAGTATGTGCTCTGAGTTTCCCTTGGGATTCTCATTTCACCATCCAACAAGTTCTGACACTGAAGATGGCTCTATGGCACTGGGCACTACATGATTAGAGTTGCACTTGATTAGTTATGCCAATTGGGTGAATTAAGGTTGCATCAAACAAGTGGACATACAAACCCTAATTCACTTCTACCAAGCATATAAATATCACAACTTCAAAAGATATAAAATGTGTGGAACATAATTTCTCATCTCATCATCACATGGTACTATTCACTTGCCATTCATGAGACTACACTAGTCATCATACTATCACAAGATATAAATCCTTTTCACATTATCACAGGGTATCAACCCTTATCAACACAAGAGGATTACACCTCATTTAGGGCTCAATCATGCCCAAAGGTAATTAAGACCATCATACTATTCCCTACAAGATCATCATTATCTTTGCATGCCTTATAACAAGGCTCAACAACATCACTTACATACAATACACCAGATCAACACAATATTGCATTAATGATCTAGGAGATATTCATAAACAATCATAGTAGGGTTATATTAACATTAAGAACATTCATTTATTACATCAACATGTAAGGAATCTAGATATGATTAACCCTCATCATATTCATAATGCACATGTTTAGCATAAGAAAGTATCAACCATGTGGCTTTGATAACCACCAATTAACATATTAAGGTTATGATCATATTAAGGAGGTTATTTAACCATCATTCCATCATATAAGAATGTTAAACATGAATACTCATCTTTCTCTATTTGCATTAGAGTTAGGTTCAACAAGATAAATTATATTAATGTTACTAATAATCACTTATACCCAAACCCTAACTCACGACATCCCCATTGGATCATGGATGCATAAGGCAAAGCATCACCATCACATTACATACTATTCTCAAGTACAAATCCACACATAAATCAAGGTGTAACCATCAGGTTATAGCATACTAAGGTTTCAACAACAATAAGAGAGTACTCCATGATTGTATTAATCATTCAAGGATTATTCATACCCAATTACCATCATTTAGTTATATTAAAGCTAGGTATAACAAGCTATACCTCATTAGGGTTACCCATTAATTCATTATTGTGATTATAAATCATAATAATATGAGGGTAAGGGTAAGACTACAAGTTTAAGGCATTGAACCATCAAATTCTCATCATCAGAACCATAACATTACACTACACGCTTCACCCAAAACAATGGGAATATTGAGGCATCAACTTCTAACCAATAAATGTTGAAAGGTAAATCCATTGGTCGTTTACATAAGTAAACATCTTGAACAAACAACCTATGAATTCATTGAGTTGTTCTATAGAAAGAGTCACCATATAACCCTAGATATCCCTTGATTAACACCATAAAAAGTTCCATTGAGAGTAGGGTAAAACCCACAAGCGATTGTTTATTTAAAACAATACGTCAGTAAATGAGCTTCTTAAGTTGATCTCATAAAGGAAACCATTTAAATCACTTTATTAGGAACAACATATTACATTTAGATATCATTCCAATTTATTGGATGAAGAAACGTTAGATCTTAACCATTAGGCCAAGTTCATATATTAAAACCATCAATTGGAGTATAGGTCCAACCATTGCGTCAAATGACCCAAGAAACCATTGGTTTAAGGCTTAATTGATGCTAAAACTACATTCGTAACTCACCATAGGTTGTGGAGACCTGATCCACCTTCAGTAGTGACCATTAATTCACCATAGGTTGTTATATCAACACTATATTCATTAATCACCATCGAATATCAAACTAATATCACCATTGATTGATAACATCATTAGGATACTTAGTTGTTAATCACTAAGCTTATAATTAGGCCAAAACCTTACCTAAGGGGTGAATGTAATTTGACACCCTTGGTCACCACCATCAGTTGTCATGAAGACAACACCATCGGTTGTTGCAATGGTACCACCATTGAGTCATGTGTTTATAGAAGAAATCAACTTTAAACCCTAAAATTGACCATTGGTTGATAGGTGTTTAGCACCATCGCTTGTCAGATCAACCTGATCCAAGTCATATTATACCTTAGGAATAACGTAAACATGATCACATGTTCATCTAGAACTGAAATAAGAACATGGAACATTATAAAAATCGAAATCCAAGTCAAGCATAGCTTTTTAGTGCATGTATCATCATTTAAAAGCAAGAACATGAGCTAGCAAGCTTATGGTAAGCAATAAACGTGGATCAAGTTATAAAACTTGCCTCTAATTAGAAGATAAAATCCCAAATAGAAGAAAACATGAGCATGTAGGATAGAAAATCCAAGCATAAGTTGTGAACTCATCCATCTAGCACCTTTCTTCATCCAATGAGCAAACCCTAAGCATAAGGAGCAAGAAAGGTAGGGTTTTAGAGCTTTAGAGAAATTTCTACCATGTAACATCAAGGTTACGACCTGGAGAAAGGTAGGAGGAAGGATAAAAAAGAAATAAATGGAGAAAATAAGGGGATTCTTACTCTTTTAGGTAAAGATCACTAGAAGGAAGCTTTTTAAAATCTAAAAGAGAGCAAAACAAAACCCTAGGAGCTTCCACCAAAAAATTCACCTTCTTCTTCTACCTTGGATAGGTCCTACATAGATAAACAGATAGGGAACAATATTCTTATAAGGAGGGAAGTGGTGAAAAGAAAAAATTTCGTTTGGGATCTCAAAAATAGATATATAAAGCTCTAGGATAAGGGAGAGAAGAAGCATGCGGTGTCTAAAACGTTCTCCATACATCCATGGCCTTAAACTATTAAGGATATACAAGCAAACACACAAGAAGCTCCCCCACTATCCATAGAGACCTAATTGTCTTTCCTTTGTGGAATTTCCAAGCCAATCTTATAAATCATTGGTTGATAGCTCCTAAAGATAGCTCATCCATAAAGGGGTAAACCCTAAAATACCCTTGAGGAAAACACTTCCAAACCAAGGTTCAACTAGGCGCACCATGGATCAACAAGCTCAAAAATTATGAGAGAACATCCAAAAAAATAATTATAATGAAAAATTTCAAATAAAACCTCTCAATTGAGTAAATTGTAGAAAAGTCCAAAACGTGCATAAAATTGCATAACTTGCACAAACAGTGTCTAGATTGGACCAAACTTGAAACTTAAGCTTGTATTATGATTAAAAATCATATTAAAAGATTAGATTAAGGTTCTAAACATTCAATTATGATAGTTAAATATGTTCAATACTTTAATTAAGGTTAGGGGTCTCTCAACCATAAACCCCTAATAGGGATTTTGCCCCCAAAATCCAAGGTAAAAAAAGATGGATACTTCTCATGCACCTCATCCCCAATCCTCCATATGGTAACTTTCATCTCATGATGATGTCACATTATTCTCATATAAGTCATATTGTTCTCCCTCAACTTATGCATGTGTAACCTTGGTTCATCATAGGAGCTGTTATACCACATGTATAGGTCTGGTAGTACCTTTCAACTTTGGGACTCGATTGTCATCTTGAACTATTCTATCTGTTGTATCACACATCACTCAGAGGCCATACTCACTGGATCTTACCAAACATAGAACATCATGTGTCTCTTATCATATGTAACTTTGCAAGGTTTCATATGCCCCTTAAATGGTTGTTGTAATTAACAACTCAATCAACCAGGTACACATCTCCTAATTTTCAAGACCTATGAAGCATATATATATATATATATATATATATATATATATATATATATATATATATATATATATATAGAGAGAGAGAGAGAGAGAGAGAGAGAGAGAGAGAGAGGATTCTTTAATCATCTGAATGGTGAACTAACCATCTGTTTGGTTGAAGAATCATACATTTGTCTATAATCGTTAACAAATATAACTTCCTAATTGACCTTGTTAGGAGTAGAACAACGACACTATATTCATCTTATCAGGATTCACTCAACACACTTAACAGAGATATCATAACTCTAAGACAATACTTTAGTCAACCCAGCTCACTCTTTCTAGACTTGTCACACATAAATATAGTTGCTTCATTATTCTTAAGGTTTAACAAACATACTGACCATGTTACTGACCATCTCTAGAAAACTTTGAGATGTCATCATTCAAAGCTTGCTACAACTTGTAAGACATGACCTGAACACTTTGTTCCTCCTATTCATAAATTATATTGGTACATTGGTTAGTCTAAAGGACATAACCATATTTTCATCACGATCATGTAACTTATGTCATCCACTCTAACTCTTATGCATTGATATTTGATACTAGGTTTATCTTAAAGGAACACGGTAGCACATGTCTACTAATCAACAAACCGTCTATCCTTGATAGTGGTCTTGCCCAACTATCACTGAACCATACACAACATTATAGAATCACTTTTATTTTTCCTTCCAAACAACATTTATAGGGTCATCATCAACTCTCCCTCTCTCTCTCTCTAAGGGAGAGGAATACTTGGAATGTTCATTTAATAAACATCTCCAACCTTCACATACATCCATACTATTGATACATCTTAGATACTAGGATTCATTACCTTGGTATCCACCTCATGCACTATAAAGAACTCACATCCTTATCTCATCTACTTTTACCAACATAACAAATCTCAAGACATATAAGAGGAGTCTTCCTAATTATTAGAAAGATTAAAAGTAATATCATCACAAACTTTATGATCTTAGAACCATAGTCCAAGCAACCTTATGCTATAATAAGCTATCCACCTTCATGTTTACAATGAATCCACACATACCAAGTGGAAATGATCCACTTGAAAGTTGTGCCCTAGAAAGGAAAGACACAAATGGAAACACACTTCCCACGTCATAGCAAAATTTTTCAAGGGTCACTAACAAAAAGGTAACCAATTCTATTTTCATTGTACATGTTACAACTTCTTATGTATCATTTTACCTTTTTCATTTCAGGTTCCTTGCCATTAGCATAGGAATCATCATGATTAACATATCTCATTAGTCCTTCCTTGATGACTATTTATCACACTTGGATATGTTGTTCTCTTGTTTTATTATGTTTTTTAACCACTTATCCAGAGATAAATCATCATATTCCAAATTTTCTTCATTAAACAAGGATCACCTCACTTAATTCTTTCACATGCCATGCTGATTTTACATTAAAATTTTCTTACATACATAGGTTGGTCTGAGATTAACTCAAGTTACACTTTATTCCTTTGTCATTGTTCCCATTCATCTTCTCATTTTATGTTTATCATAGGAATTCTCTCCATCTTATGTGAATTTCATACATTGAATAACTTTATAAGAATAGACTTATCTGTCTTTTGCTTTATTATATTCTTAAATTACATCTTCAAGAACTCCTCTTTTACTGATTTCTATTTGGATTTAGATTTCATGTTATTGTATCTTTCTCTTATAGTTACCAAAAAATCAAGTTTTGATAGTTAACGATGTAATTCTCATCGTCTCTTGAGGTAATATTGAGTTATCTGCACCATGATTTCTGTTTCATTATGCTCTTTAGATTGTTTCAAAATGACTACTTGATCAGAGCAATAAAAAAGATAACAATCTAAAAGTTCCATACTTACCTTTTCTTCAATAATTGAATACCTGGCTAGGGCACCCAAATATTGAGATTAGGCAGTATGCACCTGTTTATATGTCATGTTCCTAACTTAGATATCATCCTAGTCCTAAGTCCTAGTGTCCCTATAGACTCAATGAACCTAAAGCTCTGATACCAACTTGTAAGAACCCATTACACTAAACATGATTACTCAAAACATAAAACACAATCGATCACCAATTAATCGTTTACCCCAAAAATATGGGTAAATTAAAACCGATTTCAACATGAACACCCGCTCAGAAACATTTGCATATGAGCCCAATATCTTTCTTGTATCCATACTATGACAAGAATTTGATACAAATTGTTCTATCACCTTAGCCACAACATATACACATAGGAGAACAATATTTGTATATGTCACACAAATAAGCATTAACATGCTAACAAAATTCCAATTTGTTTGAAACACCATATACAAACTTTTCCTGCCTGAACATGAGAGTACATGGACGAATCTAGGACACACTAGACATCTAATCAACTTTCTCATAGATTCATTACTATAGCTCCTCTTTTCTACCATAGTTTTTTTTCATCACTTCTGATTTCCTAAAAAGATGTGGCAAGCCACAAGGGTGAGACCCATGTCCCAGCAAGAAATATAACCTCCAACAACGTTTATTGATTCCAACATTTTTAGGTAATGAGACAGTTTAAGCAGTTTAATCATATATAACAAATAAGCTCAACAACACTGATGATTAACAAAATACATAAAGGAGCCATTAGCCAGACCATTCTCATATCCCTATTAATAGTATAAGGAGTCTAGCAGTATAGGTCTGACCATTGCATCAAATGACCCAAGAAACCATTGATTTAAGGCTTAATTGATGCTACAACTACATGCTTAACTCACCATATCTTGTGGAGATCTGATCCACCATTAGAGTGACCATTAAGTCACCATAGGTTGTTAGATCAGCATTATATTCATTAATCACCATCGAATATCAAACTAATATCACCATTGATTGATAACATCATTGGGGTACTTAGTTGTTAATCACTAAGATTCTAATTAGGCCAACACCTGAACAAAGGGGTGAATGTCAATTGACACCCTTGGTCATCACCGTCAGTTTTCATGAAGACAACACCATCGGTTGTTGCAATGGTACCACCATTGAGTCATGTGTTTATAGAAGAAATCAGCTTTAAACCCTAAAATTAACCATTGGTTGATAGGTGTTTAGCACCATCAGTTGTCAAACCAACCTGATCCAAGTTATATTATACCTTAGGAATAATGTAAAAATGATCACAGGTTCATCTAGAACTGAAATTAGAATAGGGAAAATTATAAAAATTGAAATCCAAGTCAAACATAGATTTTTAGTGCATAGATCATCATTTAAAAGCAAGAACATGAGCTAGAAATCTTATGGTAAGCAATAAATGTGGAGAAAGTTATAAAACTTGCCTATAATTAGAAGATAAAATCCCAAATAGAAGAAAACACGAGTAGGTAGGGTAGAAAATCCAAGCATAAGTTGCGAACTCGTCCATCTAGCACCTTTCTTCATCCAATGAGAAAACCCTAAGCATAAGGAGCAAGAAAGGTAGGGTTTTAGAGATTTAGAGAAATTTCTACCATGGAAAAACAAGGTTCCAACCTAGAGAAAGGTAGGAGGAAGGATAACAAAGAAATAAATGAAGGAAAGAAGGGGATTCTTACTATTTTAGGTCAAAATCACTAGAACGAAGCTTTTTAAACCTTAAAAGAGAGCAAAACAAAACCCTAGGAGCTTCCACCAAGAAATTCTCCTTCTTCTATCTTGGACAGGTCCTACCTAGATAAACGGATAGGGAACAAGGTTATTAGTAGGTGGGAAGTGGTTCAAAAAAAAAATTTCATTTTGGAGCTCAAAAATAGATATATAAGGCTCTAGGATAATGGAGAGAAGAAGCATGAGGTGTCTAAAAAGCTCTCCATGAATCCATGGCCTTAAACTGTTAAGGATATACAAGAAGCCACACAAGAAGACCCCCCACCATCCATAGAGACCTATTTATCTCTCCTTTGTCGAATTTACAAGCCAATCCAATAAATCATTGGTTGATAGCTCCTAAAGGTAGCTCATCCATAAAGGGGTAAACCCTAAAATACCCTTGAGGAAAACACTTCCAAACCAAGGTTCAACTAGGTTCCCCTTGGATAAAAAAGCTCAAGAATGATGAGAAAACATCCAAAGAACATAATTCAAATGATAAATTGCAAAGAAAACCTCTCAATTAGGTAAATTACAGAAAAGTCCAAAATGTGCATAAAATTACATAGCTTACACAAACAGTGTCCAAATTGGACCAAACTTGAAACTTAAGCTTGTATTATGATTACAAAGTATATCACAAGGTTAGATTAAGTTTATAAACATTCAATTATGATATTTAAGTATGTTTAATACTTTAAGCAAGGTCAGGGGTCTCTCAATGAACCTCTAGCAGGGGGTTGTTGCCGGTTGGAAAAGAGTTTAAATCAAAGTCCACTGTTGGAGCATCATGGTTGAATATGGATCCCTCTTCATTTATCCGGTGTTCCTCCTAAGGGATCTTCTCCTTCTTTGTTGAGGGGGCATTGTCTCCTTCTTCATCTTATTGGGGGACATGTTTTGATGGGCTTGAGGATGCCTCTGAAGGCGAAGGGTTGGTGATGCATTTTGATCTTTTTCTTGCTCATCTTTCCTCTTCGTGTCATTCTTCTTCTTCCATTACTTGTAGGAATTACTCATGTTATTTGCACATTTCATCTTGATCATTGCGCATCTCATCCCTCTCCTTCTTAAGCTCTACCATTTCTACCACCATTGCATTCATATCTTGAAGCATCACTTGTTGTCTAGTGAGGATGTCCTTCATGAATGTGGTAGAATCTCTATTCTTTCCATCTAATATTTGTACCTACATGGTTAGTTCTTGTAGGCTAGATGTATTCATTGATGAATTAGAAGATGAATGTTGGATTTGCTCAGACATGACATCGAATTGATGTCCTAGTTCCTCTTCAAGCCCCATCATTTATCGTCGTTCATGCATCTGAGTTGCGGTTGCAACTTCTGCTTGTTTTTTTGTGTGGCAAAGTTGTTTTCTCCATCTGGTGTGGAGATGGTGCTGGGTTCTCGAGATCCATCAGGTGGATCACATATGTGTTATCTGGAGATGTGGGTGTATGTATCTGTCTTCTCATGGTATCTCCATTACCACACCTTCTTGTGGGACCTAAGGTTGTATCGTTGACTCGTCAACACATACATCTGGATGTCTCACATCAATGGCGAAGGTTGTGGCCTCATTGACATTTTTCTCTAGGTCTAAAGGAGGCCATTCTTGTACTTTTGGTCTTTTCATCTGAGCCTCATCTTCTTATAGAGGGGTCGGCTTTAATGCAGCCTGTGGCATTTTGGAAACCGCCTTGTGGACCTTAAGAGGAAGTTCTTTCTTACTGTCAGTTCTGCATCTTTTCCTTTTTCCCGTATTGGGTCCTTCACGGGGGTTATATGCACATCTTGAGGTCATGCAATCATAATCAAAAAAATATTGTCTAACCATCTCTAGATATGATTAGTGTTGTGTGTGTTTTATATCAACTTTTTACATTTCTTCACACACAGTTTCAGCTCATTCTGTCCCAAATTAGCCTCTATTTATATCCATTTTGCCACACTTTTTAGTCTTATTGCTTATCACATGATGTTGATTGCAGATATGTATTAAAAAGGTCATATTGGAGATAACCCAACTCAGATCCAACCTCAATGGGGCTTCTCCAAGTTTTGCTGCTGATCCAAAGCAAATTTCTAAAGAAACAGCAGAAGACACGGCGTGTTCTACTAAGAACACGACGTGTTCACTTATAAGCAGTCTTTCAAGACAAAGAACACGTCGTGTGTTACTAAACACATGACATGTGATTCTTCAACAGTGTCTAATCTAGATCAAAGAAAAGAGGTAACACATGTCCTTCATCAGACACGGCGTGTTCCTAGTACATGAAGACTGTCTGCACCTTTCTGTCAAAGAACACGACGTGTGTTTATTTAGACACACCGTGTGCCCTTCATTTGATTCACTCCCTCAAGACATAAACACAGTGTGTCTTATTCAAACATGTCGTGTACATCACTACAGTGACAACACTAAGCAAACACAAACGACATGACACGATGTGTTCAACAAAAGACACGCCGCGTCGTTGTCAGTTTTTACAAAAATAAAAAACGATTGCCTCTCATTTTAAAAGCAAATGGGAGCCCATGAGGTGGTTATTCTCGGCCATTTTAAAGTTTTTACTCCCAAGAGAAGTTCTAAAGTAGAGGAAGGTGATTTTGGGGTAGAAGAAGGTGGTTTCTTGTAGAAGAACCCTCATTCAACTTCATTTCTTCTCCATTTTTCTTCTCTAAGGTGCAATAGAGCTACTCTCTTCATTCTAGCTTTATGGGAGGGAAGTTGGTCCAAGTTGGAGCTTTCTAGTGGTGGAACTTCATCCTCAAACTGGAGTTCTCTCCCCTTAGCTAGCATATGTGATTTTTCTAGCTTTTCCTTCTCTTAAGCATGCAAAACTCTGAAATTACTGTCATGTATCTGCATATCTTCACTATGGACGAGTAGAGCTCTTTTCTTGAGCATGGGAGAGTAGCTCCCATGCCATTGATCATGTGAACTCGAATTTTATTCTTATTACTATTTAATTTTCTTTCTTCATGGATGCCTATGGTGTTTTATTGCTTGTATGCTAGGCTGGCCACCTTTTATAGATGTTTTATGCTTGCCTTGTGCTTCAGGAGAATGCATTAGGAAGTATGGAGTAGGATCTATGGCAATATTCTCTTGACCATGGGAGTGGCTAGGGATTATTGAGGGTTTCGGTTGTGTTTGATACTAATCATAGATGCGGGAGCATTATGTGAAGTTGAGAACTATCTCATGTCCTTGGGAAATGCATGATGATGACAACCTCCTTGCTTATTAAACAATGATCTTATTTCTTGCATTCATGTGATATAATGCTAATGGTAGTGAAACCTTATGCTCAAGTTCCTAATAATTAAATCAACTTTGTTATTTTAAACCTTTGCCTTGTTTTCATTTTCTTAGGTCTATAAATAATTAAACTTTTGCAAATCTGATTTAGATTAGTGAAAGTTAGCGTGTTTGTGCCTAACTATCCTAGCTCCTTGTGTTTGACACTCAACTACATTGATTTTCATATACTTGCGGGTAATTAGTGAGTTGAAATCTTTCTCTTTTCAAAACTCATTACCAAGTTTTTGGCGCCGTAGTAGGGGAGCTACGGTAGTTTTTAGTTAGAGTAAAAAGTGTTAACTAGTAATTGAGACTAAATCATCATTATCACATTTTACCTTGTGATATCTCTCATACTTGTGAATCTCACACAAATCCTACTTTTCATGTTGCATGCACCATTCTAAGAGAGGTCTACAAACCTCTATCTTCTTAGATCTGGAGATTGAACACACTTTTAGTAGCCATGATGAGCAAGGAGGAGTGAGAACTCTTCAAACTTGGAGGGATCACAATCATCATCACCGCCACCATCTTCTTCATTCTTTGAAGAAGTAATACAAGAAGAACCAACCATGGAGGACAATCATCCTTTGTAGGACTTTGCTATGCCGGCTACCACAAACATTTGTGGAGCCATTGATCTACCTACAATAGAAGCAAAAAACTTCTCCATTAGCCCTTTTATGATGCAGATGATCCAACAAAACCATTTTACGGGTTACGCCACCGAAGATCCAAACCTTCATGTAGCTGAATTCTCGAAGTACATGAACACCTTTAAAATAAATGGTGTATCCACTGATGGAATAAAGCTTCTACTATTTCCCTTCACCTTAAGATATAGAGCCAATGTGTGAATATTATCTCTTCCTAAGAAGTCCATCAAAAGCTAGGATCAACTATTCAATGCTTTCCTTGTAAAGTATTTTCCGCCAAGCAGAACAACTCAACTAAGAAACTAGCTTACAAACTTTTCTCAATCAAATGGAGAAACTTTGTATGACACATGGGAGCGATTCAAGGACATGCAACACCTTTGCCCTCACCATGGATTGACAAATTGGTCGCTACTTCAAACATTTTACAATGGACTGTTATACAACACCCGTATGACATTGGATTCCGCTACTAATGGAGATTTAATGAATAAGTCTTATAGAGAGACTTATGATATCATTGAAGATATAGCACTCAACCACTACCAATGGGGGTCGAATAGAAAAGCACAATCATCTTCTACACAGAGTTCTTCAACCGGAAAGCAAAGAGGGAAGCATAGTGTTGATGCAGTTGATTTGATTGCAGCTGAGCTCAATGTCCTTACATAAAAGTTTGAGAAAATGACTACAACGTAGATCCAAGCAGTCGAGGTAACTTGTGAAGCTTGTGAATTTTCCAGACATACTTCTTCTACTTGTTTTGCTCCTAATATGAATCAAGACAACCAAGAGAAAGTGAATTCCATTGGGATACATGGGAACAAGCAATACAATCCCTATTCCAACACCTACAATCTGAGGTGGAGAGATCATCCTAACTTCTCTTATCGGAACACTAGCAACACGCAAAACTATGAATAAGGACAAAAACAACCACATCAACAACAACTCTTCAACCGACAATCAAACGGGAATCTGTCAGGTTTAAATAACAAGAGGGGTTACCAATAGCAACAACAACCCCACAAATCTTCTTTGGAGACTATGATGGAGAAATTTATCTCTACTCAAGCACAACAAAATGAAGAGTTCTGAGGCAATCACAAATTACTAAAAGATGCAATTGCTCAACTCTCTACTAAAGTGGATGGCATTTCCACACATACAAGGATGTTGGAGAATCAAATTGCCCAACAAGCTTTAGTGCAGCAAAAGAACACATCGTTTGATTCCCTTCCTAGACAATCAGAGGTGAATCCAAGAGGGCAAGTAAATGCTATCACCTTAAGGAGTGGAGATGAAATCCAAAGACCCTCTCCACCCAAGGAGAAGAGCATTGAGATTACTGATGAAGAAAAGATGGATACCCCCGTTGATGACAAACTAAAAGGTATAGTTGAAGTACCACATTTCTACAAAGCAAGTGCACCATTTCCACAAAGACTTGCAAATAAGAAGGAAGATTCAAAGTTCAGAAAATTTGTGGAGATTCTAAACAAACTTCATATCAATCTTCTGTTGGCTGAAGTCATAGCTGAGATGTCGTCATATGCCAAATTTCTAAAAGACGTCCTCACCAAGAAGAGGAGGATAGACCAAATTGAAATCATCATGGTTTTTGAGAGAATGAGTTCAATCATTCAAAATAGACTTCCCACGACGCTAGACAATCTGGGAGCTTTCACTCTACCTTGTAAGATTAGCAACACCACATTTGATAAAGGTCTTGTTGACCTTGGAGCTAGCATTAGCCTCATTCTGTCTACCTTGTGGTAGGAGATGGACCTTGGAGATTTGAAACCCTATGAAGATGGCTATCCGATTAGTTGATCACTCAATCAAATATCCCAAAGGTATTGTGGAGGATGTACCAGTACAAATTGGTAAATTCTACATTCCCTGTAATTTTGTTGTGTTAGACATGCTTGAAATCCCTTCCAATCCCATTCTCTTAGGGAGACCTTTTTTGAGGACTTCTGGATGCCTTGTTGATGTTTGGGAAGGAAAGCTTACACTAAGGGTCAGTGAAGAAGCTATGGAGTTTTCTATGTTTAATGCCATGAAGGCACCTTCACAAGTGGAAGAACTCTACATTATCGAATCTATTGACACTATTGTGGAGGAAGATCATAATGATACTAAATTGATATTTACTATTGTGATGATGATGAAGCTACAAATGATAACTATACAATTTTTGGAGTATATTCTATTGCTCAACCAAATGCTATTAATGAGGATACTTCATTTCTTGATGATAAAGTCGAACAAAATGCAGCTAGGAGAAAGGTAGAACTCAAAGCCCTTCCACCCAGGATGAGGTATGCATTTCTTGACACTGATTCCACTTCTCCAATCATAATCAATGACGAGTTAACTATTGATCTTGAAATCTGGGATAGAAAAGGGATAGAGAACAATGTTGCAGATCACCTATCTAGATTGACTACAAGTGCTAAAAGTTCATTGCCTATTAAGGACCGATTGGCAATTGAGAAACTCTATGCCTTGCCTTACACACAAGCACCATGGTTCACATATTTTGCAAATTTTCTTACAACAGGACAACTACCTCCAGACTTGACGTACCAACAGAAAAAGAAGTTTCTCCATGATGTAAAATTCTACTACTAGGATGATCTGTTATTATTTAAGTAATGCGCTGATGGACTCATAAGGAGGTGTATCCAAAACAAGGAAGTTGGTAATGTGATCTAAGATTATCATTCTTCTCCCTATGGAGGACACTTTGGAGCCCACAAAATAGCAACAAAGATCCTACAATCTGGCCTTTATTGGCCAAGTCTATTCCGTGACGTGCACACACTTGTCAAGGCTTGTGACAAATGCCAAAGAGGTGGGGGAGTTTTAAAGAGAGATGAAATGCCATTAACCTCAATTCTGGAGATAGAAGTTTTTGATGTGTGGGGTATAGACTATATGGACCCTTTCCCATCTTCATGCAACTACAAGTTTATATTGGTGGCCTGTGATTACGTGTCCAAATAGGTGGAAGAAATTCCCACTGAAGCTCCAGATGCAAAGTCAGTCGACAAACTTTTTCAAAATATCATCTTCCCAAGATTTAGAGTTCCAAGAGCAATCATTTCATATGGTGGTAGACATTTTAAGGAAAGGAACTTCAACAACTTGCTTAGAAAATATGGGGTAGAGCATAAAGTGTCCACACCCTATCATCCTCAAACTTTAGGGTAAGTGGAGATCTCCAATAGGCAATTGAAGGCCTTCCTAGAAAAGACCATCTCCAACTCAAGGAAGGATTGGGCGTTAAAGCTAGATAATGCATTATGGGCATACAGAACAACTTTCAAAACTCCCATAGGGATGACTCCCTTTAAACTCATCTATGGAAAATCTTGTCATCTCCCTATACAATTGGAGCACAAATCATTATGGGCAATCGAGTTTCTTAATTATGATCTTAAGAAGGTTAGAGAGAAGAGATTTCTAAAAGAATCAAAGTCAAAGACTTCAAGGAAGGAGATAAAGTGCTACTATTCAACTCTAATCTCAAGATGTTTCCAGTAAAGCTGAGATCCAAGTGGTCTGGACCATTCTTAGTCTTACATGTTTATCCGTATGGAACCGTGGAGTTGTAAGGAAAACAATCAACTTTCAAGGTCAATGGAAAATGTTGCAGGCTATACACATCTAGAGACGAAGTTGATAGGGGATCCTCTTTCTCCCTCTAAGATGCTTGATCAAAAGACTAAAGAGTCCTACTCTAGACTTTAAATGGAGGAACTTGTAGGAGTTGATCCCACATTAGATTAGAATTTATTTCAGTAGTTTGAGTCAAGAACAATCTTTAAATTTCTCAAAAATAAGCTTGTCATGGGTGTATGTAAGAACTTAGACACTTATACTTGCATCACTATATTTCTGCAGGTGCTGGCGAGAAGCTAAATTCTACAGAAACTCAAAGAGACACGACATCTCTTTACTTGACACGACGTGTCGTTCCTTACAACATGCAAAAAGTAAGTAGAAACTCAAAAGCACACATGTTAGAAAAAGACACGTCATGTCACTGTCCAACAGACCAAAGTAATACTCGATCTGGAAAGGTACACGACGTGTCTTCATTCAAACATGGTGTGTACTTCAGTAGCAACAAGGAGCATAACTTATCTGGAAAATAATACATGTCTTTATTTGAACACGTCATGTAGTTATCAGTGAAAGGGATGCAATTTTAATTTCTAGATTCAGACACAACATGTACATAGTATAACACAATGTGTCTTGTAATGCATAAAGGAAGTTCTACCATGAATTATGACGTGTCTTACAAAAGACACACCCTGTCTTTTGATGAGAATACATGTTTTTAACCCTAACTGAGCCGCCTCTCTTACTCACACCTCTCTTTCGAGTCGTGCAAGATTCCCTAGAAGCTATGTGCTCTTGCCCCCTTGCTCCAGCAGCTGTGTCTTCTCCAACCAAAGTAGTGTTTCTATGCTCAAGCGTCACCGCCATGCTCGATCTCCAACAACACCCACGCCACACTCTCTTTCGACAAGCTCAAGTCACCGCTTCCTCATCCTCATCTTCAAGCTCCAGCCACCGCATCCTCTCTTCCTCTCACCAAGAAGCAGCAACCTTTGATGGTCACCTTCACCAACTTACCTCACTAAGCTCGTCGATCCCACCACCTCCAACAACCAGAAGTGAACCCTCTCTCTTTTCCTTCCTCTAGCGGTGTTGCTCCCCAAGAAATCATGTTTTTCCCTTCGCTCCTCTAGCTACTGCCGCCTCCACCTCTCAGCCTACAGAACTTCTCCAAGTACACGCCGTGTTGTCCAAAGGACACATTGTGTATGCTACTATGCAGTCAGATTTTCTTCAGTAGGACACACCGTGTCCATTCTCCGACACGTCATGTGTAAACCTTTCAAGTAGCTATGGCACCTGTTAAGCAAACCTCCAATCGCAAGCATGGTGCTAGCTCCTCCTCCGCACTAGCATACATCTCAGCGACCCAATTCTAGGTCACTCCTGAGGAAGATCCGACGTACCAATTTTTCATAGCAAGGAGGGTGCTTTCTCTGTGATTTGCTTGTGAATAGACTCTCACCACCCTCAGCTTCAAGGATGAAGTCTTCATGTGCCTGCAAGATTTAGGGCTAAGCTACATATGCTGCACGGTATCAAACACTTTCCCCCATTTAGTTTATGAGTTTTTAACGATGCTTACTATAGAGAAAGACCCACAAAAGAAGATGAAACCTTATGGTATTATCTATTTTTGCCTTTTTGGTCGTAGTTTTAAACTTACCTTCATGCATTTCTGTAAGGTTTTGGATTGCCACTACGAAGGGGCAATTAGTTATCTGCCAACTTTTGATAGTGATGAATTCTAGTTTAAGATATCATATGAGGAATGCCATGACACCAAGCAAGCTAGGGCATCCTCTATTCACAACCCTATTTTTCGACACATGCACCACCTTCTTCGTACAAGAGTCTTTGCTAAGAAAAAAAACTCAAAGGGTCATCGGAAAACTAGATCTTTTCTTTCTGTATGGAATGATGTATGACTATCAGATCAATGCAGCTTATTATATCCTTACATGTTTCCTAAACATTAAGAGAGTGAAGAAGAGGGAATCTAGAGACATAATGTGTGGGGGATTGATCACTTTGATAGAACGGAAGTTAGATGTTGATCTGATAGGTCATGAGGCTGCACTAGGTAGAAACCTGGTAAACATTCAGTATCTACTTTCTACAGGATTGATCTCAAGGGTTGCCAAAAGAGTTACCAAATTTCTTTGATGACGATCAATACATTGACATTCCAGATCCTGAGCATATCACATTGGAGAACAAAGATAATTGGAAAGTTGTTCTGAACATTGAAAAAGAAGTTTATGCAGCTAGAGCTACTAATGATACTGAGGAACCCCTACTTCTCCACCACCTACCTCCACAAGCACACAAATGGAGTACTCCTTGGAAATGCCTAATGCCAAGCATCTATATGACTATGTGCAGCAACAGTTTGACCACATGGACAACTGCATGGACCTGATGGGTCAACAATTTTCTACTATGAATGATATGGTTCATTGCATGGATAGTTGACACCTTTCTCAAGGCCACTACTCCATGCCACAGTAGCACTGGCCTACTCCGCCGCCGCATCCTGAGTTTGTTCCACACCCCATACAGGTTGATATTCTAGATGACGATGATCTTGTCAGCCAGTTCTTCCCCTCTGATTACATGGGCCCTGGCCCATCCCACTGATGCCCCACCCCATGATAGGTACCCAGTTGTTTCCTTCATATGTTTGATTGATGCAGTGAGGACATGTAGATTTCAAGCTTAGGGGGATGCAACCATTTGGTAATGTAGTTTACTTTTATTGTTTTTCATGTTTTTCATGTTGTCATGTCTTTTCTACTTTCATGTTGTTCTTTGTTTGTCTTTTCTTTTGTGGCAAAATCATGTATGGTGTGAGGCTATCTTGATGTAATGAACTGATTTTTTTACCAAGTTTGAACCATCTTGTCCTTTTGCACCTTGATATGTCATTGAAAGAATTCCAAAGAGCATGCATGGCCTTCAACACATGTTTATTTCTGCTTTATACTTGTTGCTTGAACACTCAACTTTTTCATCATTGATTTCCTAAAACATGTAATGGTTTCTTTTTTGTGAGTAAATTAACATCACAACATCATTTGGAATATAGGATACCCTTGCCAAACTCTTAGTGCATTTTTCAACCTTTCTTTCAGTGATTTTTTTTTCAAAACAATGGATGAAATCTAGCTAATGTTGCTATTTAGTTGACTCTCCCATATTGTGGAAAATAAATAAAATCTCTTTTATCTCATTTCACCCTCATACCCCATAAAAGACAGCTAAACTTCCCACATATAATGCTAGCCTAGTGTAAGTCTGATCTGGCCACGATGGTTAGGTGGTATGTCTTAAAAAGATGGTAAAATACCCCAACTAGAACTCCACATGAGCATAAGCCTACATTAGCAGCCGAGTACCAAAACCCATTATCCATTTGCCATATCATTTAAAAAAAAGGAGAGTGCAACTAATTATGTTAATGTTAGATATGACTTCATCATTTGTATCCTTCATAGTTGAGAAATAGTATTGTGCATCCACTAATTGTTTGGCTTGGTTATCCAAATTCTATTTAATGTGGTTGAGTTGATTGATTCATTAAATTGAAACCACCCTTGTTGAACTTAAGAATCTTTTTCATTGATGTTTAAGTTGAGTTGATGTCCATGAGTATAAACCATTGATCATTGTTGGCTGAACATTGCATATATTTCTTTCAACTAATCTATACATGAGCTTGAAAATTCTTTCATGTGTGTTTCTATGTTCTTTTTCGTTGAGGACAAGCAACAGTTCAAGCTTAGGGGGATTTGTTGTGTGTGTTTTATATCAACTTTTTACATTTCTTCACACACAGTTTCATCTCATTATGTCCCAAATTAGCCTCTATTTATATCCATTTTGCCACACTTTTTAGTCTCTTTTCTTATCACATGATGTTGATTGCAAATATGTATTAAAAAGGTCATATTGGAGATAATCCAACTCAGATCCAACCTGAATGGGACTTCTCCAAGTTTTACTGCTGATCCAAAGAAAATTTCTAAAGAAATGGCAGAAGACATGGTATGTTCTATTAAGAACACAATGTGTTCACTTACAGGCAGTCTTTCAGGACAAAGAACACGTCGTGTGTTATTAAACACATGGAAGGTGATTCTCCAACAACGTCTAGTCCATATCAAAGAAAAGAGGTAACATGATGTGTCCTTCATCAGACACGACATGTTCCTAGTACATGAAGACCACATACACCTTTCTGCCAAAGAACATAGCGGGTGTTTATTCAGACACACCGTGTGCCCTTCATTTGATTCACTCCTTGAAGACGAAAATATGATGTGTCTTATTCAAACACACCGTGTAAATCAATGCAATGACAACACTGAGTAAACACAAACAACATGACACGGCGTGTTCAATAAATGACATGTCGTGTCGTTGTCAGTTTTTGCAAAAATAAAAAATGACCACCTCTCATTTTAAAAGCAAATGGGAGCCAATGAGGCGGTTATGCTCGGTTATTTTGAAGTGTTTTACTCCCAAGAGAAATTCTATAGTAGAGGAAGGTGATTTTAGGGTAGAATAGGGTGGTTTTTTTGGAGAAGAACCCTCATTCTACTTCATTTCTTCTCTAAGATGCATCAGAGCTACTCTCTTCATTCTAGCTTTCTAGGAGGGAAGTTGGTCTGAGTTGGAGCTTTCTAGTGGTGGAACTTCATCCTCTAGCTGGAGTTCTCTCCCCTTAGCTTGCATCTGTGGTTTTTCTAGCTTTTCCTTCTCTTAAGCATGCAAAACTCTAAAATTACTGTCATGTATCTGCATATCTTCATTATGGACGAGTAGTGGTCTTTTCTTGAGCATGAGAGAGTATCTCGCATGCCATTGATCGTGTGAACTAGAATTTTATGCTTATTGCTATTTAATTTGCTTTCTTCATGGATGCATATGGTGTTTTCTTGCTTGTATTCTAGGTTGGCCACCTTTTATACATGTTTTATGCTTGCCTTGTGCTTCGGGAGAATGCATTAGGAAGTATGGAGTATGATCTATGGCAATATTCTCTTGACCACGAGAGTGGCTAGGTATTATTAAGGGTTTCCGTTGTGTTTGATACTAATCATAGATGCGGGTGCATTATGTGAAGTTGAGAACCATCTCATGGCATTGGGAAATGCATGACGATGACAACCTCATTTCTTATTAAACAACGATCTTATTTCTTGCGTTCATGTGATATAATAGTAATGGTAGTGAAACCTTATGCTCAAGTTCCTTATCATTAAATCAACTTTGTTGTTTTAAACCTTTGCCTTATTTTCCTTTTTATTAGGACTATAAATAATTAAACTTTTGCAAATCCGATTTATATTAGTGAAAGTTATCATGTTTGCACTTAACTAGCCTAGCTCCTCATGTTCGAAACTCGACTACATTGATTTCCGTATACTTGCGGGTAATTAGTGAGTTGAAATCTTTCTCTTTTCAAAACTCATCACCATTAGCTTGTGAGCATCGTAGTGGCTCATCTCTAGGAGGAGGAGTAAAATGTTTGTCTTTGCAAGCTTATAGAACTACTTGCCGCCTTTCTGTGCAATCACCCCTATTATGACGAGGTACTTGATGTCTATGAACTTGTTTCCTTTACTCTCCTCAAACTTTTTTAGTACTACTGGGTAGAGATAATAAATTCAATCAATGTGATTAGTCCTCCCGTGCATAATTATTTAGGGCCTTCGGGACCAACGAAAGTAGACAGTTTGTCAATCAACAGTGATCCAATGTTAATCAACTATTTCTTCAGCATGGACCAGATGATAAAAAAGTCTCCTCTGGTCATCTTTCCACTTACGGACCTTGCAAAAAGGGTGCTGGCAACAATATTTTAGATTACTCTGATCAAGTAGGAGGGCACTTATGCTGCCTTTGAAGATCCTGACATGTTCTTGGATTCCCCTATTAGCCTTTCCCAAGTCTTGTTGTTGCTGAATCCTATGGCATCTTTGTCATATCTTGCCACCATGTTGGCCCTAGCCTATTACTCTATTTAATAGAATATCACTGTTACGACCCCATCTGAGCTTAACTGGTAAACTAGGGTTTACCTAGACAATTGCAAAGATTAATTGGAATAATCATTCTTGAAATCTAATTAATGACGATAACACAATTAGGATTTTTTAACTATGATAAGAAGTTTAAGTGTTCGTTTGCCTTGAGAATTAAGATTTGAGAAACATAAACCCTAATCGGCCCAAAATAGGGTTTTGATGATACATGAACACAAAATTTGATAAGTATAATGTCTCAGTAAATGATTTTTAGTATTTTATGTGTAACTCTGATTTACTTCAAATTTGGATATGATTTGGATATATAAAATGTGAACAACATTGGAAAATATCAGAATTTTTGAAGAATGTTCTGACCTGTTTATCGGTCGAGTTTCAAACTCGACCGATCATATTTCCAGATTTATATAGCAGTGTGGTAATTGAATTTTATCTTTTTATTGGTATATCTAATTGATCTCAAATTTTAACTGTGCTTGAAAAACACAGTTTTAGACACTATTTTAAATTGGCATAATTTTTGGATGACTTTTGATCTCTACAGTGAGGGTGTCGGTCGAGTTCTGTGCAGGACAAACTCGACCGAATCTGCTGCAGACTGCAATATAGAAGTGCACTGTTCTATTTTTAATTATTTATTGGTAACTCCAAATGATCTCAAATTTTAACTGAAGCTTTATAGATAAATTATAAACAACTTGCTAAATTCCCATAATTGTTGGAGAAGGTTTGATCTCTGAAATAAACGAATTACAATAACTTTGTATAACTGAATATTCAGCCAATATAATTAAAGTTGAGTGTTGGGTCAATATGCAATTGACCCAAGCAGCTCAAATTGACTTATATGATCGACCACACACACACACAGATCTCATTCTTCGTCATCCATCCCAGAGAAACGAAAATCTAGAGAGAGAGGGAGAGTTAGGGCTTGAGTGGAGAAAGAGGAGGAATTGCTGACCTAGGGTTTTGCGGTCCGAGGAATGGTAAAATCAAGTAAGTTTGGATCCTTTGCATAGACTTTTATGGTGAATCTTCTCTCTCATGTCAAGATTCTGTCCATGCTCTGATTTGATCCAAGATGATGTCGAAATTCCCTCTTTTCTCACCCTTTCTTCATAATCCCTCATTTTCAAGGTTTCCTAGTTGAATGGAAGAAGAATTGGGAGATTTGCTAGGGATTTGATATGAGTTCGAGATCCCCTAAGTTGATCTGCAGTTTTGAGGTGTTTTCACACCTTAGGGTGAGTGGGTTCTTCCTTTAAACAGTATAATGCACGAAATTTGATTATAGCATCCAAATCCCTAATTGCTTGGTATGTGATTCTAAACCCTGAAATGTCCGTTTAATTTAAGTTGTTGCAATTTGATATGATATGGATTCCTTCTCTGTTTGAATGACTCCTTGATGGTAGATTCACATCAGAAACGTATACAACACATCCTAGAAAGAATGCTTTTCAGATTTATACCATATGATGTAATTAGGGTTTAACCTAATTGAGATATCTCTAGAGTTTCAACCTTATTTAAAAGGACTAGTAATCTTATAAGTGGTTAGGATGTACCTCATGGATTACCTTATTTGAATTTTATCCTTGGTGCATGATATCTCAGTGAATAGCATGGAAACCTAAATTTAGTTCAATTTCCATGGTTTCATACATATATCGATTGTATATGATTTGTTGAAAACAATCTTTATTTAGTGAATGCTTATATCCTATGAAATCCTTATGAGAACCATGTGACAAGTGAATGAGGTAAATGAAAAAGGTGAATGAGGCGAATGAAACCCTAAGAGTAGGGTATTGGCATGTGATGAATGAATAAGGCAAATGAAACCCTAAGGATAGGGTGTTCAATGAATCATGTTATGGTGACATGAAAGGTCTCGATATGAGATGTGGTGATACTTAACTGTTGAATTGTATGTTTCTAGTGCATTTAACTTTATATGCTTGTTCTCTCTGAGTTGATATCTATATACTGCAGGGCTTCTTATATTTCAATACATATCTCATAAATTGCAGGTGATGAGATATGACATGCCCTAGAAAGGGATGTTACTGAGACATGGTATATGTTGAATACATGAGCTATGATGTTTTATATGATATGATATGGCAGTCCGTGTGAGCCTTGTGAGAAATGTAAAATGAGTTATGATTTCTGTTCACATTTATCTATAATATTAATGTTAGACTTAGGTGCCCTGAACACCGTAGAACCCCTTTGAGAGGTCTGCTTCTTAGGGGTGAAATTCGTGTTGCAACAATAACTGTGCGGAGTCACGGTGGCACGAGGACAGAGAGCCAATGTTGCAACAAGAACTGTGCAGAGTCACGGTGGCACTGGAGAAAATAGGGGTTATTGCAACAAGGACCGTGCAGAGTCACGGTGGTAACCCAGTGAGACTCTCCGCCTGTGTGCTCAGGTTAGAGGAGGAGTCTAGAGCACTCAGAGTAGTGCATTGAGGCCGGAGAGCCTGTGGTCCTGTAGCAGAACAGGGCTGGCGTCAGACTTAGCATTTTCCGGGTGTGTCGCTAAGTCTTGTACGGTGTGGCCGTAGTGCACTGCGAGTCTCTATGCAGAGTACACTACATAGATCAGGGCATAAGCTAAAATATGATCATATAGGTTCACAGAGTTCCTTATAAATGAAAGAGTTAAGGAAGACTAGAGCATAGTCTTCTAGTAGTTATTCTTTGGATGCAATATTTACATTCTTTGTTATTTCAATTACATTGTTTTAGAACTGCTCAGTGTAGTATTTATTGTTGTTAAATTTCATAACGTTTATTCAAATTTATATCTGTAATCACATTAGTGCCTTAGACTGTTTCCTTGAAGTACTCATTCACTGAGCGAATAGGCTCACCCCTCTACTCAAACATTTTAGGGTTAACCGTGTGGACTTGAAGATGGTCAGAGCATCAGTGTAGATCTGCTACAAGAGTTAAGTACAAGATTAGTTGAGTCAGTCGGTCCTTGTCACTCTAGGTCCTCAGTAAGAGATAAGAGAGAGAGTTGTAATTTCGATGTGTAATATTGTTCCTCTTTTGATATGTATGCTAATTAGCAAGTTTTATGTGCATAAGGTGTGAGAGACATCATGAATGTTTATACATGTACCTTTACTATTGAAGTCTGATTAGTAAAAGAAATGTTCAGATTCCTTTGTTAAGATGTTATGTGGTTCAATGCGGGGAAACACGAGCTTTAAAGAAAAGAAAAAAGTTAAGGGTGTTCTTTGTGTTACATATAAGTCCTATCTTATGCCCTAATCTCATGATTTGAGGAAATTGTGAGATCGGGGTGTAACAGCTTGGTATCAGAGCTTAGGGTGAGTTGTCAAGGACCATTAAGTTAGTAAGTTAGCATCATAAATGTGACAGATAGGAGATGTTTTGATGTTAGCTTTGGGGATTTGAGTATTTGGATATCCTGGCCCGATATCTGAGTACTTGGATCAACCAGTACAAGCTACTCTGTCTATTCTCTCACGTATACCCTGGCCAGGTATACAGTGGAAGAATGGGCTAGAGAGGAACCCTAGAAATGTTAGGGTTAGAAAACGAGAAAAGAAACAAGAATTAAGAGCATAAATGTAAAAGGAGATAGAACTTACATTTCATAATGTTGTTTTTGTTGGAAATGTATAGAAATGCTCTTATATGTTTGAATTGAAATATTCAATACTTTGAAATATGGGTCTTTAATATCTGTTGTACACTATGCAGTTGTAGCATTTATTGATTTCATTCTTTGTAACAAGTAGACTAGGATTGACCTTTGAATGAGCTTTTGTTAGTGGATAAGTTTTCTTCCACACTTCTGAGATGAATAGGAGTTGAGTAATCCCTTGTAGTTCTTGGCTTCAGGACTTCAGGTTTGGCCTGGTCCGGCTGGCAGGATGCGTTACTGGGATCTAATGACTCCTATTAATAGTATAATAAGAATAGACTCTGGATAATTAGACCCACATTAGAGTGAGAATGTACATACAGTAAGATGTTGAAACAGATGGGCAAGATCAGAACAACTAAGAATCAGTTGAAATTGGTATCTGAGGTTCAATTTCGGGGCCTCATATGAGAAACCCTTAATTGGGAATAATAGGACATGATATGAAGTTCATAATCAGTTTATTGATTAATATTATATGAACTATACATATGAAATATAGAAAAGATATGTGAAATGTATGTATGGTTCAAGATAGCTAGAATCAATCATGAAGAAGGAATCATATAATAGAGTATAATGCTTTTATGAACTCTAAAGCAAAGGCTAAGTAGAGAATAGGGTTGAGCATTCAATAGGTCCATAGAAGTAAGGAGTCTTCAAAAGAGTAAAGGTGAAGAGGATCGTATGAACATGTAATTCATAAGACTAGAACAACAAACTAGTTTCTAAGAAAATAACATAGGTGTAGTTTAACGAATGAATAAGTCATACAAAGGTAGACTGTATTCAGGAGAGAAAAACTTGATTGAAAGAGAAACTATGTTTGACCCATGCATGATCCACTTGATTTAAAAAATGAAGAATATGTAATGTATTCAACATGAGGAAAAACTAATAGAGGGACTATTAATTTAGAACGTTAACTTCACAATAGTATAAAGATAAAGGAGGAAATATGTGCAACATGGTATACATGACCATACATATGTATAAGAAACTTGGTCATAAGAGAAAAATTTAGAATTAAAGATGACGGGTTAAAGAGTAGTATATGGTAGGAGAACTATGAAACGTAAGATAGGGTTTGAAATATGATGGAGAAGTTATAAAATAAAGAGGTTGTGAGATTCAAGCAAGTGCTAATTAATCAAATATCTCTGTTGATAACTAAGTAAATCTACATACGAGAATGTATTAAGGGAATGTTTGAATACAAGTATTCCAAGTCTTAAAATCATCTTCTCTTTCATATATTCCTTAATGAGAGTAAGGTGGGAATGAAATGATAAGAGAAAATGAATCATATATGGTGCATAAATACCTTGGTGGGGTCATCTAGTGAATGTAATAGTGACATACAATATGATGAAGTGTGATAAGAAATAAATTCTTGTGTGATAGCAAGAATGATGAATAATCTATTCCTATCTTAAATGCTTCAATGTTAATGATGTTTATTGTATATAATCATATGAAAAGGATAGGTAGAAAAAAGTAAAGAAGTAATGAATGACCAGAGAGATATGGGAAAACACTAGCTTTGTGTAATATGTGAATTTATTTTTACATGTATGATTTGTTGAAGGCATATTAAGGTATGAAAGTTGGTTCTACATATGATTTCAGGGTATTTGTGTAAGCTATATGTTAAATTAAAGGCGTATGATAGTTGTAGTAATTCATACCTGATATGCATCTTACTATTGTGTATTTGTGATATGGTGATACAGTTTGGATGATGTCAGAACACATGGAGAGATACCCTGAACAAGGTAGTCATACTTATGCACTCATATTAATAGAAAGGGATGATAATCAGATTGTCTGGACAAATAACCCTAATGAGGTGTAGCTTGTTATACCTAGCTCTAATATAACTGAGTGATGGTAATTGAGTATGATTAATGCTTGAATGACTGATACAATTGTGGATTACTTTATTACTGTGGTTGAAACCCTAAAATGATATAATACGATGGTTACACTTTGAATTGTGTGTGGGCCCATAACCCACAGGTCCCAGGATCGAAACAGGATAGTATGGAATGAGGTGGTAATACTTCACCTCATGCATCCATGACCCAATGGGGATGCCAAGAGTAGTATTGTGCAATTGATTGTTGAATCTAGTCTTTTAATTCAAGACTGTTTTGCTATTTGAATAGCACTTTATTAAAGTTTAAAATAGCATGGTGAACTCTCTTTTTGTCACTTAAAGGTGATACAGAACAATAGAACTTTCTAAGCCGCATAAGTTGAGATAGTTGTATCAGAGTATCAGAGTTGCGCAGCGAAAGCGTGATGGTTTATCTTTACATTCTATGTTTGACTGTGGCATAAAAAATTTGCTTGATATCATTGAGAACTATTTGAAATATGTTGTGATTTAGTAAAGAATTAAAAGATCTAATGTTGAAAACTACATTCAGGTATGAAATACAAGAATATAATGACATGGAAGGCTTTAGAAGCTTAAAATAACCTTGAATGTATCTTTCTTGTGAGTTTATGTTTCGAGGATGAAACATTCTAAGGGGGGAGAGTTGTTACGACCCCATCTGAGCTTAACTGGTAAACTAAGGTTTACCTAGAC
This sequence comes from Alisma plantago-aquatica, assembly GCA_963693085.1. NCBI lineage: Eukaryota > Viridiplantae > Streptophyta > Magnoliopsida > Alismatales > Alismataceae > Alisma > Alisma plantago-aquatica. Next base: position 354,948,420 of record OY856410.1, on the reverse strand, counting down.
AATTGCAAAGATTAATTGGAATAATCATTCTTGAAATCTAATTAATGATGATAACACAATTAGGATGTTTTAACTATGATAAGAAGCTTAAGTGTTTGTTTGCCTTGAGAATTAGGGTTTGAGAAACATAAACCCTAATCGGCCCAAAATAGGGTTTTGATGATACATGAACACAAAATTTGATAAGTATAGTGTCTCAATAAATGATTTTTAGTATTTTATGTGTAACTCTGATTTACTTCAAATTTGGATATGATTTGGATATATAAAATGTGAACAACATTGGAAAATATCAGAATTTTTGAAGAATGTTCTGACCTGTTTATCGGTCGAGTTTCAAACTCGACCGATCATATTTCCAGATTTATATAGCAGTGTGGTAATTGAATTTTATCTTTTTATTGGTATATCCAATTGATCTCAAATTTTAACTGTGCTTGAAAAACACATTTTTAGACACTATTTTAAATTGGCATAATTTTTGGATGACTTTTGATCTCTACAGTGAGGGTGTCGGTCGAGTTCTGTGCAGGACAAACTCGACCGAATCTGCGGCATACTGCAATATAGCAGTGCACTGTTCTATTTTTAATTATTTATTGGTAACTCTAAATGATCTCAAATTTTAAATAAAGCTTTATAGATCAATTATAAACAAATTTATAAATTCCCATAATTGTTGGAGAAGGTTTGATCTCTGAAATAAACGAATTACAGTAACTTTGTATAACTGAATATTCAGCCAATATAATTAAAGTTGAGTGTTGGGTCAATATGCAATTGACCCAAGCAGCTCAAATTGACTTATATGATCGACCACACACACACACAGCTCTCATTCTTCGTCATCCATCCCAGAGAAACGAAAATCTAGAGAGAGAGGGAGAGTTAGGGCTTGAGTGGAGAAAGAGGAGGAATTGCTGACCTAGGGTTTTGCGGTCTGAGGAATGGTAAAATCAAGTAAGTTTGGATCCTTTGCATAGACTTTTATGGTGAATCTTCTCTCTCATGTCAAGATTCTGTCCATGCTCTGATTTGATCCAAGATGATGTCGAAATTCCCTCTTTTCTCACCCTTTCTTCATAATCCCTCATTTTCAAGGTTTCCTAGTTGAATGGAAGAAGAATTGGGAGATTTGCTAGGGATTTGATATGAGTTCGAGATCCCCTGAGTTGAGCTGCAGTTTTGAGGTGTTTTCACACCTTAGGGTGAGTGGGTTCTTCCTTTAAACAGTATAATGCACGAAATTTGATTATAGCATCCAAATCCCTAATTGCTTGGTATGTGATTCTAAACCCTGAAATGTCCGTTTAATTTAAGTTGTTGCAATTTGATATGATATGGATTCCTTCTCTGTTTGAATGACTCCTTGATGGTAGATTCACATCAGAAACGTATACAACACATCCTAGAAAGAATGTTTTTCATATTTATACCATATGATGTAATTAGGGTTTAACCTAATTGAGATATCTCTAGAGTTTCAACCTTATTTAAAAGGACTAGTAATCTTATAAGTGGTTAGGATGTACCTCATGGATTGCCTTATTTGAATTTTATCCTTGGTGCATGATATCTCAGTGAATAGCATGGAAACCTAAATTTAGTTCAATTTCCATGGTTTCATACATATATCGATTGTATATGATTTGTTGAAAACAATCTTTATTTAGTGAATGCTTATATCCTATGAAATCCTTATGAGAACCATGTGACAAGTGAATGAGGTAAATGAAAAAGGTGAATGAGGCGAATGAAACCCTAAGAGTAGGGTATTGGCATGTGATGAATGAATAAGGCAAATGAAACCCTAAGGATAGGGTGTTCAATGAATCATGTTATGGTGACATGAAAGGTCTCGATATGAGATGTGGTGATACTTAACTGTTGAATTGTATGTTTCTAGTGCATTTAACTTTATATGCTTGTTCTCTCTGAGTTGATATCTATATACTGCAGGGCTTCTTATATTTCAATACATATCTCATAAGTTGCAGGTGATGAGATATGACATGCCCTAGAAAGGGATGTTACTGAGACATGGTATATGTTGAATACATGAGCTATGATGTTTTATATGATATGATATGGCAGGTCGTGTGAGCCTTGTGAGAAATGTAAAATGAGTTATGATTTCTGTTCACATTTATCTATAATATTAATGTTAGACTTAGGTGCCCTGAACACCGTAGAACCCCTTTGAGAGGTCTGCTTCTTAGGGGTGAAACTCGTGTTGCAACAATAACTGTGCAGAGTCACGGTGGCACGAGGACAGAGAGCCAGTGTTGCAACAAGAACTGTGCGGAGTCACGGTGGCACTGGAGAAAATAGGGGTTATTGCAACAAGAACCGTGCGGAGTCACAGTGGTAACCCAGTGAGACTCTCCGCCTGTGTGCTCAGGTTAGAGGAGGAGTCTAGAGCACTCAGAGTAGTGCATTGAGGCCGGAGAGCCTGTGGTCCTGTAGCAGAATAGGGCTGGCGTCAGACTTAGCATTTCCCGGGTGTGTCGCTAAGTCTTATACGGTGTGGCCGTAGTGCACTGCGAGTCTCTATGCAGAGTACACTGCATAGATCAGGGCATAAGCTAAAATATGATCATATAGGTTCACAGAGTTCCTTATAAATGAAAGAGTTAAGGAAGACTAGAGCATAGTCTTCTAGTAGTTATTCTTTGGATGCAATATTTACATTCTTTGTTATTTCAATTACATTGTTTTAGAACTGCTCAATGTAGTATTTATTGTTGTTAAATTTCATAACGCTTATTCAAAGTTATATCTGTAATCACGTTAGTGCCTTAGACTGTTTCCTTGAAGTACTCATTCACTGAGCGAGTAGGCTCACCCCTCTACTCAAACATTTTAGGGTTAACCGCGTGGACTTGAAGATGGTCAGAGCATCAGTGTAGATCTGCTACAAGAGTTAAGTACAAGATTAGTTGAGTCAGTCGGTCCTTGTCACTCTAGGTCCTCACTAAGAGATAAGAGAGAGAGTTGTAATTACGATGTGTAATATTGTTCCTCTTTTGATATGTATGCTAATTAGCAAGTTTTATGTGCATAAGGTGTGAGAGACATCATGAATGTTTATACATGTACCTTTACTATTGAAGTCTGATTAGTAAAAGAAATGTTCAGATTCCTTTGTTAAGATGTTATGTGGTTCAATGCGGGGAAACAAGAGTTTTAAAGAAAAGAAAAAAGTTAAGGGTGTTCTTTGTGTTACATATAAGTCCTATCTTATGCCCTAATCGCATGATTTGAGGAAATTGTGAAATCGGGGTGTAACAATCACATTCAACATCCCCTCCATTAGCAGACAATCCTTATCGAATATTCAGACACTCAGTCTGAACTCCCCTCCTACATCCTCTTTTTCCGCATCCTCTAGTGTCACCTTTGTTAGATATGACATGAATATAGTAGTGAGGTTGGTGTAGTAATGTTGAGTGGCTTCATAGATATTGTGAAGGTTGGCACCCTTCAATAATTCCATGACTCGATCTATGATTCCCAACTATTATGGGTCATACATGTCTGTGTACTGGGTTGCTTTGTAGGCCTTAGTCTTTAACAACATCTCATACTTAGTATAGTGTTCTTTGTCCCTAGGTTGAAACATATCGTCATCCTATTTGCATCTACCATCATGTGGCATATCTATCTTGATTGCAATGGTCTTACTTGTTGTAGTATCTTTTAATGTAGTTGACAACACGATTTTTCAACTTTTGCCTTCTTTGCATCCCTTGGCTTTTTGTGCAATGGCTTTTCCAAGACTGCTCCTATTGGTTTTTGTTTCCCTTTTGTCTTGGTTTCTTTCTCCGAATGTAGATATCCTAAGGTTTTTGTGATGGAGTCATGTTCTTCCTCTTTAGACTTAGTCAATTTTTTCCCTAATAAGAGGAGCAACTGTTCCCTTTTTAACTCTAACTTCTGACATTTGTCTTTGGGCATGTTAGGGTTTGCGTCCAAGACATCTGTTATTTCCTTGATTGTTCCCTTGATCCACTTTAGAGATGTGGCTTTCATATTCAATGAATCAGAAGAACTGGAAGACATCATGCTGCCTTACAAAAGATGCACTTGTTAGTAGTGGAAGATCGGCTGCATTCAAATGATCAAAACACAGTTTTAAGGAAGTCATTAATTCTTACTAGCTAGGATAGGGTAGGAGGGTAGAGATTGATGAGATATTCATTGAGGTGAAACGATCATTTAAACTTAAGGTCAGTGGAAGATTATCTTGGTGGCCGCCAAGAAATAAACTCAAGTTATCAGAGATCGACAGTCGTTGAGAAAGTTAGAACACTGACGGTCACTGAGAATGCTTGTATCGCTAAAGAAAGGTTCACCAGTCATCGAAAACAAGAAGCTTGGTGTTCAATTCAAAAATTATAACCTCAGTGAACATTGGGAAATTAGGATCTTAGGCAGTCGTTGAGGATGTTGAGTGGTGAGGAAAAAGTTCAGTGGTCGCCAAAAATAACAATCCCAACAAGAATATCAAGGGTCGTGTGATAATGTCATTCGCCACAACTACAACAGTAACGGTATATGGCAGAGAAACCAAAGGTCAGAATGGCAATAACGATTAGGTTCAAAAACCCTAATATATTATGGTTAAGACATTATATAGCACATGAGAGAGGAAAAAGAAATAAGAGGAGAAATTTAGGGGTACATTCTAATGGTGAATGCCTCATTATGAAGTAGTGGCACACTCCTATCCCTTTCTTGTGTTCAGTTGCTTAAGTCGGTGTAGTTTGGCTCCTTTGATGCTGTGACATTTGTGGCTCAGTGATTCTGACAATGAGTTGATGTCTACAGTGATGGACTAACATTTTGACAGACTGGAAGTGTTGGAGGAGTTCGACATTGATTGTCGTTGGATTTGTTAGAGTTGTTGCAAGGTGTTGATCAATATAACACTTTTAGGTGTGTCAGCTGACTTGTAAGTTTATATACCCAAGTGTCTTGACAATTTTTGAAATTTGAGTGGAACTCAAACAATCTCCAAGGTTGCAAAAGGATCGATGGTCGCTGATGATTTCAGAATTCTAGCGACCAACAGTGATTTTAGGACCTCAGCGGTCACTGAGGCTTTTGTTCCTTTTTTGGTGAAGAACCTAACAGTCGATGGAAGTGAGTATTCTTGGTGACCAATAGGTTTTGTGTAGACTCTTGTTTGAATTGGTTGTCCCTGAAATCAATGCACATATTTAAAATTCATCTATATCCTTATTATATATATATTAGAAATTGAGAAACAAAACAAATTTACCAAAAACTATGACAGAACCTAAATTAGAAATTAGAAACATCAAGATACTTAATGATAAAGTAATGAAAATTTTGGAGATGTGATTAATGGATCCTTGGATTGCCTCCCAAGAAGCACTAATTTATAGTCTTAACTTGACTTTATTTGGCTGGCTTCATCAAACTTTCCCTGGTGGTGCATATAGTGGTTCCTCTAATTGGACTTCTGCTCTCTAGGTGATTGCTTCATCTTCACAATATCTCTTGACTCTATGTGCATTAACTTGGAAAGTTCCAATCTTGTCACTACAAATATCCATCATCCCTAATGGGTATATCTTTAATACCGTAAATGATCTCAACCTTCTTGACCTAAGATTGCCTGGGAAGAGCCTAATTCTTGAATTGAACAAGAGGACTTTGTACCCTTATGAAACATCCTTTTTTCCTTTAAGTGGGCATCATGCCACACTTTCATCATTTTATTATAGATTCTTGCATTTTTGTAGGCATGTAGCCTTAGCTCTTCCAGCTATTGTATATAAATCTTTTCTTGTCAGCCAGTTCTGGGTCCATATTCAAGAATTTGATTGCCCAAAAGGCCTTGTGTTCTAATTTGACTATAAAATGGCAGGACTTCCCATGAATCAGCAGATAGGGAGTAGTTCCTATTAGAGTTTTATAGGTTGTGTGGTACACCCATAATGTGTCATCTAGCTTCATCAACCAGTCTTTCCAAGTGCGACAAATGGTTTTCTCCAAAATCTACTTGATCTATAAATTCAAGACTTCTACCTATCTAGGATAGGGTGTAGCAACCTTGTATCTAACTCCATACTTATTCAGTAGGGATTCGAATTGCCTTTCCCCAAAGTGGGATCCCTCATTACTGATTATGGTGCATGAAACACCAAATTTAGGAAAGACATTTTTTTTCAAATAATCTGATCATGACTTTTGAGTCACAAGTGGGGGTGGCTACTACCTCCACCCTTTTGGATACACAATCTACTATAAACAAAATGTACTAGCTGCTTTGTGATGATGTGAAAGGTCCCATGTAGTCTATTCCCAGACATCAAAATTTCTACTTTTCCCATTCAAAAATTGGCATTTCATTTCTCCTTGAAATATATCCCCTTTTTTGGCATTCGTTGCATGCTTTTACATAGGCATGTGCATCTTTGAATAGCGTAGGCTAGTAGAACCCAGATTGTAGGACCTTTGTTGCAATTGTTTCTATGCCAAGATGGTCATTGTACTATGAAGAATGACATTTGTAGAGTATCTTGGGTACTTTCATTTCTAGAATACATCTGGGGTATAGGTTGTGAACACATCTCTTAAAGAGTACATGATCATCCCAGTAACAATTTTTGAAATTAGAAAAGAACTTCTTTTTTTGATAGTAGGTGAAGTCGGGAGGTATTTGTTGGCATGCTATGTAATTGCAAATGTTTGCAAACCAAGGCAAAGTGGGTTCAAATGATCTCGCCATCATTAAAACTTCATCGACATAGTTGTCATTGATAGGAAATGGGTCTTTTTTAGTAACCATGATTGTTGAAAAATGGTTAAAAATGTCATTCTCTGACCCTTTCTTGTCTATAATTTCATGATCGAATTCTTGCAACAAAGAGCCCATTGCAAGGGTCTAGGCTTAGTGTCCTTTTTCTACATTAATTACTTGATAGAACCATGGTCTACATACACCTTGACTTTTGAGTCCTATCAGATAGGTATTGAATTTTTCAAAAGAGAATATTATCGCTAGCATCTCTTTTTCTATGGTGGTATAGTTAACATGGCATAATCTAGAGTTTTTCTAGCATAATAGATTGCATGTTGTTTCTTATCCTTTCTTTGTCTGAGAACTGTTTGGATAGCATAATCACTTGCATTGCACATTATCTCAAAAAGTATTTACCAATCTGGAGCTTGCAAGATCAGATTTGTCTTTAGGGCATACTTCAGAGTTTTGAAAGCTTCAAGGCATTCAACTGTAAATTCAAACACATCATCTTTTACAAGCAAATTGGATAAATGTTTAGTAATCTTAGAGAAGTCTTTGATAAATCTTCTATAATAGCCTACGTTCCCTAGAAAACTTCTCACCCTAGTTACAGATTTAGGAGGTGGGAGCTTAGACACAACTTCTACCTTAATTAGATCGACTTCAATCCCTTTTTTAGAAATCCTATGTCCAAGAAATACCTTCCTGTACCATAAAGTAACACTTCTCTCGGTTCAACACTTATTATTTCTCTTCACATCTTTTTAAAACTTAGGATAAGTTCCTTAAAAAATGTTGAAATTAGTTCCATAGATGGATAAGTCATCCATCAAAACCTCCATGATATCTTCCAAGAAATCCATAAATACCGAAATCATGCACCTTTGGAATCTTGCAGGTGTGATGCATAGGTCGAATGAAATTCATCTAAGGGTATACGTACCATAGCTACATGTAAAGGTAGTCTTCTCATGATCTTTGGGGTGGATAGGGACCTGATAAAACCCTAACTATCCATATAGAAAGTAGAAATATGAGTGATGAGATAGCCATTCCATGACTTGATCTATGAACTGTAATGAAAAATGGTCTTTCTTGATGGCGTCACTAAACTTTCCATAGTCTATGCACATCTTCAACCCAGTCACAATTTGTATGGATACTTCATCTCCCTTTTCACCTTTTACCATTGTCATTCCTCCTTTTTTAGGGACCATGTGTATCGGGCTTAGCCAATTGCTATCACTAATTGGATATATATACCTGTATCCCAAAGCTTTATCACTTTTTTCTTGACCACCTCCCTCAATATCGGATTCAACTTCCTTTGAGGTTGAACCATAGATGTTGTACTTTGATTTATTATGTGCATGCAAATAGCCAGGCTTAGGCCTTTGATGTGTTCTACATAGTAGATATTGCCTTTTTTTAGAGTTTCAGTTCATTCAACAATTTGTCTTCTTCGTCATCTATCAAGGCAAAATTTATAATCACTTGATTCCTCTCTTCTTTGTCCAAAAATTCATATTTTAACCATTTGGGTAGCTGTTTCAGTTCTGGTTTTGGCTTGGGTGCTTATTTTTCCTCTTGATTCTATTCTAGAGAGGCATACTTTACGCTCTCATAGCTTTAATATTCTTCATAACTGTGATGTCTATATTTTATATCATGTTTTAGACCACTTTTGGTTGCATTTCCAAATCATTTTCACCCAATAATAACTCTTAATCATGCTAGATTTTCCACTTTATTGTTATTTTTACTTGCCATATGGTTTGGTTTGTAGGTATAACAATTTGGCATCAAAACAGGGAGAAAATTCCATCATAACATCCATCAACACATTCCTCAATCATCTAGACATTTAGAAAATCAATGTTGATGAAATTGTCAAAGACACCCCATGTCTAGAAAAAGACACCCCGTGTTTTAATAAAGACACACTGTGTCCCAGTCTAGAAATTGAATCCAAAACTCTCAAATTTACAACAACACGTTGTGTCTTATTAAATACATGCTATGTGACTTTACAAAACTCAATCCAGACTTCAGTTATCACACCGAACACGTCGTGTTGGCCATCCGACACACTACTTAAACTACAAATTTCACTCAACATGAATTTAACTATCTCACACTTATATATATGTCCAAGATATCTTAGGGAAATTATCATAGACCATTTCAAACATTTTGGAGGGGGACTCGAGCAAGGGAAATGGAGGAGAAGTTGGAGGCATCCAAGGGGAGAAAAGGTGGTTTTCCAGGAGGAAAACTTCTTCTTCTTCCTTCTTCTTCAAGAATTATAGAAGGGATCTCCTTCATTCTCATCTCTTCACTCCAGGGTGAAGCTTTCTGGAGAGTTTCCAGCAGTAAGGACATATTTGTGACTCCTTGACTAGAGTTTTAAGTCTATCTTACCTCTCCCACAGACATCCAAGTTTATTTCCTTCTATTATGATGTCTAGCCTTGTTCTCTACTACTTGTATCTATTTTCTACAGCCATGGATGAGTAGGTCTACTTTTTTTGGACATGGGGGAGTAACTCCCATGTCATAACTATGTTGAAAATGAATTTCATATATAATGCTAGTTGTTTTACTATTCTAAGGTTCATCGGTGTTTAATTCTTCTTACATGCTTTGTTGGCCACTTTGTATGTTTTATTTCTTCTCTTTGTATAATCTGGGAAGATATGCATACAAGTAAGGAGATGTGCTTTTAGCTACACTACCTTGATCACGGGAGTGGCTGCGATGTGTTGGGGAGCAAAGGTTTGTAGTCAAAATCTTAGTATATCCACGGGAGTGGTATATAAAGTTAGTACTGTTCTACACTACCTGGAGGTAGATGTAGGATACAAACCTCCCTTGTGTTATTTCTAGCATTGTTGATCATCATTGTTCCTCATGTTATGATATGGATGTGAAACCTTGTTCTCAAGAATTCTCAATCCAATTTATCCTTAATGTATGTTATTAGCTTAATTCTCTACTTTTCTTAGTTTACTATTATAAAACTAAATCACCCTTTGAAATCTGTCTAGATTGTTGAAGTTTAATACTATTGTGCCTAAATATTCCTTGCTCCTTAGACAACCTTGATAATACTATAGGAACCCGTAACTTATGGGGTAGTGCTTAAGTTATAAATATTAAACTTGTGCACACAGTCAACAAGTTTTTGGCACCGTTGCTGGGGAGCATTGGTATTATTGTTAGAGTAAGAAGTGTTGAATAGTAAGAGAGACTAGATCACACCATTACCTACTGTATCCACCATCATTTTTTCTTCATCATGATCATCATCATTATCATATTCTTGTATCTTCCATTTTCATTCTTGTACTTCACTGCCTTCTTTACTTGTAGGAGAATATGAAGTGGTCCAAAAGGGGGTCTTGAACCTTCCACATTACTGGACCCCAAATTTGACCATGATGTTAGAAACCTTCATAAAGAAAGGAGTAGTGGACCTCAAGAAGATATGGAGGAATCACAACATTCATCACCTTCATTGCCACCATCTTCACCTGAACGTCCATCCCAACAAGAAGAACAAATGATGGAAGATGATCATCCCCTAAAGGACTTCATTGTCTAGCTGTTACAAAATCAACGGGGCTATCACTATCCCATAAATTGAGGCAAATGATTTTTCTATTATCCCCACAATTATACAGATGATACAACACAACCAATTTGGAGGGACACCAATGGAGGATCCAAACCTCCACATTGCTGAATTTCTACAATATCTTAGCACTTTCAAGATAGATGGTGTTCCTACTGATGGGACCCGCCTTCTTATTTTCCCCTTCTCTTTGAGAGACAGAGCCAAGGCATGGATCTATTCTTTGCCAAGTACTTTCCACCAAGCAATAGCTGGGAAAGTTTTCTTAGCCAAATACTTTCCACCAAGCAAGAATACACAATTGAGGAGTCAACTCATCAATTTTTCTCAAAGGCATGGAGAGACCTTGTATGTCACATGGGAAAGGTTCAAAGACCTTGAACATCTTTGTCCACACCATAGTTTAAGTCTATTACAAACTTTCTATAATGGCTTATTCTACAATACAAAGATGTATATTGATACTGCAACAAATGGTGCTTTAATGAAGAAATCATATAGGGACACTTATGTCATTATTGAAGACATATCACTTAATCATTGCTAATGGAGTCTTGATTGGAGCAACCAACCTTCTTCTTCAAGCTCTATTTTTGGAAAGCAAGCCACTGAAGTAATTTGTGTTGCATGTGGAGTAGTGGGACACACTCCTTCATGTTTTGCCACACCATAACAATTTGAAGAGATACCGAAACTCAACAACAATGTCAGCTATAATTTCATCCAGCAACAACAATATTTATAGCCCAAGCTGGGTTTGGTATCCATGCTTGAGACCTTTGTCTCAACTCAAATTTAGCGAAATTACAAGCTTCACCAACAAAGGGAGTTTCTAAAGGATGCTATTTCACAAATTTCTTCTAAGGTGGATGGAATTGCCACTCACAATAGGATGTTAGAGAATTGAATTCCTCAACTATCTCTTTCCATTCAAAAAATACCTTTTGATTCCTTGCCTAACCAACAAAACATGAGTTCAAGGGAGACATTCACGTCATTATCTTGAGAAGTGGACCTGCTATAGGAGAATCTTCTTCACCATCAAAGACAATATCATATGAAGTTTTTGAATCCAAGGTAAGCAATGATAATGAAGCTCAATGGAAGAAATCAACACTTGCTCAACGTGATGATTTTTCAAACAAGCCAAGTGTCCCCTTACAACACATCTTTGATACAAGGCTCGGTGATGAGAACATTCTCTTTGACTCCAATTCTGGTTATTTTAAAAAGTGAAAGAAGGGACAAATAACACATATGTCCATAAGTCTATTCTTGTTGCAAATCATAAGCGTATATCTTTCTCCCAAATCAACAATACATTGACAAAGAGGCATATATCTATGGTGAAACAATTTTCAACCTCATATCAAAGCAGTGGACTTTCCTCTTGATCATTCACCATGATAGGTATCCGGTTTCAATCCTCTTGAGTTTGTTATATGCAGCGAGGACACTGCAAATTTCAAGCTTAGGGGGAGAGAAATCGATCAGTAGTGTAGTGTAGTTTTATTTTGCTTTTATCATCATTTTCTTAGTTGTTTTTAGTTTCTATTCTTCTTGTGGAAAATCCAGTTTGATTTGAGACCCATATTTTGTATGTGGATTGAACTCCTATGCTTAACATATTGTCCTCTTTTGGTTAGAAATATCATTTGTAAAAATTATAAATGACATGCATTAATAAAATAAAATCTTTTGTCCATCAACATGTGCTTAAATCTGGTTTATGCTTCTAGCCTAAACATTCATCTTTCACATCCTTGATTGCTTAAAACATATAATGGTTCCAATTTTTGTGAGTAATTCAACTTTACAATATCATTTAGAATACATGATGCCCTTACCAAGCTCTTAGTGCACTTTCAACCACTATTTTAGTGAAATTTTTCAAAACAAATGAATAAAATCTAGCTGATGTTGCAATTTTGTTGACTCTCCTATGTTGTCAAAAAATTTAAAATTTCTTTTGGCTTATATTCACCTTCATACCCCATAAAAGATGGCCAAACTGCCCACATATCATGCTAGCCTAGTGTAAGTCCAATCTGACCATGATGGTTAGGAGGTATGCCTTAAAAGAGGATAAAATACCCCAACTCGAACTCCACATGTGCATAAGCCTACATTAACAACTGAGTGTCGAAACCCGTAATCCATTGTCATATCATTTTTGGGAAAGAAGGAGAGTATAATTAAAATTGTTAATTTTAACTAAGATTTCATCATTTGTATCCTTAATAGTTGAGAGTTTGAATTGCATATCCACTAATTGTTTGGATTGATCATCCAAATTCTATTTATTGTTGTATAACTGATTGATTCATTTAATTGTGACCACCCCTACTTAACTAAATATCTCTTTCTTGGGTGTTTAAGTTGAATTGATGGCTATGAGTATGAACCTGTTGATCATGGTTGGTTTGGTCTTATACACATCTTTCATTTCATGTGATCTATGCATGAACTTGACAATTCCTTCATTTGTGTTTCTATGCATGAACTTGATAATTCCTTCATTTGTGACTTTTCAGAATTTGATTCAGACTTCAATTATCACATCGAACACGCCATGTTGGCCATCTAACACACCGTTGACCTGTAGATTTCACCCAAACATGATTTTAACTATCTCACACTTATATATACGACCCCAAGCCATCTTGGGACAATTATCACATACCATTTCAGACATTTTAAAGGGGGGGGGCTTGAGAAAGGGAAAGGGAGGAAACGTTGGAGGCATCCAAGGGGAGAAAAGGTGATTTTAGGAGGAAAACTTCTGCTTCTTCCTTCTTCAAAAATTGCCGCAGGGATCTCCATTTTTCTCTTCTCTCTACTCTAGGGTGAAGCTTTCTGGAGAGTTTCTAGCAGCAATGATGGATTTGTGACTCCTTGGCCAGAGTTCTAAATATATCTTACCTCTCCCACAAACATCCAAGTTTTTTTCCTTCTATTATGATGTCTAGCCTTGTTCTCTACTACTTGTATGTATTTTCTACAAACATGGACGAGTAGATCTACTTTTATTGGGCATGGGGGAGTAACTCCCATGTCATAAATATGTTGAACAAGAATTTCATATATAATGCTATTTGTTTTATTGTATAAAGGTTCATCAATGTTTAATTCTTTGTACATGCTTTGCTGGCCACTTTGTATGTTTGATTTTTTCTCTTTGTATAATTTGAAAAGATATGTATAGGAGTAAGGAGATGTGCTTTAGGTGCACTACCTTGACCATAGGAGTGACTGCAATGTGTTGGGGAGCAAAGGTTTTTAGTCTGAATCTTAGTATATCCACAGGAGTGGTATACAAAGTTAGGACTATTCTACACAACCAAGAGGTATATGTAGGATACAAACCTCCCTTGTGTTATCTCTAGAATTGTTGATCATTGTTGTTCCTCATGTTATGATAAGGATGTGAAACCATGTTCTCAAGAATTCTCAATCCAATTTGATCCTTAATATAAGTGATTAGCTTAATTCTCTATTTTGCTTAATTTACTATTATAAAATCAAATCACCCTTTGAAATCGATCTATATTGTTGAAGTTTAATACTCTCATGCCTAACAATTCCTTGCTCCTTGGATGATCTCGATAATACTACACGCACCTGTATACTTGTGGGGTAGTGCTTGAGTTATAACTATTAAAACTTGTGAACATGACCAACACATTCCCATCCTTCTTTGGTTGATTCAGATAGTCGAGAATCTTGATAACTTCAGGATGTTAGATATTTGGGTCAGGATTTTTTAAGGCTCTCATAAGTGGACCAACTATAGTGTTGTCCTCTTGGATTTCTTTGCAAAACTAGTTGTAGTTGTCTATTAAATAGACCTACTCAAAAAGACATGGTCCTCTCATGGAGTCTGGAACATGAAAATTAATGTGATCATTTTCTACCCTGATGGTAATGATCCTAGCTTTGACATATATCAACGTTCTCCCAGTGGAGAGGAATGATTTTATAAAAATATTTGGCATGTCAGGTCTTCCACAGTATCAATCATGAGAATGTCACATGGTATAAAAATCATCTCACTAGGATTAGGACATCTTCTACTACTACTAATGGTTTAGTGAAAAAATGATCTACTAATTGGATTCACATCCATATCTTTACCATGTTTATCAGTCCTAGCCTTTGAGCCAACATAAGAGGCATGAGGATAATGCTTGCTCCAAGGTATGCCAACCCTTTCCTTACCTCGTTGTCTCCTACATTGAATGGGATCGTGAATGCTCTAGGATTTTTTTTTGCCTAGTGGGAATCTTTGTCTTAACGAAGGCATTGTACATCTTTGCAAGCTTGACAGTTTCAACATGGATTTCTCACCTTTTCTTGGTAATTATGTACTTGAAGAACTTTGCATATATCGACATCTCTTTAATGTCATCTAGAAAGGGAATACGCATGTGCATTTTCTTAACAACTTCCATAAATTTCTCGTATCTTCTCTCTAACTGAGCCTTGGTCAACTTGTAGGGAAATGGAACTCTTTGGGAATAAGGATCCCTATTTGTGAAAGATTCTTAGTTGTTTCAGATGTCTTTTCCTATATTAATTTCTTCCCTTTACCTTTCTCTTTTGCCTTAACCTTCTTGGTAGGTACCTCCACCTCAGGTTCTTCTTCTACTATGGCAGGTTTGAGTTGAGATTCAGTAGTAGGATTGCTTTCCTGGATGGTATTGTCTATCCATTCTTCGAGTACTTTTATAGAGTGTAGGGTTGCCATATTTACTCTCTCAATATTAGAAGGTATCTTTTCTTGTGGGTTCTTTATCAGCTCTGATTGCTGCACCAACTGTTGATCAATTTGTTTCTAGTGGGTATGCATGTCAGCCATCTGAGTTTTCATGCCCCCAAGTTGGTTCTGCATAGCGTTTCATACACCAGTGTTGGTAATAGTGCTCTGAGTTAGTTTCTCATTCATCGATGATTGTCACTTTGCAAAGTC
This sequence comes from Alisma plantago-aquatica, assembly GCA_963693085.1. Lineage (NCBI taxonomy): Eukaryota > Viridiplantae > Streptophyta > Magnoliopsida > Alismatales > Alismataceae > Alisma > Alisma plantago-aquatica. The sequence goes on along the minus strand of OY856410.1, from coordinate 354,933,042 downwards.
AGAAAGTTCACACATCATATCAGGTTGATTGGTGTTTTTGTTCTGTCCTTGGTCTTGACTTGACCCACTTGAATTTCTATTTTGATTCTGGCCTTGGCATCGGTAGTTGTTTGTATTTTGTTGGTAAGTTGTGTTGCAGGTGAACACATATGGTCCTCCACCTCTTCTAAAATGTAGCAGTCTTTTAGGTGGGTTGTTTAGCTAATGAGTATTTTCAGTGGCATCCTTGTTTCCATAGGAGAAATCAAGATGATATGGTCTCTTGAAGTTAGCATAAGAGACATTTTCAATTTATTCTTCATCATCATCTTCAAGTTGGGTGTAGATGTAGTTGTCAATACCATGCCCCCTTCTCTACAGATAACACATTTCATGATTTTTTTTTATATTTTCCCTTTCCTTTGCTTCTGGAGTCCTTCACTTGTTTCACATCTAAAGTAATCTTCTGATTTTGAGCAGTAATGGTCTCTAGAGCATTAGACTCATCAGTGGTACCTTCAGACGACACCTTCTTTGTTGTTCCTCTATTATAATCCAGATCGTCTTGCAAGGCAGCCATGTTATCAATTATCTTCATGGTATTCTTTGGGTTCTTACCAAGGAAGTCACTCCCTATAGTAGCATTCAGCAAAGTCCTTTCAACTGAAGTAAGCCCATTGTAGAAGGCAGTGACCATAAATCCCATATCATATAAATGGTAAGGGAAATCCCTTTGATATTCTTGGAATCTTTCCCAAGCTTCATACAAGTTCTCTCCTGGCTTTTGTATGAATCTAGGGATCTTGTTCCTATTCTTGAGGGTTTTCTCAACTGGGTAGAACTTGGTGAAAAAAATGTCAGCCAAGGGTGCCCATCCATTAATGGTTTTGTCAGGCAGAGCAAGATAGCATGACATAGCTTTATACCTCAGAGAGAAGTGAAATACCTTGCATTAGATTACCTCTTGTGGCACCATATTCATCTTGATGGTGTCACAAATATTTTTAAAGGCATCTAGGTGATGGTAAGGATTCTCGTCTCAAGAATTTCCTCCAAAATTTTGAATGCTCTGGATCATGTCTATGAATCTTGTCTTGAGTTTGGAGTATTGAACCTAGGGATGATGATAGGGAATCTAGATTCATTGGCCATGGTAGTGGCCAATTCACGAAGGGAAGGGTCTTTGTCATCGTCATCGTCGTCATTGTTGTGATTTCTCCTATGCCTTTTATTTCTATTGCGGAAAACTTCATCACGACATTCTTCTTTGTGCTCCTCCTCATATTCCTCATCATGGGGTTCTTCTTCACGTTCTTCATCACGACGCTCTCTGACATCACATTCTTCATCATGTTCTTCTTCTTCTTCACACTCTTCCTTGCAATCTTATTCACAATCTTCTTCATGATCGTTGTGAAGGTCTTCAACCCTCATTGCGGTTGAATCCATGGTGTCCTCCCCTATGAGGAGGCATGGTGTTTGCAGTTGTTAATGGTAACAATGCTTTTCTTTAGGATACCTAAAAAAATTCACACAATAGAGTTAGAAACTAGACATGTGACACAAAGTACTCGAGGTAGTAAGAGTTATTGAACTTAAAAGTGTGTAGTCAAGTCTATTTCTACACTTAAGGTACACATATATGCTAAGTAGACTCAGATTCTTAACAGTACCAGTTATCTAATCCCCAACAATAGTGCCAAAAAGTTGACCGACCTAAATCACATGACCAAAAAGAGAGGATCTAGAGTAGTCAGACTCTTAAATTTATAACCCGACACTCAGGCCCCTACAACTATAGTACAAAGTCCAATGTAGTAAATCAGGGTCGATCCACAAGGACAAGGGTGTTATGTGTTAGGAACGTGGTTCATTGGCTTATTGCACCAACCAAAGAGTGATAATATGCTTTGTGTTCCTTAGGGAATGATGGTATTCCAACAAACAAACAAGGAAGTAAAACAAGGGAAAGAAACCTAGAAACAAAACAAAAGATCAAGTAAAACCAAAGAGTAAGATATCAAGTATGGATGATGAACTTGGATTGTGTTTCACCATCTAAGGTCTCTCACCAACATGCAATACTCACACCCATTGTATACCCTTAGAAAGTTTACAAGCAATCATCATAAATATCTATTCCCTCCTCTCTCAAGCTTATGATAGATCTAGATCATAAGGTTGTCTCTCTCTTGAGATGGTAAACAAACAATCATAATAAAACTAAATGGTTATTAGCTTATGCATTCTAACATTCTTATCATTCATGCATCTCCATAACACTTATATATGGTTAATCCTACTCTTTTAAGGTACTAATAATAAAACAACACAAGTTGGTAGCTAAGCATATAAGTGAAGCATTAAGACCAATAGTATGGAGATAAACTTGGGCAAGAGCATATATTGAATGCAAATAACTATTTACATGTTGGGAGAGCCTTAGTAGATACTCCAAAACCAAGCTATATGTTTAGCCACTCATGCTGGTGAGTAGAATTATGGGTTTACAAGTATAATGAGACATGAAGATGGATGGTGAAATGGACGAAAAGGGGTGAAGGAGGATGAACAACTTTAGAGAAGAAGAAGGGAGATACAAAAATAGTAACCATAGATGGTCAAGGTTGATGGATGTCTTTCTCAAATCTAAATATGGTGTTGATGTTGAAGATGTCTTCTCCTTCTCTCAAAGAAGGATCGTGGAGGTGCTTGGCGATGATGGAGGTATGATATCCCCTTCAGATTCTCATCTTTAGGGATCTCAGACCGATGAGAATTGATGATAAGGTGGTTGTGTAGTGTGGAAGAACTTCCTCATCTCTCACATGTTGCAACCATCTTCAATGACTGAGGTGGTTGGTTATTTATAGGTGTTGGTTTTGAAGTAGTAGTCCCATCGGGTGTTGATGGTGTAGAACCTCAGTGGTTGCTGAGCATATATGCCCATAAATTACTAAGAACGTAGGTTTAAAGGTCACTGAGACCATAGGTATGATGGTCATTGATGATGCGACCTCGATGTTTGATGATCTTGATAGATTCCAATGGTCGTTGATCTTGCTATATTCCAGCAGTCGCTGATAGTCAGGGTCCATCATCCGCAGAGGTTGTTGAGGCTAGAGACTGATGAAGGTGCAACCGAAGTTATCACTAAACATTGTAAGGATCAATGGTCTCCACTAATGTAGAGTTTTGGTGGTCGATGATACTGAAAGTTCATCTAGCACTGATGGTGAAGATGCATCGACCATTGATGATGGGAGTTCATCGGTTGCTAGACCTTCTAGGCTCCATTCTTGTGAATTTCCTATGTAAAAAAGGAATGGAAAGGAAGTAAGGGTAGTTACTCCAAAAGTGTCAAACCAAGAGGATTTATTGAAATAAAGCATTGTTAAGTCGATAATGTGAGGGTAAAACAAGAATTTAAAACCCAAAAAATTGGATGTTATCAGACTCTCCATAAAAACTAGGTCCCTTACCAAGAGGCAAGAATATATGTGTGTCTCACTTGTTTTCGAGCATATTTTCTTCCACTTTGTTAGAAAAGAACACAATGTTGATGTTGTGGCTACCCTCACTTCCTAGTTTCCATCAAAGGAGACAAGAGGTTCTCTTTGATATCATAGATGATCTTTCCACTTGCTCAATATATGGTCATCGACAACACAATCAATAGCAAAGAGAAGACTTGGTTTCATGACATCAAACTATACCAAGTCAAGTCATTTTTAGGGCCTCTCTCAAAGAACAAAAAGTGACCAAATGATAAGCCATACAATATGTCTTAGGGGTAGGGCATCCACATATTATGTAACCAGATGTTGAGTATATTTATACCCATCCTTGCATGCAGTTTTATCCACTTTTAGGGATATTTTTAGCCTGAGATTTACTTGATTACGATTATCTTCTCTTTTCTAGACTTTAATGCACTTTGCATGCTTTTAATGTAAAACCAGCCAAAAATACACTTCAATGCCCAGAAGGATGATCAAGCCCTCATAGTTCCACAACTCATGGGAAGGAAGGCTCCAAATGTTTCCCAACATCTACCTTCCAACCACCTAGTTATACAACTGGCTTTTCTAGTCACTTGACTCGAGCCACTCAGTTTTTAGAGTCTTCTAGATTCCTTAGTTTTGATGCACGCTCTTCGCATCTAGCCTACTCTGAATCAATTTGCTACGGGTCTGCCAAAGAATTGGATATGAGGTCCAGATTGAGTAACCCATGTGAGTCACCTGTTAGACCGAGTACGGTCCATGCAATTTGATGCCTTAGACTACAAGTATTCAACATTAGGGTTTTGAAAGTGAGGATATAATCTATAAAAGGGAACCCTTATTGTCCATTGTAAAGGGTATTTGGTCTGTGATTAGAAGCCACATCTACTCAAAACAAACCCTAGCGAGAAGCAAGGAGGCAACAACGTAAGTGCAAAGATTGGTCTTCCTACACTAGGCGTCATGACCCCTTCCATTGTTCCACCTACCATTCTATTGTTGTATCTTGCCATGAGATAATAGGCATTTGTGATAGGGCATGGGGACTATCCCCATAAGCTCATATTTTATTCTATCTTGTATCTAAATTCAACAATTCTATTACTAAATAAAGTATCGTTCTGCTTATTTCCTTGCCTTGCAAATTGATCACTTGATTTGCATGCTTGCTAAAACCATGGATGTGCATGTTGATGTGATCATGATTAGAACTTTATAAAAATCTTATTATCCCCCTGAAGTGTCAGCAACGATAGTGAGGTGATTGGGTTATAATTTGCAAACATCTCGAGAATGGTCAACCATAGTAAGGGAGTCTAGTCCGAATGAACTAGGAACTTGGATGTCAAATCTGGTTAGTTCTAAAGGAGTTTAGTCCATACAATTATATGTATCTTGTGAGGGTACAATATCTAAACCTATATTTAGTAAACTGCTATTAAGGAGTTAGATCTTGCTAGTATAATAATGCAAGCTTTGACAAGCAAAACCTCATGCCTTAGTCCTCTTTATTAGCATTATTTACATCTTCAATCGTTGTTCCTATTAGAAACAATTTACTTTAATCAATCAATCAACTTCTCAGTGACAAATATTACACTCAATTCTTTTGAATATATATAACTGGTTAAAAAGGTTGTCCTTTGGGTTCAATTCTTAAGTATATTTCAACCAGGCTTCCATTTGTTGGAGTGGGGAATTAGTGTACAACTTTTAGTTAAACTCAAGGATTGTTTCCTTAGGGTTTTTATTGGTGTGACATTCATAGCCCTATCAAAAATTGATGTCGTTGTTGGGGACAACTATAGTTATATTTTTTTAGAAGTTTAAGTATAATTAGGGTTTTTATTTTTATATTTGATACAATTGAAAACCCTCTAGAACTCTATTTGTCAACTTACGACCATTCTGCCTTTTTTCAGGTACTCCTAGCATATGCGAAGATCCAAAAGTCTTGACTCAGTATTGCTTTTTGACCCTAAAATTGAGAAAACTCTGAGAACTCTCAAAAGAATTCGCTAGGAGAAAACCATGGCAGACACAACAGCTGTAGAAACATCTATTCAAGTGTAAATTGAAGCAACTATCTCTGGCCAACTAGAATTACTCACCATAGAAGCCAGGATACAGGCGAAAGCTGAATTTAAGACTATCCTAGAAACTTCTCAAGCAGTTGAGCGTGATAAAGAACTAAGGGACTTTTCTATCCCTAGAGGCACTAATTTGACTCATCCAGTCCAACCTCCAGGTGCCCAATCGTGATCAGGGCTTAGTGGGTCAATCTATTGTAAAATTTACCCTTCACAGGAAGGATTGAAGATGATAGTTGAGAACATCTCCTCAAATTCATTGGTCTATTTCTTAATGATGAAGCCTCCAAGCACCTCTAAAGATGCCATATGATTGCAACTCTTCAAGTACTCTCTAACCGACAAGGCCAGAGTGTGGTATAATGCTCTTCGAGGGGACCCGATCATAACATGGGAAGCCCTGGAAAATAAGTTCCTGGAGAAATTCTACCCACCCTCTATGATGTATTTGATTAGAGGATAGATCACATGATTCAACCAAGTTCCATAAGAATCTCTATACGAAGCATGGGAACGATTCAATGAACTCCTATGCAAGTTCCCACATCATTACATTCCAAAAAACTAGTTCATCAAAATTTTCTATCGAGGTATCGACGACAAAACCAAGAAGTTCCTTGATTCTACTTCTAATGGGAACTTTATGCAGCAAAACTTTGACAACACATTATGATTGTCAACCTTGCTACCGAGAATCAGACTCATTGGACCAGACCATCAGGAAAAGGCATTCTTAAAGTATCTAGGGTAGAGGATCCTTCAAAACTCAAATTCATATCGGAATCACTAAAAAGCTCTCTCTCAAATAGGATAACCATAAAAAATCCTTTATTGCATATGAGAGAAAGAACCAGACATCGCACGTTCAAATCATTGCACCTTCCTACGAGTTCTGTCACACAGTAGATCACGACACAATCTATTGTCAACAATTGTATGCTACATTTCATGAGCATGAAGAAGAACAACACTACATAGTTACCCAAGAAAAAAATGTGAATTATATTCACTCCATACCGAGATAGTACTATAATATGAATCGTGCTCATAACCACCCATGATTCCAATATGGGAATTCAACTGGAGCAAAGAGCCCAAATCAGTAGACCCCACCATAATCTACTCAAGTTAGAGTGCCGCCAAACTACACTAGCCTGTGCAACCAAGGAAATTATAGATCTAACTTCTGTAGTAGGAACTATTAGTAGTAGCAACAATATCAGAATCCGAATCAAGCCCCACCACTATAGATAGAGCTAGTACCAACACAAGATCTAGTGAAGACAATTTAACAAATTATGACAACATACCATATGCAATTGGCCAACACCATAGCCAATCTAAAGGCATTGGAGTCACAAATCGCCCGCCTAACAGTTAGTGGACACCCCCATCAGGAACAATCATAGGTCAACCGAAGAACAACCCCAAGCATCCATAGAAGCTAAATGTTGTAATGACAAGGTTAGGGAATCTGTACTCTGCACCGTCGACTATAACTCCTACATCTATCCCTCCTAGCAGAAATGAAGACCCCCAATCAAGACCTTGAGTTGTCTGAATGGCCATCCAACAGCCAGTCAAGTAGAGATTCAAACATGAGATCCTCTTATGACGACAATTCAACTAGGAACTAGTAAGAACTCAACTATTGTAGCACCACCAACTACACCCGAAGAACCCATGTATAAACCTCATGCATCCTATATGGGTCACCTCAAGTAGACCAAGCTAGATGACAGATTCATGAAAAATTCAAGAACACTATGAAGAAACTCCATGTCGACATCCCATTCTTCGAATCATTAGCTGAGATACCTACATGGTGCAAATACCCTAAGACTCTTCTATCCCAGAAGTATATGGCTGAAGAATGCGAAACCATGAAGCTAACACAAACAACCTCCAATATAGTTCAAAATTAGATGCCTCAAAAGCAAAAAGACCCTATTTTGTTTCGGATAGATTATTTCTTAGGAGACAAGGCATGCCACAAGGGACTTGTTGACTTGGGCACAAGCATATCCATTATATAGTACACTTTATGCCAATGTCTTGGATTTACTAATATCCTACCCACGACTATGACCATTCAACTAGCCAATGCGTCAACTACAAAGCCCTTGGGAATAACTGAAGATGTCCCAGTTAAGCTAGGACATGACACCTATGTCCCATGTGAATTTTTGTTAGTGCAAATGAAAGAGGATAATTAGTTTCCACTAATTTTAGGGAGACATTCTTAGCTAGAGAGAGAGCATTAGTACTCGTCATGTGACCAATATAGAAGAATATTGAGTATCAAGTTCTCAAAGATTTGAAGAAGGTGCACAACTCAATTGAAGTCTTCAAGGCAGAAGGTAAGTTGGAACTAAAATAATCAGACCTCCAAAATGCTACCCAAGGTATGAAGGACAAGCCCTAGAGAAAGGTATGTACATCATCTGACTATGATCTAGGTCCTAAGAATCCCAAAGGTAAGGGTTTGGAAGCCCCACTCACACACCTTATGTAAGCTCTACGATGACATCTATTGAGTCTGTGATGTTGAACCAAGATGCTTGTTGGGAGGCAACCCAACCTTTTAATTTATTTCTTTTAAAATTTTAGTTTCATTTTTCTTTCCATTTTCCTTCTTAAAAAAATGCTCACATAAAAGCTATGATTCTTGATAACCCAATTTGATTGAGTGACATATGATGTGGTGCAACAAGATCATGATAAAATCAGCCATTAGTTCATCGAATAGATCACCCAATCATTTGATTAAAAGAGTAAGGATCTTGGAATCTTACGAGTTGATTAAGAATTCAGTGAATGGGTTGCATGGCCCTATGAATACGTGTCGCTCGTACTAAATGAGTCCATTTATTTTCCATACTATTTCATTCTTCTGATAATTCCATCTTTATCTTTTATGAGTAACGTTATCCCTCAAAAATCATAGCCCTATTACCCCTAGTCTTTTCATTAAATATTCCTTGCCACTATATCTTGATTTAACCAAGACTTCTCAGGATGTGATGTATGATCCTTATAGATTCATAAGCATATCTAATGCCTACATGAATCCTATCTAACAATCCTTCAAGTAGCCCTAAAGTCACTCCTTTGCAGCTATAAAATAAAGAAAGCACATGACCGAAGTTCACACCAATGCCTCCCATAAAGATCCTAAGACTGCATATTATCATCTGCTACAACTCTAATGTCATCAAAAATGACAACCTCAGTGGCACACTGCAACAACCATAGTTTGCCTCTCTGATGACAAAGGAGACAACATGGCCATCTGATGAGGAATTGCAACTCCACTACTCCCAAGAGACTTATGTCCCCTGGGATGCCCGCTTCACACATCCAACACACCAGCATGGACTACCACCGACTAACCTAGATCCACTCATTGACTGGATGTTTAATAAGCAAGACATCACCTCAAGATAAGACAATGGCTGGACACAAGCAGTGGAGAATGGGGTATGCATCCATGAACACTCTTGCCCCTATAAAACAAGGATCATGGAAATTGGTGGCGATGACGGTGGCCATAGAAGTACCTCACCAACAAGAGAGGGACCCATTCTTCAGGTTTCTATTGTGTTATCTTGGACGAAGAGCACCATCATCTGGAAAAGAAACAACCATCCCCTCTTTCCTCACAACTTTTCATTTCAAGTCTCCTCCATCTCTAACTTCCTTATTCTTGGGGCCAGGCATAATTTTAAAGTTGGGGGTGGAGGGTGTGTGGTATGTCGTCTCCACCACGTCAACTCTAACATTTCCCCTTTTCATCCTTAGACAAAATTTCTCTATTTTTTATTTGCATTTATCTTTTTTTCCATTTTAGATTTGTTTTGTTTTGTGTGAGTTGTGGCCATTACCTAGCCCACTACTTCAGTATATGAAAAAATTGGAAGTATACAATGAATTACTCCCTTTTTCTTGAGCTAACCCATGCATAAAGAAAATTATAAGGAACAAACATGTCTTGAACAGACCTGAGCCCTAATGACAACAATTGAGCATCCTTTCCCCTTTGAAATGATGATAAATAGAAAGAGTTAGAAAGGTGAAGCTGTATGTGCCCTAGATATGACTTGCAACAAAAATTTGTAAAACACTTCTTTATCCTACATTAACTGAATTAATTTATATAGTATGATGATCCAATGCCAATGCAACAATAAAATGAGGAAGAACAAGTAAGACTCTTGTCTCCACCTTTCTTCCATCATTTCATACCCCTTTGATAACCATAGACAAGAAAAGATATCTAAAAAAAGTATACATTCTATAACAAACCCTAAGTTTGGGGTGTCAACCCTTTCAAAAATATATCTCCCTCTCATTTTTATTCTATAAGCACGACATGAATAAAAGAGTCCAATGATCCAAAAGAAAACATGCGGTAAATGTAACTACTACCAAATAAAAGTCTCAAGTTGAATAGAGGAGAGACAAATAAAATAACTGAATCTGAAATAAGGTCTCAAGTCAAATAGAGGAGAGACCAAGGAAATGAGTTTGTGTCATGTCTTCATCTCCCCCTTTCATCCAATTTTCATACCCAGGGGACTTATCAAAATTCTCCCAATAATAGTCAATCATCCCTAACCTGTGCTCCCTTCTATCTTGTGTAGACAGATCAAGAGTATTATTAAGAAGAAATATGTTCTTCACAAGTTCTAGAGTCTAGTGAAGGGAGGAACAAGCCCCAATCGGGGGATATCCAAGTGTGGGTACTGATAACACCAAATTTTGTGATGTTTTTGGCCCTTATTTTGTTATCAAAACTGCCCTTTTTAACTATTTTCCTCTCTTTTTATATGTACTTTTGCAATAACAGGCCACACAACGCTCTTAACCCAAATCTATCATATTTTGTAGTGTTTTCTCCCATTTTTAACCAATTTATCAGCAACAAGGCCCGTCCCGGCCCACAAATGTGTTCTACATGCATCGGACTTCCCACCTACTGGCCAATACGCCCACTGCCCGATAGGGCAGCACAATACACCGACGTGCGACACAAGGATTCCGCGCAAGAAGGAACCAACGGGCGACACACCTCTTACCCGACAGGGAGCCGGGCTCGCCATGACAACTTAAGTGTGTCGAGCGATACGACCACCCACCGGCAGGTGCCGCCCGTCACCATGACCGACAACTGACATCCTTGTGCCGGGCGATACTGATATCGGCCATCCACCGACCCCGCAATAATGGAGCTGATAAAGAACACGTGGCGTATGGAGCACCATAACTTCTTCCAACCGCTGCCTATAAATAGCAGCTACAAAACTTTGATGGGATAGGTCAGAACCCTGCGAGAGATACCAGAGTAAAGAGCTTGAAGCTAGCGTATCGTGCCTCAGGGTGTGCCGGGCGATTCTAGGTGAGCACTTCCCCATCCCGAGAGTGAGGAAATGGTTCACTTAGCGTCATCCCGGGCACCACTGCAGGTCGATATCGGCCAACGGGGATATCCGATACCAGTGACCGACTCTTCAAGCGACACTCTAAGCCCGACACGATACCGAACCCCGATACACATCACCTATTATGGCGTGTCGCCCGAGAGGGTACCACCCGACATGAGCGTATCGGGCTAGGGTGCCTCGCACGATACAATTCGCCCGTCGTTAGCGTGTTGTCCGAGAGGGTGCCGCCCGACATGGTTGTATCGGGCAGGGTTCCTGCCCAATATTGGGCTGGAGAGTCCACCGTAGTCTGTCGTCCTTCTATATCAAGAAGGCGACATTTATCTTTATTATTTCAATCATTTACTTCATTTAATTATGCAATGTAATCAGACCTTTATATGTTAATGGAATTAGAAGAGTTTAATTATCTGCTGCTTATGCTTGGTACCCTTGTTGGATATTGCTATGTTTAACATCTGAACTCTAGCTTGTATGCTTGGATCGCGCTTCGATTAGCTACCGAATCGTGTTTTCCCGTTGCAGCATCCTCGAGAGAGGTGTTGTGACTCTAGTGTTTGGTCCGATTCTGGAGTACGAGAGTGCCCGGAATCGGAGTTACTTTAGTAACTTTTCCACTCTAACTTAAGCCCAGCAACCTCGAGAGGGGTGTTGATGCTTAGTTAAAGGTACCCGCTTCGAGAGGAGGGGTACAAGATGTTTCTGCTGCCGCTTGTTTTACCGTAGTTTTCTCCTTCTTTCCTTGCTTTAGCGCTAGTATTATCTCTCTGTTTCCGTTGCACAAAAATCTCTAAAAATTGATAAATGCTTAAAACCTTAATTTTTCCTCGTAGCTCCAGTTGGAGATAGATTTCTTTTGTTTTATCGGTCTTATCTTGTTGTTCCCTTTTGGGAATTTTACCATCTCTTTACCCTTGTCGGAGTGTAACGTGTCGATTCTGTGTTCTCAACACTACCACCCTTGTCCCTGTGTTTGACCCCGTATATCTACCTCGACCCCATAAACAAAGTTGCGGGGGCCTAGAAGGTTTCGGGTTATAAATGTAAAAGTTCGACTACTTCAAATCTGCCTCCACTTTTGGACACACAATTTAGGCCGGTCAACTTTTTTAGGTAAGGCTCCTGCCCGGTATCGGGCTGGAGAGTCCATTGTAGTCTGTTGTCCTTTTATATCAAGAAGGTGACATTTATCTTTATTATTTCAGTCATTTACTTCATTTAATTATGCAATGTAATCAGACCTTTATATGTTAATGGAATTAGAAGAGTTTAATTATCTGCTGCTTATGCTTGGTACCCTTGTTGGATGATTGCTATGTTTAACATCTAAACTCTAGCTTGTATGCTTGGATCGCGCTTCGATTAGCTACCGAATCGTGTTTTCCCGTTGCAGCATCCTCGAGAGAGGTGTTGTGACTCTAGTGTTTGGTCCGATTCTGGAGTACAAGAGTGCCCGGAATCGGAGGTACTTTAGTAACTTTTCCACTCTAACTTAAGCCCAGCAACCTCGAGAGGGGTGTTGATACTTAGTTAAAGGTACTCGCTTCGAGAGGAGGGGTACAAGATGTTTCTGTTGCCGCTTGTTTTACCGTAGTTTTCTCCTTCTTGCCTTGCTTTAGTGCTAGTATTATCTCTCTGTTTCCGTTGCACAAAAATCTCTAAAAATTGATAAATGCTTAAAACCTTAATGTTTCCTTGTAGCTCCAATTGGAGATAGATTTCTTTTGTTTTATCAGTCTTATCCTATTGTTCCCTTTTGGGAATTTTACCATCTCTTTACCCTTGTCGGAGTGTAACGTGTCGATTCTGTGTTCTCAACACTACCACCCTTGTCCCTGTGTTTGACCCCGTATATCTACTTCGACCCCATAAACAAAGTTGCGGGGGCCTAGAAGGTTTCAGGTTATAAATGTAAAAGTCCGACTACTTCAAATCCGCCTCCACTTTTGGACGCGCGGTTTAGGCCGGTCAACTTTTTGGCACCGTTGTCGGGGACAAGGCAAAACAATACTGTTGACGGACCCGAATCTACTAACTACACTCCAGTGCCTCAAGCTTAGAAATGAGCTTGACAAAACTCTCTTTTTCTTTCTTTCTTTCCCTTTTGTTATTATTCATTATTCTTTGCCTGAGATGAATAATTCGTATTATTGATAACAAATTTTCTAACTTGATTATTACACGATGTTCAGGTACTCTGTTCAACTGAGCACCGACACCATCCACCATGCCACCTCACGTTGAGCCACCCCATTCTGAAGGTGAATGTCAGGGGAGAGATAGGCCTGATTCGCCTCCACCTAAAGTCAACGACCACTACGAAGACAACGATCAACTCGAAGATCTAGAAATGGAGTAGTCTGAGGAAGATCCTCGCCGTGATAGACGTCACCACCACCAAAGGCACAGAAGGAATCACAATCATCAAGAGCAGTGCCAAGAAGCCAGCGACAGCGATGATTCTGAAGAAGAAGAAAAGACTCTGAGGGAGTTAGCCTCCACAAAGGCTAACAGTTCCTGATGCCCTGTCATCATTCTGCATTTCAACATCACCAATTTTGAGCTCAAGCCATTGGTCATCTCAATGATTCAAAACCAGAGTTTTAGGAGGAGTTCTAAGAATGACAACCCCTATCATCACTTGGATGCTTTCAAGAATATAAGCGACACCATAAATATGCGGGGGGTCCCCAAGAAGTAATCTACTACAAGGGCTTCATCTTCTCCTTGGAAGATAAACCTCTGTCGTGGTATCTGGGACTTCCCCACCAAGCTCTAAATGGATGGGGAGCATTGGCGGACGCCTTCGTGAACAAGTTCTATCCAACTGAGAAGACCATGAGGAATAGACAAAGGATAACTTCCTTCATGCAAAAAACCCAACGAGAACCTCCACGAAGCCTGGGAGAGATACTAAGAATATCAGAGGGACTGCCCTCACCACAATTACAAGAAAGGTTTCTTGGTCACCACCTTCTATAACAGTTTAACCCCCGAGGAAAGGGTTTCACTGAATGCTGCAGCAGGAAGTGACTTTCTGGGAAAGAAGCCGAGTAAGTCCGAGAGGATCATCAAAAACATGGACGAGCTGCAAGCCGACACTGACTATGATAGATCTGACAGAGGACAAGATAAGAAGGCTGGTGAAGGACCTTCTTTGGAATCCAAGGCTCTGGAGACTATTACTTCTCAAATCCAGAGGATAGCGACAGACGTAAAGCAGTTGAAAGAATCTGGCGGAAAGGGTAAGAAGCAGGTTGAAAAGGTAATGAAGTGTGTAACATGTGGAGAAGGGGGACATGGGGTAGATAATTGCATCTACACCCAACCAGACGCATCAAGCGATTCTGAATATGAGGCCGAAGAGACTGCGAATGTCTCTTTTGTAAATTTTAAAAGGCCGGACCACCATGGTTTCAGCTACGGCAACAAGGATGCAGCTGAGAACTCACATCAGCTGCATAGCTCCTATAAGCCGCCCTAAGCATTCGAGAAGAGGGGAGGACCAAGTCAATACACCAAAAATACTTCCTTCCCGACAAACAAAGGAAACTTCCAGGGGCAAGTTAAGTATCAAGGATCAGCTAAAGAGCAGGGACATGATAAGGTTTCAAGCCAGTCAGACATGGTCAAACAACTGTTTGATTTTGTAAAAAGGCAGGACACAATTAACAACCAGCTAGCGCAGAGTGCGCTATCAAATTCGGGTGTTTTGAACTCATTGCAGGCCCAGATGGCGGATATGCAGACGCATCAATGCCAAATTGACCAGAAACTAGCTCAGATGGACGAATTAATAAAGCATTCCTCAGGCAAAATACCGTCCAACACCGAAAATGCCAAGAAGGTAGGGCTATGATCGAGAGAAACGTGGATCGAGTCGTACGAGATGGATGATGCCAGAGGCTAAGGAGTGAGGAGGCTACAAGACGTCAAGCTAGAGACAAAAACTACAACGCTTCTCGGGAGGCAACTCGGGCTTTCTCTTCTTTCCTAGAATAGGATGCAATTCACTTTCCTGCAAAACAAACATTATGGACATTTGGACTATAATAAGGCCCGAGTCAGCACATGCGCCACGTGTGCTGACACTTTTGTTTTATGGGCCACCGCTCTGTTTCATGGATCGGGATGGGTAATACTATCTGAGGCTGGGATCTTAACCTTGGCCAATGATGTTTTACTCATCGACTGCCTTTTCTCTGCTTTGTTTTTAAGTTTTTCACCTTGATTTTGTTCTGAAGTTTTTGTATCAGGCGGCAGCTCAACTGGCGCGCTGAACACGCTCATATCAGGCGATGGTATTTCGGGCATCGTAACGGCCGTGACGGATGACATACCTGGGTGGCGTGCACCAATATCGTACAAGATGAGTTATTACCCTTGTGTCGATGGATGGACTGCCTGTCTCGGGAAAGACTTGCCCCAACGGTCGATGCGTGCTCCGGAATTACCTATTTTACCCCCGATTGGGATCACTATATATAGCACATAGGTTTTACCGTGTCGGGCTACTGCCTTTACTGTTTTCACCTACCCGTATTGTGTTGTGATTTCCTTCGTCTGCTCCCGTGTCGTGTAGCCTCCTCCTGCTCTTGTGTCGTGCAGAAAACCTAAGAAAATAGCAAAGGTATAGCCTGACAACTGTATCGTCCTAGATAACCCGACACGACCTTCCTATCACACATAACTTATTGGACTAATGACTTTAGCAGAGTTTCCTTGTATCGCCCGACACATGTGTCGTGCGATACGCCTTTAGCATGCGCTTTCCCGATACACCATATCGAGCGATAACCGTGTCACCCATCCTTGTGCTGCATCGCTTGTTTTATTGTCGGGCGACACGTTGTTTTATCCTGAAGGCCCTATCAAGCGCTTTGTTTCTCGCAACAGTATTGCCCGACACACCCTGTCGGGCGACGAGCCTAATGCGCATTTCTCTCTATATCATCATGTGTTGTATCGCCTAAGATATTCTTTTGACGGACAACGTGCAGATCTCGTATCGGGCACGAGCGTACACCTTTGAAAGCTTCGTATCGCCCAATAACAGTGGTGGCGGGTAATTTTGTATCGGGCCGAATCTTCTCATGCATTTTTGTTTTTCCTTTTAAACACCGGTATCAAATTTTTAGTTCTGCTTACCTAAGTATCGAAACATTTAATTGATAAATGAATTTGTTTAAATGCTAACAGAAATGGCCCGCACAAAGCAGACCGTCATTCGAATTGACGAACACGGCAGAAGAATCGACACCGAGGCCGCAGCTGAAACATCAACGGTCGGGCAGAAACGCCTGAACCCCGAAACGGATGGGCCATCAACTGCGGAAAAGAGAACAAGAACTGGAGAAATTGTGGCTCCAGCCATAGCTCCAACAACAGCGGCAGAACCCCTGGATCACATGCCAGGAAGGTTCATGCCAAGAGATGAAGAGCATGGATGCCGTTATGCAGAACTGGCGACCAAGCTGTACAGGCCGAGCAGGTTCTGCCACCAGTCTTCTTTCATTCAGCTGGGTATCTTTGAAAGACTGGAGAATGTCCTCGCCGCGGTAGGACTGAGGGAGATCTGCCTTAGCCATTCTGCCTCCTACACCGAACTCATAAGGGAGTTCATGTCGTCTCTCCGTCGGGTGAAAAATACTACCGAGGAAAAAGAAGAATATGGCAGAGCAGACAGACTGCAAGCGCGGTTGTACAACTCAGAGCACACCATCTTCGAGAAGATGCTCAACGGAATCTTCTACTCCAACGAGGAGGAGAAGAATCTGATGAATAACAGTGAAAGAATCACCGAAGGAGACGGGTTCAACCCCGTGGAGCTCTGAAAAAGACTGACTGGTGAATCATCGTTCAAGCCGGGAAGCAAAGTAGCGGCGGTGCACTCATGTTTTTGGAGAATCGTGCACAAACTGGTGGCGTGCCTGCTATTCAGCAAGAACAAATCCAACAACATTTACGCCGAATAACTCCACGTCATGTGGAACATGATGGAGGGAAGAATGATCAACCTCGGGCGGTTTTTGTTGAACAGGCTGCACCCAATAAAGGATGCCACCAAGGAATACTGCATGGGTGGCATCATCAACCTGATCACGGCTGGGCTTGGGTACCCAAGAGAGTCGTGCAGTCTGTCGAGAACAAGGGGCGATGAGCTGATCGACCTCAAGTACCTAATGAGGGCCATAATAATAAAGAAAGAAGGGAGGAGCTACTTCTACAAGTTTGCAAGAACAAACACCCTCCTCTCGCTTCCTCGTTGCACCACCTACGATGCAGAAAAGCTGGTCTTCACTGCAGCAGAAATAGAAGTTGTGGCGGTAGACGCAGCTTACACCACCACCACCAGAATTCAGGAAAGGGTGGCCTCAATAGGAGAATCAATTCCTCTCGACCCAAGGCAGGAAAAAGCTTCAACAACCCACGCCGAGCCAGCCGCACTTCCAGAGCCACCGACGACAACATTTGATAGAGCTGTCATCACTCCTACTATACCAGCCACCACCACAACAACGATTGGGATGGCTGAAGAAGAACCGGTGATTGTTGAGGTCGCCGAGACAACAACTACAGGAGCTGTCACGGAAGAGACAGCCACAACCCCCGAAATTTCTGTAAATGCAGAGGAAGAACCACAGTCGGACGCCAGTAATGAGGTGTTCACCGAGATCCTTGAGATGGAGCTCGAAGATGCACGACTAACGCCGACACCGCCACCGGTGTCCCCTGTAGTTGCTGCTGAAGAGATCACCTTCGGCGTAGAGGTGGAGCAGCATTCACCCACACCGCGACCTTCTCCACCACAACAAGAAGGTGAGGCAGCGGCTGCAAGAGTGCCGATACCTCGCCCGACGACATCTACCTCGTGAACCTTCGAGATAGGATCTACCTCGTCGGGTAGACCATCACACGAGCAAGATATCGCAGGGACGAGGGGGAGACCTGCAGGAACCCCTCTGTCACTCAGCAAAATGCTGGGGCATGAACTTGACTACTTGTGGGAGGTAACAGAAAGCAACTCGGGTACCTTAACTTCTCTAACTCACAAGTTTTCCTTTTTCCAGCAGAGGCTGAATAGCCAAGAACAGGAACTGCTGACTCTAGTTAGCCTCCCTGGCCAACTAGAGGGTCTCAACGCCATGCTTCAGTAGACCCTCCAGTGCCTTGACGCGATCGAGGAGAGACTGAATAGGGGAGACAACCATTCGTGCCCAAGGCAGCCGAGAAGGTCTCTGTCGCCTCCTGGACCAGGCTCTCCACCCTCCTCATTAGCAACCTCATCGGGATCATTGTCCTCTTCCTCCTCCAGCGGGCCATCCACAACGCCCGAGGAAGGGATGCCGCAAAGATCAGCCAACGAAGCTCCAATAGGACAAACGAGCTCCTAAGGTCTGGAGGAAACAGCTCCCTCAGTCCCCCTGGATGAGGCTGAAGATGACAACGAAGACATCAACGTCTGGGAGGACTCTTCTGATGAATCAGAGGGAGAAGGGGGGACATCTATGCTGCCAACAAAAGACACCCCCTAGAGGAAGACGCTCGATGGCGGATAGGTTTTTTGAGCCATCTGAGATACCTTCCTTCGAAATGGCCGACTTCGACAGAAGGGTCATCGGCTACCTGACGACCAGAGACCAAAAATTGCTGAACAAGGTCCTAAGGTCACAGGCAGATGAAGAAGATGTCATCTAGAGCGACGGCTACTACTCTGTACGATGGGGAGCACTCCGAAGCATATTCCGCTCGCCAGATGTCGTCGGCAAAAAGCTGTTCAGGGTCCTCGAAGGTGCAATCAATGTTCTCATATGCCCCGCATGAGGCCGCTTATGCGGCCACATATGCTTATGTGGCCCTCAGCTGCTCCGCATATAACTATGCAGTGCTATTTTTGGGCATGGACCGAATATGCGTCCTGCGGTCCGCATATGCGGCCTCTTAGGCCCCACATTTCATTTGATGACTTAAGTAAAAAAAAATAGAACCTCAAATAAAATCAACCAAATTAAATGACAACTTCTATATAGTTGGTTTTAGATCAGATATTGAAATTTTGCTACCTCAGAAATAATTCTATTTTGAATGAGTGGTGCAAAATATATTATTACATTTTACAATTGTCAATGTTTCATTATGCTCTTTTCTTTTGCTCTCTTTTTCTATTCTATTTTTCTCTAAGATTAGAGCATGTTGCACATGCAACAGTTCTGATTTTGTCTTGTATAAAAGGGGAATCTATTGCAGATATTAATTGGATGTGATATTTTCCTTTACAAAGTTTCAAATTTTGTGTGTTGCCTAGGGAGTAATTTATATTCCCTACAACCTTTTCTTCTCTATTTATTACTGAGTTGATTTCTTCATATCATTTTGATGTTTTGATTTTGTTTTTGATGTTCTTTTTCTGTTTCTACTTTGAACTACCATGTTTTGTGTTACTGTGGTTATTCTTATTGTGTTCATTCAATAAATGTTCTGCTATGAACTGCATGTGTTAGTGTGTTTTGTGACTTGTATATTTCAGTACATTATATAAACTTAGGGTTTTGTTGATTGATTTTTCTTCTTGATCATTGGAAAATATGTGTTTCTTCTTCCATGATGTAATGATCCATTTGTACATTTTGGGCTATTAGGCTACAAAACTAGATAGCATGAAATTTATGATTATGATTCTTTTTTTTTAAATAAATAGATGTATAAAATATAGAATTAATTAAAAAAATCCAAAAACGCATATGCCCCGCTTATGCTCCCACATTCCGCTTATACTCTATGCGGTACCCTGACCGAACGCATACCGCATAACACATTTCAGAACATTGGGTGCAATAATAGAGAATATCGACACCATGACAGGTCAGAAGATAATATACAATGTCACCCCGACCTTGGCAAGAAGGCTGATGATGGGAGTCCCAGACTCTATTACGGTGGCCGACATGCTGCAATACATCAAAAAGCATAAACCGAACATCGTGTTGGCCCTGTATAAACACCGCAACATGTGGTTCCTTTGCGTGGCAGACCTCAGGAACCACGACGTCCAGCTGTTTAGCTGTAGTAATAACGAGGTGCTACACTCTGGGCTTATTTTCAGTCACCCGGAGGACAGGAAGCTGAGGCTCCTACCGCTGCATATTCTACGAGCTATAAAGCAAGGAGTCAAACGTCACAGCGGTGTTTGGAACTTCTTTTCCATCCGAGACTTCCCCGTCCAGGCAGAAGAGGGAAGTGGAAACAACACCTTCGTCGTCCTACGTGCAATAGATCCACTAAATGTATTTGGAAACATGGGGCCCCTTAGGGGCACATGCTTCTACCACCTCAGAAGCACATACGCCTTGCTACTGATCAAAGACAGGCGTTATTTCCGAGATGCAGAGGTACCTGAGAGGCTGCTGGATAGCGTCCAAGGAGACGAATCTTCACAATCCAGCAGCTCTCCGGAGGAGGAGGCTGAGATGGAAAAAGACATGTACGAGGCAGGCAAGTAGTTAGAAATCCTACGGAAAGTGCATGGATTTGAAGACCCTGCTTCGCCTGAAACTTCAGAAGGACTGATCAGCAATTTTGACCGCTTCTCGTGCGCTACACTCACACAGGAGCAGGTAAATGAAATCCTTCTGAAGTTAGCTGATTCTACCCCGGCGGATGTAATTTACGAGGCAGGCGACGTCATAGTCCCCATTGATGACTTAAGGGACGTGGTAAAAGAGGGAGGATGCTTGGCAGTATTTGTGGTAGCCGCCTACATCCAAACACTACAACCAAAGTTCGAACACGCATACATAGCACATCCAATGATGTTCAACGACGTCTGCCTCACCGACGAAACAGGACCAAAGCGATCCTTTCTGGTAGAATTAGAGCACGGGGTTCCATGCAAAATCCTCCTGCCCGTCCTGCATTACAGTCATTGGACGCTCCTGACGATGTACACTCGCCAACGAGAAGGAATTTTCTACAACAGCTCAGACAACAACAAAGATCATCCAGTGCAGTGTACATCGGCAGCGTTGACCTCCCTCGAGCACTTAGTACGAAAATACTACGATGAGGTGTCATCACTGATACAACCATTCCTGGACACGACACCAAGCAAGTGGCACGAGCTTCAGGTCTGCCACCGCAGTCCGCAACAGATTCCTCTATCCAATGACTGCGACATCTTCATCCTGGAATGGATAGCAAATGAAGAGACGCCTGTCCAGCTCCACCACATCGACTATCACAACAAACGAGGAGAATATGTGTGGGAGCTTCTATCCGATGCAGGCGCGCTCACCAGTTAATCCCTCACTGAGTTAAACATTAACCTACCTTATCTAATTCACAACTCTGGGACAGAGTGTGGAGTAAGTTTGTGGGGGTACCATGTACCAGTGAGGGAGGTATAAAAATTTTCTTCAAACTTCACCTTCTTTTGTTCTTCTTCTTTTTCATGTGTACATATTCTTGCTCATGCAAAATTTTTGAAAAATTCCAAAAATTTTGAAAAATTGAAAAATTGCTGCTTATTTTGTCTCCCTGCATATGTACAAAGTCACTATATAAGTAAAAACATGATACAACTTCTTGCCAGTTTGTTTTCTATGTGCCCAATGGGATGCAAGTTGTGTTATATCTTTCTGAGAATATAACCTCAAACGAAAAAAGACTACACACTTCCACGCCAAAAACTGTGAAATAATAATCTCACAGCAGCTAAGAGACGAGTATGGAGAAGGAAAAAACTACCCAAACAACAAAAATTCCTCTTGTTTTCCCTTACCCAACAAAAATCCCAAAAAGAGATCGCAGCCTTATGAGAGTGAATAAAAGCATGAGAGTTGTGCCAAATGAAAAGAAAGAAATATATATATATATATATACACACTTGTTTTCCAAAAGTACCCATCTTTAGGCATGATAGATCCGGGGCAGTGGTACGTAATTTGTGAAATCACTGCTCTAAAGCCAACTGTCTTGGACTGTAGGGACCACTTGCCCATTAATGGACCCGTACCTGGATGGACTAATGGGAAACAAGAAAAACCCAAAAAGCCTTAGCCTACCCAACACACAACTTTCTGGCCCTAAAGCTATTTGGTGTGAAAGCTAACTTCAGAATCATGCACCAAAGTCTCGCCGCAGCTGTAGAGAAATTTTTTGCTGAAATAATAAGGCAGGAGAAATAAAGTCTGATGTTCGTGACCAGGCCGTATTCTTAGAAAGACACCTCAATACTCGCTCTAACCTATGGTCTGAAAACTACACCAGTCATGAAGAAGCATCACAAAATAAAGTTTAAATATTGATTGAGGACAATCAATATGCTAAGTTTGGGGGAGTTCATAACACCAAATTTTGTGATGTTTTTGGCCCTTATTTTGTTATCAAAACTGCCCTTTTTAACTATTTTCCTCTCTTTTTATATGTACTTTTGCAACAATAGGCCACACAATGCTCTTAACCCAAATCTATCATCTTTTGCAGAGTTTTCTCCCATTTTTAACCCATTTATCAGCAACAAGGCCCATCCCGACCCACAAATGTGTTCTACATGCATCAGCCTTCCCACCTACTGGCCGATACGCTCACTGCCCAACAGGGCAACACAATACACTAACGTGCGACACAAGGATGACGTGCAAGAAGGAACCAACGGGCGACACACCTCTTACCCGACAGGGAGCCAGGCTCGCCACGACAACTTAAGCGTGTCGCGCGATACGGCCACCCACCGGCAGGCGCCTCCCGTCACGATGACCGACAGCCGACATCCTTGTGCCGGGCGATACTGATATCGGCCATCCACCGACCCCGCAATAATGGAGCTGATAAAGAACATGTGGCGTCTGGAGCACCATAACTTCTTCCAACCGCTGCCTATAAATAGTAGCTACAGGACTCCGATGGGACAGGTCAGAACCCTATGAGAGCTACCAGAGTAAAGAGCTTGAAGCTAGCATATCGTGCCTCAGGGTGTGCCGGGCGATTCTAGGTGAGCACTTCCCCATCCCGAGAGGGAGGGAATGGTTCACTTAGCGTCATCCCGGGCACCAGTGCAGGCCGATATCGGCCAACGGGGATATCTGATACCAGTGACCGACTCTTCAAGTGACA
This sequence comes from Alisma plantago-aquatica, assembly GCA_963693085.1. Lineage (NCBI taxonomy): Eukaryota > Viridiplantae > Streptophyta > Magnoliopsida > Alismatales > Alismataceae > Alisma > Alisma plantago-aquatica. The sequence goes on along the minus strand of OY856410.1, from coordinate 354,909,912 downwards.
CTCTAAGCCCAACATGATACCGAACCCCGATACACATCGCCTATTACGGCGTGTCACCCGAGAGGGTACCGCCCGACATGAGCGTATCGGGCTAGGGTGCCTCGCACGATACAATCCGCCCGTCGTTAGCGTGTCGTCTGAGAGGGTGCCGCTCGACATGGTTGTATCGGGCTGGAGAGTCCTCTGTAGTCTGTCGTCCTTCTATATCAAGAAGGTGACATTTATTTTTATTATTTCAGTCATTTACTTCATTTAATTATGTAATGTAATCAGACCTTTATATGTTAATGGAATTAGAAGAGTTTAATTATCAGTTGCTTATGCTTGGTACCCTTGTTGGATGATTGCTATGTTTAACATCTGAACTCTAGCTTGTATGCTTGGATCACGCTTCGATTAGCTACCGAATCGTGTTTTCCCGTTGCAACATCCTCGAGAGAGGTGTTGTGGCTCTAGTATTTGGTCCGATTCTGGAGTACGAGAGTGCCCGGAATCAGAGTTGCTTTAGTAACCTTTCCACTCTAACTTAAGCCCAGCAACCTTGAGAGGGGTGTTGATGCTTAGTTAGAGGTACCCGCTTCGAGAGGAGGGGTACATGATATTTCTGCTGCCGCTTGTTTTACCGTAGTTTTCTCCTTCGTGCCTTGCTTTAGCGCTAGTATTATCTCTCTGTTTCCGTTGCACAAAAATCCCTAAAAATTGATAAATAATTAAAACCTTAATTTTTCCTCGTAGCTCCAGTTGGAGATAGATTTCTTTTATTTTATCGATCTTATCCTGCTGTTCCCTTTTGGGAATTTTACCATCTCTTTACCCTTGCCGGAGTGTAACATGTCGATTCTGTGTTCTCAACACTACCACCCTTGTCCCTGTGTTTGATCTCATATATCTACTTCGACCCCGTAAACAAAGTTGCGGGGGCCTAGAAGGTTTCAGGTTATAAATGTAAAAGTCCGACTACTTCAAATCCACCTCCACTTTTGGATGGGCGATTTAGGCCGGTCAGGTACGTGACCTCAAAGGACTAGGGTCACTTGATCATGTTTGGTGGAAGGGGACCACAAAGTATGCTTAGTTGGGGCAGAAGTTTGGACTTTAGTATCAATTGTTCATTCTCCTTTTATTCTGCTTTACTCCAGATGAGAAAATGTTTAATTTTGGGTTAGTTTGATTCGAATATTTATACCCATCTTTGCATGTTGTTTTATCCACTTTTTAGGGGTGTTGTGTTTCTATTCCCTAGTTTTAGCCTAAGATTTACTTAATTGCAATTATATTCTCTTTTTTGGACTTTAATGTAGTTTACGTGCTTTTCATGTGGAACCAGCCAAAAATACACTTCAATGCCCAGAAGGATGATCAAACCCTCATAGTGCCACACCTTAAGGAAAGGAAGGCCCTAAAAGTTTTCCAATGTCTACCTTCCAACCACCTAGTTAAGTGACCATCTCTGCTAGTTACCTGACTCGAGTCACTACTATTCAAAGTCTTCTAGATTCTTCAGTTCTGATGTGTGCACTTCACATCCATCCTAATCTGATTAAATTCATCGTTGGTCCACTAGAAAACTGGATATGAGGTCCAGATTGATTAACCCACTTGAGTCTCAAATTGGACCGAGTACATGCCATGCAATTAGCTGCCTTTGACCACAAGTATTCAACATTAGGGTTTCAAAAACTAGGATAACATCTATAAAATGGAACCCTTATCTTCCATTCTAAAGGGTCTCTGATCAGTGATTAGAAGCCACATTTGCACAGTACAAACCCTAGCAAGGAGCAAGGAGGCGGTGGTCATAGTGGAGAGATTGGTCTTCCTGCACCCGGCGTCATGGCCCCCTTCCATTGTTCCACCTACCTTTCTATTATTGTCACTCGCCATGAGTGAGTAGACATTTGTTCTAGGGCATGGCGACTAGCCCCATAATCCTGCATTTTATTCTATCATGTATATAAATTCAACAAAATTGTTACTAAATAAAGTATTGTTCTACTTATTTCCTTGCCTTGCAAATTGATGACTTGCTATAATCATGGATGTACAGGATGCTCTAATCATGATTAGAACTTCAAAACAATCTTATTATCCCCCTAAAGTGTCAGTAAGGGTTAGTGAGGTGATTGGTTATGATCTGCTAATGTCTCAAGAATGGTCGGTTGTAGTGAGAGAGTCTAGTAGGAATGAACTAGGAACTTGGGTGCCGAGTCTGGTTGGTTCCAAGGGAGTTTAGTCCATGCAATGATCTATATCCTGTGAGGGTACAATAGCTAAGCCTCTCTTTAGTAAACTGCTATTAAGGAGTTAGATCTTACCATGATAATTACACAGAATTTGGCAAGCAAAACCCCATGACATGGTCCTCTCTATTATCATTATTTAATTCTTCAATCGTTGTTGCTACTGGAAACAATTTACTTTAATCAATCAATCAACTTCTTGGTGATAAATATTACACTCAATACTTTTGAATATACATAACTTCTTAAAAAGATTGTGCTTTGGGTTCAATCCTTAAGTATACTTCAATAATTCTTCCATTCGTTGGAGTGGGGAATTAGTGCAAACTTTTGATTAAACCTAAGGATTATTTTCTTAGGGTTTTTATTGGTGCGACATTTAGATCCCCATCACTAGACTATCATTTTGTATGTTGAGAAGACATTGGAAAACCCCATCATGAAGGAAGTCCATTAAGTATTATACATCATGGACATGAGTGGGGTGATACTTGTAAAGATGATACAACTTTTGGAGTAATATTGGAACACTATGGGAGCAGATTTCTACAAATATGTATGTAAATGTCAAATCTACTAAATCCATGGTGAGTATATCCATTTTCCTGCTAACCAGCTATGCAACATGACCATGCGATATTTTCTACTACAAGAATCGATTTGACAAAAAAGTCAATCCTAAATCTTCAATTGGGAGTTACTTCATCCTATTTGTTGTCGACTAATTAACAAAATGGGTGCAAGTCATGCCAATCGCCAATGCTTTGGCTCAACAGATGACCAAATACCTCAAGAAGTGTAACACTTGGGCCCACTCTCAACACTCTATAAGAGTTTGGAATTAACAATTGACTCCAAAGACCACCACTAGCCTCCATTGCGTGCTCTGTCCTCATTTATGCACAACTCCAGATCAACTTCCCTTCAAAAATCCATCTGAAGAGTTCTTAGTGATGGGTTTCCTAAAAAGGAGGTGTACCTTAGTTGTATGGGTAATATGAGAATTCCTTCTAAGATCATTTTATATGAGGCTTCAAATCTTGGGATGTTATAAAATACCCATGTAGAGTCTTTATGTCCTCATTAAGGCTCATATGGTCTCATAATCTCTTCCCTATTTTAGTGCAGACCCAAGCTCAGGTACACCTAGTTCCCATTCATGGCTACCATCTCAAGGGTTGATCCATCAACTCATATATCCCTTTCCAACATGCATGCATGCTACCAATGCAAGGGTGGCTTTGTCAACTAGGATTTCCTTTCCAACATGCCTAGATCACATAACTCAAGAATGGGGTGTCACATGTCCATGCATGACCCACATATCAGAAGGTAACTGCTCTGATTCCATTTGTAGTGCCATCACCCACTTTGTAAGGCTCTAGTAGAATTTTGGGAATGGTGACTAACCAAAGATCACCACTAGCCTCAACTATGCACTTTATCTTCACTCACACACAACCCTGACTCAAATTTCTGATAGGTTAATACTACTATGGATTAAGCACGCTTAATCCCAAAGCTCTTAGTGATGGGATCTTTGACAAGGAGGTGCACATTGGTGATATGGGTAGTGTCATCATTCCTTTTAGTATCTTTATCTAAGGCCTCAAATGTAGGGATGTTACAAGAACACCATCATAAGTAGGTACATGATAGCATATGAATTCATCTTCGAAAATGGTAAAAATTTCACAACCAAAACTGTGAAAGAGTATTTGAGCTTCTTTAGGATACAACAACACCAGAAGTCACCATATCAGCCTCAAATGAATGAAGCTATAGAAGTTGCAAATGAAAAATCTAATAAATATTATTAAGAAGATGGTCAACTCCTTTGGCCGCTAACACAAACATCTTACAATGGCTATCTGGTCATATCAAACTTTTATCAGAACTTCCACTAGAGCTAGGTCATATTCACTCATATATGGAATGGAATTGGTCTTACCCTCTGAGATCCAGCTCCCATCACTTCACATAATACAAAAAATAGAGATTCCTGAGTAGGGGTGAGCATTCAGTTAATTCTGTCAGTCATGGTTTACTTGACTTGGTCAAATCGGTTAACTCATCTTCTATACTTTAACTGTTACTGTACCGAAATTCAACGATTAATGCGGTACGGTTAACCAAATATTTTGGACCGGTTAATAAAAAACTCAGTTAACCAAATATTTCATATGATGTCAGCTATTAGATATGATTCATAAAAAGATATTTGGATACATAATGTATGATTTCTGTTTTTCTATTGTAATAAAGAACCGTGAGTTCATGGCCCTTGCGAGTAGACAAGATATGAAAAAAATGCAGTAAACACCAACTTAAAACCATGTTTATTATTGATTTATGAATTCAGATTCTAAAAGAATATAATTGATATTTACCACTATCGGAACGACACCTTGGTTTCTACTAGAAGACGATCATGTAGATATAGACAAGATGAAATATCTGACCTATCTCATCGGGTCATTGGAAACTGATAAAAATAGACTTCAACTCACACTTAGACGTGCAAGGATACAAAAATAGTGCAACTTATGCCAAAGGCTTCACGACACACCCAAAGTTTCTCCTATTCAACAAGAGATACCTCACAACAGATGTTGAAAAAGAAATATGGTGTATCAAAATCTCAAATCGTTGCAATAGCCAATATTGTATACTCTACAACTCAGGCAATGTTCTAAAAAATACAGCACGACAATGAGCACTTGGCATGTTGTGTTGCAGTCCGATGACAGACTCTTGGCCATTGCTTCATGCTGGTGTTCATGGTAGCCTTAGGGAGTTGTTCTTGGTATTGGTGGTAGGGTTAGGGATTGCGGAATCACACACACAGACAACATAAAAATAGAGAATGATTCGGTTCATAACGCATTCATCGGCAAGTCTAGAAATCCAAAACGTATGCATTGATTTCTAAAATGACAGTGGATGATGGGTATTACTTTTAGTTCCCTCTTATGTCTACTTGGGCCTTAAAATTTATTTCGATTGATATAAAAATAGAGCCTATTTGTATTTGTAGTCAGTAGATGTACAAACCACTTTGGTAAATCGGTTGACCGAAATAAAATATTCTTTGGCCGAACTGTTTCCCGAATGACTGAACTAGCCAAAAGAAATTAACAATGTTAACCATTTTGATCGATCAGTCCCATTCGAATTAGCAAATCTCTAGTTAATCGTTCGGTTATTTGGTTTTAACCAAAATCCTCTCACCCCTATTCTTGAGATAGAGTGGGTTTGAGATTAAGTCTATTGCCTCAACAAATTAGAAGAAACGTGAACAATAACGCTATGTCATGCACAATGTTATCAAGTAAGAACAGCTCAAGTAGTCAATAAGAGGTTTGTACTTGCAATTTTTAAGTGGGGTCTGATGATCCTTATCATCTAGAATGTTTAATACATGGTCAAGTTCAATCCTAAATGGGAAGGACCTTATATCATTCATGAAATATCCAATTGGGGCGATCTGCACCTAAAAGACATGCATGGATGGATATATTCATCATCATCACACAAAGCCAACCTCGACAGGTGATACTAATTTTGACAACCAAGCTTCAAAAACTGCAACCTTTGTCTAGGAAACATGTAAGGGAATAAATACCCCACCTACTTAAAACACATATAAAATCTAGTAAAGTACCTTGACGTGTCTCGCTTGCCCCTGAATCATAGAGGTCAAAGTTGAACCATAGGGCCTATGATAGAAGGAGTACATATGTTTTCCTGAGGCCCCCATGGTTCAATATCATAAATTAACTCCTTGAAATAGGCCAATCTTAATAGAATGCCTAAAAGTTTTCATGATTGTGAAAAAGGAAAGGTGAAGCCTTATGATCACTTCCAGAATAATCATAAGAGGTTTTAGAACTATGAGTCCAAAAAGTCAAGTTAGATGTGATCCTCATCATTCATGATCCAAGACACCTATATCCTAATGTAACCCACATAACTCCAAAGAGAGCATATTCTCAATCCAACCTAAAAAGGAAAAGACATGAGGACTGAAGCAGAATTTGAAACACCTTGCAATTATCAACAACTCATCTGTCAAAAAGGGGGTGAGACTAATCTTTGCATGAAGTAACCTAAGAGAGATAAGGAGGAGATCTTAATTAAGAAAACCCTATTCATTACTCATAAAACCCTAAGATCTCATAATAAGGCCATGAGCATCAACATCTGTTCAAAATGCCACTTGAAAAGATCCACAATAGGTGGTCATCTCCCCAAAAGAACAAATCCAATTATCCAAACATATGTTTGTGATGGATCTCTGCATGGATGAATCTCAGGAGTAAAGACCATTGGGATGTCATAGACACCTGGCACCTTGCACCAACTAGGTAGGGAGTTACCACTTATAACCCATTACATGGTTTAGCTTTAGTACCTAGAGTAACATTAAGGTCCAATGGAGCCCTAACCTATCTCCCTTAAGAGGAAGGGTCCCCTTTTTGACAGAATAGGTCACAAACATTCAAGGGAGAGTTAACCCACAAGTAGGAAATTTAAGTGCATGAAAGCTTAAAAATTCTTACGATTCAACCTTATGACTTCAGTATTGAAGTTGATGAAGAAGAGGTGATCCTAACACATGTTATTTTTCCTTATATTATTAAACTAATAACCATCCTTGACACAATGAAAACACATGAAGGATGATCTAGATTGATCTCAGTCACCTAACTCATTGAATGAGGTCATAGTGACATCAAAATTTAATAGGGACCTAGTCTAAGTGCATAACTAAAACATCATGGATAGAATACCCAAATTTGGTGCCACACACCATGAACCCTTTTTTTTTTCAAAATAAATCTCTCATTCGAACGAAGCCACAAAAAAATCTCTAAAAAGTTCAACATATTATTCCAATCATCCTGAAGGATCATAGTTAAGTACAATCAAACAAGTCAATGCAAGCCATTCCAAATATTAGGGGAACAATCTCTAACGATGGGAAACATGCCCTGAGCCATCCTCTTCTGACTCAACCACATCTTTGATACTTCCTATTGAATCATTTGAGAGTTATCCAACAATTTCTTAAAGCAAGATGGAAGCTCTGCAATATGATATGTACAATGACAAATGTTGAACTGTCTCAGCATTGGCACTAGATAGTATGCTATACAACACTCCAACCCTAACAAGATGATTAGATAGTGAAAACCAATCATCTCTATCGCGCAACAGGGGTCATCAAGATGAAACTTCATCCATCCCTAGCGGGCATCTATTGACGTCAAACTGGAGAGACTTCAAGCCAAGTCACCATGCAGCTTAAGGGGTTCACCAACTTGAATATGTTTTGATAGGTACTCTTACACAGTGATGTAGTGAGCATTTTAAGACACTAGAAATTTAGCATTGCTGATGGACATCCCCAAATAAAAATGAAAACCTTAAAGGGTCCATACATCTTTCCAGTCAACTATGGTTCATATAAGAACTCTTAAGTCTCATATAATACCGAGGTTGCAATGGTTTCTTCTCACCAAATCACAATCACAACATTAGACACTAATGCAATCACTTAGTTGGAAGAATCAACTAGGTATACACTCACAAAATGGCATATTTAGATATATGGAATCATAATGCAATTTACTCTTGAATGAATCCCATAGGGAAACCATTTGAATAAAGCGGTCATCTTTTGCCAACCATTGAGAAACTCAACATTTCTTCATGTCAAATAGGTTATCTAGATTTGCAATCCAACTCGACTTACGTGGAACTATATAACAATGTTCATGCAGAGAAAACCATGTAATATTGGCTACATCTCAAGATTAGGAGTCATAATGGCATCCCAAAATGGAAGGACTGTATAAGAGGGCCCTAGAAAGGGTTCACTGCCAACATCAACTCTCTCACAACATGACCATAAGCAAGATGGTGAAGGTGATGGTAATGTTAAAGATCACTATCTCGACTTCCTCTATCATAGAGAGTTCAACAATCCCCCACATTGTTAAGTACATGTTTAGGGAGTACTTCTCAAAATTGGAATCTCACTTATTATTTGATACCCCATGGTTATTTTTATAACCTCAGTTTTGATTGTATTGTAATAATTGAAATCCAATTATTCTATGAAAAGAAACTTGTTTAGAAATTTGGGTGCTTTATTTTGTAAAATGAATTTTCTTGCAAATTTCCCTTGAATGATAAATTTAGTGAATTCTACTTTTCTATTAATCCAATGATGGATAAAACAGGAAAAGGATAAAAGAAAAACCCATATTAAGCATAAAGATAAGAAATAGATGATAATTGTTTGTATGTGTGAAAATTGTGTAAAATTCTCTAGAAAGTGACATGGATGGCCCACTATTAATTATTTTTCTATTCAACATGGTTTATAATAATAAAATAAATGAATCTATGCAAACGAGCATCAAATTGAGAAAGCATGTTTTGAATCTGACAATAAGAATGCCATCGCAAGTATAGATAAGGACATTAGTCGCAACCCAAGGCTGGCTACGTGGATCCTGAGGATTAGAAAGCTTCTGCGCAAAGGGTGGAAGATACAACATGGGCACAGAGAAAGGAACCAGGCAGCTGACACCCTAGCTAAACACCATCTCAAAACCAACAGGCACCTGTATCATTATGTTAACCCTCCACCTAGTGTGGATGGCATCATCTAGTCAAAGTCTTGTAATGGTAGTAGTAATACCATGTTTAATTATGAGTCTAGTAGTGTGGCCTGTAATAACTGTCCAAATTGGCTTGCACGAGGAAGGTGAGATGAATAAAATAGATTCCCGACTAAAAAAAAAAGAAATGAAAATCAAGAAAATAGAAAAGAAAGAGAAAGAAAAAGATGAATTTTAATGCATAATATGTGCCTTATAAGTGGACGAGTTTCATGTAAAGAAAATCCCATATTAGTTTTTAATTTTGGTTCCAAACTTGTCACACATATATATTAAATCATTAAAGACTTTCCATTAAAATTTGGGATTAAAAGGATGCATGGTTTGAGAGATATGAATTTTATAAAATCCCTAAAGTGAATGGAATATCACTAAATGTCAAATTTCTATTCATATTCGAATTTACTTTAATCAACCTTTTATCTTGACATGCGGGTTGTGGACCACTGGATTTGAGATCTAATAGTAGATCGCTCATCCTATACCTTTAGTTAAGTAAGGAAACATAACTGGAACTGGTTGATTTCGAAGATGATTTTCTCACATTTCAGTACACGGGCAGGTGTGAAAATCATACCAAAGAGTTCGTGAGATCAGACCAAACCGACCTACCTTATATTTCACCTAGGTTTGAGGTGTCTAGAAGAATCCCCTAATTGATCTTCATGATACAACCCTATTGAAGATGATAGGTATAAAAAAAGGGGTACAAACCCTCTACAAACCTACAAACTCTTTTGTGAGTTGCTACGAGATCCCTCCCAACCATATTTGTTGGTATGTATGCCCATAGAGCAAGTCATGTGATGATTGTAATGGGATACTTTGTAAATGATTTGAATAATAATAAAGGCAATTTCCAATCTATATGTTTTAACTGTTTCTGAGATGATAGTGTAACATGATAGATGTCTAAAGAATTGTTTTACTCAATGACGTATGCTTTTAGGTTAAGGACCCAAACGATGAGATCATACGGATGTTGATAGTATACATTCTTGTTTAGTCCCTAGTCAGTTGTTATTGTGGAAATAACCATAGCCATCAACAACACTAAAGACTATATTGTGTGTTGGTTGATGATAGAATCTCATTAGTCATGATATAGTGATATCAAACCAAGCACATAGGTACTTGTTAGAGAATAAGTGTACCAGACAGACCCACCATGAGAGTGACACATAGAACCATGATTTGGTAGTCACAGTCAGCTCTCATAGTGATGGTAGTGAGTGTGATTCTTCAACCTGAAATCACTACTCTCAACACATGTCGTTGGGTACACTTTGACATCATCAAACGCAGTCCTGAAGTATGGGTTGTTATAAAGGTGATGATTAGGTGGCTTTGACACATGGGGCTTTTGAGGGGTGAGTGATAGATATGGGATTTGTCCCTCCTAAGGGAGTTTGATGTCCATGGCCACTTGATGAGTAGGATTGAGAAAGGCATGCACATGCATGTGTGAATCAATATGTGATATTGATGTCACACACATCTCACCAGTCTGCTCTGAGATCAAGGAAATGGATGAACGTTGAAAGGATGACTTTACCATGCCTTGAGTTCATTTAGGACATTAATGACAAAGGAATTATACATTCAATGTAACACCATTCACGGATTGTAGGACTGAAAGTTGTTCTCCAACTTTCTATTTCACTTGGGTAGCACTGATGTACGACTAGGCACCACTCTTTGCTTGTGAAGTCATAAGTGTTATGGAATTTCACTACCAATGTGAAATGGACCTGTAGGGTCACACACAACGGATTTAACCTGGAAGAGGAGTTTATCCACAAACGATGTTTAGATTGATTACTAAAGGAGTTTAGTAGTTCAATTAAACACTCAGTTGATTGATAACTCAAAATCGTAGTGTTCAAGGTGTTGGACTAATTGATTAGAGTATTAGATTGATTGAAACTGCAATTGACTGATTTTGCAAAGTCTGCAATCCCAACCGATTGGCTCATGTGATGAACCGATCGGCTTAGGTTGGTGAATCGATTGGCTCAGGTGGTGAGTCGATCAACTCATGTGTCAATGAAACAATTGACTCAATTGTTGAACTGGTTGATTCGTGTGACTAACTGAGATTGTTTGGAAAGTCAAAAGACTCTTTTTGCAAAAACATATTTGTTTCACTTGTACAAATTTGATTTGGACAAGGACTAATATTTGATTAGTCAGAAACAAACATGAAAGTCAATTTGAGTTGGACCAGGACCACGAACCGATCAGCTCATGCTTGAACCAATCGGCTCAAGTGTCCCAACCGATCGGTTCAGGTGTGAACCGATCGGCTCAGGTCCCCAACCGACCATTTCATGCTTGAAACGATCAGTTCAGATGATGCAGTTGGTTGTTTTGTGGAAAATCTCAAACCCTTCTACTCCTACTTTAATCCTGCATTGCCCGGGGTTGAGAACCCTATCCCATGACCCTCCTATATATAGGGGTATTGGGGGTTTCTCAAAGTACAACTCAGAACACCAGTTGCTCTGCAAAGTTGTCGTTCTCTCTGGTTTTGGTAATTGAGAGAGCCCGAGCAAGTGCTACCCGATAAGGGAGGCAGAACAAGGGAAAGACAACTACAGAAAAGCGACTGGTGACAGGAGAGTGTGTCAGTGATTAGTACGCCGACAGGAGGGTGCGACTCCTTCCGGTGCCTTGTGCGATAAGGCGATCGGAGTTCTAGGCAGTCTGTGTAGACGACTGCAGAGGCGGGAGACTTCTGCCGCTTGGAGGACATCTGTCAATCCTGACAGTCCCGGTGAGACCAGGAGCTGCACAGACACCGTCCAAGACCGGAGGTGAAGACCGTGCAAGCTGCGAGGTAACGTCGCCGAGAAAGCCTCGGGACAAGGTTCGCCTCTACAAACCATCCTTCCTATTGTATAGACGTTGACGCGATTCCTTTATTCTGGGTTTGGGAGAAGAATTTTTTTTTGTTTCCGCTGCCTTCTCTATCTTCCCTAAAACTCAATAGTGGTATCAGAGCCAGGTTAACTGCTCTATACTTTAGGATTATCGATGTGATTGATTTTGGTTTGTCACCTTTATTTATTGCATACGATGCGAATAAAATTGTCTTTATGCATGTCCAATCCTAAATCCACAAATCCCAATATACATATATGATATGTAATATAAATGCACTCGATGCGCGTTGCCCTTAAACGAGTTTTGTGGTTGATGTATAGCATGGTTATGGCCAATAAACCCTATGTATTTGTGCTTGGTTGTATGTGGTTTCTTGCATCTCAGACTGCGCACCGATTTCCTATCTCCTATTCCTGATGTAACTCGAGATAACTTGAGATTTCTTTCCTACCTTTGCTCCCCCCGAATGTAACTTGAGGTTTCCTTTTGCAAATGTAAAATAGGATAGATCTTTTATTTCTTGTTATGTCAAAGAACGGAGGACAATTTGACGACCGATTCGAGGAGCGAGATGAGCGGGTGGCAACCTAAGGAGATGCACGATGACCAGTGAACCGATCAGATGGAGGCGCCAGTCGATCGGTTGGTGGCACCCAACCGACCGGCCTGATGGCGAGCCGATCAATCATGGAGATGAGTTGATCAAACCCAGAACGGCGAAGCACATAGTTCATCTTGTACATGTTTCATGTGATGTGGACCTAGATGACCGTGATTCCTCTTGGCTCAAGGAATCACATTAGGATGACCATAATCATTGCTTTTATTGTTTCACATGTTTTCTGTGGGATATAACATGTATATGATAGTTACTATATTGTGGTGATTGGATATGTATATGTACCTATAAAAACCAAATCCCTCATCTAAATATTAAGTCTTTCACGCCTTCCATTAGCGACACACATGAAAAACCTGATCGACCAAGCGTAGGTTATGCCAAAGCATGGTGCGCCATCTATCTCACAGAAGTGTGAAGGGTAAACATATAGGTTCTGCCAAAGTAGGGTGCATGTTTATCGTGTCGGCTTTTGGGATAGAATTAAATAGTGATTATTAGAGCGTCTAAGCCTAGAGGCACAGAATGTTCATGGCAAGGGGTTGCGCATGTTCATTCATCAAGAATTGCATATGATGAAATTTGCATAATGTCCTACCTAAATAGTCAAGTTGTGGGTGATCAGCCAAAGCTAACTCATGACTTGATGAAATATGAATCTTGCCCATTAGAAGATTGTGCGCTGCAATCTTTCGAATTGATGGTGAGGGTTGTCAATTTGGATCAAAATAGTGGGAGCGGTAATTAATTAAAGGCCTAATTAACTATCGTCAAATTTTATTCAAATCAAAAGGAGTTTTGACAAATGCAATTTTCTCTTGTAGAATGGCAAAAGAATCATCTTTTAAAATGGGCAAATTAATTGAGAATAAATTCCATAACTGGTTGGGGATTGTGAGAAGTGTTCTGCACAATCTGGATATACCGGTAGCCTTTGAATCTACTCCATGTACGCTTAAAGCATTGTTTGAGAAGAAGGATAGTTCATTGATGAAGATCAATGGAACAAAGTCCAAGGAAAAAGGTGAGGGAGAGAAGGGTTCTCTCGCCAAACCAATGTCAGAGTCTTCTGCATGGAAAGGATGGAAGGAGCAATGGAAGAAGAAGTGAGAGATAGAGATCTCTACTTCTGGTGTATACATGATAGAGATTAACTTTACTACTTCTTTGTCATGGGTACTTGATACCGGATGTGGATCTCACATTTTGTTCAAATGTGAAGGATCTTAAGAGAAGTAGGCCTTTGGGGAAAGGCGAGGTTGAACTACGTGTTGCTAATGGGGCTAGAGTTTCCACCAGTGTCGTAGGAACCTATGAGTTAACTCTACCTAGTGGTCTAATAATAGAGCTGAAGAACTACTATTATGTACCTGCCATAAATAGGAATATCATTTCTGTCTCTTCTTTGGACAAGGATGGTTTTGAATTTCTTATTAAGAATGGAAAGTGTTCCATTTCAAAAGATGGGATCTTTTATGGCAGTGCCCCAATGTCTTATGGTCTATACTTGATAGATCTAGAGACAAGTGTATACAACGTAAACACCAAAAGGCAAAAACTCAACAACTCAAACAAAACATATCTTTGGCATTGTCGTCTAGGGCACATAAATGAGAAGCGCATCTCTAGACTCCATAAATATGGTTATCTAGACTCTTTTGATTATGAATCAATAGAGACATGTAAATCTTGTTTGTTGGGCAAGATGACCAAGACTCCCTTTTCAGGTAAAGGTGAGAGAGCTAGTGAGCTATTAGGACTCATACATACTGATGTATGTGGGCCCTTTAGAACTAATGCTAGAAATGGGTATCAATACTTCATTACCTTCACTGATGACTTCAGTAGGTATGGCTATTTGTACCTGATGAAACATAAGTAAAAAACCCTTGAAAGGTTCAAGGATTTCATGAATGAAGTACAGAACCAACTTGGTAAAAATATTAAAGCACTTAGATCTGATCGAGGTGGAGAATACTTAGGCCAGGAGTTTGAGGACCTTCTGCAAGCCCGTGGTATTGTATCACAATGGACTCTGCCTGGAACACCACAACATAATGGTCTGAAAGAAGGAATCATAGTTTACTGGATATGGTGCGATCAATGATGAGTTTTGTTGATCTTCTGATTTCCTTCTGGGGTCATGCTCTTGAAACCTCCGTGTTTACACTTAACTATGATCTAAATCGGTTCAAAAGACACCATATGAGATATGGACTGGGAAGCGTCCCAATATGTCTTTTATGATGATTTGGGGGTGTGAGGCATATGTCAAGAAAATATTTCCTGACAAGCTAGGCCCTAGATCTGATAAATGTTATTTTGTTAGATATCCTAAGGAGACTAAGGGATATTACTTATACCACCCAACTGACAACAAAATGTTTGTTTCCAGGGATGCTGTGTTCCTAGAAAAGGAATTTATTTCCAAAGGAAGTAGTGGGAGGAAAATAGGGCTTGAAGAGGTTCAAGCCCAACGAGAAAACATTGAACCAGTAGATGTATAAGAGGAACATAGAGATTCACAAGGTGTTGTGGAATCTCAGTCTCCTCAAGTAACACAAGGACCTCATAGATCTAGTAGGACACACCTTGAACCTAAGAGGTTTGGATACCTTGTGACTCAGGAAGGCGGTGAGTTGATCATAGATGATGATCCAACTACCTATCTAGAGGCTATGGAGGGACCAAATTTTGAGAAATGGCTTGAGGCCATGAAATCCGAGATGGAATCCATGTACTCCAACAAAGTATGGACTTTATTGGAACCACCTGAAGGGGTAAAACCCATAGGATGCAAGTGGGTCTTCAAGAAGAAGACCGACATGGATGGCAATGTGCAAACTTATAAAGGCAGATTGGTTGCAAAGGGTTTCCGACAAGTTCAAGGTGTTGACTATGACGAAACTTTTTCTCCAATTGCCATGATTAAGTCCATCAAGATTATGCTTTCTATTGCGGCTTACTTTGACTATGAGATTTGGCAAATGGATGTTAAAACCGCATTCCTTAATGGGAATATAAATGAGGATGTGTACATGACACAACCTGAAGGTTTTGTAGATCCAAAGAATTCCAATAAAGTCGGTAAGCTATAAAGGTCAATCTATGGATTGAAGCAAGCATCTCGGAGTTGGAATCTTTGATTTGATGAGGAAGTCAAAGTGTTTGTCTTTATTCAAAATGAAGATGAACCTTGTGTGTACAAGAAGGTTAGTGGGAGCACGACCACATTCCTCATATTGTATGTGGATGACATACTATTGATGGGGAATGATGTCTCAGCCTTAGAGAAGGTAAAGACTTGGCTTGGGAATACTTTCTAATTGAAGGAATTAGGAGAAGCATCCTAAATTCTAGGTATTAAGATCTATAGAGATGGATCTAAAAGGCTTCTCGGACTAAGTCAAAGCACATACATTGACAAAGTGCTGAAGCGGTTCGACATGGAGAACTCAAAGAGAGGAAACATCCCCATGCTACATGGAGTCGCCATCTCTAGAGCTCAATGTCCCCAATCTTGTGAAGAGAGGGAGTGTATGAATGGGATCCCATATGCATCAGCCATCAGATCCATAATGTACACTATGTTGTGCACATGCCCAGATGTCTCATATGCTCTCAACATGATGAGCATGTACCAGTCAGATCTCAGGGATGCTCATTGGATAGCCATAAAGAACATCCTCAAGTACTTGTGAAGGACTAAGGATCAGTTCCTTGTATACGACGGCGAGGAAGAACTGGTAGTAAAGGGTTACACCGATGCAAGCTTCCACACCGACGAAGATGATTACAGATCACAATCAAGATTAGTATTTTTCCTAAACAATGGAGTCGTGAGCTGGAAGAGTTCCAAGAAAGAAACAATTGCCGATTCTACTACAAAGGCTGAGTATATTACTGCTTCACATGCAACAAAGGAGGCTGTGTGGATCAGGAAGTTCATCACTGAACTTGGTGTAGTTCCCAGTAGTTGTGATGCAATTGAGCTTTATTGTGACAATAATGGAGTTATTGCTCAAGCTAAGGAGCCCAGATCACAACAACGGTCCAAGCACATACTGCGGCACTTCCATCTCATACGAGAGATCATACAATGAGGAGATGTGAAGATTTGTAGAGTACCAACTGAAGACAACATAGCCGATCCACTGACTAAGGCCCTTTCTCAGCAGAAGCATGATGGTCATGCTAGGTCACAAGGACTGAGGTTCCTAGGTGACTGGATCTAAGTGCAAGTGGGAGTATGTTGGTATGTATGCCCATAGAGAAAGTCATGTGATGATTGTAATGGGATACTTTGTAAATGATTTGAATAATAATAAATGCAATTTCCGATCTATATATTTTAACTGTTTCTGAGATGATAGTGTAACATGATAGATGTCTAAAGAATTGTTTTACTCAATGACGTATGCTTTTAGGTTAAGGACCTAAACGATGAGATCATACAGATGTTAAGAGTATACATTCTTGTTTAGTCCCTATTCGGTTGTTATTGTGGAAATAACCATAGACATCAATAACACTAAAGACTAGATTGTGTGTTGGTTGATGACAGAATCTCATTAGTCATGATATAGTGATATCAAACCAAGCACATAGGTACTTGTTAGAGAACAAGTGTACTGGAAAAACCCACCATGAGAGTGACACATGGAACCATGATTTGGTAGTCACAGTCAGCTCTCATAGTGATGGTGGTGAGTGTGATTCTTCAACCTGAAATCACTACTCTCAACACATGTCGTTGGGTACACTTTCACATCATCAAATGCAGTCATGAAACATGGGTTGTTATAAAGGTGATGATTGAGTGGCTTTGAAACATGGGGCTTTTGAGGGGTGAGTGAAAGATATGGGATTTGTCCCTCCTAAGGGAGTTTGATGTCCATGGACACTTGATGAGTAGGATTGAGAAAGGCATGCACATGCATGTATGAATCAATATGTGATATTGATGTCACACACATCTCACCCAGGCTGCTCTGAGATCAAGGAAATGGATGAACGTTGAAAGGATGACTTTACCATGCCTTGAGTTCATTCAGGACATTAGTGACAAAGGAATTATACATTCACTGTAACACCATTCACAAATTGTAGGATTGAAAGTTGTTCTCCAACTTTCTATTTCACTTGGGTAGCACTGATGTGCGACTAGGCACCACTCTTTGCTTGTGAAGTCATAAGTGTTATGGACTTTCACTGCCAATGTGAAATGGACGTACAGGGTCACACACAAAGGATTTAACCTGGAAGAGGAGGTTATCCACAAACGTTGTTTAGATTGATTACTAAAGGAGTTTAGTAGTTCAATTAAACACTCAGCTGATTGATAGATCAAAATTATAATGTTCAAGGTGTTGGACTAATTGATTAGAGTATCAGATTGATTGAAACTGCAATTGACTGATTTTGCAAAGTCTGTATTCCCAACCGATCGGCTCATGTGATGAACCGATCAACTCAAGTTGGCGAACCGATCGACTCAAGTGGTGAGTCAACCGGCTCATGTGTTAATGAAACGACCTACTCAATTGTTGAACCAGTCGATTTGTGTGACCAATCGAGATTGTTTGGAAAGTCAGAAGACTCTTTTAGCAAAAACATATTTGTTTCACTTGTACAAATTTGATTCAGACAAGGACTAATATTTGATTAGTCGGAAACAAACATGAAAGTCAATTCGAGTTGGACCAAGACCATAAACCGATTGGCTCATGCTTGAACCGATCGGCTCAGGTGTCCCAACCGATCGGTTCAGGTGTGAACCGATCGGCTCAAGTCCCCAACTGACCGTTTTATGCTTGAAACGATCGGTTCAGCTGGCGTAATTGGTTGTTTTGTGGAAAATCTCAAACCCTTCTACTCCTGCTTTGATCCCACATTGCCCGGGGTAGAGAACCCTGTCCCATGACCCTCATATATATAGGGGTATTGGGGGCTTCTTAAATTACAACTCAGAACACCAGTTGCTCTGTAAAGTTGTCATTCTCTCTGGTTTTGGTAACCGAGAGAGCCTGAGCAAGTGCTACCCGAGAAGGGAGGCACAACAAGGGAAAGATAACTATAGAAAAGTGAATGGTGGCATGAGAGTGTGTCAGTGACTAGTACGCTGATAGGAGGGTGTGACTCCTTCCGGTGCCTTGTGCAACAAGGCAATCGGAGTTCCAGGCAGTCTGTGTAGACGACTGCAGAGGCGGGAGACTTTTGTCGCTTGGAGGACAACTATCAATCCCGACAATCCCGGTGAGACCAGGAGCTGCATAGATACCGTCCAAGACTGGAGGTGAAGACCACGCAATCCGTGAGGTAACATCGCTGAGCAAGCCTCGGGACAAGGTACACCTCTACAAACCATCCTTCCTATTGTATAGACGTTGACGCGATTCCTTTATTCTGGGTTTGGGAGAAGAAATTTTGTTTTGTTTCTGCTACCTTCTCTGTCTTCCCTAAAACCCAACAATATCTACCTCCAATTCCTTTGCTGGAACCCTCCCTTGACACTCACCTTCTGAACTTTCTAGTGGAGGATTTCCTTCACCGTTCTCTCAACACAAACTTCCTTCGAACAATTAAAAGCCATCATGGGGTCCAACGAGGAGTGGCAGAGGTTCCTTCTTGATCACTTTCTACTTGAGAGGACAAGATCTCAAAGTCAACATGAGAGTTAACTCACTCATATCCCATTCGTGAATAGAAGTGAGGAGGAAGGTGATCTTTGGTAAGAAGACCAAAGCACCCTCGATGGCTCTTCACATCAGTAAGGGTTCCCCTATCTTTTTCCTCCTCTTTCATACTTGACTAAGAGAGGACACACAGGCTCACCGAACATGGTGGCGTGAGCCCACTGGTCGGCCCAGCTTAGTTGGCAGGGCTGAGACCAGAGCGCAATGCCTAGGTGACAATCTATGGTTGGATGAGGTTAATATAAATTGTAAAAATCCCAGTAAATAATAGGATGATCAGATAATAGCAAATAATATATGGATTTTGCTCAGAAAAATTTGTAGACTCCAATAAAAATATAATTAGGATCTGAATATGCTCCTAGTTTGAAAAGTTCCTAAAGTTAGCATCTTTATTATGTTAAATGAAGTAGAACCCTAATTTATGAGATTCTATGTTTATAGTATGTCCAATTGATATTAGTGGTCAAAGATTGATCTTTTATGAATAAAAAGAGCAACTCAAAAGCTATTTTAATTTAGCAACCCTTAATTTGATAAATTAGGGTTCCCTTGAAATTAAAGGTGTAATTAATGATGAAATAGGGTTTGTAAACCCAATGGGCATACAAAGTGGAAACTAGGGTTTGGGAAGACTAAACCCTAATGAAACCCTAAAGATGACCTAGAAACCCTAACTTGAGACCCAAGACAGTCTTAATGATACATGGATGTATTGCTTTAACTTTCATGATAACTTTACTTGGTTGATTGCTTGATTGCTCTTGCTTGGACATATAGGACTTCTGATCATGGTATGTGGCCACACCTATGAATAACTTCTTAGTTTCATGGAGTTTTCTAAGGTTTTACCGAATTGCTTGAAATTAAATGCTTGGATGAATTTATTTCCTACAATCTATAAACTGACTATGGCTATCACAATAGTAAGCTTATAACTTGCTCGAACCCACATACAAACTTTGGAAATTGTGAATGAAAAGGAAAGTAAAGTCATGGTGAAGATTAAAATACCAAGCCCCAGGTTGGGTAGGTCAGACCAGGCCCCAAATTGGGAAGGTCATGCCCCATATTGGGAAGACCTAATGGTACATAGCTCTAGATTGAGAGGTGGCCAATAAGGTACATAGCTCCATATTGAGAGGTAGCCTAAAGTCCATTGTAGGAAAAAAAAAACCTAAGAGAGGGTATACCAGAGGTTCAATACAAACGGTTGAGAAGTTATAAAGAAAACACAAATTTTGATTCTGTAACAAATATTTGATGTGGTTATGTTGTTACAAGTATATGCAGACATTTTGTTTCCCGCACATACCCGTATAACTCATTATACTGACTGTGCTTTTTCTTCACACAGCTTTAGGATAATCTACTATTCTACAAATATGGTGAAACTAGATATCCAGAAAGAAGGCACACGATGAAGAAACATTAATGTAAACATGGACCTTATAGTTAGTAAGATTTTATTTTATGTTGCAACTTTAGAAATTCTAGATCATATAATATTAGTCTTGTACCAATCTTCTTTTATTTGTGAAATTTATTAATTATTTCTGGTTAATTGCTAAATTGTGATCATGTATTATTGATAAAGGTCCTTTCCTCTTGGTCTGCCTGAATAGGGGATAGCATGGGGAGGGGGTCGTTATAGTTATGAAACTCAAAGACAAAGATGTAAGGAATAAATAAAACTACACTGTCCATTTATAGGCTTCAATGGGGTCAATCGAGACAAATTCATTTCCAGAGGATTGAGGCACTCCTTGTCCTTTTCTTCATGGAACATATTAATGTTCCACAAATTTTACATCATTACTCTAGACAAACTTATTTCTATAGGACAAGAACCTCATAAAGTTGTGCAATTTGCAACAAAAGTCTGACATGTGGATTAAGACAATCTGTCAATAAGACCCAGATCTTCTAAGATTTAACTCCATGAATCAAATTCCAAACAACAGATTTCCAAGCCCCACAATATGATTTAATCCTAACTAATACTTCAATTTAAAACTTCAAATATTTAAATGCCTTACAAGTTATGAAATGGTACTAATACTTAATTTTATTATAGAAAGTAAAAAGAAACATGTGAAGATAAATGAGCAAAAAATGTTGGATATATCTACTTCTTTAGTTTCTTTTTTGACCATCTTGGCAGATGCTTGGCCAAAGGTCGATGGTCATAAGAAGAAGATACCAAAGATCGGTGTTATGTGATCACATATGATCAAATTGTATCCATGGACCATCTATGACGAGAATTGGAGCTGCTAGATTACACATTCATGACTAAAGAAACATCCTGGTGATGATAGGAACCTACCCCAACACTCAATGATGATGGATCCATAACCTAGACTAGGTCCTCCATGAGGAATCACCCATGCCTCTTGTCCCTTGGAAATGTTGACTATGTCTTGGGGGGATGCTCAAACCAAAGAGTTTTCATGCTAAACTCATATCTACTTCATCATATTAAATGTGAACTCCAACCTAAATTGCTTGAGAAGTGATATGAGCGTCCAATGGAAAAATAATGATGGGATTGTAGCCTAGGAAATCTGTCAAAACTCTAAGGAACCATCATCAGATACGGTGGAGTTTATATTGGAAGGATGCTTCAGGAGGAGGTGGATGGCATAACTCATGTCTAGATGCATCTTGCTCTTCAATATAATCATAATCAACCACATGTGAAAAATGTGTGGTGAATTACACAATGAAATAATACAAATTAGAAGACAAACTCTAACTAGAGGAGCACATGGCAACCAATCATATGCCTCTTGTGAAAATTTTGACCATACCAATAACACCACTAGAGATACACAACATAAGCTATCTAATTCCCATCATATCCCATGTAGAGTGATTGATCGCTATGCTAAAGGGAATAAATCCAAGAAGAGGGTCAAAGGAAATATGCCAGCCACTGAACCACTGACAAGTAGTACACTCACCTATGTACATAACACTCCCTAAAAATGACTCGTATTGGATTCTACATGCATCAAGAGGCAAAGCAATAAAGTAGGCAACACATGATCTACTAGCCTTGTCACGATGAAACTTGGAAAAGATCCTGAATGACAAACAAACTTAAAGTCATCTAAGACTGTATTAAAGTACTACACATACCTTTCCAAAAGTCATCATCTCCAACTCACCCCTCCAATACTCATAAGGCATTCTACTACTGTGACCAGCCTAGTGGTGACATATAGGAAGGGAATCATGCAAATAGTTCTCAAAGACCACTCAAGGTGTTAGGTCTATTGAGATGGAAGTGCTTATAGATCTAAAGTTGCAAAACAAAGATCAATGAAGTTAGTTGCTTAAACATTTCAAGACAAAAAGAAGTAAAGAATATATTTACCTTAATCATGCCTACAAAGCTGCCACAACTCTTAGTTTCCCCGACATTTCCCTTCATGGAGAAATCACTGATGAGACACCTCCTCAAGCAACTTAATAAATGGGCATACACACCTTTACCCCAATTATAAGAAGGAAATGCCCGGTCCAGAAGATAGGAGAACCAACCAATCTCTCCTCCACTCCCAACATTGTTACTAAAAAGGCAACCAATGAACAACATGAAAAGAAATACTCTGACCCTTAGGAAAAAAATAGAGGATAACCTGCACCCATTCTCTCCCTCTTACGAAAGAAGGTTGCACACAACATAGTGTATCTGAATTTATACCTCAAGACCATATTAATCTCAGCTAGGTTCACTCCTAATATCTAAACATGACGTGATCTCCCCACAACTGTCTATCTGAAAAACTAAGTATGGGAGTCCTGTCAAAACCTAACTAAGTAATCATAGTAAACTTGCTAGGGTTGATGTCTAACTCACCAAAAGAAAATCCAAAGGAATGGACCTCTGGGTGGTATTTCTCAACTAAGGGTATGATATAACTCCTATCTACAATCCCACAACAACAAATACTCCAAAATTAATCTCCTCAAGCAATGACAACTCTTCAACAACCAACCAGAATACAATATCCCTAGATCATTCAAATCATTCCTCAAATATTCATTTGAGATCCCAAGACCCTAAAAGGTGTAATAAAAGATGAAGTCAAAACCATTGTTGTTAGTAGAAGTTTTAATTAATCATGACAAACAAAGGAAAGTGATAAGGAGCAAGGTTTTCAAGATATGCATAATCTCTCACTCAACCAACTCAATGGTGAACATTCATCTATAGCATGCATAAATGAGCCACAATTTCTCAGTCTAGAGAAGCTCTCCCATGATCTAACTCAGACCACCATGACAACTACCCATATAAAATAAAGTTCAAAAATTTAATATGTAAGTGATAACCTAGCAAATAAAGGTAACACAAGGTACTGTGGGTACACCTCAATCCCGACATCATCACCAACATCTTTCTCATCCAAGACTGAATCCACTTGTAGAATGTTTGCTTCTTCATGCTAGTTGTGGGAAGCCATATGCAACTCCAAACTTGCAATAATATCAACTTTCTTCAACAATGTAAATCACCACAACCAAATATCATACACTCAAAAAAATTCTAAAATATCAAAAATAGAAGAATCATGAGTCAAAACACACAATCAATTATCTTCAACATCCATATTGTGAAGAACTTCAAGAAAGCCAAATCTAGATTGCACTACTAGATGGAAAAAGAGCAAAACTAAAGCTAAAGAATGAAGGCTATACCTCCATAGATATGAATGGAGCAAGAATCACCAGAAAAAAATGCCAAAATTATCAATCTAAATATTCACCACTACTGGAAGTCATAGCCCACTGATGAATGCATATTCATCACCATTTCATTGTGGTTTTGAGATTAGTTTTACTCATTTCAATGATCATTTGAACCATGTTTTGCTTAGTTTCTGTATTCTTCTTCTTGTTCCCTAATTACTGGGTTTTTGATCATTTTCCTTGCTCTTATGCAGATAAAAGCACAAATCAACTCTAGAGCATCCAAGGAGTTCTTCACCAAGATCATATTCAAAATTTGAGCAGGTTCACAATAGAGATTGAGCCATTCATCACTTTTTGGTAGGCAGATTGATCGACTGACCACCACAACTAGTCAAATGATCCACCTATCCACTCTAAGGCCTTACCAGATGATTCTCTGATATGGCCATCTCTCTTGTAGTCCGGCCGATCAAAATGCCACCAAAAAATTCAAAGACTCTATTAATTGATTAACATCATGTAATCGGGGGATCCACCATGAGGGTTGACCAATCCATCCATACACAATGTCCTGGTGATTGCAAGTTCAACTGGCCAATGGGACTGATTAGGTGATCACCCAAAGTGCCTTCTAAGTCAGAACCCATAGTAAATTTGGCCCTCTAACAGATGGGGTGATCCCCTCTTGGGATAAGCCATACAAGAAATTATCCATAAGTCTCATCAAGAAGATGATTGGCTGATCCCAGCTCTAGGTCATCAATAGTCGCACCTCCATGTAAGTAATCAGATAACTAGACCCCCTGGTTTCTCGATCATCATGAAAAATAATGTGTACAACCACTAGCTTAAAAGTGTTAGCCAATAAAAGTGGTGACCAAACCTAATCGTTCTCCAATTGTGTTCCCATTCAAGCAAGAACAAGTTCCAGAGCAAGAATCTGGAGGAGATGACAAATAACGAGATCATCCTAGTAGAGTTTTTGTGATCATCAAGGTTGGAGTAGAATGTAGCAGTTAGAGACTACTACCTATTTTATCTTCTCCTTTAGTGACATGAATTCTCCTCTTTCTTCATGTATCTATTTTCATTCTTTAAACATGAGCAAGTAGGCCTTCTCATTGGGGCATGGGGAGTATCCCCATGGCCCATGCTCTATATTATTATTATTAAACTTGATTTTCCTCACATGATTGAAGTGATCTCCACTCATTTGTTGCTTGCTATTAAAATTAATCACTCTTGTAGTATGTTTGATATAATCCTAAGCATAAAGACTATGAAACTTTGGATTAGATTACAAAATGGATGTGTA
The DNA here is from genome assembly GCA_963693085.1 of Alisma plantago-aquatica. Classification (NCBI taxonomy): domain Eukaryota; kingdom Viridiplantae; phylum Streptophyta; class Magnoliopsida; order Alismatales; family Alismataceae; genus Alisma; species Alisma plantago-aquatica. The sequence goes on along the minus strand of OY856410.1, from coordinate 354,884,761 downwards.
GGGTTTCAGATGTGATCACTGAAGGGATCCTACATGATGAATGAATCATGAACTATGGGTAATGAGACCTTTAGCCCTTTGGGACTTCAGTCCTTTTGAATTCATGTTCTGAAATGAGATGAATTCACTTGGTCCTAGTTTAGTTGATGATGAGTTTGTTGAGTTGTGATGATTGGATAGGTATGTAGGTGGTGGCGGTGAGACCTAGACGTCCTAGTTTTCTTTATCATTGATTAAAACTTTAGTTTAATCTATTTTTGCATTACAATCCTTAATTCCAATCTTGATTTGTAATCATTCTCAAACAATTCAGTTTAAATGTTGTTCTCAACAATTGGTTTGAAGAGATTTCCTACAAAATGTTGTTCTTTGGGATTCAACCCTTTACTATATTGCATTTGATCTGTCTACTTGTGGGCGTGTTAGTTACAATTGTGTTGAGGCTTTAAAACCTAGGATGATTCTTCTGGGGAACTTGTGTGTGCAAATAACTCACATTAAAATTTTACATCATTAATGAGGACAATAGAATAGCTTTTGAACCCCATTGTTTGAATAATTAGGATTTTTCTTTGAATTGATAATCACTCAAATCTTATTGAACTACTACTTCCTTGATTTTTGACAGTGTCAATTCTCCTTTTAGGTACTAAAGGTGTATGTGACATTTGCAAAGTGTTGATTTTGCACCATTTGTATTTGATCTAGTGATTGATAAGACTTTCCATCATCTGAACCGAGCCTATTAGAATCAAATAGATGAGGAAGAAATCTACTAATGGGTAAATCTGGCCCTGTAGCACAAAGAGAGGCTCTTGTCCAAGAGAAAAGGGCTACCATGGCCACTGAGTAGAGAGCAGGAGATGCCACTACACTTGAGGAAGAGTGCCAAAAGAATCTTATGGAAGTCTCTATCCCTAAGCCTATCAATGCACAACATCTTGTCGTGCCTCCTACTATTAATGCCCCCATAGTTAAAGATCTAAACCTAGTGCATCACCATGCTCCAGAGTAGCACATTTGCTGATAATAAGGGCAATAATTTTGAAGAGCATCTTCAACACTTCTCAAACCTTTATGCCATGCATGAGATAAAAGATGTTTCTAAAGATGCCATCAAACTTTGGCTTTTTAAATATTCATTGATGGATCAAGCCAACAGTCGGTATAATGCCATGGAAGGAGACCACATGACTACATCGAAGGGTCTTCAGTACAAATTTCTTGATAAGTAAAAAGCCCCATCCCTCACTTACTATATCAGGGGACAAATCACATAGTTAGCCATGGTCCCATTAGAATCTTTGGCTGAATATTGCGAGTGATTTAGTGAGTTCCTATGCCATTGCCCACATCACAACATTTCTCAAGTCCAACTGATTGATACATTCTATTGTGTTGTTGATGACAACGACATGACATTCCTTGACACCTCACATGGAGGTAGGTTCATGTTGTAGAACTTTGATAGTTCCTAGAAAGTCGCCAAAAGAAGTTCTAAAACACAAGATGAATCAATGGAGGACAAGGAGGCATCTTCAAGGTATCCAAAGTTGAAGATATTTTTTAGATTAATTCTATTGTTGTATCCCTCAAGCAACTTTCCTGAAAAAAGACCACCTCGAGTCCTCTTTTAATGCCTATGAAATAAGAGGACAGACACAACAACCACAACAATTGCAGAAACAAGTAAATTGTACAAAACTCTTTTGTGAGGCTTGTAAAGTCCAAGACCATTCTACTCTTAGTTTCAAACTCCTCTACAAAATCATGGAGAGAAATTATCCAGTGCAAGCTAAATATGGATCAGTAGATGGAGGGCATGAACTATGTCCACATCATACCCAACTAAACCTACTACAACTCGAAACAGACTTGAAACCACCATGGTTTCTAGTATGGGAATTCATCTTGTGTAGAGAATGCATTACAAAAACGACCTCATCAATTGAACAACCAAGACCATGTTCCCAAGGTTCCAATACAATAATCAACAAAATTTCAAGAGCCAAGACAACTACTGAGGCAATTTTCAGAACTATGGCTACAATTAGGGGCAACAATTTAAAAATCCAATCCAACTGCCTCAAATACCACAACACATTCCATCTTCTTTCACATAAGATAAGTTTTCAGCATTGAGAAGACTCTCCAGTTGTAGCAATCCATTATTTCTAGCCAGTATCCTTTTCTCTCCAACCAACAAACTTACCAAAAATCTATTGACTCTCAGTTGGCCCAACTATCTACATCTCTACACCCTCCTGCAAATTCTTTTGCTGGACAACCTAAGAAAAATCCAAAGCACCTAGAGCAATTGTATATCATCTCCACACATTCATGGGACATATATGCTCCTCATACTCCTCCGGTGAAGCTAGCCACTATGCCTATTGAGTTTGATGATGATGATGATAAGGGATGGTTGAGAAAGATTAGGTGCTATACACAGTTGCCAATCTTAATGTAGGGAGAGCCCCCAATATACACAGTTGCCAATCTTAATGAGTCTAATGTGCCTATTTAAAATTCACTACCCCATTATTAAGATGTCTTAAACAAAGAAGATTGGACGCCATAATTTTGAGATTCAAGGAAGCTATGAAGAAGCTTCATGTGGACATCCGCTTCTTGGATGCCCTTTCTGAGATACAACCTAGTCTAAATATTTGAAGGATTTTCTAACTCGGAAGTACAAACTGAGGAGTACAAGACTGTAAAATTGGCAAGAACCACTTCCAACATAATACTAAATAAGATGCCAAAGAAATAGAAGGATCCATATTCTTTTGGGATTGGTTTCTATGTAGGTGACAACACTTGCCAGAAGGGGATTGTAGATTTTGGGGATGGCATCTTCATCATGAAAATAGTTTGTGTCAAAGATGCAGATTCACTAAGCTTCTTCCTACAATCATGACCATATATCTAGTTGACTCCTCCATGACAAAACCCATGAGTACCATTGAGGACATTCTTGTCAAGGTTGGGAAAGATGATCATTTTCCTTGTGACGGTGTGATTATGGACATCAAAGAGGATCTCTAATACCCTCTAATTTTTGACTACCCATTCCTTTCTACAACCTGAGCCTTGAATGATGTAGAGGTGGGCACCATTCTCTTGAGTTTAGGAAGAGAAACACTCAAGTCAGAGCATTTGACAACATGAAGGACCCTAGTATCCATGGGGAAGTATTCCTACCTGAATGCATTGACAAGCTAGCTCAACTTAGCCAGAAATATGATGATTTTAAGACCCATTGCAAACTTCTCTCACCATTCCTTATAGATCTTACTCAGTTATATGTATATTTCTATTTTCTATGTTTATGCATTATTTGAGCCTACTCAATACATGTGTGTTGGTGTTTTGTATGTATTAAGGTTTTTGTTTCAAATTTTATTTGGAATGTGAGAAATGAGTTTGATGAAGTGAGATAGTGTTAGGTGGCAACATGTTTTTGAGACCCCAATGTAGTGTTTCATGTACATATTCAGTTTCACTCTCAATTTTTGAAGTGATATTTGATAAAACATGTATTTACTATACACATGTTTGTAGCGATTGTATTGTTCATTATGTATATTCATGAACTTGTATTCTCCCATTATGTGTATACATTAAAGAGAATATTATTCAATAGCTTTAGGGTTTTTCCTATTGTACTGTTGGGGTTGTCAAGGCAAACATTTAGTGTCACTACATTTGGTATCAGAGGATGAACAACATAAAGGTATTTATCAATTTATAATAATATAAAAATTATAGTAAACACATAATATTAGCGCATAGTAACCTTAGTAACTTATTTGTTATGAGATACATGTAGTCCAAACTCTAAGTTAGAATTTACATGTTTGAGAACAAGGAAAGACCAATGCTTGTAGTTCGTCTTATTCCCTTCTCTAGTACCATGTGATATGGGGCATGGGAACATCAGTTTTGATATAAAATAGTAATAGCATGTCATAAAGTGATGAGCATCCCTCTAATTTATAGACTAGGATTCCACATTATTGGGTTGGTGCAAGGCAGTAAAAGAGAAAATTAGACCCACCCATGCATATATCATATATTTCTAGAAGTTGTACTAATCTAATCCTTTTTATCACCCTTTATCTAGATATTATGACACTAAACCTTACAATTTCTATGGCGCATTGTTATCATTTTGAATTTAAATTTAATTTAACAAGTCCATTGATTCTCAAAATTCCTTGTTTTATGTCCATTTAATCTTTCCTTATGCATGCATGTAGGAAAAATGACCAAAGCAAAAGACATAGGAAGATTCCATGATCCTTCTTGGGGGGTGTAAGGAGGGATCAGTCTAGATTAATGAAGCATAAGGATAGGTAAATTAATTTCTTGAAAGATGTAGAATCCATTTGTCCAGAGACATGATATACACCAATAAGGTGTAACCTAGTGGAAATATGTTTAATTATCAGAGATGACTTGATGATTCAAGTTTAGTTTTTACAATTTAAAATAAGTTAAGATCATACAATTGTAGCTAGTTTTGCACCATATAAGGCTTATATGGATAGTTGGTCTCTTTTACATCTCACATAAAACCCATGCATTGATATATGTTTGTTTATCTCAAATAAGACAACTAAGTGAGATATGGTCAAGAATCAATATGGGACTCATTCTCTTTGGAAAGGAACCTAGAAGTAGGAGATGTGATATGATAATTTTCTAAAAGGATGAACCTGAAGGAAGAATAGCAACAACATTAAATCCAAGATACACACACATGTATATATATGTATATATATTACTATGTATATTGTTCATATACAATCCAAGTCAAGACAACTATTCGATACTTGAGTACAGTCAACTTGTTCATGGTTACTATTATAGAGTTAAATCCTAGGATTCTTATTAAAATATCTAACATTATCAATAGAGAGACAAAAAATAGAAGAGACTGTACATATGAATGAAGGAGATTTCTAAGACCCAGAGGAGTTTTCTGTGTAACAACTTCATGTTGGGTTTGGTGGTTCCTTATGAAGAGATATAGATGTTAAACCCAAGAGAGAGTTGGGTTATTAATAGAGAGGAATGTGGTTACAAAATTACCCCTTGACTTAGATTTCTAAACAATGTAAAACTCTTATTTAGTTGTAAGCTAGGTAAGGAAGAAACCATGATACTAAGAGCAACATCTTTTCAGCATAGTATACTCATAGAGTATGAGCACTATGTTACCCTAAAATTTATATGATGTAGGAAACATCACTATATCTAGATTTTTAGTGTATATATGGAGTCACTTGAGAAAGCTTGTCCTGATATGCACGTGATACCATATGTACAAGGTTTTAGGTTGTAGACATAGTCTTGAGTTAAGAAAATTTTAGTTCATAGGTTATATTATCATAATCTATAGAAAAATATCATATATAATGAAATAATATTAATCAAATCTAGGAACATGTGATAATTCACATAAACTAGGTGAAATCATTATACAAAAGAATAAAAAGTAATCACCTTTAATTATTCAGAATGGTTTCATCATAAACACAAAACAAAATATGAAGTGCAACAATCTATATATGATTAAGTTATATTTATTTTAAGGTGGGGTGTGTACTACAAGTTTTCTCCTTGAAACCTAAGTGTAATTTATATTAAATGTAAAAGCTTGATCGTGTGTATTTATGGCATCATGGAAAGGTGACCAACTGAGTTTGAGAAATGTGTGGAAGAGAATTCGTCAAGGTGGGTGAACATATTATACTGAATTTTGAGATTTTCAGTTATTTTGGATTTAAATTTATAAATAACCTAATTTGTGTGTTTGTGCTTATAGTTTAATAAGGAACTATATATTTTGGTAAACCATATCCACAACTGATAATAGAAGTGTACTTTTATGATTAAAATATAATGAGATTATTTGATGACTATAATTGATTTATGTGAGCATTGTCAAGATGATATGAGGATATCTGGAAATATGAATATACTATTATGATGCAAATTTGCATCATATGTAATCTAATATTTTGTGTATATTTTATAGTTTATATGACTTTTTTGAGGACATTAATGAAATAAATTTGTATTTTTTATTTTTACTAATTTTGAGAGATTTGTGTAACTTTTTATAAGAAATTATTGATCCACTTTATTATGTAAAGATTAGTAACTTGAGAGAGGTGTCATAAAAAAATATTCATTAGCATATTTGATTACGTTTGACCAAAAAACATATTCCTGTAAAGCGGTCTCATTAGATTTGTAGATATATTTTGGTTAGGATTGTTTGAATTTTAGTTAAATAGAGGAAAGATTTTTGTTGAAAGACATTAAGGGGTTATGTAGTATAATGATAGTTGCTCATTAAGGAGGGTTTGAAGAATGTTTGGTTTCATTTGACCTGTCAATTGCAAATAGGTAATGATGTTTACTACCAATAATGGTATAATATGATTGAGAATAGGGGATGTGAGGGGACTTGATTTTGGTTTAAATTGGAGATAATAGTCCACGACACTATATAGAAAACAAATGGGTGGTTTCATGTAATTTTTACACCAAAAAATGGCATACTCAAAGAAGTTGGTTGGAAATGAGGGAAACCAGAGAGAAGAAGAAAAGATAATTCATGTCATCACAAGGGGGAAGAAGGACAAGGATTCAAGAAGGAGAGAAGTGAGGGATTTGTTGTCACTATTTTATCTACTAAGGAGGTGGTGATATCCTTCCACATTGTTTCCATGGTGGTGGTTGTTGTCACAACACGTGGTCAACGGAAATATTGTGTGAAAAAATAGCTAATAGTAGCAAGGAGGCTGAGGAGACCAAATCCATCTACACTGCTAATTAGGTTAGTCTCCCACTACATTGGATATCGTAGGATTGCTTGGCTTGTAGCTAGAGCTGTGTTTGCCTCTTGTACAAGGAGTGGTTCTTAACATTAATTTGATCAAGTTTGGAAACTCCTCATATCCTCGCAAAGGTAATGTGTGCCCAAATAGGTTCATCAGTGTCATTGGATTCACTTTTTAGATTAAAGTAACATAGAAATACTTCTTTTTAATGCTTTTAATGATTTATGAGTTCCTTTCTCAAAAAATGTGTGTATCATCTAGATGATGAAAATTTATTATGAACTATTGATAACTAAAAAAATACAAATGTGGTATGAAACTTTCTAGTAGTGAGTAAATTGTAAATCAACACTTTGATAAGTAGTATTGCTCTTAAATAAGTAATATAAGAAAATCACTCAAAAGGCATTTTTGCCTTCAGTATCATAAGTAAGTTGTCGAACTTATGTGATTTATGTTTGATCTTTTAAAAAAATTATACATATGATGTTAGACCGCAATCTCTATTTAATTTTATCAAAAGTATTATGATGAGAAATCATTAAATATAGATAATATCTTAAAAATACATCTAGAAATAATATTAATGGTTGGATTATTATGCAATGTTACACTTCTTTTGATGTATCATGCATTGAACATGTTTATACCATGTGAGATCAATATGTGAGCCAAATATGATGAATAAATATTAATGCTCATGGTCTTATTATATAAACTCTAAATATAGGAATTAACACCAAGCTCAAATGCCAATAAAATTATGTATGTAATTAAAATACTAATTATGGTTTTTTGAATCTAAATGACGATTATAATCAGAATAGGATTTAAATACACACACACCCACACACACATATATATATATATATATATATATATATAAGAACTAACTTGATGAATATAATAGTTGATGATAATATGAATCATTTAGTTTTGACCATCTTTTTTGTAGAGTAACAGTTGGCTTTTTGATGTAAATAGGACATTCTACCATGTATGTGGGGATATTTTTTTTCATGTCGATGTATTATACTTAGTAAAGATACACGCTATACACATATTCCTTGAAATACATGATAGTGTGACATACTATATTGCTCTATCTATTTGAGAATGTATTCTATTTCTAATATTGTGTATGCAAAATTATGAACAAGTGGAACCAATAGCATGGTTCTTTTTATATGATATATGGTAGTGCATTTTAGTATTTGTTAGTAAATGTGATAGTCAATACTAATAATGAGCCTTAAATTTTAACTTTTAAGTATCAACCTATACTTAGGACTTAGTCACTTCCATAAATATTTATAAACTGAAATTGGAATATTTTAATCCCCAGTAGAAAGTGTTAGAATGGATGTATATACTGGAAATATGACTTCTAATTTGATTTTCTTTTATAATGCAACTTCATTTTTAGTTATACCACTTTATATTACTTCCATTCTCTTTACTATATTCGATTTACATTTCTAAATTTATACAACTATGTTTGACGCACCATGTACTCAACAGTTTTGACATGTTTTATGTTTTAGGCTTAGACTTATCTTTAAATGAAGGATAAGAGTTTTGTTAGTGAGCAAGTGTTAAATGAAACATGTTGTTTATATCTTAATGTAATGTTACATATTAAATTTTTTGTTCATTTTATATAGAAATATTGTAACAAATATTGATATATATGTTCTTGGAGAGCATTTTTTTCATTGTGGATGTTCATGAAACCAATAGTATTATGTGGGGTGTAAACTTTGATTCTATGATTAGTTAATAACTTTGAAGTTTTTTTTTCTCTTGGATCTTCAGGACAGGAAAGGAAACAAATCCTAGGTCATTGCAACATGATTATTAATCTCCTGTCTCAGTAAAGTCTCTAAAGGCCTCATGACAAGCCTAAGGTTGATGTGGATGTTATGGTGATATATATTTGGGTACCAACACTATGGGAGTGTTTCTATTTGGATCTTACATTTCTATTTTATAGATATTTTGGTCTTGGTTGATAAGTAAGAAGTTAAGGTGATTTTATGGAGCTTAGTTAGGTATGGAACATAGTTTTCACCATTCAACTAGGCTGAAAATGATATTCCTATTATGGTTTTAAGGTTGTATCTTAGTGAAATTCTAAAAGCAGGTGGTTAATGACCTGCATAGTTTCCCTATAAAGTTATGTCTAGCAAGTTTGATGACTATATCACACCTAATATCTATACAAAAAGGTGATACAATATGGGGTGTCAATATTTTGACAATAGTTGTAGCATGTGTGTAGCAATACCTTCTTACTAACAAGTTAGAATGTTTTTGGCAATGAGAAGTTGGAATAGGGGTACTTATCAACCATGATATATACAACTATTAGTCATTGTAATAAAAACCATAGATATTTTTATTTTCTACATGAAATTTAAGTTCTGTTATTTTTGCTTCTTGTCAACAACTCAATAAATTTTTACTATGGTATGACTACATGACAAAATAAGTCTTTGATTGGTTTATGTAAGTGGCTTGGAAAATTAAACATCTTCAATTTCTTTTGAAGTATTCCTTGATTTTTATATAAGTCTTATACTTGATTCTAAAAGCTTTTGGTGTTATGAAAATACATATAAACACTATTTAGTCTACATACTTTCATGAGAATATTAGGGAGACCAACAATCATGTTTCTATCTCCTTCTTTGTGGCCTTGAGAGCATTAAAAAAACAATATCAACATATTTCATTCTCATGTGGCAACAAAGAAAGAAGTGAGTGGACTATCCCCAATATGAGAAGATTTACTAAACACAAATTTACTTCTATAAAGAAATATTAAGGTTAATGTCTTGGTGGTTTCAATGGTGTAGACCCACTTGGAAATAATGTGGATAGGAGAAAACATCCTCTGGGATATGCCACTCCACATCCATGCAGATATGAGGTGTGAGATATCATGTGGTGGTTTCCTGGTGTGATATGACAAAGGGAGGGTCACTACACATCCTCCATTTTATATGAACAAGTCTCTTGGTTGATCCAAGATACGAACGACCCACGGCAAGGACTACCAATTATCTTTAGTCATGCTTAGTGGGAATTTGCTTGGGAGGATGAAATTCATGCTCTATCTGAGCATAATCTGGCATACTGTCTACTAGGATCCCATTACATGGTCCTTAAGGCTTACTTCATTGACAAGGTCTTTGATGAGGCAGATGGCCTATGGGGATTTTCCTTTGTTATCTATATGAAAAATAATGTCTAGCATTAATCCTAATAATCCACATAAACACAGTCATTTAGGGAGGTTCTAAGTTGATAAAAGACTAATCCAAACCTTAATACATGATAATTGACCAGAACAAATAGCAAAAGAAAGCATAATATATAATCAATTAAAATCATCATTTGAATATAGTATTCCCAAAGATATCATAGGTTATAGTTATACCCTATACTCATCAAGAATTCTAAAGTTCTAAAAAGAATATACAAATTATATTAAGTTCCATATACAATCATTTACAAAACTAGGCACATCCATCCAAAATCCCAGCAAAGGATTTGCATTGTACTCACCACTCAAAATACTAGGGCAACTACTAAAGACTAAATATAGGTACTACTCAATTCTGGCATTATACTTGGAAATGGTTTTATTACTATACACAAAATATAAGAATAGGAATTAGAGACTACTATGTATCGTTGTGGTTTTTTGCATTTTTAGTATTGTCCAGAAACTACTTTGCTTGTACATACCACGGTTGAAGTTGATGTGGTGTGATTAAGTGTACAATGCACCATCTACTCTTTAGGATTAATATGATCATAATAATGCAATCAACTCATCCCAAGTCCACAACATGGCTAGGTAGGAGCCTTTAGTGTGAGATATCAATCCTTGCTTAACCACAATCTCGTTATGCTTATTTTACTTTCTTAACAAGAAATTTATATGGTTGATAGAACCTTAATTAGATGTTAAATAGATGTACATGGTTCCTTGATCTTGTGATACGTTTGTGAAACAAAAATTTTATAGTCTATGTGCATGTATATGTCATCTTAGGTTTTTTTCTCCTTGATAAAGGGTTTCTAACATTATTTTCTGCTAGGGTTTAAGTGGGCATTAAACTAGGCCATATTAACCTAAAATTGGGCCTTGTTGTTAGTTCCCATGGGCATGAACCAACTGCATTTTGGTTTGGTGAGATGGCATCAAGTTAGGTTCATGTTAATCTGGGCTAGGTTCCTGAGTAGAGTGTGAAAAGATAGAAGTCTAGATGTGTGGAAATTCATTTTGGTTCATGCGAACCCATGACGAATTCATGGTTAGCGTGATCTGGAGTTCAATTTTTGAGTGAAATGTAGGTTACTATGACGGGTAAAAAGTTTTACTGGGGTTGGTTATGAACCCATTTGGTTTTAATGAACTCAGGCCATAATTAGGTGAACTCGAGCTTGATTCTGAAGTGGCAATTTTAGGTTGATGAATCTAAGTAGAAACAAAAAGTTTTCTTAGTTTTTATTCCATAGAAATATTAGTTATACTCATGTTCGTGCTCTAAAAAAGATATTTTTATGGATATTTGACCTATAAGTTAGGGGAATATGAAATTTCTATCTTCCTTGTCATTTTGCAAGAATTTAAAGTGTACACATTGAAATTTTCTTACCATCATGATTCTGAAATTTCGTGAAGTATATGATTAGGCTCCAAATTTTACATTTGTATACCTTCTTCTACCTATATAAACATCTTTCTCATAGTACATGTTTTATAGATGTGTTTTGTTGTTGAAATAAGACATGCACCTCTTTTCATGATAAAGTGGAACCTTTGAGGCTTTGATCCTTGTATGTCATTTTGTAAAGAGAAAGACAAATTTGGACATGTCACACACAAACCCGGGTTAGCCTAGGTGAATCTATCCAGTTTTAGTAATGTATTCCTCTTGGGGTTGTCTATCCTGGGATAGGCTCTCCTTAATCTGACAGGATTCCCATTTTTTGGTCACTTTTAATGACCGAGTTTTATAGTTTCAAATGCTTGATTAATATATCAGTTTGCTATTATGTCTTATTTAAATGCTTAGTTGTATATGAAATATGAGTAGATTGATAACTTTATAAAGTAAAACCTAGTTCATATGGTGGCATATGACCATACATATACTATAGTGTTCAAAAGTTAAAGTAATAAAATAAGTAACCTTATATTAGGCTCAAATTGTGAGAAGGTAGTCTGAATTGTACATTGTTGAGTACACACGAGTAACTAAGGTTCCATATGAGATATGATTTTCATTGGAACCTTAATGTTAGATATGTTTTTTAGTGTGATAAAGGATGTATTTCCAAATATATGTGACAATATGTTTGATAAATATGTGACATCATTATATATATGGGTTTTGATGCCCATGAGATATGTTTTATGGCAAGAGTCCCCAAGACAAATCTGAATGCACTATGTAGTTTTTGGCCAATGAACCCCTACTTTTTATACTCCAATTGACCAAGGCAGGGTGGGATATTAAGAAGACTAATTATCCTAAGATCCTATATGGAAAACTAGTGAGAGTTTGTCGTCACTAACTCATGGTTTGAGTGATATGCCTTAACTGCCAAGGGACTTAATAATAAATTATGGAATCTGGCAGTGTAATATTATTAGCATAGTATTATGAAGAATCACACTGTGGTGCTTTTAGTATCTTGTATTCCATGTAAGTTTGTGCTTTGCCTTTACATGATATCTACTACTCATTATACTCTATGAAATATTATGGTTGATTCTTAAATCCGTCTCTTTTAACTTATAAATGTTGACTTGCACTCTTAAAATTCTTGACATATATTATGTCTCTTATTGGAACATAGGCCTCACTCTCATATTTCTTCACATCTTTCCAGCATACCAACCTCATAACCAGGGTTTTAGAGGTGAGAATCCACCTTTTGAAGATTAAATAGATGAAGGTTCTTTTTGGACATGTCTATATTTTTCCCATATACTCGGGTCTAGGCAGGGTGTCCTATATTGTAATATATTTATGACTCTAATTTTGACATGTATGCCATGTAAATATGCCTATGTTATAAACTTTTGTAGCTAAATAATATGTATACATATGTTGTGATGGTAGTCATGCATAAAACTTTATGTATAGTAACCTACAAAAATGAAAATATTGTCCCTTTTCTATAGATATATGTGCACTTGTGGTTATAATTTATCTTTGCATTTTTTTCCATGTCGTTTATGAAGTTAGATATTAACAATTCAACATATTGATTTGAATAATCTCATCGTGTGTACATCACCCTGAGTTCAGAATGTTGACATTTACTGGTATCAATGTTAAGGTTTCTCTAGTTATATGGACATACGATTTCATGTTTGTTCTTATGTGTTCTCTATATCTAATCGATATGTATGGTTATGTAGACATGGTAGAACATTGTGAAGAGCATGTGAAGAGTATCTTCATGCCACTAGTGGTTAGAGAGTGATAGAGGGAACATGAGTTCAGAGTCCCTAAGGTGGGGCAATCATAGCACCATAACTCCCCAAAATCCTATGTTACTAGTGGACTCGACATTTGAGGCAATCTTCAAAAGTTGATGTGCACCATAACACATGTTTTATAGAGTGTCAATTCCTCCACCCAATGAATCATTACCATGTGTTGAATCTTCTCAGGGCCTAGATAAATCCTATGAAAGGTTAAAGAGAGTCGTTCTCATAAATTATGCATGGACGTCTAATCTAGATGATGTAGATGTATTATTGAAAAACTTGGAAAATCTTTTGAGATCATGGATATCATTAAGGATGATAAAAAAAACATACTACCAACCTTATGAAGGGTAGTGTTAGCCATTGGTGGGCCATGGAGGAGTAGGAGATGCCCATATAAGTGATGTACTTGGTTTGAGTTCCACAAGGAGTTTTTTGGTAGGTAATTTCCTTGGACATACGTAGAAGAGAATATAAGATAGTCATAGAACCTACTCTACATGACTAAAGTTTTAAGTTTATAGGATCATTTATTTTGGGAATATATTCATTATTCCATTTGATGTACTCATAATAAATACAATTCGAATATATTCTATATAAATGATCAATTATCTTTTTTGAGAAAGACTTTGTGTACATTGTGTTTTTTGGTTAGTGAGCCCTTATCTAAATTTCATGGTATATATATATAGGTTATAAAAATGATTTTAGGTAGAATTTTATTTAGCCTGGTTCATCTTTTTAAGTTAGAATTGCATTCGCATGACTATGTTAGTAAAACTATAAAATCATGACCTCCTCATATAAAATTTATACCAAATATGCAAGTATTATAGATAATAATGGAATTAAGTATCATGATTTATTTTAAATATTTAAAAATATTTATACGGTTTATGAGGATAATACATCAATTACTATTGGACAAATTATATGATTTTGTTCACTTTTATTTGGTGAGAAGTTATGATACAATATTAATATATGTTGCACTCTATTTTAATATGAAAATTGGAATAGAATATTACTTGATAGTATAATATAAGAAGGAATGAAAAAAATAGAGTTTTTTTCCTAAAATATATAGGATATGATGCAATCTTTTGTACATCGTCAAACCAAAATCCATAACAAGTGGGTCATCTTCAACCTTAAGTCCAAATAAGTTTGGATCATTAGGGATGAAACATATATAGGGGAGTGATTATAATTTGCATCACTTAGATGTTGATAGAACAAATAGAATAAGAGAGAGATGAATAAATGAGGAAAAATATAATTAGAAGATCCACAACATAGCGTCTACAGGAGCATGGAAGATAGTTATAAAGAGGTGGAGAAACAATGTGACACAACCACCAAGGTAGTTAAGGGTTTGGTAGAGATCTAACTTGCATTAATCTCAAGTCAGATGTTGTCCAGGCTTTCCTAGATTCTGACCACAACTGCTACTCGTGTTACATTTTGTAAGAACAATGAGGTAGAGGAGTGCCTCAAATGGGAAGCTAGATATCATCGTAAATTGGTCCTCCCCTAGATAGTATTTTCAAAAAAGGTATAAAAGAGCATTTTCTAGGGATGATCTGTTATGGCAACAATGGATTAGAAATTGAAGGCCACCAATATGTAAAAAATTTAAACATCTAAGATATAAATATTTCAATTGAGTGGTTAAATTTAATAAATTTGTTATCGACAAAAATCTATGAAATAATATATTTCAATAGACATACTCTATTGAGGGAATTAAAATTTCCAACATGTCAAAAGTATTATGGATAGAAATGTTTGTATGATAATGTTAGGAATTTTATAAAATTGTGATACAAAAATTCAAGTTTGACAATATAAGTTTTTATGGTTGTATTTCTGAGATATATAATACAAACAAAAAATCTTATCTTAGTGATTTGGTTCATATAATTACTTATATTTTTTGGTTTCATACCTCACTTTTTATTCATCCTTCTAGTCCAAAGCATGTCTACTTGTCAGGTTATCTGAGATGATTTTACCCCCAATTGTGAAAATACAGTACATCTTCAGTATCTGGTGAAAGTCCTCTAGATATATTATTTTCTGGTTGTATCTTATAATTATTTTTATCACTTATGTGGTTGGTATGAATCTCATGTGGAAAGCTTGTTACTTCTCCAATTCCTTCGCATGCTTGAGCATGATTTTAGCCAGCTTGTCATCTAGATTATTGATATTTCTTCCCCTACGGACGATTCAGTGAACATTGCTCTTCTCTTGTTCCTTCCTGATGATAGCGCATGTGGGTCCGTACTTCCCCCATTCTCTTGGTTTTTGTTTGCATAATCTTCAAGCAAGCATCGATTCTGAATGTATTATGCATCTTTCTCCAGGAAATTTCCTCACCAGTAATACACCTTCATATATCGCATGTAGTTCTCCAATTAGTGTATCAATTCTTGCTATTATCTTATACACAGAAATTAACCACTGTCTTTGATTGTTTCTGGCAATCCCACACAAAATTTATTTCTTCTTTAACCTACTTTCTACTGTGTCTCCATTAATGGGTATTTACCCAATTTGCAGAGATATCTAAGTTTGCAGGTTTTTAATAGTCTACTACTTCACTTGCTAGTAATCTTTTTAGTAGAGAAAGCCAAAGATCACTCTTTGTGTTGCTTGATGATGTGCATTGTGACTCTCTGTGTAGTGTTCCTTTTACCATCAAAAATCTAGTCATTTCATCTCTTCCATAGTAGCCAACACATCCATGAGAATTTTTCTTGCCAGCCAAGGTTTGTTCTTCCTCTACGTCATTCATTATTTTTAAAGTTTCAAAGAATGTGTTGCTTATGTTCTCACTCACAAACTTCCAGATGTTTGTTGCCAGCCTACAATCCCGTTTCTTCCATATTTAACCATTTTTTGTATACCAGATTGTCAATTAAATGCATCTTGATGCATCTCTCATTTTTCATGATTCCAATATGCATACAGATCCATAGAAACAACCTTGCCTTCACTGATACTTTTCTCCTCCATAAGGTCTTCCACTTCCCAAGTGTAACAATCTACCTACCCTTAAGAACTTTGTTATATGATGATAATGTGTTCAGAATTTCCTTGGCATGTTTATTCCATATCCAATAATCTCTCTCTACATTTGGATTGGGAGGGTGACGTGGAATATTATAACATTGTAAATTCACTAGGAATATAATTCGTAGAGTTTACCAAAACCAAAGTGCAATAATGCCACCCACAAGCAGACAGATCTTATCGCAATATAGTTGAGGATCGAATCTTAAGGAACTACATTTTTAAGAACTATCTAATCAAAGTAACCTAGCAAAAATTAGTATATATCACAAAAGTTGAGATTGGTTTGATTAATCTAAGATTGTAAGAATAAAAAGAGCTAGATTAAGGTTCTAGTTATCAATGGATGGAAACACTAGGGTGGAACTGGGTTTCACTGCCACTACTTGAATCTGCACATTGATTCAAATCTAAACCTGTATGAAGATATAATTGGAGTTATACAAGGTTCCCCTTTCGGCATCAGAAACTTGCATAAGTAGATATCCCTGTAAGCTTGATGTCTCGTTACTTACAGATCCTCTATCCACTACTCTGGAGACTTTCTGTTGGAAGTTCTCATCAGGGTGTCAACCAAAGTAAATTGGTATTCAAATCTTAAACGTTGAAGTTCTCACGGTAAAAGATTATAATAAGTCACGTAAAGCGGTTGACCAATCAACAAAACATACAATAAATGATTGGCTATAAATTATATGAGTTCATATAAGAATTAGAATATGAAAGAAATTGCAAGAAATGGGTCGTGGGGCTAGTCCCCACACCCTAGTGAAAAGACTACTCCCTCGACATGATGAGATTAATATCATAAGAGGAGGAAGAGGACACGAGCATGGTCATGATCGTGGTAGAAGATGCTCTACTGGTGTGTGATGACATACTTCTTTCCTTCTTTCTTCTTCAGGTATTAATCCTGACTTGCAGTAGAAGTAGGTGGACGGATGACAACTCGGGGAAGAGATCCATCATCTTGGAGAAGGAGGATCAATGACTTTAGTGTTGCTGAATGAAAGGATCTATCAATCTGTGCTTGAGGTCGATAGGTGTCGACCAGCTAGGTCAATATAACTAGCTAGGTCTACATGCATCATCCTTACTTTGATCTCAGTGACATTGTTTTGGCATTTTTGTCTCCAGAAAATCTGAGGTGATTTGTATGGCTGCACTGGGGACCTATTTATAGGGTCAAGGTTGTCTACCTCTTTCCATCGGTGTCGACCATTACTGTCAGTTGACATGTATATCATCCTAGAGGGTTGATGGCTTTTGTACTTCCAGTCATCTTCTTGGAAGTCGACAGGACTGTCGACTTTGTGGGTGATAAGTCTTTTAGTTGAAATTCTGGTTGTCGATGAGAACGTCGACAACGTTATGTCAATGACTTGATTTCTTGTCTATTGAATAAACTGATGATGTTGTCAAAGGAGATATCGATGGATCTGTCGACCTGGAAGGTCGATAAGGTTGTCGAGCATCTGTAGATGAGGTTGTCGAGAGATTAAGTGTCGATCAAGGAGGTTGACAAGGTTTTCAACCTCTTGTATGTCTTGGTTGCTTTGTCAATTTTAATGTCAATTGGCATGTTGATCGACGGGTTGAAATTGGTGTCGGATACGATTTTTGTGTATCTATCTGCCTTCTGAAACTTCTCAAAATCTATTTTTTTCTGGGGTGGTGCCCTGCACCCCCTAGACAAACTTGCTACAGAGTGATAATATTCAAAACTTGCGAAGGGAGTTAAAAGAAGTATTACATTTCTACAAATGGACTTAAAAACCTAAGTAGATCAAAACAAAGTTATTCTTGGGAAAACTAAGCTATATCAATATAGCTAGAATTGGGATGAATATGCATTCATCAGAGGGATCATATAAGTGATTTCTTTTGATGATTCTTTAGTAAAACACTCCCTTAAGAACTATGTATCCTAGCCACCAACATGTAGCTTTAGACCCGTCCCCCAGTCCATAATGAAGTAGTTTGGCCATCCATTATGCACTTAATGTTGTTATTCAATATTGATTCCTTTTTCCTCCTAATGCTCCTCCATATCACTAATCGTCCTCCACCATTAGCATGCATTCCCCCATATTTTTCTTTCATATTTGTGCACCAAGCTATATCCTTTTTGTAGAGATATTTCCATATGATCTATAATAGCAAAGCTTTATTTAACTTATTTGTAGACTTAATACCCAAGCCTCCTACATTCCTTCTTGTGATGACTTTTGCCCATGCAACCTTGCTCATGCCATGCTTGTCCATACTTTCACTCCAGATGAAATGCCTTAACAATTTCTCTATTTTTCTACATATAGACTTTGGTATTTTTGTAGTTTGCATTATAATTCTAGAATCAAGTCGAGAGTCAATTCTGATAGTGTCATCCTCCCTACCTTAGACAGGATTTGCCCAGCCCATACTAACAATTGTTGTCTCATACTTTCTAGTATCTATGCCTAAGTGTTCTATTTGACTTTTGCCCATGCAACCTTGCTCATGCCATGCTTATCATTACTTCCACTCCAGATGAAATGCCTTAACGATTTCTCTATTTTTCTACATATAGACTTTGGTATTTTTGTAGTTTGCATTATAATTCTAGAATCAAGTTGAGAGTCAATTCTGATAGTGTCATCCTCCCTACCTTAGACAAATTTGCCCATCCCATATTGACAATTGTTGTCTCATACTTTCTAGCATCTATGCATAAGTGTTCTATTTGACCCTTGCATGTGTGATGGGAACACCAAGATACATTACAAGGTTCTTGGTCACTTGAATGTTAATTGATCTACTAATCCATCTCTATAATGGGAGGGGTATATTTCTAGAAAAGAAGTTACTTGATTCCTTTTGAGTCATCTATTGTCCCAAGGAATTATTGAAATCCTTGAAACACCTTATGATCTCCTTGGCTTGGTCTAATGTTGCTTTGCTAAAGAATATTAAATTGTTAGCAAAGCATAACTGTGATGTTTCAACCTTTGTGCTTCCACATTTAAATGGTTTTCATTTACCTTCTTCAACTTGTCTTTCAATGGATTCCCATAGTCTTTCTAGGCATTGTACAATATATAAGGTGACAGTGGATCCCCGGATCTCACACCTCTTGTTGAAGCTATTGGTTGGAGTAGTTCGACCTCCCATATGATCTTGTTTCTCCTTTTTTTTATGTAGATGCATTGTTATGTTAATTAGGGAATTTGGAATCTCATTCTGAGGCAACTTGTCTTCTATGAAATGGCATCCCAATCTATCATATTCCTTGGATAAATCTACCTTCAAAGCCATTCACTTCTTCACCCTTGTTTTAGTGTGCATGTAATGGATTATTTATTGTGTCAGGATGATATTGTCTGATATCTTGCTTCCAAGAACAAAGCTTAACTGAAAGGGTGATATACATTCCAATAGAAGTGACTTAAGTTGTTCCAAAGTAGAAGGTGTGTTTTGCACTAACATTGTAGAGGGATAGTGGTCTTAGTTAATTGCATGTGGTGGGGTTGTTGACTTTAGGAATTAGAGCCATAATTGAATGTGCTATATTTTTTGGAAGGGCACCCCCTTTAAACACTTTGTAATATCAAGTTGATTGGTTCTTTGACAATGTCCCAATTTTCAAATAGGAGGCTAACCTCGATACCATCTGTCCTAGGGGCCTTTGGTAGCGTCAACTTCATCAGAACATTTTTTATTTCACCTTATTGTAATCCTAATTAAAATTTATTCATGGTCTCATCATTTGGTTTGGAAAATACACTGATATATTGTAGGCCTTTGTTGAGTCTCCTATCTACATGTTATTATGTAAATAAGTTGTTGAGATGGTGCAATATTGTTTACTTGAGCATTTATCTATCTTCAATCCAGTCACCATTTTCATCTTGCAACATTGTCATAGTATTTCTTCTTCTACGAGCTTTGATAAAATTTTGAAAATACTATGTATATGCATCACCCATCATCATCCATGAACATATCAATTTTGTTTCCTTTCGATAGTTCTGTCTCTTAAAAATTTTCATATCTCTTCCTGGTATAACAGATTATATAACCATTGTATTTCATTATCAGGATGCTTTCAAACTTGTTATAATGTTGAGGGCCTTCTCCTTTTGTTTGAACTTTCTTTTTCCTGACTTCACGGTCCCAGATTATAGATGATATCTTAAACTTCTTGATAGTTTGATTATGAGTGTCTTGTTTTTTCCAAGCTAGATGAATGAATCTATTGAAGTCTGGGTGTTGATGCCAGGACTATTTTTTGGAATATTATCTTTCCCTTTCTATGTTAAGTGTTTTTAGAAATGAGAATCGGTGCATGGTAGAATCATATCCTCAGTACAACCTCTAAAATAGTTTTAGGAAAATGGTCAACTCACTCACTATTCGCAATTGCTTGATCAATACATACTTGCAATGTTCCCCTTTTGAAAGTTATGGGGGGTCCTACAGATCCCAGATTCTATTGGCCAACCTCCTCCATTGTTATTAGGAATGCATGTGTTGCGATTTTTTTAAGCCTTTTGCACCAATTTGTTCAAAAGGGAAGCATGTCGTATTGAAATCTACTGCTAGGATCCATGGTGTTGTCATGTCTCACACAATGAGTTCTATGTGCTCCCATAGGTATCTTCTTGGTCCTGTTGTTGGATGCCATATACGAAGGTCTCGACTATGAACTTGTTGATAGAGAAATGAGTGAATTGCTTATGACTCTCAAGGATTTCAATGTCACAATCCCCTTCCTTCTGCATGGCCCATATCCCTCCTACAAATCCTTGCGCCTCCACTCTATAAGAGTGAGTGAAACCTAAATGCTTGATCACTTTGGTTTCATCTCTTCTTGAGATTCTTGTATCTATAATGACTTCAACGTGTGGCTTGTAATCTAAGATAAGCTCATTCGGTGTGTTTTAATGTGATAGATATTAGAAAATTATCTAAACTTTATTATGAGGTATGAGGTACGAGAAACTAAAGAGCTAGTGATTTTGAGTTTAGTTGATATCTGATAGGTATTATCTATGTTAGAGAATCTAGGTTATTATGTTTATTAAGGTGACTAATGAATTTAGGATATTTTATGATGAGAATATTTGGAGAGGAAACATATTTTTGAGGTTTCATTATTATGTTAGTGGTTGTTAGAGAACAAATTGATCTTAGTGACACATAATGTAGGAAGGCATGTAGAGTCCATTAGTGTAACCTAAGGTTTTTGGCTACTATTTTGATATGTGTATCAAAAAAAAATATTTTAGGTGTCTAAGTCTTAAACAAGATATGGAAATGTCAAATTGAACAATTAAATGTAATTTTAATCTTTTTGTTTTTTTATGTTATGTATATTAAGTATGATTTATGTGCCTACATATGTCATTTATTATGTTTATTAAATTCTATATTAAACTTTCTTTGGATCTCCGCAAACTAAAAGTTTTCTCTAGCATCTCAATCCACTACAATCAGGTTTCCTTTTTTACACACTTGATATAGCATGTGTTTCCCCTAGATTTTCCAAACTTAGATTAACCTTCTAGACCTATAGGAAGCTCCCAATTCTTATTTGGAAAAGTTCAAGTCTTATTACCTTGTTCCCATTTTTGTGTGCTTATTTATTATTTGATTCAATTTATTCAAATACTTGGTGTTTCTTGTCTTTTTCCTATGGTGGTTGCTACCCTTGTTTAGACTAGTCATCACGAAGACGAATGTGGTTTTGTTTTGGTTTTTTTTGTTATGTCGATATTTTGTTCTCTCTTCTTCATTTGCATGCATGCCAACATTTGTGCCTTGCCTTCCTTCCTCTAGTTGATCTTCACAGATGCAAATCACATATACTCTAAGAGAGAGTGAAAACTATGTACAAGAGAAAAAGATTTTTTTTTCATAAGAGATTACTCTATGAGTTGTTTTTATAAACATATATGATGATTTTACCTTTATATGAATGAACTCATCTGAAATACCAGTACTTGTCATATGAACGACTAGTATAGTGTGTTAATTTCAGAACTGATAACTACCATATATTGATGAACATACAAAAATGTATACATCTCCAATCAACCCAATAACAGAGTGACTGAGAACTACCACAATCCTCTATTGTTTGTTCTCTTTTTTACACCACCTAATAATATTCACAATAGGTACTCACACTACCACCACCTGACACTAAGGAAATGACATATAAAAGTTACCAGCTAAAATATTAGATTACCAGGATTCAGGAAGGTGGTACCCAAACCACCTCTACAGTTTTTATTTTGTATTTCATATGTGTTTAGAAAAGTAACATGTTTTCTATTATGATGATAAGATTATAGCATTTCCCAATTTCACTTAAGGAAATGTGTTTTCTGTTTGTATGAGGTTGACACAAGATGTACACAAGGGTGGATAGTTAGGAGCCTAAGATTGTGACTTCAACCAAACATTTAGGATGCTTGCTTTGGTGGGAGTTCTACTATACACCCAAAACATGTTCATGAATTTTATGTGCTCATTTCTTTTGACATATCACATATATGTCGAGGTTAATCTTTAAGAACAATGTTAAGAACATAATTCACAATGTTTGAGTTTTTTTATTTTACTATTGCTATGATTTCCAAGCTTTGTAACACCACCACTATTATGTGTATGGACTAATGCTTCTGTTCTAATATATGTTGTAGGAAAATTTGGGGTGTTGCATACCATGTAAAGATCTTTTGAACTTAAGTGTTGGAGACCTCATATTAAATAATATGTACGAATAATATAAATGCAATAAAGTTATAAGGGGCAAGGGAAGTGTAGACACACAAAGTATATTAGATAATCACCAAAGAAGAAGTAATCATCATATATGTAAGTGTTGGATTTATGCATAAAACATACAATACACAATCATCATGGGTCACTATTCACATATTCAAACCCGGATAAAATATTTTTTGTCTCACAAAATGGAATGAATAAAAAATAGTAATTTTGATTAATTTGCCCCAATACAGTACCCAAAACCAACATGCATATATGAAACACATAGTGGTAGAGCAATGGACTTAGGATGTATAATTGAGGTGAATTCAAGTATTTGAGACCCCAATTTAATAATAGCATACCTTTAGTATATTGAATCCAGGTTGAAGGAAAATTGAAATGGAACAAAACAAAACTCTACTTTGAATTAGTATGATAGCTAATTATCCATAGAAGTGATATATCATGTGAGAATGAAACAAAGAAATCTAAGTTTAGGCAAAAAAAATGTAGACTACGCCATCATCATTGGTACTCAATACCGGTTGTGAAAGATATTAGAATAACAAATGATGTAATAAAAGTTAAATCCAAGTAAATTATTGGGAACTCTTACATATCATTGAAATATAATTAGCATGACAATTTGTATGATAACGTATCAATTTGAAAGAATGAAAATCAAGACACCATATAACATTCAAAACATGCATGGAACAAGTGGAGACTAGTTGGACTTCATTTAAAGTGACCACCAAAAAAATTATAGAACCAACTGGCACACAATGATAAAGACCAACAGTAACCAACTAAAAACACAAAGTTCATCATTGGTTGCTGACCCCCTTAGATTACTCAGATCAACTAGTGCATATAAATTCATTATATGATATGGTATATTAATGGAGTGACCAAGTAGGTACTAGGTCGATACAGGTAATTGGGACCTCAACTTTAGCAATACAAACCATTAGGATACTACAATGAAATTACAATGAGAAAAAGGAAGCAGAGTAGGCAAAAGAACCAACTAAAAGAGTGAATATGAATGAAAATACTAAATTTAGGGTTTAAAACATTAAACTGGACATAAAATAAGTGAGAATCATTGGTTATTTTTCATCTATTACAACCCAAACATTAGATGATTTGAGTCAATGCATGGATGAAAATGTATGAAAGTCGTCAAATTTGGACAAAATCAACTACAACAATATCCAAAATGAATAGCAAAGCTGAGGGAGAGAGAAAGAAGAAATTTGTTCTACTGGAGTACTTGAGATCTATATAAAATTAAGAAATACCCATTTAGAGATGAAGGAAAATAAAATGGGCATGAACCAAGATAATAATGCCACAAAACTTGGGTAAGGGTAACATCCATAAAAAATGTTGAAGTAGATGGAAATCCACCAAAGAAGCAACACAAATGTACGCAAAAGCTTAAGTCAGGCAAAAAAATGCACATGAAGCTATCATCATCGGTCAATGTTCATGCATTGATACCCAAACATTCTAGTACTAGGGTGAACACATGTATATGTACACTAACATATTGATGTCTAGAAATTCACATTCAAAACAATACCTTAAACCAATAAGTAGATATCCATCACGGTATGATATGGTGAGATAATGTGACTACATAGAAAATTGGTCTATCCAAGAAGTTGACACTTCACAGAAATAGAAATTCTGAATGTACAAAAATAGAAATCTTGAACGTATGAAGATGGCAAAAGTAGTAGAAAAATGAGGTGCAACATATGAATCATATTAAAAAGAAGATTGTATACCATACATATGACCATGTAAAAAGGTTTTTTATAATACTATATAATAATTCTTATACATCTATCCAATTAGTTAAACCATACAAAAATAAATCAAAATTTTAGATGGAAATATATAAGAAAAAATGATAAAGACCAATACAAAAAAATTCAACTAAAATACACATGATACAACCACAAAAGCATAAATAAAATAATCAAAGAAGAAATCACATTTAGAAGTAGAGTATTCCCATGAAAATGAATGAACAAAAACCAATCACATAATAATAATTTTCCAAACAAAGACCAATTATCAAATGCAAAAATTGGCCATCAAAGTATAAAAAATTATCTAGGAAAATTTACATTGAGACTCTAAGATAAATAAAGAAACTAAACAACATTGTCCACTAATAAAAAATGAAAAATAAACCAAGTAGTAGACTCATCCAACAAGGATAAACTATATGTTATTGCAATTTGTATGTTATTCTATGAAATAGAGACTTGCCCTTCACAAGGATCCTCAACAAGGACACATAGGACCTCAAACAAATGAAGTGTGAGAGCCCAGAGGATCTCCTCCATGATTAATAAATACTCATCCAGAGCCATCCTACAAGGAGGTATAAGTCCTAGCACCAAGCTCGCCTTGAAAGGGGTAGTATATGTGGAGATAGGGGCATTAGAACAAAGATGATGGAATTGTAGTACTAGTTCGGAGAATATATGGGGTTGTAAGTACCTTTTTGAAAAATTGGCGTTGATGAAAAATCATCACTCCTTACAAAATTAGTGCATGATCATTTTCCTGTGATCTTGTTCCTAGATGGGATTGGACGATATGAAGTTGCCATAGATCATCATGAACAAGGGATCACTTGAAGGCTAAGGCCAACTAGGTTGGTTGCACTATATCAATAGGGAGTTGGAGAGTCACAACTGGGATGTCACTACAATGGGATAACATGAGGGGAAGCAACCCATAAAGAAACCACAATTACAAGTAAGGAGTTGTACAAAAGGTTGCTCCAACCATCATGAGAAAACCCTAGCTCAAAATAGAGAGCAACACAAATTAGGGAAAGGGAGAGGGGGAGTGCAAAGTGGGATGTGTGAGTCCCTTCTACTATGTTCATACCCTATGTTGACAAGGAAGGAAGGGTGAAAACATGATTTATGCCCTCACACAAAGGACATGCCAAAATCTAAGTTAGAAACCCAACCTCAGATGAGGCATGACTGAGTTAATATGGATAGTGAGACTATGTTTGTGAAAAAAAGGACATGTTATCTAGTATCAACTTTAGATCAACAAGAGATCCATAACCTTAAATCCAAACTCAATTTGTCTCACCCAACACTAGAACACATTCCCTATCTTGGGTTGATCCCATTCCCATATAGAAGTTTGGGGGCCCTATATTTTTGAAAAACTAGTTAGAGAATATCTTCTATAACATCATTGACACCCATATCTAGGGAGTATGTGATTACCTAAGATTTCACATCCAAAATGGAGACATTTCTAGAGTAATTAGACTTTATATTTATACCTGATACTTAGACACCCACAACAATAATATGAGATCTTATATTGTATACAGGGTCGAACATAGGGACAAGAGGTGACATGTTTATAGGATTTTAGGCCTTATCTTAGTTATGGTCTAACAAGAAAGGAGAGGTAGGCATCTATTATAGAACAATAGTAACAAAATAAGGAATAAGTGGAGAAAAGTAAAATAAAACTATATTAACAAGGAAAAATAAAACTTGGATTAGGTTTCACTGATTAAGGACTCTAACCAATATGTAATAGTCACACCCATTGTATACTCATATCTTATTTATGAGAAATTGTCGTTAGTATATATTCCCTCCTTTCTTGAGATCAGGTGGGATCTATATCATAAGGGTGTGTGTCTGGACATGGAAAACATACAATCAAAAATTACAATTGTACGATCGTTATCTCTAGTATTCGAACATTGTCGTGTGTTCCTACAACTCCATAACTCTATATAGAGACTACTACTACTCTTTCAAGATATTTGATATCAAACAACTCAAGATGGTATATAATCATGAAAGTGAAGCATTAAAGAGCAAGACTATGGAGATAAACAAGATAGGAATATAAATTCAAGAATAAGTTTAGTCAATCTAAAATAATAGGATAAGAACATCCAAAAATTATAAGGTAGGGTTTGAGGACCCATAAGCAAATATCCAATCATTTCCACAATAAGGTGCGTCATAAGATTATAAATATCAGGTCATGAGGGCTAGATTATAAAATGTTGAAATCAAGATCCAATTAGAATATCCAACAAAAGATTCATGTCATCTAACTCACACGAGTCAAACCTCTCAGAGGATAGAGAGAAAAGTGTATAGGGTATTGTGTCCCAAAGGACCAAGAGAGCGAGTAAATATAGGTGATTGCTTAATATGAAAAATAGGGATGCAACATACCTCTAGATGTTTGTCAACTTATCAAAATTCAATCCTAAATCCAAGTCATGGTTCCATGGTTAAAATACTGATGGTTGAGAAAAACCACCATATAAATTCTTCCATGAGATCAAAAGGTTTTGACGGCTCATCTAAGGGACTTGAATAGTAGGATAAGGGAGAAGGTTAGGATTCGTGTCCTATTGGTCATGTGATTTCTATATGTTTCAAGGTCATGGGGAGGGTCTCTATGTATAACTATTTGTCTTGGGTAGCGAGAAACTCATCTATTTTTTCTACTAAGAAAAATATATAATGCAATTTGTAAAAGGATAAAAGTTAAGCATTTGCTAACTCATAATAGGAAAGAATAAATATAAAAAGTGCTATATCTTCCATTTATTTTGTCAATGTTTTATAATATAATTTCCCTATTTCTCCTACAATTTGGTCATAGAAATATTGACTACTGCATTTATGTTGTGTAATTATTTATGCAACAGAAACATGTATGTTAATGTACAAATGTGCATGATATACGTATTGGATTCCTTTTCTAAATTTCCATTTATGAAACTCTTATATATACTTATTCACCCCATTATGAATTAACTTTCCCAAAATGTTTGTCTTCTCACTTTAGAGTCATCAAAATCATGCATAACAATTTTTATTCCAATAAAAGGTATCTATTTAATTAATATAAGCTAGATCCAAAATTTAAATTTGAGGAAACCATATGTATTGCTAATATATTCTACATAAATAATTTATAGATGAGATACGTTCTAATAAATGTATATATCAAAATCAATTATTATGACACATGAATTTTATATCAAAAGGGTGAAAACAATATCCATCAAACCATTTTCCTTTTTTCCTTGTTGTTAACAATTTTAGGAGGTAATTGGGAGGTTTACTAAGGAAATCATTTAGTCAACATTATTATTATTTCTTGTTTGGATCAAGTAATTGATTGTATAAATTTGGGAACATTTATTTGTTTCCAAAAAAAATATAATCAAGTTAAAATATTTGTCTCCTTTATGATATGTTAACATGAAATTTTCATTAATTTATTGATTTCAAACATTAAGGAGAAAGAATTAGTTCTTTAAAGTTTGTTCTAATTTATTAAAATATCTCATGTATTACATATTGTTGCAATTACCTCAGTTACATTGTATTTGGAAAGTATAAGATTTTCCACCATGATGAATTTTCCATGCATGTAAAATATTGTTTCCATTTATGTTATGCCACAATTTTATTTATTACAACTTCAATTAAAATATATATGTATAATGTATACAAGTTAGTTTATAACATTTATTTAATATATTGAATGTTAATTTAATATGTTTGGCCTTATCTTGCATTTTTCCTTTCTTCTTGAAATTAGGATAATTATGATCGATCATATAAGGTAAACATTAGCAGCCAATGCAATTGGGACTGAGGAACAAAACTTTACCACTATATTTGGGTTTTAAAGTTCACTTTTGTGAATTCTAATACAATTAGGAATTTCGACTCATTATCACTATATTATTATTACATTACATTATTACCATCATTATTTATTATTTAAAGAATGGCCACCTTCACATTGTTACCAAAATATTTTCCTTATATTATTATGCATGGATTTTCATATTTTTCCTATTTATCATATTAAGTCCATTAATTCAATATTGATATAGGTAATGGTACATTATCCATATTCTTAGGCATGAAAATCCACATTGTTATTCCTATTAATGAGTTAAACACATTGTGCCACTAATTAAATGTATCTTGACCATTATGTGAATATTAGTTAACATAAGGGATCATAGGTGACACATTACATGCATTCACTTACATGTTAGCACACATTATTATAATGTGAATGTATTATATTATGTGATGTTGATTATACAACTTAATGCCACATAACTTAATTATATGCATTGACATTATTCATTAAGGTATAACTCTATTCTTGTTTGGTCAACACTAAGGAACCACACATACTGTCTTCCTAACTAGGGAATTAAGGTTTCTAGAGTCCATATGCTAGGTTTTGGTATGATACAACACTAAGACAAGCTAATCAGCATCAAGGTACTAGGGTTACTTATGTATCTTTTTAGTTGTGAATATTTTAGGGGTTTATGTTGTTCATAGATCATGCATTTGACCAACATGTCATAATTATCTAGGGTTGAGTTTTAGGTCCTTGTATTACTAACCTAACAACCCTAAAGGTTCACATAAGCATCTACTAAGTCACATGGTGTAAAATGGTAGATCAACTAAACCTTTATCACAAGACACATTTTCATAGTCATCACTACAAACAACAAAACTAGGGTATCTATTCCAACTGATTCTAGGGTTTCACTACCAAGACTTCATTCATCTCCACATTGTGTCTTCGTTCAAGAAGAGATCAATAAAATACAGAAAAATTACTTTTGTACATAAAATAGTATAATGAAAATAATATTTTTATGGTAAGAAACTATGAGATGTTAAACAAACATGTTAGGTAAAAATCATCACGAGAACCAAGTCATAAGGTATTTCATGTATCATTTATTTATCATCTACTTTCTTATGCCAAACACCACCCTAAAGTTGAATCTTAATATCCAAAGGGATATGTCGCCACCAACCTATATGGTAGGGTAATAGAACCTGAATCTTCATCACATTAGGGTTTACAAATCATGATTCTTATGTGTAGTTCATATGATTCTAAATTGATCTTTTATCATCTCATGAATAAGATAGGTCAATTCTAGGATAAACATCTCACTTAGAGGGTGACAATGTAAGGTAGTGTTCTAGTTAGGGAGACAAAATTGAAGGAGTAAGAATCTGACTACCATGGCTCTGATACCATCTGGTAAGGAGTGAGACCCGAGAGGGGATCCACTCCCTACTTAATTAGAAGTATAAACCCATTTATTCCAAACACACTAATAAGTATGATGGAATATGTAAAAGTTTATCATTTCTCAAAGGATGGTACCTGAAATAACCAACATATAGTAGAGGAATGATATTTCTTGACTATATTTAATTTATAAAGGTTATTTATATTCTCCCGCTTGAGGTTCACATAAAAGAAACAACATTAGGATCTCAATAGAGGTATATCTAAACTATCTCATGTCCATATCCCCAAGAGTCAACTCTGTAAGCTAGGTCTGTGTCTTCTTTCTATGTCCATCATATCCTACACCCGAGTTTGGAACCATACCCCACAAGAGAAGAAAAAAATGATGTTTTAGAATAAAAGTCGGCATGTGAATATTAATTGGTGATTGAGAAATATAAGAGAAAAAGGACATCAAATATAACAAGGCTTCCCATATAAGAGGAAAAGTACTATCCAAGTGGATATCAAAAGAATATAAGTTTCAAATTGTTGATAACCAATTCAATGGAAGAGGCATTTATTAAAAGGATAATGACTATCCGAAAGTATTATTGATATATAACAACATTGTCTAATCATAATCAGTGCATGTAAAATAATTAGAATACTTTTTTTATATAGTACTGGGACCCATAAAATCTCAAACGTAAGTCGAGTGTAAAGATGCACCTTGGACAAAAAGGTGTGCCCAATATATATAATAAGAGTGGAAATTTGCACTTGGGGGGGTGAAAAGGCACATCCAAATATTATGATAGTACATATGTAATACTATAAATAAACTTAGTCTATTTGCACATACACAAAATATAAAGACAAGAATAAGTTTAGTCAATCTAAAATAATAAGATAAGAACATCCAATAGTTATAAAGTGGGGTCAAAGGACCCATAACCAAATATCCCATACTGTCCACAATAAGGTGCAACATAAGACCATAAAATCCACCACAAGAGGGATAGGCTATAAAATACTCAAATCAGAGTCCAATAAGAATGTCCAACAAAAGATTCATATCCTCTAACTCACATGAGCAAAACCTCTAAGAGGAGAGAGAGAAAAGTATATATGGTATTGTGTCCCAAAGGATCGAGAGAGAGAAAGAGTAAATATAGGTGATTTCTTAATATGAAATATAGGAATACTACATACTTATAGATGTTTGTTAACTTGTCAAAATACAACCCTAGGTCAAAGTTAGGGTTCCATGGTTTGAAACAATAATGGTTGAGAAAAGACCACCATATGAATTGTTCCATGAGATCACAAGGCTTTGATGGCTCATCCCAGGGACTTGAATAGGAGGATAAGGGAGAAGGTTAGGAGTCATGTCCTATTGGTCAAATGATTTATATGTGTGTGAAGTCCATGGGGAGGGTCTACATATAGAACTATTTGACTTGTGTAAAAAGAAACTTATGTATATTTGTTTACTAGGGAAAATATGTAATGTATATTGTAAAAGGAGAAAAGTTAAGCATTACTAACACATAATAGGAAAGAATAAATATAAAAAATGTCAACTCCCTCCCATTTCTTTGTGTCAATGTTTTATAATATATTCCCCCTTTTTTCAACAACTTCATCATAGAAATATTGACTACTACATTTACAATAAAGAGACTTCTACATATCCCATTGTGTAATTATTTACACAATGTAAATATGTATTTTAATTTACAATTATATAGGATATACATAGGATATACATATTGAATTACTTTTCTATCCATACATTTATCAACCTCTTATATATACTTATTCATCCCATTAAGAATGAAATTTCTCGAAATGTTTCTCTTCTCACTTTAGAGTCGTCGAAAACATGTGTATCAATTTTATTCCAATAAAAGACATCTATTTAATTAATATTAAGTTAGATACAAATTTAAAATTTGAGGCAACCATATATATTGCTAATATACTCTACATAAATCATTTATAAAGGATATAGGTTCTAATAAACATATATATATCAAAACTAATTATTATAAACACATGTATTTCACATCAAAAGGGTGAAACCATTATCTATTGAACCATTTTCCTTTTTTCCTTATTGTTAACAATTTTAGGAGGTAACAAGCAGGTTGAATAAGGAAATCATTCAATAAACATTATTATAATTTCTTGTTTGGCTTAAGTAACTGACTATATAATTTGGAAACGTTTATGTGTTTCTAAACATATATGTAATTGAGTTAAAATATTTGTTTCCTTTATGATATGCTAACGTGACCTTTTAATTTATTTATTACTTTCAAACATTAAGGATAGAAAATTAGTTATTTAATGTTTGTTCTAATTTGTTAAAATATCTCATGTATTATACACTGTTGTAATTACCTTGGTCATATTGTATTTGAAAAGTAAATACATTTGTAGATTATCTACCATGATAGATTTTCCATGCATTTTCAACATTGTTTCCCTTTATGTTATACCATAATTTTATTTATTACAAATTCACCTAAATTGTAAACTTATAAGCCATACAAGATGGTTTATACTATTTATTTAATATATTAGATGTTAATTTGATATTTTTGACCTTATCTTACATTTTCTTTTCTTAACAAAATTAGGATAGTTTAGATTGTTCAAATAAGGTAAAACTTGGCACCCAAGGTAACTGGGATGCAAGGAACATGTTTTCACTATTATATTTTTGGGTTTTGAAGTTCCTTTTTGTGAACTCTAATACAATTAGGAGTTTTGACTCATTACCATTATATTATTATTACATTACATTATTACCATCATTATTTATTATTTAGAGTACCATTACATTCACATAGGGTTTGGGCTATTTATTCCAACTAATTCTAGGGTTTTACTATCAAGACTTGATTCATCTCCCCATTGTGACTACATTAAATAAATTGATAAAAAAATGTACATATAATAATATAATGAAAACATTTTTTATGGTAAGAAACTATCTCATGTTAAACAAACATGTCGGCCAAAAAAAATAGAGAACCAAGTAACAAGGTATTCCATATATCAATTCCTTATCATTTACTTTTTATGCCAAACACCACCCTACAGTTGAATCTTAATATCCAAAGGGATATGTCGCCACCAACCTATATGGTAGGGTAAGAGCATCTAAGTCCTCATCACATTGCGGTTTACTAATTATGATTCTTATGTGTAGTTCATATGATTCTAACTTCATATGATTCTAAATCAGCTTTCATCATATCATAAATAACATAGGTCAATTCTAAGGTAAACATCTCACTTAGAGGGTGACTATATAAGGTAAGGATTCTATTTAGAGAGACAAAATTGAAATAGTCAAAATTAGACTACCAAAACTATGATACCATCTTGTAAGGAGTGAGACCTGAGAGGGAATCCACTCCCTACTTAATTTGAGGAATAACCCATCTATTTCAAACACACTAATAAGTATGAACCAATAGGTGAAAATCGTTCATTTATCAAATGATGGTATAAAAAATAACCAAAGTATAGCAATGGAATAATATTTCTTGATCATATTCCATTTATCAAGGTTACATAATATTCTACCACTTTGGGTTTACATGAAAGAAGCAACATCAGGATCAAAGTAGAGGTATATCTAATCTATCTTAAGTCCATATCCCCAAGAGTTAGTTCCATAAGCTAGGTCTACATCTGTATGTTATGTCCATTATGTCCTACACCTAGGGTTGGTATCATACCCCACAAGAGAAGACAATAAGGATTTTACCAACATAAAATCCAGTATGTATTGTTAATTGGGGATTAAGCAATATAAGGGAAAAATGACATAAAATATAACATGGCTTCCCATAGAAGAGGAAAAGTACTATCCACATAGATATCAAAAGAATATATATTTCAAAATTTTGATAACTAAGTCAATAGATGGGGTATTTATTATAACGATAATGACTATCAGGATGTATTCTTTTCATTTAACAATATTGTCAAATCATCATCAATGTGTGTAAAACATTTAGACTACTTTTATTTATGTGGGGATGGGACCCATAAAATCTTAAACATAAGTTGGGTGAAAAAGGCACACCCTGGTCTAAAAGGCTCACCAATATATATAATACAAGTGGCAATGCGCACTCAGGGTGGAAACACACATCTAAATATTGTGGTAGTACATATGTACATTCTACTATACATAAACTTAGTCTCTTTACACACACACAAAATATAAAGGCAACAATAAGATTAGTCCATCTAAAATAACAAGATAAGAACATCTAACAATTATAAGGTGGTATCAGACCCATAACCAAATATCCAACTATGTCTGTAATAAGGTGCAACATAAGGTCATAAAGTCCACCACAAGAAGGATAGATTATCAAATACTCAAATCAGAGTCCAATAAGAATATCCAACTAAAGATTCATATCATCTAACTGACATGAGTCAAACCTCTCGGAGGAGAGTGAGAAAAGTGGATAGGGTATTGTGTCCCAAAGAACCATGGGAGAGAGAGTAAATATATTTGATTGCTTAATATGAAAACATGGGATGATATTGATAACATCCAATTTTGTGAGTATTTGAGTTTCTATTTTGGCTTCATATTATCATCTCTAATATGTTTTATTTATATAGTTATAATTGTTTTGGTGAGTTTTTATATAGCTACCTAAACTCACCCCTTTTCTCAATTTGCACAAAATACAGATCTTAGTGGTCTACAGGCCTAAAGTCAAGTGGTCGCCAAGGTTCTGACACCTTGGCTAGTGATCAAAATCACACCAAGTCTAATGGTCACTGACCTTGAGATTTCAATGACCACTATACCTCCCCACGATTAGCGATCAATGGTTTCTACACCATCTGTGCGATCAATGACCTTGATGTCTTTGTGACTATAGGGCAAGTCATCTCAACAACTAATGAGAGAACCTCTTCATCAATCACTCTCATCAACCATCCTTAGTGATCGCAAGAGCTGAGAACCCTCTGTGATTCAACGACCATTCATCTCACAACCTTTTCGATCGATGATGACTCATCACCTTAGTGATCGCTAAAGTTCTTTAAGTCAATTACCAATGCCTATAAATAGAGTCCCACTTCATCCATGAAGGGGGTCATGACGTGTGAGAGAGGATGAAGTGCTACCACATTTCAGAGCCTTCATCCATCTATCATCAGCCTTAGATCTCTGAAGATGTAAGTCTAGAGGAGAGAGAGGATCCATTTCATCACCAACACCCTTAGCATATTCTTTAAAAGAAGCACTAGTCTCTCCACCACACTCGCATGAGATCTAAATATGAAAGAGACGTGCATCAACTTTGGTCATTTTATGATCCCAGTTGGTGTATCCCCTTTCTTCCCCTCTAGATCTATTCATCTGCCTTCATCACTTCATTTTCTTAGTTATTCTCTCTCATGTATCTCCACACTTGTAAATTCATAACATTGCTCATGAGCATGAGTGAATAAATATCTAAATTAGATTGGGAGAACCCACAAAGGCTCTCCAACCATTTAAATAATTATATCTACTCAATACATGCTCTTAGAAAAGATTATATTGATGCTCTTAGTTTAAGTGCTTCACTCATATGATTATCTACTATCTTGTGATGTTTGATCTTTAGTGAGTCGAAAGAGTAGTACTAGCATTATGAAGTTTCATGATTGCATGAGAATGTTGGAATACTTAAGCTAAATGGTCATATGGTTATGTTTGAGATTGTTTTCTTGCCATCTCAAGAGCAAGAGAGAGAGAGACAACCTTATAATCTAGATCTATCCTAAGCTTGAGAGAGGAGGGAATAAACATATATGATGATTTCTTGTAATCCTGCTAAGAGTATACAATGGGTGTGAGTATTGCATGTTGCGAAGAGATCTTAGACAGTGAAACCCAATCCAAGTTCCCCTCCATTCTTGTTATATTACTCTATTTTTCATCTTGTTCTTTTGTTTGTTTTTCTTACTTTATTTTACTTAATTTATTGTGTTGTTGGTTGAAGTAACATCCTTCCCTAAGGAACACCAAACCTAATCTACTCTCTTGGTTGATGTAACTGAGCCAAGGTTCTACGTTCTTAACACTTACTGCTCCTTGTTCATGTGGATCAACCCCAATTTACTACATCGGACCCCATATAATAGTTGTGGGGCCTTGATTGTCGGGTTATAAATTTAAGAGTCTAAGTACTCTAGATCCTCTCCTTTTTGGATGTGTGATTTAAGTCGATCAATTTTTTGGCATTGTTTCCAGGGACAACACAAATGGTAATGTTAAGAACCCAAA
Source organism: Alisma plantago-aquatica (assembly GCA_963693085.1). Taxonomy (NCBI): domain Eukaryota; kingdom Viridiplantae; phylum Streptophyta; class Magnoliopsida; order Alismatales; family Alismataceae; genus Alisma; species Alisma plantago-aquatica. Next base: position 354,848,124 of record OY856410.1, on the reverse strand, counting down.
TCTACTCACTATACACCCGTTCCTCAAGTCTATAAATGGAATTGACTGCACATTAAAAAAAATCCACTATCTCTAACTATCTCAAATACTTCATTTAGTATGTCCAGTTTCTAGCTCAACTGTGCCAACTATTTTAGGCAGTCTAAAGAGAAGCAGATAGTGAATTCAATAACCCATTTGCAAGCAACATTCCACCTCATAGGGGAGGACACCTAGGGAGGCCAAAACCCAAGAGTTGAGCAAGCTCGACCTCCACCTAAAAATGAATCCGAGAATGAGGAGTACCACTTGGATGAGGAAGTACATTGGACCAGCCTCACATTATACCACTAACACCCCATGTTGAGGTGTGTGAAAAACAATGCAATGTGAAGAACGTCATGCTAGGGATAGAGCAAGGAGGGATGGGAGAAACAACAAGGATGACAAAAATAATGGAAACCATAACAATGAAGATGACGACGATGACAGGGGGCCTTCTCTTCACTAACTGGATGCCACTAGAGCCAATGAATCAAGGTATATATCCAATGCTCCAAATTTCAAATTGAAGCCAACTATGATCATCATGATTTAAAACAAATATTTTGGAGGAAATTCATATGATGCAAACCCTTACCACCATCTGGATGCCTTAAAAAACATCCACAACACCATCAAGATGAAGAGGGTGCCATAAGAAGTGATATATTGTAAGGGATTTAACTTCTCTTTGAGGGACACAACATTGTCGTGGTACCTTGCTTTACCTGACAAGACCATCAATGGATGGTCTCCCTTGACAGACGCACTCATTACAAAGTTCTTCCCCATTGATAAGACTTTGAGGAATAGGGACAAGATAATTGGATTCATGCAGAAGCCTGGACAGAACATGTACAAAGCATGAGAGCATTTCAAGGAGTATCACAGGGATTGCCCTCACCACAATTTTGGCAAGGGGTTTCTTGTTAAAACCTTCTACAATGGTCTTACTCCAGCTAAGAGAACTTCGCTAAATGTTGCGACAAAGAGTGATTTCTTGGGTAAGAATTCGAAGAAAACCATGTTGATAATTGATAACATGGCTTCTCTACAAGCCAGATTGGAATATGATCAAGGATCATCCAAGAAGGTAACTTCTAAAGGAATGTCCACTGAGTCTAAAGCACTGGAAGACATAACAACCCAAATTTATAAGATTGCTTCCAGCATGAAGCATTTGAAAGACTAGGGAGCAAAGGGAGGAAACCAATAGAAAAAGTCATGAAGGGTGTCACATGTAGAGAGGGAGGCCATGATGTCGACAATTGTATCTATACTCAGCTTGAGGGGGACAACGATGAGGAGGACACATAAAATGTCTCCTATATTAACTTCAAGTGGTCGGATCACCCTAGTTTCAACTATGGAAACAAAGAAGTTGCTAAGAGTGTTCATCAGTTCACAGGGCCCTCTAAAACACCACTTGGATTTGGGAGAGGCATAGGACCAACCATGTTCACCCATAATAAATTTATTAGAAAAATATCAATAGTTACCAAGGTCAATGACAAGGCCAAAATCAAAACTAAAGATCAAATAGGCAAAGCTAAGACCAGAATCAGGTAAAAATCAACAACCAACCTGACATGGTGTCTGAGTTGTTTGAATTTGCAAAAAGACAAGCAACAATAAATGAACAACTCACACAAAGTGCTATCACTAATACAAGTGTCTTAAGCCCAATGCAGACTCAAATGGCTGTCATGCACATGCACCAAAAGCAAATGGATAAAAAAATAGCACAATTGTCAGAGCTTATCAAAAACCCATAAGGAAATATTCCATCCAATAGTGAAAGTGACTAAATGGCCACTATTTGTTCTGGAAAAGTCTTGGAGAATCCAAATAGAAGGTCTAACTAGGAAGGAAACACTTATGCCAGAACACAACCTGAACTAGAGATAGTAGAGGAAGTAGTTGAAGAAGAAGTGAACACTAAGAAAGTTAAAGCCAAGAAGAAAGCTAAGGTAAAGAACATTGCCAATGAAAAGAGGTCTGACCCCATTAAGGAAACCTTTCCAAATAGGGACCCTTACTCTCTAAGGGTGACTTTCCCCTATAAGATGATCAAGTCCCATCTGAAGAAGAGATATGAAAAATTCATGGAAGCTATAAAGAAGTTACATCTTGATGTGCCATTCTTGGACACTATTGAGGAGATGCCAACTTATGCAAAGTTTTTCAAGGATCTGATCATGGAAAGAAGGTGGGGAGACCACATAGAGATAGTGAGGCTAGTTAAAATATCTAGAACCTTTGTTCAGGCCAAGATGTCAATGAAGAAGAAAGATTCAGGAGCATTCACAATTACATTCAATGTCAGAGATAATGAGGTAAGACATGAACTAGCATATTTGGGAGCAAGTATCATCCTCATGCCTTGACTCTTGCCCAGAGGCTAGGACTCACTAACATTGTAAAGACTGGGATGAGGATTCAACTGGCTGATCATACTTTCACAAAGCATGTAGGGATCGTGTAGGATGTTCCTATCTGTGTGGGATTATTCTTTATCCCATGCGATATTGTCATGATTGATACAGTAGAAAACTTGACATGCCTATGATCTTTGGGAGACCATTCCTCTCCACTGGAAGAGCTTTGATTGATGTTGAAGCCAAAAACATCACTCTACAAGTGGGAAACAATCATATCAAATTTCACATTCAAGATGCTATGAGGGGACCCTCTCTGTTTAAGTCGCTCTATTTCATGGATAGGTAGAATTAGTTATGCAAGAAGATTATGCCATAGTAGATCCTCTCATGTGAGCACTCAACAACCCCAATCCAAGCATTGAAGCTCCTAAAGTTGTAGAGATTCTAGATTATCTTAACCAACCAGAGGAAGAATACAATAGTGATGAAGAAGAAATCACAAATACTGCAAAATATGCTTTGTTGGATCAAACACAGGAAGAGAAAGAAGAACTAAAGCCAAAACACTAACTAAAACAACTACCTAAAGGATTGAAGTATGAGTTCTTGGATGATGAAGAAAGGAATCCAATATTCATAAACTTTGTCTTGACCAATGAAGAAAAAGAGAAGATGCTAAAGGAATTAAAGCTTCAAAGGATCCATAGGGTATTCCGTAGAAAACATCAAGGGATTGAGCCAAACAGTTTGTATGCATAGAATAAACCTGGAAGAAACAACTAAGACTCTGGCCCAATTTCAAAGAAAACTGAATCAAATGTTGAGGGAGGTAGTAAAGAAGGAGGTGATAAAGCTATGTGACATAGGGATTATATACCCAATTAGCGACAACAATTGCGTAAGTCTTGTTCATGTAGTACCCAAGAAGGGAGGAATGACTATTGTTAAAGGTGAAAAAGGAGATGAAGTTGCCACACAGATAGTGAATGGGTGGTGAATGTGCATAGATTTCAGAAAGCTCAATGCTGCCACTAGGAAGGAGCACGTCCCACTACCATTTAATGATTAAGTCCTGGAGCGATTGGCACATCACTCATATTTCTATTTCTTAGATATGTATTCATGATTATATCAAGTATCTATCCACCGTGATGACCAAGAGAAGACTACATTCACTTATATTTATTGAACTTATGCTTTCTGATGTATGTTGTTTGGTTTATGCAACGCACCTACAACGTTTCAGAGTTGCATGATTTCTATATTTGCATATTTCTTGGAGGACATAATGGAAGTCTTTATGAATGACTTCTCAGTGTACAAAACCAATTTTGACAAATGCCTGGAGAACTTAAGACAAGTCCTACCAAGGTGTGAGGAGAAGCAATTGGTTCTAAATTGGAAAAAATGCTACTTTAGGGAACAAGAAGGCATTGTTCTTGGACATAAGATTTTTTAAAAGGAAATTGAAGTTGATCTTAGCAAGATAGAAGTGGTATATAAACTCCCACCCCTAAATTTGTGACTGGAGTGAGAATCTTTCTGGGACATGCTGAATGTTACATAAGTTTTATCAAGGACTTCTTGTAAAGGATGTTGAGTTTGACTTTATAGATAAATGCCTTGAAGCCTATTATGCATGAAGAATGCTTTGACAACTGCTTCAATATCGCAAGCTCTAGATTGGGAGTTACCATTTGAGATAATGTGTGATGCCAACGACTATGCTATTAGAGCCATTCTAGGGCAAAAGGAAGACAAGAAACACCACATGATATACTATGCCAACTAGACCTTAGACGATGCCCAAATCAACTACACCACTACTGAGAATCAATTGGTGGTGATAGTGTTCGCCTTTAACAAATTTAGATCCCATTTGATTGGATCAAAGGTTAAGGTATATACAAACCATAGTGCCATCAAATATGTGATGCAGAATAAGGACAACAAACCCATACTTTTAAGGTGGGAGTTGCTATTGTAAGAGTTTGACCATGAAATCATTGAAAAAAAGGGAACAAAAATGTGGTCACATACCACTTGTCAAGGATCATAGTTACCAAAGAAGAATCATTGTCGGTTAATGATAACTACACTGACAAAGCCCTGATGATGGCAAGATCTGTTGACCCAATCTACCCTGGTTCACCGATATTTGCAACTACTAAGCTTGTCGACAATTGGCACCTAATATCACCTACAACCAAAAGAAAAAGTTATTTTCAGATCTGAAGAACTACTGCTGGGATGACCCACTCCTATTCAAGAGATGTACAGACAATCAGTATAGAAGGTGCATCCTAGAGGAAAAACTTCTTAAAATCCTACAAAAATGTCGTTCTTCACCATATGGAGGACATCTTGGCGGAGAGAGGATTGCATCAAAAGTGTTGCAATCAGGATTCTACTGGATGTCCATGCCTATGCTAAGGCATGTGATGAATGCCAAAGGACGGGTAACATCTCCAAGAGAGATGAAATGCATATGTTAGGTTGGATTGAAATAGAATTTTTGTACGTATGAGGGATTGATTATATGGTACCCTTCCCTTCATCAAGGGGAAACCAGTATATACTTATCGTTGTTGATTATGTGTCCAAATGGGTGGAAGCAGTAGTGACCCCCCACTTGTGACTCCAAAGCTGTTATCAGATTATTCAAGAATACCATCTTCCCAAGATTTAGTGTCTCACACACTGTCATTAGTGATGAGGGATCTATAAAGAGGAGAGATCACCCTCTTACTATGATTTAACAAAAAATACAAAACTTCCATCTTTTATAAGGATTTACATTTTTGAAGGATACATGCATAATATTTCTATTTAAATAAGCATGAACTAGATACATTGAATGTCAATAGTAGCAACAAAAAGGAAAACTAAACTATTACATGGCTTTGTTAATGAGTTCATGAAAAGAAAACTACAAGATCTAGTAGTATCAACCTAGACATCTCAGCAAAACTTCCTATGAATCTACTCCTAGGCTGGTCCTCCTTGGTCTTGTTCCACTCCTTGTCCTAGGCATGGGTGGTTGGGTCACCCAAAAAGAGGAGAAAACAAGCTATGTGTCAAATACAGAACAAGAACAAAGAAAAGTATAGCAAGGAGAATAAAGGGTATAGATTGACCAAGAATAAGGAGGGTCAAAAGTATGAACCACATATCAAATAGAAATCTTGCTATATAAGATAATAATAAACCAGCATGCATGATTAATAGTGTGACTATATTAACTAAGTAGGGCTGAGGCACCTACCAATCCTCAACCAATAGGCGAGGGGAGAATTAACACATTCCCAATCACCTACAAAATATATTTGAAGGTGTGGAGAATATAAACATTCCCCTAGGTGAAATAACACATGCCCAAACTATGAATAGTTGTACAAAGGTATACTACATTAGCTAACAAGTGCACCAAATCATCATGCTAAAATAAATAATATGGCAAGGCAAGATTTAACATCAAGTAATAGAGATATGGCATGTGGGTCAAAATCCAAGCAAATAATGAAGTAATTGCACCAAAAAGAACAATAATATGAATCAAGGTTTTAGTCCATGCCTCATTGGGAGATTAGGGTTTGGATATCAAATATGCCCAACTAAAAGGGTAAGATACACATACCTTAACTTGAGTATACAAATCAGAGATCAAATTCTACCCTTCCAAGTCAAAAGTCACTCAAACCTACATATAGTATTTTGTTCATTAGTTAAGGTTCAATGTATGTTATATATGTGGAAAATCCTAGAAATCTAAACCTTTGGAAAGCCATAATCCAACTCTTGATCTTGACATGATCTTGGTTTCAGAGTTTATTTCTAATATATTGACTCAAAATACCAACTTTATAAATCATTATGTTGCCTATGATTATTATTAAGTTCATCAGTAAAATCGAGACACTAAAAATCTCGATTTTAAAACTTGGAAATCAAGCGAAAAAATTAATACCAAAAGCTAGAGAAAGTTCTAGCGATTCCAAAATATATTTTAATGTAATTTCTGAAGATACCAATAAAAGTTATGTATTTTAATGTGCTATATATTTTAACTGATTTTAGTATGTAAACGGTTTTCTAAAGAACATATCGGTCTCATATTATCTTTCTAAACTATATATCATGATAGGATATTTCGTGATATTACCATACCATCATTCAAATGACAAAACAAAAGATGGAGAATATAAGAAGGCGAAAATATTCATGCGGCAAAAAGTCCAGAAATAAGGTAATGAGAGGAAAATCAGAGAACATGTATAGGAGCCTTCTTTTAGCTTTGTTCACGCCATTACAGACAATGTAGATCGGGTATAGGCGGATGAAAATTTGGGGGAAAATCATTTGTGTGAAATCAAGTGGTATCAACAACTTAGAAACAAAGATGAGGGTATAGAGAACCTTATCCAAATATCTATTATACTACATGGAGAGAATTGTCGTTAGCGAGAGAGTTTACAGTGGAGATAAAATCAACTTGGCGGTAGAATATGAAGACAACTTGAGTTCAATTGGCGCAAGAAAAAGAGTGCACAAGGGCTAAAGGAGGACTAAGTATAGGTATATATAGATATCATTTGGTTTTGGTGCTTTGGGAGGTTAAAACTTCTAAAGTCTTGGAGAAAAAATTTTGGGTGTTTCTCGAATAAGCGATTTTAGGCTTCGAATAGGGTATGGATGGATGCAGAATTCAATTTGTAATCTAAGACAACTTGTTTTGTAAAAAAAATTAATAAATGAGGGAGTCATGCTCAAAATACCGGACCCCTTAGGTCTACAGTTACTGTTCATGCAATGGATCTGCAACGAAAGTCATTTAATACAACCTTCTAATTTTGGTCTTTTGATGCATTAAATGTACAAAACTTTCTATAATATTTGACGTGCAAACAAAGTCCAAATAAACCCAAATTTGGTAGGTTAGCTAATTTTGATGTGAAGAGTTTGATTTTGACATTAGGTTTTATTTTTTAGGACTTTTAGTATTTTATTAAATACTTTTAAATCTTATCATTTATTTTATTCCTTTAATGAAATATAAACATCTAGAAACTCTCAAAAAATATGAAACTTAGCCTATAAGCAATACTAAACATGAGGAACATGAATATGCCATTAATTAATTTTTTTCAACATATTATTTAATATGTTTGTTCTTTAAATTATATGTTCTCTCCTAAATTAACTAAAATATTTAAGATTGTCCAAATTAGATGAAAAATTACCTGTAGGTTAGTTTTGGCATGTAGATTTCAAATTGAGATTTATTTTCTCTTTTGGAGTCATGTAATAATTTATTTAATATATTTGACTCTTATTCTTATTTTCTTTCCCACTTAAAAATAAAAATAGTTATTATGATGCAAATAATGTGAAACTTCACCATCAAGCAAAGTAAAATATATGGAACACAAAATTTTCATTCATTATATCCCTTGATGTTATTTATCATATTATTTAATATATTGGTCTTTTACATACTTTCTCTCTCCTAATTTACACATGAACACTAAAGATTATCCAAATTGCATGTAAATTTACCCATAGGATAATTTTAATGTGTATATTATGAATCTAAGATTAGTTCCCACCTTTGGAGTCATTGGATGACTTATTTCGTATTTTAGAGAAAACTCACCTTTTCTTTTCTAAATACAATAGATATAGTCATTATAATCATAAAATTGTGAAACTTGTCCTCCAACCGATATCAAATCCAAAGAATCTGAATCTAAAGTTATTTTTATCAAAGCACGTAAGTGTGGAAAGAGAGAAAATAAGGAGGCTACAGTTATGGACGCAGAGGAGCGGAGAGTGGCGGCAAGCGATCAGGAGAACGACGTGAGGTCGAGGATTTAGGGAAGCAATCTGGACGGGGGGAGTAAGCACGATCAATGCAGCAACATAGATGACAATATCAGGAGAAGATATAGAAGCTTGGGAACATATCGTAGCACTAAGGGTACATCCTCGAGGACTGAGTCACAAGTAGAGCATAATGGAACCAAGAGTCTATACATATGATAGGTGGGGTTGGATCTCCAGTATGCCGGTATGAGAAAAAATTCCCAAGAGATGTTGTAGACGATGAAAAACAATACATGCAACATCCCACCTTATGAGGGAGTTAATGAGGCTCTCTAAAGAAGTTTTCTGCCTCTGACCAATCGGGACAAAGTGAAATGGGGAAAGGAGAAGGAAAATATCCAGAGTGGCTGGGGATCTAAGAATATACGGTCTGAGTAGTTCACCATGGGGAAAGAAAACTCAAGCCTCTTCTTCAGCAAACTTTTCAAAGAGAATCTGGAACCAGAGGCCGTTAGCATGGGATTCTATGAAGGGAAACCTTCCATCATCATCAACCCATTCGAGGAAGTGTATCTGTTAAGACTGTGAAAGTACACTGTCATTGTCAAGGCCTTTGGTGTAGAGATAGGCTACATGATGTTCAGAGACAAACTTTGGGCAATGTGGAGCCTGGTGGGCAGGTATAACATATATGAACTGGACCTCAATAAGTTTGTTGTTCGTCTATCATGTAGAAGAGATTATGAAATGGCCATGGTGGGTGGACCATGGAAAATCTTCGGCTGCCATCTCATGGTATGGGATTGGTACTCGACCTTTACTCCATCTAACGATCTTCCATTCCATATTGTATGTTGGGTGAGAATTCTGAATCTCCCACTCCATGTATATGTCCAAACTATAGTTAACTGCAGAGGCAAAGCTCTAGGCAAGCTGGTAAAGGTTGACAAACATACTATGCAGAGAAAGCGGAGTAAATTTGCAAGACTTGCCATTAAAGTAGATACACACAAAGATATGATACCTTCAGTTCAGATAAATGACATGGACTATGAGGTTGAATATGAGGGATTTTTGTATGGATGTGCGACCTGTGGAGGAAAGGGTCACACATCAAAAGAATGCCACAAGACAGCTGACCGTGTAGATGAGGCACATAAGATTAGTAAGGCCACACAAGTGGGGAATGAAGCGAGAAGGAATAAGGAGTCTTGGCAGACTCAAAAAGGGAGACGTACTCACCAAGGGAGAGTACACACACAAGATAAGCCACCTGATGACCCGACCAGCTTGAGGAACCAGTTTAAAGGTCTGGGGGGCATGTAGGAAAGAAGGAGAACAAGGCTATCAATCAGTCTTGGGCAGTACTAGCTTCCACACAACACCAAAAGTATGGAAGAAGAAGAAGAAGGTGAATAACCCTTTGAGAAGGCCTCATAGAAAGTGATAAAGCATTGAAAGATATATCTAATACACAACATGTCCAGAATGGTGATAAGGAACCCAAGGGCAATGGTTCAAGTATAGGAGGGCACACTATGGTGAATCTGGATGTTGATGAGGTCGTAGAACTCATTGTAGATTAGGAAGGAAGTTTAGATACCAGCATACTACCTCCTAGAATAGATGGTGCACTTGAAAACTCGACCCAGATGCTCTCAATGTCTAATATATCCACGCCAAAGGTAGGTACCTCAGGCAAGGTTATTAAGGGGAGCGGAACGAAGATGAAGTGACAAGGTAAATCCAAACTGATGCCACTGGCAAAAGGGAGGAGAAGGACCCCCTGGCTCAGGGGTGTGAACACTAAGGAAGTTATCTTGGAAGTGTTGAATGAAATTGCCAACAAGGAGAATAGAATACCATAGGCTTGAAAGCCTCCTGCTTAGTTTATCTGGTTCCTATCTAAATTAGTTCTCTATGCTGAGCTTCTTGTGCTGGAATGTTTGGGGCATAGGTAATTCGGACACCTACAGAGTCTTGAGAGATTACATCTCTATGTATAAACCATTCATCACTATTATTTTAGAACCGAGAATCATTGCATCTAGGGCCAGGGATACAATCAGGCGCCTAGGTTTTTCTAACTCCCATAGATCGGAAGAAAGAGGCTTCTCTGGAGGCATTTGGGTGTGTTGGAATGGCGATCAGATCAGGGTGGAGATCATTAACACACATCGATAGTGTGTATCATGCAAAATCAACAATTCTTATTATGCTACTTTTGTCTATGCTAATCCTCATTTCTAGGTGCGATGCTTGCTGTGGAAGCACATCATTGCTCTGGGAAATAGATTCAAGGAGTTGTGGGTAGTGGTAGGAGACTTCAATTCTATTTTAACACCCGTAGAGAGAATGGGATATCAAACTTTCAATAATTAGGAAGCTATTTATCTTCTCGGAGACCACCCTTGAGGCAAGACTCTTAGATTTGGGATTTTCTTGTCAGAGATTCACGTTTCGCCATGGATTGAAGTAAGGTCGCATGATCGAGTTTTTTCCAAACAAGCTTTTGTTATGAAATATCCAGACGTCACTGTAATCCATCTCCCTAAAATAGAATCTGACCATTGTCTACTTTTGATTAGATTGACAAAAGGTAAAAAACAGCCTAGGTGATTCATCAGTAGAGCTTCGTGGAGTTCAGATAGTTTCTTCTCGCCTCTTCTGGAAGATTGTTGGAACAATAATCTTAATTACGCCAATACACTCACGAGTGCTTAGAGTAGGTTGAGTATGTGGGATACTAAGTGTCTCAAGCAAGCTAGAGCTCACAAGGATCAACTTCTTCACAATATAGATCTTCTTCAACAGAATCTGGAATCCAGTATGATGATATCACAGATAAATTACTTATTGATATGCAAGCGGAGCTGTCCCAAATTCTCAAAGTGGAGGAGGAGGATTGGAAGGAACGAAGCCATGTCAATTGGCTCAAGGAAGGAGATAATAATTCCCGCTTCTACCATGCCTACATTAATCAAAGGAAATAGGAAATTTAGACTAGTGCTATTAAGCGTATAGATGGAGGTTGGGAAACTGACACCAAAGAAATCTTCAACATTGTTTCCAAGTACTTCATTGACCTTTTCACTACTCCTAGTAATGTGGAAAAGTACATGTTTGATAGTATCCCAGCACGCTTCACTCCTATACCTCAGGCAGTGAGGATACACTTAACCAGAGAGATAAATAACATAGAAGTTGAAGGCATCCTGAGCAGCATGCACTCGTTTAAAGCAATTGGGCTTGATGGCACTACGACCCATTTCATCAAATCCAACTGGAAAACACTGGGGAAATATATCGTGATGTATGTGAATGAAGCTATTTCCTTCTCTTGTATGGATGACTGGATTTGTAATTAAACCATTGTTCTTATCCCAAAAACCTCTAAGCCAGAAATGAGTTGCCAATTCTGGCCTATTTCCTTGAACAACACAATTCTAAAAATTTGTTCGAAGGTCATGGTAGAATGTTTAAAAGCTTGGCTTCCTAAGTGGATTAGCCCTGACCAAAGAACCTTCATTCTAGGATGGAGAATTTTTGACAACATCGTGGTGGCACAGGAACTCATCCATACCATGAAGAAGAAGACATATACTAAAGTGTTGGCCATAAAAATGGAGTTAACCAAATCTTATGACATAATGGACTCGAGTTTTATAGATGGCACTCTATGGAAAACTATCTGACAACATCTACATGTATATGATGAACTCTGTCACAAGGGGGCAGAATGCTATCGCCTAGAATGGGAAGACTTCCTCCTATTTTAAAGCCACAAAGGGACTGAGGCAAGGAGATCCACTAAGCCCCTATATATTCATATTGTGTATTGAAAGGCTGAGTCAACTGATTGAGGACGTTGTCCTTGATAAATGTTGGAATCCACTGAAGATGAGTAGAGTTGGGCCGCACATTGCACACTTGTGCTTTGTGGATGACATCATTCTCTTCGCCAAATCCAATGTAGCTAACATCAACACCATCATGTAGTGCTTCAAGAACTTTGAACGTGTGTTAGGATGAGCAATCTCTGTCGAATAAATGAGAAATTTCTTCTCAAGGAAGGTCACCATAATAGAGGTTGATAGAATATGTGAGATAAGTGGTCTTAGAAGGACTCAAGATCTTAGAAAATATCTATGAGTTCCGATCATACATACCAAGTTGAATAAGAACACCTGCAATAAAGTCCTAGAGAAGGTGACTGGTAGATTGAACTCCTAGGCAACCTGTAGCCTATCTATGGCGGGAAGGGTGTGTCTGACAAAGAGTACGCTCACATCCATTACCACCTATGTTATGCAGATGAAAAAACTTCCTCTCCAATTGTGTGACATAATAGATATAGCTATCAAAAGTTTCTTATGGAGTGGAGGTCGTAGCAAGCGGGGAACTCATCTGCTATCATGGGATAGAGTGACCATCACTAAATCTAATGGAGGGCTCAGCTTAAAGTCTATGAGAGACTGGAACAATGCATCAATTATGAAACACAGTTGGGATGTTTTAAGTAGAATACAAAACATTTGGTGCAAGGCCATGGATGACAGGTTATTAGACCGAACGAGCACAGTTAATAGCTCCTTATCTAGACTTGCGAGAACTATTATACACAACAGAGAATTTATTGAATCCAACTCCTATATGAATCTGATCAATGGCAACTCTATCAATGCTTGGAAGGATGTATGGATTCTAAGTGGTATTGTTTTGAAGGATATTGCAAAACACTCTATACCTACAAACATTGAGGACCTATAGGTTAGCATCTTAATCAATCTTATGGGCCAATGGGACAATGAGTTCTTGGAATATTGGTTTGTAGATGATATCGTTACTGAAATAGTTTCCATACCCATGCCTACTTCCTGGGAAGGAGAAGATATCAGGGTGTGGAAGCTAGACATGAGAGGTAATTTTTCTACGAACACTGCCTACAATTCTCTGAGGGCTAACAAGGAGATCAAATGAGGGGGGTCACTAGAGCATCATTTGGAAAACCAAGGCAGCTGCTCGGATGAAGTACTTCTTCTAGCTTGTGGAGAACAATGTCATTCTTACTAACAAGAACAGACAGAGGTGATACATCACGAATGATGCTACTTGTAGTAGATGCAAACTAAGCAATGAGTGCATCTTGCATGCCTTAAGGGATTGTAGAGAAGTTCATCCTGTGTGGCTAGGTGTTCTCACTACTAGCATCCCTCCTAACTTTTGGGATGAGGATAACCTTAGTCTATGGATCAGCTTGAACTTGAAACAAATAGAGGAATATAGACTTAAATTCTTCATTGCATGTTGGTATATATGGAAGCAAAGGAACATGTGGGTGTTTGAGAAGAAAGGGACCAATCACCAACACCAGATTTACTCCATTGCTATTGAAGTATGGCTGATTGTTAAAGTGTGGAAGGAAGACAGTAACCAAGAACCACATATCAATCAGGTGGCGTGGAAGAGTCCTAAACAGGGATACTTGAAAATCAATACTGATGTTGTCCTAAAAGGGAGGAAAGGAGCTATTGCTACTGTTATTAGGGACCACAACGACGAGTGGTTGGGAGGCATAGGTTAGTCTATAACAGTTGAATCCCCTCTCAAAGTGGAGCTAAAAGCCTTAGAACTGGCTCATAAAATCATCACTGTGTGTGATCTCAAGAATATTATCGTTGAAACAGATTGCCAACAAGCCATTTTTATGGTCAATGAAGATTACAGTGCAAATCCCAGGTATGTGGGTTTGATTCTGGCTTTGCAATAGAATAGAGATGAGACCATCTCGACAGTCTTTTTGCAAATGTGAAGGAAATGCACTCGCGGACTCTCTAGCTAAGTTCCACTTTTAAAACAAATAGGGGAATGACCTATATCATAAATTCCCAAATATAGCTCTCTGCGATAGGATAGGGAGTGTTTGTAATGGTAGTAGTACTACCATATTTAGCTTTCCGCAATTTACTAAACTGTGTAACTCCAGTTTGAGTAGGATTGCACAAGGTGAGCAAGATGAATAAGATCGCCACATGACTTACCCAAAAAAAGTTATTTTTATCCAGTGAGTCTTCCGTTTATGAGTTTTTATCCCCTTTACAATTATTATCACTATTTGTCATATTAAATTATTTCATGTCACATTATCATGTTTAAATATTTTATATTTATTCCTTTTTCTCTTTCTTTCACCATAAGACTAAGGGAAGTTCTAAAATGAAATTATTTTAACAATATATCATTTAAGTGATAATTTTGCATCTTAGATCGTGATTGAAACATTAATTGAGTTATTTGTGCACAAACCCATTCATTGGCATGAATAGAGATAAAATATACTCCAAACCACTAATAATTTCACAAATTCAACATCCAGGACAAAATGGATAGGAAAAATTAGAAAAAAGGGCTACATATCATTATAGGATTTTACTTTGGGGGATGACAGTTTGAAGCATTGTTGAGGAAATACAGAGTTAAGCACAAAGTAGAAACACCTTACTATCGACAAACATTTGAACAAGTTGAGGTATCAAATCAACAAATCAATCAAATTTTGGAGAAGACATCAATAAGACATGAAAGAATTGATCGATGAAACTTGATGATGCATTATGGGCTTACCACACCTCTTACAAGACTCTGATAGGGACTACCCCCTACAGACTTATCTATGGGAAATCTTTTCATCACCTTCTAGTGGAACTAGAGTATATGACCTTTTGGGTCATCAAATTTCTGAACATGGACCCTGACCAAGCAGGTAAAAGGAGGTTTTTGCAACTGCAAGAATTAGAGAAGCTTAGGCTGCATGCATATGAAAATGCCAGAATCTACAAGCAAAGGACCAAGGTGTGGCAGAGGCACATCTATAAAGCAAGGATGTGTTGGAAGGAAATAAGGTCCTTCTATTTAATTCTAGCATTAGATTGTTTCCTGATAACTTGAATCAAGGTGGTCTGACCCTTTCACATTATCCAAGATATACCCATAAGGGATGATGGATATTAGTAGTGAAAAGATAGGAACCTTCAAGGTAAATGGACATCATGTAAAGAAGTACTACGAGGATGAAGCATTCATGAGGAGATCAGAACTCCAATTGGAAGAACCCTAACCTGCACCACCAGAAGAAACTTGAAGAGGTAAGCAAAAAGTCAAGCTAATGACTATATATAAGCACTTCTCGAGAGGCAACCCAAGCATTTCTTAATTTTTTTCTCCCTATCTTTAGTTTACTCAAATTTCCTTTAATTAGAATTTACTAATTTTTTTTCAGTTTCCATCTTAGATTTTGGCAATTTTTTCTTTTTTGGTAATTTTTAGTGAACATAGAATAACATTAAAGTTTTCTTTACATGTTGTTCCCTTAATATCTAAGTGTTCCTAAATCTCTTAATAACCGATGATGATAAAATAAAAAGTTGAGATTAATAAGTATGCTTGATTTAAGGAGTTTAATTCAAGCAAATGATCATAGTCTGCTAAGACTATTGAAACTTTTGGTGATCGATGAGATTAAAATCTCAGCCACTATTGATACTGATCTTTCACGACTGATGGGAATTCTACTAATTCTTGGTGACCATATTGAGGGATGCAATTCTTGGTGATCGCTAGACCCAAAATCTTAGCGACCGATGAACTCCCCAACTTTGGCGACCGTTGAGAATAATTCTCAGCAACCTCAAAACCTAATAGTATAAAAACTTATCAAGTTGGTACTTTTCCTCTCCCCTAATGGATAGAGGTGGAGAATCCCTGGAAGATTCCAGAGATGACTGGAGTGCACTCTCTCCGACGACAAGCAATGCAACACTACTATCGATGAACCTATAACATCCTCTAACGTCGTACAAGGAAACTACAACGTCAGTCGTTTGACGTCGAACCCTCATTTCCTTTCACCCCTTCATCAAACTAATGGATGCTAAACCTTTTTCCTTAACCATCTTTATCTCTAATCTTAGCATCATCATTCGCTTATAAATGCTCCTCACATAGGTAAGGCTCCTCTATAGATTGCTTCCCCTTTCTCCTTCCTTACACCAACATTTTAGGGTTTTGAATCCAATTTTCCGTTGAAGAAGGTGAACACCAGTTTTGCGAAGTTTGAAATTATCTTTGATTGATTACGAGTCTCACTAGAGCATTAATGATTTCTTTTCGACGACCTATACTCTCTCATTTCTTGCTGACGTAGAGATTCATAACAGTCATTTCAAATTCTTGGTGATCGTCATTTTTAGGGATCACAAAGTTCTTGGAGACCCCCATTCTTGGTGACCACCATTTTTAGTGACTGACTTTACATTTTTTTCTTAGAGGTCGCTAAATTTTATCAACAACCCCCTTCTCTCTATTTTCTAATCCCCTAGAATCTTGGAAAATACCGAGATTAAATCTCAGCAACCACCAAATTAGCAATGATGATCAGCGTTCTCAGCGATCATCAAGGTTAGACAAATCTCAAGGACTGCCAAGAATGGCTTACTTCATTTAAATTAAATTATTGCC